>CM053787.1:945983118-946730795 GCA_028749045.1 Cupressus sempervirens | reverse complement strand
ATGAGGCATGAAAAAGCCTAAGGGGAGAGAGTGAGAGAGAGAAAAGGCAATCACTCATACAATAATTGAGAAGATGACGAAACCTCATTAGAAATGAGAGAGGAGGGTCATCTCTTAAATAGAAATGAGAGAGAGGAGGTTAGAATGTAACTCCCATGTCTATGAATGCCACCATTCATAAGTGTGTGAGGCCAAGTGTGAGATTCCTCTTAAAGAGGAATAATCTAAATTACAAATTACAATATATATAATTGTCCTCACATATTCCACTAGATGACAAAATAAGATGTAGTGGAAAAAGGACAAAAAAGAAATATATTAGGATACCTTGGCTTATATCCTTAATCTATATAACAATAAAGAAAGGAGGTCTAACCTTTCTTTATAAACACACCAAGGAAAGATTACAAATTCTAACACCCCCCTTTAATCTTTACTTGGGGTAATTATATCAAGGGGTATTAAACCCATAATTTACAAAAAACTGAAACTTAATCTTCAATATGAAGTAATTTGATTGTCTTCAATTATGAAAAAGGTCTTTGTGAATGTATGTAGATCTTCATAGATCCAAGAGAGAAGTGGATTAGGTCATGAAATGTACACCAAATAATAGTGTCTTGTATGTGCCTAGATAGATTACCTAAAAAAATTTAGAGACAAGAAACGAGACAACTATCCACAAGAAGTATGTTCATCTTATATTCAAATTAGAAATCCTTTTGAATAAGGATAAATAAAACACTCATAGAGAAACAATGAGGAAAATAAAACATTTACCACAAAAAAATGGAGATAACCTGATATCAAGATAAAGTATACGCTCAAATATTATCAATAAGTACAAAAAAGTTTGAACAGTGTTCTCAAGAAAAGATATGAATACTAATGTACTAATGACCATAGACAAGGCCAACTAATGTTATTTGCATTCAACATTGGATCGATCACATGGACATAGATAGTCCACTTAATGAATCATCTCACTGCAAGTTAATGGGGGGCATCCCTCCATAACACACATGACTTATGATCTAAGCAATAAAGTATGCAAATCATTTTCAATTCAAAAATTAAATATATAATCATAAAGAACTATGAAAAAAAAGTAAAAAAAAAAAAGAGACATGCTGATCAAAATAGTATTATCATGATTTTTGTTAGGTTACTCAAACGAATAGATTATGAGGGTTTAACAACATATTGCCTTCAAATTGGATCAAATCATCTGAATTTGGAGGAAAAACTCCAATAATAGTATCCTCTTCATTGGAGAAACAAAAATGGAACAACATGGAGGGAAACTCCATAAATATCAACCTTTCAAAGTAGAGCATATAGAATCAAATGGAGGAAAAATCCATATAAAATGAGTGCACACCAATATAGGATGGAGGGATACTCCATGGGCCAGATAAGGAAACTATGTATCAGTTATACTGAGGGGACCTACATAATTAACCTTGAAAAATTGGCTCCCTATGCAACTCAAAAAAAATCAACATGGGTCAAAACAACTTTCTCAAATAGAATCTCCAATATTGGAGTGCTCCAAGATATGGTAGCCTCATCACCTATACACTAAAAAATGAGCAAGGTGTAGGAAGTCATACCATGAATAAATCAATACTAGGAGCATACACCAAGGAGAAAAAGAGATTGAAATGGGAAATCCCCATAAAATATCATCCTCGTATTGAGGAACAAAGTGGAACAAATGGACAAAAACTCCATTGAAGTAAGTGCACACCAATTATAGGTGGGAAGGATATTCCACGGGCCAGATAAGGCAACTACGAGCCAGTTTAAAACTGTCGGGTCCACCATAGTTAACCTTGATAAATTGGCTCCCAATGCAACTTACAAAAAATATCATATAAATCATGTAAATCAATGGTATAAAACCATAAAGTGTGAACATGGGCATATATAAAGTGCCAACATGGGCATAATGCTATCAAAGCATAAAATTGCAACTATGTGCACATTCATAGATCATAATAAAGTTGAAGGCAAATTATTAAGATAACTCATAGTCAAAAAAATTTGAGGTAAATGTAGTGATATTTGGAAGAGTAATGATCACTATAAAGAAGATGAATATCAGGTAGGAAAACTCCATTGAGGGTGAACATGGGTACTATATTGAAGGTGTTGAATTATAAAACATATTTATATTAATGAAACATATAGAGACAAATTTGGGTATACACAAGTATACTCACAATTTAATATTCACAGTAGACACAGAAGTTTGTATATTTATTTGGGTATACACGTGTGCACCCATATATACATGTATAAATATACCTAACATAGCTTGGGTAAAAAAATATCTTCCATGCTAGATAATTTAACTTATTCCTTTGGAATATAATCTCCTATGAGAAGATTACCTACATACAAGACATAAGGGATGACAAACTCTAACATGAAGTCTCAACAATAGTTTTAAGATAGTAAATTCCAATAAGCAAGCAATAATAAGGCATAACATGGAACCAAAATGGCTATAGAAAAACTATATTGACAAAGCCTCCAAAAGACCACAGAAATCATATCTAATACCAAGACAATGATGCTAAAAAAAAACTTAGTTGATATAAAAACATAAAAAAATTATATTAGTTCCTAAATAAATTGAAATTGCATTAAATTAATTAGATCATTATGCAAGATTTTGAAACTTACAAAACAACCCAAACTATTGTTTTTTTTAAAATTTTAATATTAAATGAAAATTAAAAGGCTCTTGTGTTTTTTTTTTTTTTTAAATTATCTATCATATGATAGAATTTTGCTTCCACACTTACCTTTTTCTCTTCAAAGAAAATAGAATAATAAATGGAGGAAGAATGATTACTTGAAAATCATTTCAACATATAAAGTAATGCTATCACCATATATGTGGGTAGTATAGGTCAAAGCTTTAATTGGAAAATTTTCTTGAACTAGACATCATTAAACCAAACAAAACTTTGCTCTTGGAGGTTCCCAAAAAATAATACCAATTGCCAAAAGTTTTATCTGGCTCCCAAACTTAATTCTAATAGTGATAAATAATTGGCTCTAGATTTAGGAATATAGCACAAGGTACATGCTTTCCCACATGTTAAGGTTAGTGAAGTAGGGTGCTCAAAGTCAAGGGAATGGCAACAGATGATGTAAATGGCTACATTATCCAACAGAATAGCTACATCAGTATGTTTTTAACAAAAAATGAGTTTTGGAACAACACCTTCTCTAATAGTGAATCTTGATTTAGATTCTAACAAGATTAATAGTGGAAATAGCCAATTTTCAAGTGCATTTTTTGAAATGTTTGAATTTTTTTTTTGAAATGATCGTCTCACAATTCTATTCCTGATCATTTTGTTGATACTTCTCTAACTCAACTAGATGAGGATGAGAGTTTGAATTAAAAAAAAAAATAAATTTTGATAAGAGAACACCTCTCACTTTTCAACTACCTCATGCACTTCCAACTATGAATAATTATAGTAAGTATCAATGATAGCATCTGCAAGATATACTCATTGGCCAAAGAAAGCCTAGCCAAGAAGATAGGTCCATCCTTTGTCTTATTCTTTGTGGATAATAACCTACTGTAAATGTAACATTTCTTAGAAAAATTTCAAATTATAAAATGCGTTACAGGAGGTTACCGAACAGCAAAAAATAATGGCAAAAGAAACGTTACAGTGCTAGTCTATAATAAAAATGGTGCAGGTTAGCCAGAGGACTGAACAACATGCATTGGGTGGTCATTTTGGATTGGAATGATGATGAAGATTCCATATTCTTATGAATTTAAATAAGTAGCAGCCATAGGAGACATACAACCCATGAATTAAACTTTTTACATTTGGAATCAAACGTCTACCTGAGGATAAGAGGTTTGAAGTAGCATAGTAGTTTGAGCTTCAGATGTAGTTAATAGTTATATGAATTCAACTATGTGAAGCATGTTGAATGATATTTTATATCTGATGCTATCTTTCTTATTTATTACATTTAAAATGTAGAATGACTAATATCTTTGATTTATTGAATAGATTGATGAATTTTTAGAAGAGATTTCGCTAAACTTCTGTCACATCTAAATACCAATTTGTTGTCAACAATAGGTAAATACCATTTTTTTTTTAAATGCTATCTTTGCTATTCTAGACATTTCTCTCATAAAAATATCATTAAAAAAATGACTATTAGCAAGAGTAACACTTGAAGTGGAAACATTCATTTCACATTATAAATAATAGTAATATAGATAGCCTATATTGAAAAAGCTGAAGAAAATTTGTCATAAAATGAATGTAATGTTTAAGTTATTTCATCACACCATTAAAAAAAATTATAGATATGAAGAGACACAGTTCAACCTCATATCTAAAAAATGTAGACTTAAATAAAATACGATACTACTAAAAAGTTTAGTGTAGATTTTCACATTAGATGTGAATATATATATATTCTTTTAAAGAATCTTGACTGATTTGATCTCAAAATAAGAAAAAATTAAAGATGTTTGAGTTTCTCATTTTTTTCTATTTTAAATATTCTAAGACATGCTTTTATATGGAATGCATGGAATTGGTTTTAAAAAAATGGATCATAAGGTGTTAAATTTACGAGTGAAGATTCCCATTTTAACATGGGAATTTCCTTTGGAATCAACATACCTTAGACTTCGACGAACTATTTCAAGCAATGCCTGGAGAGGTGGAGCATGCAATAAGGTGCATAATAGGAGTTGGAGTGTTGAGGCCAAGGGCCTGTGCCCTATCTAGCAAACTCAAGTATTGTCCATATTGTACTCAAACATATATGATATGTTACCTGAGTATAGGACACTGATGAAAATCGAAGAGATTTGTATAAATCCATCATTTGTGAATGTAGTTGTATTAGATGAAGCAATCAGTGGTTATATGTTGCATGGATCAAATGCATGGGTGGGAGGAATTATTCCCATCAAGAAGATTGATGAGGATATGGTATGAATGGCCCTTTTGGATACTATGAGGATAGGGTTGCGGCTAAGGAATCAAATGTATTTCGAAAGGGAAATGATTCACAGTGCAAGGCTACTAGCAACAGATATGGTGGCTAGGGCATATGCATTATTTGATGCAATCTTAGTGGTGGACCGATACTATGAGAGTCGAAGCATTCCTCCTCATATAATGATCTCTTCAGGGGATGAAATCTCTCTCAAGAGTCTCCTTCAAATCGTAACTTCATGCAAATACTCAAAAAAAAAAGATTAAACTGCTTTGATACCATGTTAGAAATGAAAAAGAAATATGTAAATAAGTAATACCAGGAAAGAATCTAAGTGAGTTAATGCATGAAAAGATATTACCATAAGATAGGAGAGAGAAAGCTTCAAGATCCAACACCATGAGACAAGATATTTGGAAAGGGGAAAGCAAAGAAAACCACTTGTGACATTATGAATGAGGCATGAAAAAGCCTAAGGGGAGAGAGTGAGAGAGAGAAAGAGAAATCACTCATACAATAATTGAGAAGAGGAAGAAACCTCATTAGAAATGAGAGAGGAGGGTCATTTCTTAAATAGAGATGAGAGAGAGGAGTTAGAATGTAACTCCCATGTCTATGAATTCCACCATTCATAAGTGTGTGAGGCCAAGTGTGAGATTCCTCTTAAGGAGGAATAATCTAAATTACAAATTACAATATATATATTTGTCCTCACATATTCCACTAGATGACAAAATAAGATATAGTGGAAAAAGGACAAAAATAAAATATATTAGGATACCTTGGCTTATATCCTAATATATTATAACAATAAAGAAAGGAGGTCTAACCTTGGTTTATAAACACACCAAGGAAAGATTACAACTTCTAACAAAGACAATTAAATTGTGAAGCTACACCATCTTCCAATGTTGGAGACATATCATCATCTCATGTTGAAAAGACACTAATTTGTACATCCAATGATGTACACACTCCATCATATCATGTTGTTGAAGGCACAACATCAACATATTGAGTAGGTGATATTCCATCTTTTGCATCTTATTGCCAAGGCACATCATCTTTGGTTCAATGTAAGAAAAAAACTCAACCTTATGTTGATGTTCAAAATGTTGAGGGAATTGAAGAGATTATAACACCTATAATTCATCTTCTCTTTCCAACTGTCATAGTTAACTCCATTGAACTTAGGAAAATCCTTTCTAAAACGACTCACCATTGATCTCCGAAAGCTACTAAGATTTCTCTTCGAGGACTTGATCCTCTAATAATAATTGTTAGAATATATACTCTACTAATATAACTAAGATTTAGGGGGGTGTCTTGAATTAGTCATGCAACTATTATCACAATTATAAACCTTATTAAATCTTAACCATAGGAGCAATATAATCAAAAACTAAAACAAGATACTCATGCATGTAATAGCACCAAATATGTTAACTAGGGAAAGCCTTGTTTAGAGGGAAACCCTTGACCAAATATTCCTTTTTAGAGGATGGACCTTATTAGGAGTCTATGAGATTCATTTAGTACATATCAATTCATGTCAGGAGACTTTAAATCCCTATTAGGAGATTCCAACCCTTTTAGGAGTTCTGGCAACCCTATGAAGAGTTGTAGAAAGTAGATGGACCAACTATCCAAATAGCTTCAGGAGAGAGACCAATGAACCCACTATACAAATGATCTATGTATTATTCCTCATAGAATAATAGAATTGAACTGTATTGCTCCTTCCTCTATATCTGTTGTCTCAACCAGACTTCTTCTCCTTCTTTTCTGAAGACTAGATTATAAGCTTCACATCCAATAATCATTTGGATCAATTACTCGTGTTCATCAAATAATCTACTCCTTTTTGCAATTCCTTCCAAACTTACTAGTTGATATATATTACAAATAAGGAAAACATCTTTCCTTTATACCATATCTTCAAAATAATTCCTTGAGTCAGCCTTGAGTATTTCCCAATTAATTATATTAAGATAATCAATTAATTTGCAACTACAATATCACTTCCAAATCATAGTCTATAAAAATTCTTACATGTGGAACTTTAGGGCTTTTGTACACACTAACACCACCATCAGACTATCTTCTATCACTTTCTAACTTCGCATCTCCAAATTATATCTATGTTATAAGATATAATGCAATTGTCAAAAACCACTTAATAGGTACATTGTCTTTGTACTGGTCTTGATAAATCAAGCATATCTTCTTTGTCTTCAACATACTATGCTTCACCTAATTTTGTCTATGTACTGCACTTCACCTGAACATTGATCCTCCATCTATAAAACCTCAATCTTTGTCTACTACTCTACCAATCTTTATAGAATTATTACTATGTTGACATCAATGACAATCATAGTCATGAGTGCAACATGTCAATATTTCCACATGCTCTCCAATGCTTAGGATACTCCCCCAAAGGAATATCATTAGTATTCATGCTAACAATTTCATTTGGTCATCAATAGACTCACATAATGAATATTTTCCTCTAAATATGATGTCATGAAAAAAAAATGCAGCTAGCAATATACATAGTGCTATTGTCATTAGTCCTTGGAAAACCAATTTTCACCAAGAAATTGTGTAACCTTTCAAACCATGCTCTAAAGGCTTGCTTCAAATTATATAAAGTTGTATGTAACTTACATACCATATTCCTTTTGTTTGGATCAACAAAACCTTTGGGTTGCACAATGTAGACTTCTTCCTCCAACATTCCATTCAAAAATGAAAATTCTACATCTATTTGGTACACTTCGAATCCTTTGTAAGAAACATGTACAAGTAAAGTTCTCACTCCTTGTAACCTTGCAACTAGGTCAAAAGTTTTACCATAGTCAACCCCTTCTTCTAGTCCATATCCCTTCCAAACCAATCTTTCTTTGTTCCTTGTTACTACACCTTTCTCATTCATCTTATTTCTAAACACCAACTTAGTTCCAATTACATTATTATCCTTTGGTCTCAATACAAATATTCAATGTAGTGCCTCTCATGTTTTCATTTTGTACCTTGTTATGTTTTGGTTTCAAGAGATAATTTGATACTCATGTTTGAGGACATTGGAGATGACTTGATGGTCAGATACTTTATTTTGATTTACCAACATCATAGATGTTAGATTCTATGTTGGCCAAAATGATCATATCTACATGATGATTCTTATTGATGACATGATGCTTTATGATGATATATAGTTAATTTGTATTTGGACATATACCATGTTTATGATTATATCACATGCAAAAACACATTGCAGATCATATGTTTATGTTTATCCAAGACAACAATTTTTCTATAGCAGATCATATGATTGAACTTTATGTGTAAGTTCAAGTGGCACTCTCCACTTGTAA
This sequence comes from Cupressus sempervirens, assembly GCA_028749045.1. Classification (NCBI taxonomy): domain Eukaryota; kingdom Viridiplantae; phylum Streptophyta; class Pinopsida; order Cupressales; family Cupressaceae; genus Cupressus; species Cupressus sempervirens. The sequence continues at coordinate 946,722,411 of CM053787.1, read as the reverse complement.
AATTTTGCAAGATAATTAGGATAAGACATTATCTCTTATTCAAAAGGTACACTCTGAGTTTCTTTCCCATTCTAGTGTTCTATTTGAATTTATTGTATATACTCTTTGGCATTATTATCAAAAAGGGGGAGTATGAGATGAACAAGAGAAGAAGAGAAAGAGGAGTAAAAGAGACTTGTGGAGAAATAATAAAGAAAATAAATTAACATATATAAAAGCTATGTATGACATATGTAGGGGGGAGATATGTAAGATATGTATATACAACATCTTTACAAAGATTGATTTTGAAAAATCAAAATCAGAATGTCAGTTAACACAAGTTTTGGTTCATAAGTGTTTTTGTCACTAATGCCAAAGGGGGAGATTGTTGTCATTATGTTGTATTTTTCATTACTAACAACACTTATTCAATTCTGAATGCTTACTGAGCTCATCACTCAGTCTTCAGTTTATACCGAGCATTCAGTGGTTACCTTGTAAGCTTAGCAATTAAGCAGTTTACACCGAGCATTCCTAAAGCCGCCGAGTAAATGTAGACAATGTGAAGACCAGTAGTGTCTACCAAGTTTCTCAATGTCTAACATGCTTCATAGTGTCAACTGAGTAGTAAGTTTGTGTCATGAAGATTTAGTGCAAAATGAGTTTTGGAAGAAGCACTATTTACCAAGTGAAGCAAGGTAAACTCAGTGTGTAGTATCTACCAAGTGACACTACATCTACCAAGTCACCAGTGGTTACCAAGTTTAGAACTACATTGAGTGATTAGTATGGACTAAGCATTCACTTCTACTGAGTGCATGATGATGTCGAGTAATTCAATGGACATCATGTATTAGAAGGTCACCGAGTCAGTTCAGTGAAGTCAAATTATTTACTATTGGATTGAATTTGTAATGTATTTGTTCACTTGTGTTTTGGCCGACCTTGAAATTTTGTAAATTTTAAAGGTATATGTGTAAGATGTATTGTAAGATATCAAATATATCAAGTAATAGTGAAGTAATGTGAAGTAATTTTGAAAAGTATCTACGAAGGATTTTCAGTGGCAAGGTCAATATAGAGGCAGAAAAGTTATATTCATCACATGAGGTGATCAATGCATAAGGGATCTTATTAGAAATTAGTTGTAAGTAGATCCATTACTTCATCTTAACAAGTGAATTAGCTTCTAAATCCTTTAGCAAGGTAAACTTAATAGTCTTTGTATAAATCTCTTAATCGAGTGCATACTTCATTGTATGTTTGTAAATCCTTTAACAAGGTGGACCTAGTAGTCCTTTGTGCTCCTAATAGGGTAGATCACAAGAAGTTGTCAATGTAAGCCTTAACAGGTCAACTTTATACTGTAGTATTGAAGTTTTGTGGGTATCATCCCCACCCTAGTTTTACTTTCTATTTGGAAGGTTTTTGGGTCACCAAAATATTGTGTTCTTTTCTGTGATGAATGTTTTATCTTTCAAAACTAATGTATGTAGTAGCATAGATGGATGTATGGTAAATTTAAAGGAAAGTTTTAAATTTACTAATTCACCAGTCCCCACTTAGTAACCTGTCATATCTTGAATATTTGCAATAGGAAAGATATCCCTACAGATAATTTGGATCCATGACAAGACTACGGTGCCTAGAAAACCCAAGAAAGCAGGGTGACATGCAAATTGAGGTGAAAACCAAAAATGAGAAAAACCTCAAAATTAGAACCCAATATGTTATTTGATCTAAAATCCATAGATATCAAATAAGAAAAGGGTTTGGAGTCAATATGCAAACATAGCTAGTAGAATGCCATAGAACCCCAAACCCTCAAGTCCAAAAAGGTACAAACACTCATACCCACCCAACTTGGTAGAGCTAGTATGTAGAAATGGAGGGGAACACTACTTCATAGCCTCCCAACAACTTACTACTAGATGGATAAAAAATAATAAAATGTGAGAGCCCCACCTTGTAAAAAAAGGGCTAAAATAAGAATGAATGAAATAAAATAATTGCCCTATGGTCACCACAGAAAATATTGAGAAATGAAAGTCTCCTTGAGCTAGATCCATCAAGATCAATCTCACAATAATCCCACACCCATAGCTCCTACAATGAATAGAACAATAAATCCTTCAGACAAGATTTTGGAATTTACTCTCCAAAATCCTATTTCGCAAGTGAGAAGTGAGGAAATAATCCCCATTTGGGATATATATTCACTTCAAAAAGTGGAATATAATATTCACCTCTTTTAAACCTTGAAAAAATTAGGCAATTCCAATTAAATGGAATTCAACTATGGAAAAGTTGTCAGGAATTAAAATATTTACATTAAATGTAAAATTCCCAAAAACTATAAAATCTCAATATTCCTTAATAACTTTCGCGATAATGTAAACCTCTAAATGCACAAACATGCTCATGGAATTAATCACATAATGTAAATATGTCTAAATTTATTAAATCATTAGAGGGTTTAATTAATAAATTAACTAGGATACATTGACCATATAGGGATGACATTATTTAGGTAAGAAAATTCAAATCACTAACTCCATGTGCTATTGTTGAGGATATAAATCCTGGACACTACACAACACAATCAAATGCAATTATATATAATAATATAATTGAAGTGATAAATGCATTAAATCACATAAAGAATCATTCATTTAATTGCATTAAAATAATCTATTTAAATCACTCATTGTATCATAAAAAATCTCAAAGAAAGAATTAGTAAATAGTTGTAGCATTAGCTCAAATTATCCAAAATATAATAAGTTTGTCATCTAATCATAAATAGATTATATGTTTGAATATAAAATAAGTAGATATCATCATAAAGCGTTATGTCACATCAATAACCATTACCATGAAGATATTATCAAACTAAACATGATGGCATCTAACATCTATGATACTAGTAAATCAAAATAAAGTATCTAACCATCAAGTCATCTTGAATGTCCTCAAACATGAGTGTCAAAGTATCTCTCTAAACTAAAATATAACAAGGTACATAATGCAAACATGGGAGGCACTACATCCTCCTCCACTAGGCATAGGCTTACTCTTAGAAACTGGCAAAAAGGGGCAAGGGTACAAATCTCTCAACTGTGTAGCATCTTCCCAAGTAGTAGAAGTCTCATTGTTTGGGTCCCGCTGGACCCTTACCTACTTTATGTCCCAAGCTTTGAGAGTTAGTCTCTAATGCAAAAGGATGTAGATTAGCCCCAAATAAAGTTGCATTTGTTGGAAATATTCAAGATATAATAGGTTACTGAGAGGGGAGGGGTGAATCAGTAACAATAAAACCTTTTAAGTTAACCATACACAACATTTACTCATCTATCCTACTGCATAAAAACTGTTAAACATTAAAACCTTATATGCATAGAGATTTGGTGACCGAGAAACCTTCCAAAATAGAAAGTAAAACTAGGGTGGGGATGATACCCACAAAGCTTCGTTACTGCAATATGAAGTTGGCCGGTTAAGGCTTACAATGATCACTTCTGGTGATCTGCCCTGTTAGGAGCACAGAGGATTGCGAGATCCACATTGTTAGAGGATTTACAAACATACTTTATAAGTATGCACTCTATTAGGAGATTTGTATAAAGACAGTTAAGTGTACCCTGTTAAAGGATTTACAAAAATGATTCACCTATTAGGATGAACCAACATATCAACTTACAACTTGACTGAGTTCTTTATTGTAGATCATCTTTTGTGATTGATGAAATCATTTCTGCTCCTGATGGACCTTGCTGAGTATTCTTTTCTACTGATGAATTCGCACTATCATCCAAATATCTTGTATGTCTTCTTGAAATATCTATATCACCTTTTTGCAATATATTCTATATCCTTTTTGAATGTGTCAATTATATATATACCATTCCAATAATTATTCATGCAAGGTCGACCAAACACAAGTAAACAAAATATAATTGAGTCGGCCAAATGGTAAAATAAACTTGGGTTCTTCAGACAGAATTGATGACCTTCTAATACTTGGCATCTACTACATTACTCGGCATCGTCATGCACTCGGTAGAGGTAGGGGCTCAGTTCATACTAGTCATACAACGTTTCCTGGAACTCGGTAACCATTGGTGACTTGGTAGATATAGTGTCACTTGGTAGAAAAACTTCTTCAATAACCTCCTAAGCTTGGTTATCACTGAGTGCTTCCTTACTCGGTCAAAAATGAGTGTTTCCTCACTCGGTCAACACTGAGTGCTTCCTCACTCGGTCAACACTGAGTGATTCCTCGCTCGGTCAACACTGGATGCAACTTCACTCGATTGACACTGTGTCTTTGATGCTCGGTTTGAACTGTATTGCCAGTGCTCAGTTTGAACTATATTGCCAATGCTCAGTTTGAACTGTATTGCCAGTGCTTAGTTTGAACTGTATTGCCAGTGCTCGATCTGCACTGTATTACTCAGTTTGAACTGTGAGATGAGTGTTGTCACTAATGGCAAATAACTTTATGCCAACAATCTCCCCCTTTGGCATTAGTGAAAAAAAAACTTATGTGCAAAAAATAGACATACAATTCTGAATTTTCAAAATTGATCTTTGCAAGTCTTATTACATATATCTATCTTACATGTATCTTCCCCATACAATATGCACAGTATTTAGAAGTCATTACCACAATTTTATCTCCAAGAGCTATCTCCCCCTTCTTGACAATAATGCCAAATTAAACTATATATATTTACACAGAGAGTCCAAAATGGGAGCTAAACTCAGAATGTACCTTGAGAATAAGAGCCAATGCCTTATCCCAATTTTCTTGCAAAATTTTGCTGGTGGAGAGTGCTATTTGAACTTCTGCAAAAAGTTCAATCATATGATCGACAATTGAGAAGTTTTTGTCATGAATCAATGTTTTGGAATGGGCAATGTGCTTTTGCATTGTGTCCATGACAGGAAGGATCATATTTTGGATGTCAATCAGAGTACACCTGATCCTTGCTTCCTCTCTCAACAATTTTGCCTATTTCTCTGAAAAAAATCTTATTTTGAGATGATGGGATGAACTTGAATTGTGGTCAAGCTACAACATTTGTGCACTGACCTTCATATCCTCATCAATTTTATTCATCTTTTCTTTGATTTCCTTAGTATACTCGATAAAATCACAAATTTTTCCAAAAAGTGAAGTTACATTATTAAAAGAATGTTCAAAATTACTCAAAATTGTAGACAGTTCTACTTGTTTCAATGCAATATGCTGAGCAATGTGCTCAAGCACCTTATTGTCAAATTTCTTCTCTGCTTTTTCAATCAATTTTTCTTTGCTAGAGGTATCCTCATTGAATTTATATATAGCCTCTTCTAACTGATTCAAAATGTTTTGAGTAGAATCTACTTCAACACCTATAGCCTCTGTTAGAATATTCTTAGCACTTTCAATGATACTATATTCCTGGTCTCTCTCATGCCTCAATTTTTTTTTCCTTGCCTTCTGATCTAATAGCTGACTGACCATTCTCATTTCATCAACTAATGCATTATCTAGATCTATCTTAGGAATGATAATGTCCTTATCCAATTATTTTTCCTCATCCACTACCTTGCTGAAAATTATGTATCTTTTTGCTTTTCTTGCAGTGACTTCACCTTTTCCCTTTGAGTTCGAAACAATAGTTGATGACACTAGATTGGCTGACAAAATTGGAATAGGACTAGCTAGAGGAAAACTGAGAGAAGTGCTAATAGTATCAAAGATTGATGTTCTTCCCAACATTGATGTATAGGTTGGTATGGGAGAACTAACAGATGGAAAAATTGGAGTGGATGAAGTTATCAAAATTGAAGTACTAGTGGATATACTTACTAAAAACTCTGTAGTAGAAGTTGATATGCCTGATGAACTTACTGTTGTAGCTGATGATGCCTCGGTCAATGAAGATGGCTATAGCTAATGATGCCTCGGTCAATGAAGATGGATGCAGCTCAGTTAATGAAGTGGTAGAAACTTGCATAGATGGTGCCCGAAGCTGAGAGGAGATAGGTGAAGATTGAGAAATTGATGAGGCTGTTGTACACACAATCTCACTAGTAGAGGCTATCTCCATAGTTGATGTAGTTGCTTTAGGTGGAGAGTGAGGAATAGATGCAATAACTTTGGCTAGAATTTTTACAGGATCATCTTCCTCCTTAGCTTGATTAGCTTCTTCTTCCTCTATTTCATCTTCCTTTTCTTCTTCATCCATTTCATCTTCCTTGAATTCTTCCTCAACATTCATCATCACTGAGTGCAGATCCCCTGTAACATCTTCAATATCATCATCACTGCTGTCATTGTCCTTGATTTCAACAATATCCTCACTGGGTTTATGTAGATGATAGATATGTTTCCACATGTTTGTTGCATCATTGAGAACATGCTCAATGTCTTTGATAAGTATCAAACAAGTGTGAAATCTAATCATCATATTACCTTCATGATCTTTCAGTGATTTCTTTACTTCTGCATCAGTGAGACTCGGCAGGAGATTTTTCAGGGTTTGTTCAAAGATATCTTTGACAGTTTTGGTTGCAATTTCCCATCTTGGTTGCAACCTCTCCAATAGTTCTTTATGGATCTGAGAGGCAATCTCTTCAGGAGAGTATTTCCATCTTCCCATTTTATTCAAAACCAATTCTTCAATCTACATTTTCTCCTGTTCTGTTCTTGTCTCAAACTTCAATGCTTTGAAGTTTGTGAAGCTAGTACCTTCTTCTAATTGCTTCAACCTTGCCTCAAATGTGAGTGGAGGCTTGAAAAATACAGGTTCCTTCTTCCCTTGTCTTGTTCTTCTAGAGAATACTGCAGTGGCTTGCGTTTTAGGTTTGGTGATAATCACCTTACCTTTCTTCCGTTGAGGCTCCTCTTCTTTTTCTGACTCGATTTCCTCTTCTTCTTTATCATCTTCTCCTCTCCCTTCAGTGATCATCAGAGGACCAAGTTCTATTTTTAACTTTGCAATCTTCCTCTTTCCTTTGCCAATGACCTGAGGGATTTTGATTGAAAGCTCAATTCTGGGTTTAGCTTCATCAAAAGTTCCAAAGACTGGTTGCTTTGGATCTACTGCTTCATTCACCAGTGCTTCTATGATGTCTTTAGTTTCATGAATATTAACCTCATAAGGAAGAGGTTTCACCCATGCAACTCGGGGCCTGACTGCCTGTATGTATACCTTGTCACAATCTACCATAAAGCATACATCTTTATATTTATCAACCAGTTTTGGTGGAATCCGAAACCTATTGTTCATTCTTTCCTTAAAATCTTCAAAGTAATTATCCAAAACACTGTCAAAATTTTCACCTAACTCTGCTATAAAATCATTTATTTGATAGAGAACGGGAATATCCTTTTTCCATACTACTGATCCTTTTGATGGAAAAGACTTTTGAACATAGAAAAATAAACAAATAAAAAGTGAACCGAATTTGTAGGAATTGTTCTTTGAAGTCCTTATGCTTTCCATATTTTTATTAAATTGAGACAAAACCAATTCAGACAGATCAAACTCAACATTCTTCTTTACTATCTTATATGCTAAATCTATTGTTTCACAGGGTACACTGTTTGGTCGGTTGGAACTGTAAATTTTATGAGCAATGACGTGAATACCAAATCTTAATTCAGCATTAGTTACTATACTGAGCTTAAGTCCTCTACCATCCCATTCTGCCTGGGTTAGCCTTTGCAATTCTTCCCGACCTAGAGTTTTGGTAGTCTTAGCTTTGCTCAATATGGGAAGGCTAGTAATTTTGTTAATCATTTTCTTTGTGATAAGCACTGGTTTCTATAACCACAATTGCCCGTTGTGAACCTGGATGAGTACATATTTAACCCATTTAATTTTAAAATTTCTTGGCAAATGTGAAATGTGGGTTAACCCTTTTGTTTCAAGATGCTTATGCTCGGGTTTCAAATTCCCATCTACGCTCATTTCACCTAGGACATTATCAATTTCTAGGTTTTCAAGCTCTTGAATGGAACATTTGAAATGAGAGTGAATGTCATTTATAAGGAGTACCTTCGAAGGAATTTGAGACTAAGAACCATTAGGGATGAGTGATTTTGCAATTGCCGGTACCAATTTGAAGTTTGGCACCTTCCATTCCACACCATTAACTAGCATTTCCGAGCCTCTTTTTGTCTTGGAGCTGCTACTTCCAGATGCCATTACTGCTCGGTAGGTGAAGAGAAATTCTTAATAGATTCTTCGTTCTTTTAAAAAGTCACTTGAAATTGCTTTAAGCTTGCTCCAAAATCGCCGAAGATAACTTAGCTCAAAGTTCGTAGTGAAGAATGAGATCAAATTTTCCCTTTTTGATGAAACATTCATCATAAATGCTTAGTACGACAGTAGATGAAATGATAGGTTGTCATCCACTTGCTCAGTAGATACTATCAACTCGGCAATCAAAACAAAGTATTGATGTACTGACCTAACTCGGTAAGGTCATGAACCGACCTCGCTCGGTAGATACAACTCGATGAGTGAAACTTTGTTGCACCAGACCGAACTCGGTGGAGTCTTGAACTGATTTGGGATCAAAGTGTATCTGCATACTGATCTGATCATTCTTCTTCCTTTGGAACTACTTAGGATAATTCTTGAAGGATGCAGTTCCATACTCTCTTTTATGAATATTAATTGGAAATGATGGAGTCACTCATTTCTTGAGTAACATTGCCATTGCTTGACTTATCTTGTTCAATAGATTTAGGAATCCATTGTTGCTTCATTTGCTTCCGGATGTTCTCTGCTTGGATTTTCTTTTCATCTTCAATTCTTTCTATATTCATAAAATTTCTAGCTATATGACCAAGTTCTGTACATATATAGCACCTTATAGTAGTGTCCTTCTTCCTTAAGTGATGTCTTGCACAATTTATGCCAGTATGTCCATATTCTCAACAATAGTGACATCTGCACCAGGTGTTGCAGTCCCATCCAAATATGGCTTCCACAAGTTGTTCAGCTGGATTGAATGATTTGGATCTGTATTGGAATGCCTTGTGACCATGTTTATTGAATTTGTGATAGTTGCCTTCAAATTTTGATTTTTCTTTGCACTCATTTTCTTTGTGACCATTCTGATTGCAATTGAAACATTTACCATTGAATTTTTCTTTTCCATTGCTCTAACATTTGTTTGATGTATGACCTAACTTTCCACAGTGATTACAAGTGGGTTTCTAATTCTTTTGGGTACTTTTTTTTGAAGGTTCACCTTCTTCATTGTATCCAAGACCAGCTTTACCTTTTTGTCTATGAAGATTCTGCTCATTTTGCAAATTCAATTGATTCATATCTGCTTGGGATTTCATCATTCTTTCATTGACTTTCCTTTTAGAGATTAGGTCATTTTCAAAGCTTTCATTGATTTGTCTCTCAATGATTAAATCATTTCTCAAAATTTCATTCTCAGATCTTAGAATCATGATTTCTTCATTTGCATTAGATAGTTGCCCTATAAGATCTTCATGCTGAAGGGATAGATTATTCCTTACCTCTAAGTCTTCATTTACTTTTTTTCTCTATTCCAAAACATCACATAACCTAATGGATTGGATTTCTTGTTCTCTTTTGAGCTTTCTTACCTCTTCTTGTAGAGATCCATTCTTTTCCATAAGTTCTTTGATTGCCTTGTCAACTTTTTCTGAACTACTTGATGGTAACAAATCTTCAATCTTTTCTTCAACATAGTGATGGTCATTCATTTGTCTTGCAAGTTCCTTTCTTCTTTTTAGGGATTGAGAAAGATGCTCCTTTGCTTCTTTGAGTTGAACCATAGCCACTTCTAGATCTAGCTTTTCATTTTCAATCACTTTCTCCAATCTGAATATCTCCATAACTTAGATATTTGCTCAAGCTATAAAACTTTGTCCTGAGAACCAAAAAGGCTTTGATACCAATTGTTGGAAATATTCAAGATATAATAGGTTACTGAGAGGGGAGGGGTGAATCAGTAACAGTAAAACCTTTTAAGTTAACCATACACAACATTTACTCATGTATCTTGCTGCATAAAAACTATTAAACATTAAAACCATATATGCATAGAGATTTGGTGACCGAGAAACCTTCCAAAATAGAAAGTAAAACTGGGGTGGGGATGATACCCATAAAGCTTCCTTACTGTAGTGTGAAGTTGGCCAGTTAAGGCTTACAATGATCACTTTTGGTGATCTACCCTATTAGGAGGATAGAGGATTGCTAGATCCACCTTGTTAGAGGATTTACAAACATACTTTATAAGTATGCACTCTGTTAGGAGATTTTTATAAAGACGGTTAAGTCTACCTTGTTAAAGGATTTACAAAAATGATTCACCTATTAGGATGAACCAACAGATCAACTTACAACTTGACTGAGTTCTTTATTGTATATCACCTTTTGTGATTGATGAAATCATTTCTGCTCTTGATGGACCTTGTTGAGTATTCTTTTCTACTGATGAATTCACACTATCATCCAAATATCTTGTATGTCTTCTTGAAATATCTATATTGACTTTTTGCAATATATTCTATATCCTTTTTGAATGTGTCAATTGTATATATACCATTCCAATAATTATTCATGCAAGGTCGGCCAAACACAAGTAAACAAAATATAACTGAGTCGGCGAAATGGTAAAATATACTCAGGTTCTTTAGATAGACTTGATGACCTTCTGATACTCAGCATCCAATACGTTACTCGGCATCATCATGCACTTAGTAGAGGTAGGGGATCGGTTCATACTAGTCATACAACGTTACCTGGAACTTGGTAAGCATTGGTGACTTGGTAGATATAGTGTCACTCGATAGAAAAACTTCTTCGATAACCTCCTGAGCTCGGTTATCACTGAGTTCTTCTTTACTCAGTCAACACTGAGTGCTTCCTCACTCAGTCAACATTTAGTGGTTCCTCCCTCGGTCAACACTGGGTGCAACTTCACTCAGTTGACACTGTGTCTTTGATGCTCGGTTTGAATTCTATTGCCAGTGCTTGGTTTGAACTATATTGCCAGTGCTCGGTTTGAACTGTGTTGCTAGTGCTCAGTTTGAACTGTATTGCCAGTGCTCGGTCTGCACTGTATTACTCAGTTTGAACTGTGAGATGAGTTTTGTCACTAATGGCAAATAACTTTATGCCAACATCATGTCCTCCACCTACAAAGCATCCCAATCAAGTACATGGGTCACATTAGGAATATACTACCTCAAAATAGAAACTTAGAAAATATAATGGATGTGTGATAGGTGAGATGGCAATGCTAGTAGATAGGAAAAAGGATTGATCATCCTGAGGATCTCAAATGGTCCAACAAAACATGACACCAACTTGGAGCCTTTCCCGTAATGGGTGGGGCTCTTCCTCATACACATTCTCAAAAACATCCTATCACCAATTGAAATGTAACGAAGCAATATATGGGCATCTGCATACTTCTTCTATCTTTCTTGAGTATTAACCAAATGCTCTCTAATATGAACAACCTGGTGCTCCATATCTTGAAGCATCTCTAGATCTAAAACCACACAATCCTCTAAATGATCCCAACTCAAACTGGTACAACATGGTCTACTATACAAGGCCTAAAAGGGTGACATGCCAAGAGAACTATGGTACCCATTATTATGAGAAAACTCAAAAAGGTGCATATTTTCCTCCCACTTCACCTAGCTATCGATCACATACATGTGAAGCATATCTTCGAGAACCTGGTCCACTCTCTTTATCTGAACATCAATTTTTGGGTGGTAAGCTGAACTAAAATTCAATTGCATGCCCGAAACATATTAGAGAGATGTCTAGAGTGATGAAGTAAACACTGGATCTCTATCTGATATAATCCATTGAGGGATTCCATGCAACTGAACAATGTCTTCTATAAAAACATGTGCTATAGAAGAAGTTGTGTAGGATGCTTGCATGGGTGAAAAGAGTGCTACCTTGGATAACTTGTCCACTGTCACCATGATACAATCATGGCATCATGATGACATAGGCAACCCTATGATAAAATCAATAGGCATAGTAACTCACTTCCACTCAGGAATGGTATGTCATTGCAAAAGGCTTGCCAGATGTTGATACTCTGTCTTCACTCTCTAGGACTCAAGATATCGAGTAACAAATTCAAAAAAATTAGATCTCATCCCTACCAAAAAGTACATTTATATAAGGTTGGCATGTATCTTCTTGATACCAAGATGTGAGGAATATGGTGCATGATGTGCTTCCAACAAAATCAAGGAACAAAGATTGCTAAATGCTAGCACATAAATGTTCCCTAAGTATCACCGTATTCCATCAGAATCTAACCTATAAATCCCCCTTCAAGGGTACATCCAAACTCAATCTCCCCCCTCACCTCATGATACCATATGTCACTAGGAAAAGCCTCTAGGATATGGACTCACAAATCCACTCACAATGACAAAATTGATATCTTATGTCACCTCCTACTCAAGGCATCTGTAATGACATTTTCTTTCCCTTTGATGTAGTCAACATCAAAATCATATTCACATAGGAACTTCATATAGTGATGCTATAATGAATTTAGGTTTGGCTGAGTAAAGATATACTACAAACTATGATAATCACTATGCATCTCAAATCTACATTCCAAAAGGAAATGTCTCTAGCACACAAGCCCATACACAACTGCTACAAGTTCCAAATCATGAGTGGGGTAGTTAAGCTCATGGTCTTTGAGTTTTATAGACTCATATGCAATCACATGACCATATTGCATCAATACTAGCCCCACACTTTCAAATAATGCACCTACACAAACCGTGAAATCACCTATAGGATTAGGCATAGAAAGGATTGGTGCACTAGTCAATCACTCCTTTAGAGCCTCAAACACTGACTAACACTAGTCTAATATAACATCATTGAACAATTGATGGTGAAATAAAAGAATATGATGCACTGCAATCCATGAAAATAAAAAAGAATTACCATGCTTAGAAAAAAAGACAAGAAGGGTCCTTGAGAGGAATCAAGCCTTCTTCAAGGCATTTATGTTTCACTCACCAATAGTTTGTGGATGGCATTATAATGGGAGGAGAAGCTTTGATTAGGGAGCCTAAATTGATTAATAGTTTACTAGATATGTATACCAGGGGAATACGTCATCTTATTAATTGGAAAAAAAATATCAGTATTCTTTATCAATACTCCTATAGACAGACAAACGAAGATTGTAGGTATTCTTTATTGTGGGGTTGGAAGCCTTCCTTTGAGCTATCTGACTCTCGTTGGGCACTAAGCTACCAGACTCTTTCTAGAATGAGCTTATCAATAGGTTCAACAAGAAGCTAGTAGGTTGGAAAGGAACCACTCTTAGCCAATTTGGTAAATGCCTTCTAGTGAAGTCCACCCTTTAGAACCTTCTCGTGTATGCTTTGAGTCTTTTTGGGATCCTAGTCAAATATGCTAAGAAAATGGAAAAGATCTAGAGATATTTTCTATGTTCTACATTGGAGAAACATAAAAGATATCGCCTAGTGGCCTGGGATAATGTTTACCTACCCAAGTGTTATGGGGACCTAGGAATTAAAAAATTTAGGCATCTTAATAGTGCTCTCCATGCTAAACATGGTTGGTTTATATTTAAAAGCAGTGGAGAATGGAGATATATTTTGGTGGATAAGTATATAAGAAGACCTTCTCTAAGATATTTGCTCTATGATTTTGACATCTTGACTGGCTCAGTTATAAGGAATGAGATCTTAAAGGCAAGAACCCTATCTAATTCTAAGGCCAAATGGAAAGTGGGAAATAGAGAGAACATTATCTTTTAGCATGATAATTGGTTGATTTAGGGCCCTCTCATTAATAACCCCACATATGATAACTAGGCCAATACCTGTATAAGGCTATTCATAATGAAAGTAAGTGACTATACAATGGACCAGGGATGGAGAACCCTGCCCTTGATATCAAATGATCTTAAGTCAATAATGGTGATGTTAAATTATTTGATTTTGAATAATAAAAAGGATGAACTGATAAGGGAGGGGTAATCCAAGTAGATCCTAATTGGTGGCCTTAGGTTAAAACTCCCTTTGAAGCTTGAAGGGTAAATCTCTTTGGGCTAAGGCTTGGCTGCCTAGCCTTTTCCCTAAAATTAACATTTTCTTCTGGTTAATGCTTCAAGATAAAATTCTTACTCTAGACAACTTAGAAAATAGAGGTTAGTATATCCCTAATAGATGTATCCTTTGAAGCATCTCTTGGAGATGGTTAACCACATCTTCATCCATTGCTTGTATTCCATGGAGGTATGGGAATATCTCACCAAGAACTATGGGGTCAGTTGGTGTAAGCTAGAGAATATTTTGGATTTCTTTGGGTGGGATAACATTTACAAAGGCACAAATATGCATAGTATAAGCTTATGGACTTTTCCCCACTTCTACTAAAGATGATGGAATGAGAGAAACATTCAAATTTTTAGAGACAGGGAGGCTCTTGCTAATGTACTTGCAAATAAAATCAACATTAATTAGAGGGAAAATTTTCTTATTAGGAAGGGTGGAGATCCTGATGAAGGGGGTAACAATAAGGACAAAGAGAAGGATAAGAGAATGAAAAGATAGGGGCTCAAGTGGAGACTCCCCTCTAAAGGTTAGCACAAAGCCAACTTTTATGAAGTGGACAAAAACAACCGTAGTCCTATAGGATGTGGGGGCATCATTAGAAATAGCCATGGTGTGGGTATTGCTGCTCTCTTCTACCCCTTGGGAAACTAAACAAATCACTATGTTGAAGCTAGTGTTGCTTTCCATACTACTAAATTGGTGTTGAAGTGGGAGTCAAACACTTATGGCTAGAGGGGAACTCAAACAAAATAATCAAATGCATAAAAGGTGATCTCCAACCTTCTTGGACCATTGTAAATATAGTGGAAGAAATCTACACTACCTTTGGAAAATTTGAGAGTGTACATGTTAGCCATGTGTTAAGGGGATCCAACTTAGTGGCTAACTAGTTTTCCAATGAGCTAGTCAAGAAAGAGACATTGAGAATATCAACCACCAAAGGAAATATTCTGTAAATCAAGAGAGTGATCTAGGGATGTACGGGAGAAATCCCTAGTTAATTATAGAATCTAATGCAAAAATGTGCAAAAACCAATGCATTTATGGAAAATATGGGGGGAACTAGTGGCTGATGTATTTGATGTCTAATAACCACACTTTATGGGTTGCTTATTTTCTTTTCAAATTATTTGGAATTGAAAGAAAAGGAGGTTTTGGATAGAGTAAATAGAGGACAAAGAAAGGTGAAAAAAGAGTTGTGTTTTTGCAAAAGGAAATCACCTAACTGATCAAAATGGTGGGAGAATAGAGCAAAAGGGAACCAATCAAAGAGGTGGAGAAATGGAAATAGAGAACCAAGTTATGGGAGAAACTTGAAAAGGGAGGCATTGCTAGCTACATTACCAAGCTTCATGGGTATGACTTAGGGATCACCCATCTCATGGTTAATTCTTAGAAGGATGGAAAGATTAGGAGTAATAGGGTGTCACATAATGTTAATGTGGAGGTCATCACCCATGTTCCCAAAATCCATAATGAGGGTTTGAAGTTTGAAAAAGATTAAAAAAATTCTACGAATACAGTGAAGGATTTTGCCAAGAACATGGAAGAGAAGAATGAGCTAGTGAAAAGTGAGACTTACTATGAGATGTTCTTGATCAAGAAGCTTTGGAGGTATGTGGGTAAATGTAAAAAGTTGTGTCACCTTTGAGGCTAACTTATTAGAATGACTAAATTTGATTATTTCTATCTAAAACTCAATATTGTTCAAATATATGATCTTGATAAATTTATTCTAGCTAAGTTATATATGGTCTCACACTTTTCCAATTGGATATATCTATTAAATGCATGTTATACTAGTTAGTATCCAATTAGTAAAGAAATACAATTATTTTAGGAAGATAACATTTCAATAACTCTTACTATTTTTTATGAAGGTTTTTTAATAAAATATAAACACCATTTTATGGACCTCATAGGCAAGAATATTCACATATAGATTTATAGTGTTTTAATTAGATATAGTATTTTGTAATTAGAAAATTCTATAGGTACGTATTTTAACACTCAAGAAGATGTTGATTTTGAGAAAGAAAAAAATGTTAAATCAAATAAACAAAAATTAAAATTATATGACATTCTAGAGGAGAGTATCCTCTTTTACGATCTATAAGTTTTGTTTTATTTGGAATAAAATTATTTTGAAAAATGTGGTGGGAGATGAAAACTATTGATTTAAATGAGTTGAAGTTTGAATCGTTATAAAAGAGAAAAATATATGTCTAAATCCAATTTTTATTTCTGATTGTTCTAGCTACATATGTTACATATAACATAATATGAGATGAATGGGAAATAAGTTTGTTTCCATATAGTTTTGTGGTGGGAACTAGACCCCTGATTTCGATCATTTTTAACTAAAAAGTTATCATTAAAATAAAAGAAAATATATCATTTCTTATTCCAAATAATTATTAAAAATTATAATCATAAACTTCATCCATTTCTACACATTTCATTAGTTTACTTCATTTTCAAATTCTAAATAATAATACAAGTTTAATATCCTTGAAGGTGAAAAAAAGTTTGTGCTTTTACCCATGTGGTGAGGGCCATCATTGAGTTCATCGCCTTGAACATGAGGTTTGATAGTGTTATAACCCATCATTTTGTTCTACTTAACCACTTCCATTATGGAGCTAAAGTTTCTTTTCCTTTTTACCTATATTCTTCCATGAACAAGAATATTTTGAGGTATAAGAAAAAATCTAGTGCTAACCCTATCCTATATGATGGTTTATTTCTTTTGCTCTTTGAACATTTTAAAGCCTAGTCTAGGAGTAAACCCCTACACCATGTTGTGGCTACCTCTAAGGAGATACGGAGCTCTAATTTCTCCATAGACATAGAGGAAATCTAGAGCTTATGTTTGGAGGAGGAGGAAGACTATCAATCTTCAGGAAAGAAGAGCGAGGGGAGAGGCAAGGAAATTCCAACTCCTAGTAAAGATCATTACAGGAAAATCCCTAAGGTCCATATGCCCAAAATGACCAGCCAAGGGGAAGAATATTACAATGAGGAACAAGAAGAAATGGACACAGATGAAGAGACCAAGGGCATGGATGTTGAGACTAGAGAGGAGTCAGCTGGTAACCCCATAAAGAAGTAGAGAAAGATCAAAGAGGAGGCCATACCACTAGAGGGGAAAAATGATATGGGGTCAGAGCTCTTTCTTCTCCCTCCCCTCCCCAGGCCCCCACAAGAGAAATAAAATGAGAAAATGGAGGAGGGCAACACAAGCGATGCAATTCTAATAAAAGGCAGGCATATGGCTTGGAAGAACTCAAGTTATGAACCCCCAAATCCTTGAAGAAAAAGAGGGCAATATCTAATTGGAAGAACTTATAGAACTGGCATTGGTGGCCATCATTGACAATGTGAGGGAGGTGGGTATGAAGTTGATCAACAATGCAGAAAACAACATGATTGACAAATTTTGATCTATAAAATGGAATTTCATGAGTTGGAGGAAGTAAAATAAAGAATGGGGTAGATGGAAAGCCAGGTGAAGAAGAATGAGCAACGGAACTTGACCGACCTAGGGGATGGAATCAATATGGTTGCAAAAAGGAAGAAAACTATGGAGAACTTCAACCACAACATGGCTAATCAAATGCTCACTATTCTTAAATCTCTCAATGATAACATTGTCACTCTCAGTGGCAAGCTAAATGCTAGAGGGTTTATCACAGAGAAGGACAAGATGGACAATGATGAAGACAAGATGGAAGAGGACACCATAATGAACATAACCCAAAGCTATGACAAGAACTGGGAGCTCTTGGTGGAGGAGTTTTAGAGAGCCACAAAGTGACAGAGACTATCTAGAACCCTAAGAGGAAGGTGGTGGAGTAAACTAAGACAATACAAGCTCTGCCTTTAGCTTTTGTCATCTCTGTAGGATATTTCCTTTTTGGATTTTTTCTTGTCTTTTGTTCTAGCCTTTCTATTGGTCATTTTTCTATTGCTAGAAATTTTTTGTTAACTTGCTACCCTTTTATGTAAGAACTTTTGGGTTTTAGGATCCCTGTAAAACCTATTTTTCTTAATAAAAAACATACCTGTAGCCTCAACTACGGTACTTTTGTGCTTAGCTTGATAGTTTTCAACCACTATAAATACCCCATGGGATCTTCTTGCATCACCCATGGTAGGTTTAGACATGGCCACACCTCTACTAAGTCTTTAAGATGTTTTTATATAAAACTCCACTGATCAATGGCCATGTTGACTAGAAGAAAAACATGCTCCTCCAAAATTGGAACTAGATCCATGTCCACCCTAGGAAGCACTAGAATATGGTGCACTCCCTCTAATAGAGTGCTACTAATTACTTTGAGATGGATAGCTCTACTAGGACTACTAAACCTTGAGTCTAGTCACCCCACTTTCCTCCTATAGTACTTGAACTTTTTCCACCTTTCTGTAAATAATGTTAGCATCATTGCTCCTGATGAATACCACCACTTTGTGAGGGTGCTAACTAGGCTTGAACTTGCCTTGTGAACTGTGTCTAAGGGGGTGGTACACTCTTTCCTATAGATCATGTACTGTGGCTTTGAGAGCTTGATCTAACACTAAGCCCCCTAGCCACATTTCTCTTGGCAATTGTTTCCTTCTCAATGGTGAGTGCAAGTGTCCTAAGCTAATGAAGAAAGACATTCCCAATGATAGAGTCCTTGAGATCCCTAACAAAATGTTGTGTGAGTACTTCATTGTGATGGTAGTTGGAGTATTTTCTTAGCCCAAAGAACTACCTCTCATACTTATCCACTATCATGTTTTCTTGTTTGTACTTATGGAACTGATCAACATGAGCCTCACGGTACTATGGAGATAGGAATTTCTAGGAATTTCACTTGAAGCTCTCCTCAAAAATCTCCTTGACCTAAGATTCATTATACTAACCTAGAGCTTCTCACTCTCCATATACCACCACATGCATCCATGTTCCTTAGCTATGTAACAACACAATAAGACTTCATGTTGCATTCACATGGATGCAAGGAAAAACAATGCCCCATATCTAGTTAGGATGTCTCAGCCTTGAGACCTGCTCCTAGACCATCAAATATTTGTGGTTTAGACCTATGAAGGTCTCTCATCATGTGCATTTGGATGGAATTTCCATCATTCTGACCGCAACCTCTCCTACAATCACCTTGATTACCAGGTGGTGTATGAAAATGATCACGTTCATTTCCATGCTCTTCTTCACCTCCATGATTTGATATTTGGGAGTATCCATGGTGGGATCCCTCTTCTTGGCCATGGTCTTGTCATTTTTCCTCAACTCAAAGTCCCAACCAAGCTATAATCTCTTGTAACAAAGGCAATAGTGCCCTAACATCACCCTAATCGATATCACCTTGTTCTACCCTAACTCCTTGATGTTCTTCCTGATGATTTTCTTCTTCATTATTATTCCATCATTTGTTACCCTAACCACTAGTTCTATGTGTACGAGGCATCACTAAAGGAGAAACAAGATAAGGGTCAGATTTATATGTAGCAATCATAATTATCACAAGCATAAGCTAAAATAAGATACCATAATATGTAATAAAAAATCTCATAGTGGAAGCATAACATAGAGATCCAATGTTGCAACATGGGCTCTGATACTAGATCTAATGCCCTGCTTGAAGATCCTTGGAACAAGAATGGATAAAAGCCAATGCAATTTTTTTTAACAAGCATGGAAGGAAACACATCAACATGCAATCGATCAAAAGATTGCAATAGAAGACATAACCAAGAAATCTAGGCATCCAATAAATCTCCAAGCTTCACTACTTACCAATGCATCCAAAAGCAACTATGAAAGTTTATGCAAACAAGAAACCAATAATCTCTAACCTATTAAAAGCTAGGAAGGGGCACAATGCAAGAGGGTATCCAAAACATCCTTCTAATTTTAAAAAACAAGTCTAGAGATACCTACTATTTTCTTGAGCATATTTTTGCAGAAAAATCATGTGATACATTTCTACTACTGTAGACCACTGTTCAGTACTACTGGGTGATACTTTTTGAGTGTCACACAATGCTTCTTATAACTACCACATGATACTTTCTAATATCATATGATATAACTTACTAGTAAGTGTGATACTTTACCAGTGTCACATGATAGAACTTAATACTATCATATGATACTTTCTAGTATTGCATGATAATTCTCTCTAAGGTATGTGATACTTTTCTAGTATTGCCCAATGCTAAACTTTAGTTGCCTAGGATTGCAAGGAAGCAATCCAACAAAAATCTAGAAGGGAAAAGAGTTAGAACCTCCACACTAGGGAGTATGGGCTCCAAAATAATCAAGGAATAAACACTCGAAGCCATAAGCAAGACCACATGAAACTAACATCTCAACCATAACACTTAATCCAAGCATCTAGTGCAATCATGCGAAAAGAAACATCACAATGAAAATACATGTGCATAAATCAACTATCTCAATAAATTGAAATAGCATAAATGACATGGAAACATACTTTGGAAGATACAAAGAACCATTTAAGCATCCAAATATAAAATTAAACATGGAGGTAGGCAAACTATGTACACCAGTCCCCAATAGTGGTAAAGGTAGCTATGCCTCCCAACCATGTAGAACATGTAGGTCCACTCCCATCATGTCAATGGAGAAAGTGAGCCAACCAAAAACACACCAAAAATCATCCATGGCTTATACTCATGCCAAATAGTACAAAGGACTGGAACCAATATTATGAGATGATGCAAAATAATAGGTCTTGGTTAGACACTCTATGTGTCTACTATCTAGGGACTCTAGTGGAGAGTAGGTTGCTTGGGACTCCCAATCTCAACATCATTACAAACCGCTCCCCTCAAGACTCTCTCAAGAAGCCAATGTGTTGTGTACCTAGATGATCTGTGCAAACAATGTGGCTCTTTTATAAATAAAAGAGTGCATACATTCGAAGGAGCCATACAAGTGTGTAGTATTTTATTATCTTATTTAATTATCCAAGAATTTATTTAATTATAAATTATTAGAAAATTTGTCACATATACCTCACTGGGAACATGAACTAAGGTTATGAGAGAAGCCCCTCTACACTGACCTACCCTACATACCCATGCTCATCATACAATGAATGCTCATAGGAAATATAATTTTTGAACCTAACCCTAATGAATATAACTCAATGAAACACAACTGGGATCTCTAGTCTTGAAAGAACTAATAAGTGAAAACTCATGGGTTCATGTGTGGTCACATCAACTACATGATGATCATAGTAACAATGGCTAAATGAGAATCATAGTAACATAAACAAAATAGATCACTCAACTGACCTATATCTAGGAGTATAGATTCAACACAATGTCAATGCAATAAATTAAATACATCAAGGGTCAAAAATATATCCCTATGGATAATCTAGATCCACAACCAACTACAATCGGGTATGTCATTGTAGCTGGCACCTGGCTATGTAGATACCTAACAAGAAGAAATGGTTTGCTAGCATTTGAAGACTACCAAACTGAAAAGAATATTTTACACACTTCTCATTTGGTTGTGGCAACACATATCAAATTAGAAAGATACAAAGGGAGACCCACCAATAAGGTATTATGGACAATTTTAATGGACAAGCATGAGACAATCATAGATACATTGCAAAAGAGAGAAGATGCAGATAGTACAGTGGGATGACTACATTTAAATCAAACACATGTAAGTTTTTTCATTATTGTATTATTTATATATATATATATATATATATATATATACTTATATAATTTAATTACATGTATGTTTGTGTTGTCAATACCAATTTAGAGAATTTATATGCCTCTTATTTAGGTCTCAATTACAATTTATGAAAATTTAAATGTTAAAGTGGATCGAACATCAACATCTTGTGCAATTTCACATAGTAAGTACATATAAATTACACATATATTTACATAGTTCAGATACCTTAAATATTAATTTATGGTTTATTAACATGTGTGTTTTTGTTTTAGATTTTTAGTTTATAGGACCTCATTTGAAGAGATGTGTTGAACCAATTTTATGTTTCAAATGAGTTCACTGAACTATAAATATATCATTGACATTGTCTTACATATATTGTGAAATATGTTGTACAAACTAATTCAAAAATGAGAGTTTACTTCTATTTGAAATTTAAAGATATGCACTTGATAAATTATAAATTAATTGTCAATTTAAATAATGACCTCGTATTTTGTTCCATTACTTTTACATTCTAGCATGTTTAAATTAATGTTTGTTTGAAGTTTCCAATTACTATTGTTTGTAATATTAAAAACAAGTCACTTGCACATGATAATAATTTAAATATCATTACTCATTGTATTCATTGTATTGATTATATCTTACATTACCAAACAACACATTAAGATCACTTATGATACATTGTTAGGTGCGTTATCCATACATATGTGTCTTAAGGGGACATGGGAGTCCTAATATGTCATTATGTCTATTATAGGTTATTATAGGTATTCATATGTTTACTACCACATAATAGGTCTTATTAGATGATAATGAGTCTCACATTACCAAACAACACATTAAGATCACTTATGATACATTGTTAGGTACATTATCAATACATTTTTTAATCTAGTAGGTCAATTTTATTTGTATGAATCTCAATGGATAAATTTGATGTGATATTTATCCAATAATGCTCTATTATTGTTCATCTTGCATATATACTTACAAAATGTGTCATATGTTCATGAATAAAATATGTCAAAATAAAGAAAATGTTTGAATATACTTAAAACATGGTGAAACATAATAATATATACTAAATACACAAGCATGATAAGAGGTTGTGTAAAAATAGTACATGGTCTAACATACACTTTTAACTATCCTAACACAAAGTGTATGCATCATAAATAATATACATCATAAAAACACAATCTATAGGTGCCAACAAGACCTAATCTATCTGATTGAATGTCCCCTTTACTCAATGCAAAGAGGACTCAGATGGATCATCATGTGTAATATGAGTTGTCTTGTCATGTCGGACACCCTATGAGGTAGATGTATCATCGTGTGTAACATGAGGCACGTCTCATCATGTACATGCTTAATTGAAATGGGTATCAAAATTTAGCTTGCAAATAAATTAAATATTCACTACATAATAAAATAAATTATACCACATGAGATGGGTATCCCTCAGTAATAGGAGGAGGCGCACTATCAAAACTACGAAATGCAGTAGTGGTGAGGTCCTGTAATTTACAATACATACATTTTTTAAATTTGATTTTAGAGCATAATGAACTATACATTATGTAGATAAATCACAATACTAACCTCAAATTATGATGTAGGTACCTCCATCTGGCTAAGTCTTGTGCTCTTAGCAACACTTGTGGTGATGTATTCCTAAAATTATGGATACATAAACATTTAGTCAAAATTAAATATACATGAATAATTACAAAGTACATAATTTGTACACTACATTTTTTATACACTATAAATTTAAAATGTATATATAATATATATCATACATGAGTGGTAGCTAATGTCATAGATGTGTCTACAGGTATGCTAGGATGATAATCATAAGATGGA
Organism: Cupressus sempervirens; assembly: GCA_028749045.1. Lineage (NCBI taxonomy): Eukaryota > Viridiplantae > Streptophyta > Pinopsida > Cupressales > Cupressaceae > Cupressus > Cupressus sempervirens. The sequence goes on along the minus strand of CM053787.1, from coordinate 946,698,682 downwards.
GTCGAAAATAGACTATACCGAGGTTTGTATGGATGAGTATGATATGGCTCCTATTTGTAAAATCAAAACACATAAAATATATATACAAGTGAGTCAAAATTGTTCAGATTATAAGTTAATAATAACGCACATACATAAAAATAATACAAATTATTTGTCTTTAGTCAAAAGTTCATACTGCATGTATTTGAGGTTGTGCCTTAGTGGTAACTAGAGTAGGACTTGTACTAACATCAATCTGTGTAGATGCAGACAATCCCTACAAAATCAAATAAAAAGAACATATGAGCATATGTTATTAAATTTGAATTTGAATGTACATTTTTATAGTGTAATTCAAAGTGCATACCATATAAGGGATTCCAACATCTAGAGGTCTCGAAAAAAGACTATACTACCTCTTGGGAGGAATAGTATCATCCATCCTCTATTATTTGAAAAGTACAAATTAATATAGTTAATACAATTACACATGTATGTAGAAAGTAAATAATTATGTGTAATTTATATTTATATTGAAAATAAAATTTTACCTACTGCTCTTGACTCTCTCCAGGCTCTCCCTGCTGCATGAGGTCAACAAATGATGACACGTCTATCTCATCACTACCATCACCATGGGCAGCATATACATCATCATCAAAATTTGCACCCTCAGCATAATGGCCATCATGTGCTACAATAGGATCACTTTGGAGGCCTATGCATATGTGTCCATAGCTAGTACAAACATGTCCAAGTAGAGGAGCATGTACCACCTGCGTCCACTGCTATACTAAATTGCCCGAAAGGGCACTCAAATGGGTAAAAGCAGATGAAACTACTTGATGATGGTGAGGAGCAGGCACAACAGGCATAGGAAGAGGTACAAGGGGCTCAGCTCACTTGCAATTTCTTGTTCTATCACTCAAGTTTGCCCCAGACCTATCCTAAGGCATCCCTCTACCAACCCCTTGAAATGCTTTCATATCAAAATAGTTGGATTTCAAACCCAACTCAAACTCAGCCCATAAATTCCTAAGGAAGTACATGGGAACCTCATTGGTAGTATGTGGTGGATGGTCAAATACCATCCACTGCCGCTCCCAAAAACGTGCTACTATACGTGGATGTGTACACCACCTAATGGAAATGTGAGGCTTCTTATCACTAATTGCTTCACCCATCTTAGGGTTTATAAAATAATGTTGAAAATTCCCTTTACCTATATGTAGGTTATAAACCTCTCTGTATGATAAGCTATCAGAGTAGAAGGCACACATGCTTTCCCTCCACGATCTAAATGAATCAATGTCTAAATCAAAATGATGGATGGAGTCAACCACACCTTGCATGCTATCTGCAAGACATAGTAGGTGAGGGAGGGGGGGGGGGGGGGGGGGTGGTGCCTCTTGTGTCGAATAACCTCTATATCACGCATGAGGTCATTTAGGTTATGCCTCATGGTCTAGCGTAGCTCATTTATGGTGGGTGGTGGAGGTGTGGGTGGAGGTGGAGGTGGAGGTGGAGGTGGAGGTGGAGGTGGAGGTGGAGATGGAGGGGGTAGAGGTGGGGGTATGGGAGGGGGAGGGGGTGGCGGTGTGTCCATTAAATTTATTCTGCATATATGTTTAAACAACATAAAACATAAAACATGACAAAAATAAATTACAACGTAAAACATGACAGAATTACTATTTAATAAAATTTAAATCTAAAATTTATCAACTAGATCTATGTAAATGCGCATCTCTTTATTAAAATCATATCAATTAAATAAATAAAGTTAAACACTTAAGTCAAATTAAACATAAATACCAAATTTTAAGTCTAATCATAAAATAATAGTCCAAAAAAATATATCTAGGTTAGTTCAAGGTTTCTTTTCTTAAAATAGGAGCCACCAAGCTAATTTTGCTTTCATGTACACTTATTTTGTGACACTGGGGGATTGTATGAACTCATCATGGATTATACATGTTCATCTCAGGATGAAACAAAGTTAAGGTTATAACAAGATTATGGTTTACAATTTTGTTATGTTAATGGTTTTCATGATGGCTAAGCTTAAGATTATTATAATGATTATGGTCCTTTAATGTTAGGGAACTTACCTAGGATTATGGTTTTAGTTAGAATTATATTTAGGTTTCAAATATTTATTATGGTCTTATTGTTTATAGGATATATAATAGATGGTGTTAGGACAAGAGTTAAGGTTATAATTATCTAATGAAAGCTTAGAGATAGAATTATGATTTGATTAAAAAATATTTATGATTGTAGTTTGAATCCTAACTATTGTCCACTTTTTAATGCAAACTATAAGTGTAGATCATGTGAGGAAATGAACTAATACATGTGAACACTATCCCTAACCATATAATAATCCTAATTCTAATCATAATCCATAATTCATTACCTTATGAAGCTTTGGCTATCCATTTTATTACCAAAGTAATCCCTTGGCTATCCCCAAAATGTTCCTAATAGATTTATATACAAGACCAAACTAATTTAAATAAAATGAGTAGGAAGAAGAGAAACTTACACCCAATATGAGGAGAGAATCTTTTAACATACTTGAATTCTACTAACCAAAGTGAGATAATTAGAGTTCCAGTTGTTGAGTTTTCCAAAGATTTTCTTGTTTATATAAAGACACATTTCATTTATATGTTAGGGTTTACTACAAATGGAATCCCTAGGTACCTAACCACTTAATTATGAAATCTCCATCCAATACCATATTTACTACACAAGGTAGGGGTCCAATTTGATCATTAAATGACTCATGTTGCACTCTTCTAGCTTAAAAAGAATACAAATATAATCAATAAACTATGTATGTTAGATACTTATTAATTATTTGGAGAGTAGATCCTCTAACTTTTAGAGACAATTGGTTATCTCTAAGGAGATAATGTGATGAGTCAATGCTAAACAATAAAAAATAAAGAGGATAAAAAGGACACCCTTTCATAATTGATCTAGAGAGTCCTAAAAATTATGATCTAACCCCATTAATTTCTTTACTAAAACCTTGACACCAATCATAAGAGAGGACACCATTTGACATAATATTGGATGGAGGACTTGCAACATCATCATAGTGAAACTCCATTCCACCCTTTTGTAGACATTTTCATAATCAATTACTTGAGCATGCCTACACTCTATCCTAGAAATTTTTCTCAATCCAAAGTCTTCCAATAGGTTATCAAGTTCTCCAATATGCATAAATATCCTTAACAAAACACTTTCATGTAGGGTTAATGATCTTGGGTAGGATATCTTCTAGTCTAGAGGCTAAGACCTTGGCAATAATTTTGTATGATATGTATTCAGGAGTGTCCTATCTCTAATTTTTAATGAGATTCTTATCTCCCCTTGGGGATCAATTGATTACTTGACCTAGGGATTTTATGAGCCCTTAGTTGATCACTTGATCAATTTTATGAGCCCTCCATTGATTACTTGATGTAGGGATTTCTCATTACTAATTTTTTGGATGGAGGAGCTGATTTATGATAGAAATGGGTTTATCACTTGGAATAATGCATCTTCATTCTAGGAATTATGGTTCTCATTTTATCCCTATCTTCTTAATCATTTTGAACTGTCATCATCTTCTAACCAAAAAAATTAATAGAAAAATTAGGAAAAAGATCTTACGATACATATCGCTAGGGGGTGGGTATTTCTTTTTATAGAATAAGGAAATATTTTGTTATGTGGCCTTCCATTCTGCAAAGGCAATAAACATTTAGGGTACCCATACAGGAAAATAGGAAACAAATTGGGGAATCTCCAGTCTCCAAAAAAAAACTTTTAGGCACTTCCAACCTAAGATAAATATAAATTAGTCCACCCTGACATAATTATCTAGTTAGGGATTGGGTTGTTAGAGTGCTTCAATACCCTCCTAATTAGATATTACATGATGAATACTCACTTATGATATAAAGGTTTAGGCATCCAGTGGAAAGACAATTTATTCACTTCTTTAGATATATTCTTAGGCATCCAAAGATGTAGTCTAGGCTCCTACTCGCACTGATGTGGACACCTCCACCCCTTGATGGTGAGAGAGGGTTACTTAATTAGATGTCTGATTCATTCAAGTCTCTTCTAATTATTTTATGATGTATCATTTTGAGACCTTGATATCAATGTTTAATTAGTTTTAGGATTAGGGTTCAATTTAGTTTGTACTGTTTGATTGGGTTTACATGCTTAGGTTTCAATTAGGACAAGAGTTAATAAATTGAATTAAGTTTTGAAGCGATAAATTAGGTTTTAGATATATAGAATTATAGTTAGAGCTTTTAGATTAAAAACTAACATTAATTCAAAAACGTTAGGTTTGAATTTTGTTTTAAAGTGTTCAATATATTATTGAGTTCTAGTTTAGGGTGATTTGGTTTAGTCTTAAGGTCAATGTTTAACTTGGTTCAATCTTAGGGTAACAGTTCAATTTGGGTAATGGTTGGGGAAAGGATTTAAGGTTAAATTCAAGGTTTCTACTATTAAGTTGGGATATATAATTAGGTTTATGATCATGGTTTAATTCAATTTGGTTTATAAGTATAATATTAATTAGTTAAGGGCTAGGGTTACCTTTCAATCTAGTTTGATATATTCAATTTGGTTTAGGGTTAACCCAGGGGTTAGTTTATTTTAGTGTTAAATATTAAGATATAATTCTTTGATATCACTCATTTTTTGATATTTTGATTATATCACCTTATACATGTTGATAACTTATATGCGATGAATCTTACAAATATTATTTGATCTCATTACATGTGTCATGGTACTTTTTTTTAGTTTATGTACATGAGATGCTCCTTTATATGGTGTTTTTCTTTTCTTATAATATATAGTGTTAAATATATATATTTTTACCTAAGTACCCTTCTTGATTATCTATGATGAACATGTCATAAATGACATATCTCTATATGATTCTTTTGATATGATATCCATGGATAATATATATAATGAAATTTTTAATCCTTCTTATGCAATCAATGATGTAATAATATATGTGTACAAATGTTTTTAGATTCACATGTACATGACATGTAGATGTAGATATGATGCTCCTCTAGGATAATTTAGTTTAAATAATAAATAAGGTTACAATTTTAGGTTTTGACATTTATAAAATTAGTACTCAAGGTAAGATAGGAAAGTTATTTAATTATTTATATATTACCTGGTGTAGGGTTTAGCAAATTAAGATTAAGGTTAAGATGATAGTAAGGGTAATGATTAGAGTTAAATTCAATACAAATTGACATTATAGTTAATCCTAAATGACGCCTAGCCAAGGGTTCCCAAGAACTAATCAAAAGTTTTACTAAGCAAGCAATAACATACATACAATAATTTACATTTATAAAAAACATAAGAGATTGCATTCCTTAATGATCACATTTACATTTCATTTTTAAATAATTATAAGTACAAAAAGTAAAATAAATAACACATCCACATGAAAGAATATTAACTACTTCAGTTCAATCCATTTAAATTATTATTATTTTTTTTTTTTTGAATGCCACTTGGAAAATTAATTCGGAATGCACAATCATCCACTGTACATGTCACAGGGTATCAAAGGCTGAAAGAATATACATTTATAAAATAGTTTACATCATCCATTTTTGATCCATGAAACAAAGTACAATACAATTTAAGTAAAATCATTTTAAATACTAGAAGTTTTTTTTTTGGATCTGTTGGCGAGCTGTTATATGATCAAGTACTTAGTTATATATGTTTAGGGTTTTATTTATATGATTAGGTCAAGATTATAGTTTAACAAATGAATTTAGGTCGAGGTTATAGTTAAAACAAGGTCGAGGTTATATGGTTCTAGGTCGAGGTTATATTTATTTGTAAAATTACATGTTTAAAAAATGAATTTACATCTAATCTAATCATTCAACATTGTAATAAATACATAAATTAAATACATTTCAAAACATCTAAATTAATAATTTTTAAAATAAACATTTACGAAACTATATTTTAATTAACAAATACAAAAATTTAAACATCTACTCATTAACAATGTAAATTTACAATTTTACATATATTAAAAATGAAAAAAACAATAAATTAACATACATATTAAATTGAAAATTGAAAAAAATAATGTAGAATAGTATAAAACATTTTAAAATACCTAGTGTATCAAAAACTAGCAGCAAGGGGGTAGTTGGTAGGGCTGAAAATTGGGCTCCCGTATGCATCTCTAATCGGGCTCCCATTTTTGAGGTCATGAAAATGACCTCAAAAATGCCAAAAAAGAGGTTAAGTAAAGTTTTACAAATTAGGTACCTGATTTGTAAATAATCAGGTACCCGATTTGTAAGTAATCGGATACCCGATTTGTAAGAAATTGGGTATCCAATTTTTAAAAAGTCAGGTGCCCAATATTTGAGCGCCTTTGGCACCCAATCCACTTTTAAATATCGGGTACCCAATTTTTGAAATTTGGCTCGGGTGCCCGAAGCTTAATTTTAGAAATGGGTACCCGATTTTTAAAAAATTGAGTACCCATTTTTGAGAAGTACAATTTTAGGGATCTGACTTTTGCAGAATTGTGAACCAACATCTTGCAATCACCCATATTTTCTTATATAAATAATTGCCTATTTTATTATACAATATAATTGATCAATAGATTTGTTACAATGTTGGAAAACATTTTTAATATTTGACCTTAGGCATTGTAATTTACAATATTAGTAATTGGATAAAGTTAGCAATTACGTCATTGAACACCAAGTTAATTTCAATTAAACAATAGAGCTATTACAAGATAGAGAATACATATGTTAATTTTAGATATACATTATTGAAAAATTCTATGTTTAGTTTAACTTGAGAAAAATATTTGATCTTCATATTTTAGTTTTGTAACAAGTAAGATTGAAAATAAAAGTGTGCCTTTTCTTAGAAAAAATAATTAACTACATTCTTTAATATTAAGAATTTGCCAAAAATGGGGGTTAACCTAGAAAAAAAAAGCTGAAAAACAACATAACTATAGACAAAGCCTGCCCAAGCAATGTCCAAGTATCTACACATAACAAAAAGGATTTGGAACCATAGAGAGCTACATCTCCTTTGTATCTTTGTTAGGTCTTTCTACCAGCATGTGAAACTAGTCATTTTCTAGGAACCAATACAAGGAGCTCATAGTATCCACACCAATAGATGCACCGAACTTGTCCTTCTCAACATGAAGGAGATGGAGGGTTGTGGCTCTCAAGTGCATAACTTTGACACTAAAATTGACAACCTCATCAAATATTTGGTCCATGTTATCTTTTCTCCTCATGAACCTCTTGATGCTCTCATTAACCACAACATTCTCCTCAGTACAACCATGAAAACAAATTTTAGGAGTCACCTATAGGTTATTCCCATCTATTTTGGTATAGCTCATGTCTTTATCTTGTTGATGAGTAGGGCAAGTGATAGTATCAAGGTCCCTACTATCATCCCCAACATTGGTAATGTTTGGCGTGTGTGTCTCAATTTTTAGGGTGTTGGAAACATGGGAGGGCATAGGGCTCAAACGACTATCCTTAGAACTACAATAACCCCCCTCTTGAGGACTCTAACACAATATCCTCCTACTCATTATCTATATACTTCCATCTATGAGCTTTCCTTTTATATGTCTTAGTGGATTTATTATTCATCCCACTATCAATAGAGTCAAACCTAATTATGAACTCTTTCTTTTCCTTAGGATTTTCATGCATCAAGTTCTTCCTATTCTATAGGGATATTCTTCTAACCACTTTGACCACAGTGTCACACATACTAATGCTAATATCATCTCCATCTTAATGTTAAAGGGTGAAGGAGGAGGTGATATTTGGGTGTTTAATGTGCACAACCGAAACATAAATTGCAAGGACATGGGGAGAAGAAGTGGGAGTAGGAGTAGAAACATAAACTACATTTGATTTAGTGATTGATTCCCATTTGATAAAAAGACAAATCATATTTTTTCTTATATAGTTGTCACCAAAAACATATGCAAATTCCAACTAACAATAAAAGCACTATGGAGGTGAAGGTTGACATAATGTTATACCACTGAAGTATGAAAGGTCACCTAGAAGAAAAGAATCCAACATTGTCCTATATAGAATACTCAACACTTATTATGGCTGATATCCCTTCTTCCACACAACATGTTCTTTAGGTAAAATTACAAACTCTATCACCTTTTTACAAAGGAAAATGCTAACGACATCAGAACTATTAAACTTCAATAACAATGTAAAAGTGATACTTGTGATTGAAATTTCAAAATAATGTAAATTGATGAAATGTATCTAGTAATGGGTTTAGTTTATATCTATTATTTTTTAGTTTTTCTAAAAACTAAATACAATTTGAAAAACCAAAAATAATTAGTCTTTGAGTTGTTGGAAAAAACACAAATTAAAGGGTCTAATTCTCACCATAGAACTATATGCACATAAATAATTTTTCATCCAACTAAAAAGAATAAAGATAGATGACATAAAGGAAAAATGATCTACAATGTATACTTTGTGCATTATAACTATTCAAAGTTAGACTTGCATGCTAATTTTTTTCTCCCATGACACTTCCCCTATCAAATCTATGTCAATTAAGTAAACAATTAGATATTCTTGAAGATGACTATTTTCTAGCACAGTATAGGATTTTTAATTTTTTTTGATATCATGTAGTATTTTTTTCTTTTTTCAAATGAGCTTCTTGTTGAATGTTTAAATATTAAAATATATTGCTATTATAATACATTAGATCTAGTGAAACTTGATTAAATTTATATGAGCATGAGTCTATCTCAAAGCTCCACAAGAGGGTATTATTAGTTTTTCCAAAAACATGATTTTCCATGTGAAAATTGGTTATAGAAGTCTAAAGGTTTGCAATTCTATAGAAATTTGATGTTGCATAAGAAATTTTGTTTTAATGAAAACTCCTTATATATATGCATTAATTGTTATTGATCTAAAATATTTTTCTTATATTTACTCAATTTGAATGTTTGGCCTAACTTGTTTTGGGCAAACTGATCCTACCACATGTAGATCTTGTGGTGTATAGTCAATGCCACATATGTGTAGATATTGTGGTTTCATATTCTTCCCACTATCAATAGAGTCCTAGCTAATTATGCACTCATTTCCCTTAGGATTGTCATGCTTCAAGTTCTTCCTATTCTACATGGATCTTCTTCTACCCACTTTGACCACAGTGTCACACATTGTAATGATAATATCCTCTCCATCTTAATTTGTTGAAGGGTGAAGGAGGAGGTTGTATTTCGGTTTTTAGTGTGCACAACCAAAACATAAATCACAGGGACATGAGGAGTAGAAAAGGTGAGGAGTCTAGAAACATAAACTACATTTGATTCAGTGATTGATTTCCATCTAATAAAAAGAAAAAAAATCACATTTTTTCTTATTTAGTCATCACCAAAGATGTGAAAATTCCAACTAATAATAGAAGCACTATGAAGATAGAGGTTGACATAATATTATACTACTTAAGCATGAGAGGTCACTTAGAAGAAACAATCCTACATTGTCTAGCATAAAATACTCAACACTTATTATTCTTGATGTCCCTTCTTCCATGCAACACGTTCTTTGGGTAAAAGTACAAAATCTATCAATTTTTTACAGAGGAAAATGCTAACAACATTAGAACTATTTAACTTCCATAACAATTTAAAAGTGATATTTGTGATTGAAATTTCAAGATAATGTAAATTGATGAAATGTGTGGAAATGGATATAGTTTATATATATTATTTTTAGCTTTTCTAAAAAATTAATACAGTTAAAAAATATACATTTTGAGTTGTTGAAAATAATGCAAATGAAAGGGTCTAATCATCACCACAAAACTATATGTAAATACATGTTTTTTTTTTTCGATTAAAAATAAATAAATAAATGACATATATAGCTAGTGTAAAAAGAAAGAAAAAATGATTTGCAATGCATACTTTGTGCATTATAACTATTCAAAGTTGGACTTGCATGCCAATTTATTTCTCCCATGGCAATTCCCCTATCAAATCTATGTCAAATAAGTAAAAAAATTAGATATTCTTGAAGATGACTCTTCTCTAGTGCACTATAGAGTTTTAATTTTTTTTTGATATCATGTAGTATCTTTTTCTTTTTCCAAGTGAACTTCTTGAACTTTTGAATATTAAAATATATTTCTATTATAATACATTAGATCTAATGAAAACTTGATTAAATTTATATGAGCATCAATCCGCCTCAAAGCTCTCTGGAAGAGGGTATTATCGGTTTTTCCAGAAACATGATTTTTCATGTGAAAACTAGTTGTAGAATTATAAAGGTTTTCAATTCTATAGAAATTTGATGTTCAATAAAAAAATTTGTTTCAGCAAAAATTCCTTATATAAATATGAATTAATATTGATTGATCTAAAATATTTTTCTTATATTTACTCAATTTGATTGTTTGGCCTAACTTGTTTTAGCCAAACCAATCTTGGCACATGTAGATCTTGTGGTGTATAGTCAATGCCACATATGTACAGGAAAAAGTGGTCAGACAGAAGTTGGATCTCTAACATATCTCAATCTTTATTTTATTATGAGATGTTGCATACTAAATCCATAGATTTTTTCTCCTTGTGCATGAGCCAAATATTTATATGGTTTACCAATGTTAGTCATAGGTACTTTTAGAAATAAATTGATAATAAATAGTTTTTTCTTTAACTAAGGTTTCTTAACATTTCAAAAGGCATGACATCTAAATGAAAAACCCTCATCATCTAAATTCTAAACTCAATTCTTACTTATATAGAACAAAAGAACCATTGTTAATCTCAATTTCCACATAGATGTGTATAAAACTTCTTTCCAAATTTGGCATTAGAGGAGCTCAAAGAATTTGAGGGATATCCACATAAATATTTGAGGTCTCTACAAATCTATTGTAAAATCAAGAAGATGAAATTGAACAAAAATTTTAGATGTTAAAATCCATTTAACAAAAGTAAACCTCATAATATGTTAAGATATAGTGAAAGGCTAACATGATTATGAAAGTATGGTTCTCCCTTCAAAATTATTTTTTTTCTCAAGCATTTTAGACAAAATCAGAAAATAAAAGGTATTTATAGCCAAAGTAACCTCCATGTACCCTTTTTGTGCATGTGTTGACTTGTTTAATTGTCTTGAAAACACAAGAAGACTCTAAAATCAATAAAACATATAAATTGAAATGAAACATACTATAATAAACAAAGACTCCTATTTGCTACAATCTTAAGATTAATATGACAAACTAAAAGAATCTTAACTTGTTCAAACATCTATTTAATAAAAGATCATTATCAAACATATTATTATTATATTTAATATAAAAGATCAAAGACCATTTTCCCATAATGGTGTGAACTTAAACATCCTTTCCAAAATAAGAATTACACCTCTAGTCTCCTATAGAACCCTACCACATGTAGATGCCTAAATCAAAAGAGTACCAGGGAATGATGAAAAATAAACTAGAACCACTACCTTATATAAACCCAACCAATGTCTTTACACCAATAAAAACAACCAAAATTATCACACCATATAGCAAATTAAAATTGGGAGAAGGAAAAAATATCACATCAAATAGCAAATTAAAATTGGGAAAGTCTATCCTTGCATCATAGGAGACATAAAGAAAGGCCCTTTTATCACAAGCACAAAAACAAAACCTTCATGTAGTAACTGGATTATGCTCGCTCTTGTAAAAATTAATCAAAATTATTGTTGTGACCAAGAGTCACCATTGCCCATGCCTAGGACCCCTACTTTTCAAACTAAGCCTCCATCATGAATTTCCTTGTTTGGCAGAGTGCAAGTCAACTATCCATAAGAAATGGTCAATTTCAAAACCCCCGACTACCTTAAAAATGCACTTTCTGCATTCCTTGTAGTGAAATTTTGTGGTGTGTTCAAATATTTTGTGAAGGATAAAATCCTTCATTCGGATAAAACCACACTTCCCACAAATTTTGAAGTGCACATTTGGGTTGGCCATGGAATGTCTCCTACAAAAACTTAATCCATAAGAACATTAAAATTGCGACGCACACCTTTCATTGAGCGCACTTTTCACATAATGAAGGATTTTTATTTTTTTATTAAAACATGGATAAAACCCATATGAGTTTGGAAAATCTTGCTCTCCACATAGTTGGAAGAAAATTTATGATTCTTTTTTTTATATAGAGTGGAATCCTTGATGAACTCAAATCCCAAAGGGCGAGAAAAGTTTTGAAAAAATCATTAAAACATGGAAACTGTGAAAATCCAAGACATCCCAAAAAATTCCAAACAGAAGAAAAAATAAGTTTGGAATCCAAAATCTCATGGAAATTTAAAATTCTTCAAGATGAAAATTGAAAATCTCGTGAAAAATCCCAAAAGTATTAAAAAAAATCATGAAAAGTTGAAATATTGGGAAATTTGAGAAAAATCCCATTTTTGAAAAGAAAATCGATTGAAAAAGAAAAGCAAAAAAAAAAAACAATTTTCTTTCAAGATTTTTTTGGATTTACATGGAAAATTAAATATTAGTTTTATTGATATTTAATTTGGTTGTTTAAATAATAATCCAAAAAATAAATATCAGAAAGGTTGGAAAGAAATTTTATTTTTTCATTAAATATGGAAATTAATTAAATATTGATTTTAATTTATATTTAATTAATAAAAATATTTAAAAAATCAAAATGCGATAAAGGAATACTTAGTTTCATCTTGAAGCTAAAAGCGTCAATAATGGCAACTTTTTGAAACAAATAGTAAAAACAAAAAATGGCACAAAAGATGGAAACCTTGATGGCTAAGTAAAGCAACTACCTAATTTTAGCCTACAGCTTTAAAAACATCTTTTTTGAGGGATGATTTATATAAGAAACCCTCTCATTCATTCCTTCTCACATAGGAATTTGAAGAGAAAATTGAGAATAAGAGTGAATTCCAAAGAGTTCAAAAAGAAGATTTTTGGGGAAATTTCTAAAATTGTTGAATTTTCAAGAAATTCGTGACAGGGGATTTTGAATCTTATCAGAAAGGAACCTTTTTTTCCAATGAGTTTTGGAAAATTGCATGTCTCTTGTGGAAATATTGAAAAGTGAATATCGAGAAGAGAATGGAAATTTTGGCAAAAATCCAAAATCTTTGTCGTATGGACAAGTTGTATCTATTTTTTATACTTTCTTTGCATAGTCTTATGTGTTGACATTTTCTATTTTGCAAGAAAGGAGAATGGAAAAACCCAAGGGAATAGGAGAAACACATGGACAAATGATAAAGAATGAAAGGAGAGAATTTTATCTTGAATCCAAAATTGTGTCAAAGTTGGCATAAATCAAAGATACAAGCCTCGACGGCCTTGGTTTGAAAGATTTTAACCAGAGAATGCTGGGATACAATGACCATCACCCAACACCTAGCAACAAGATTTGTGAGTAGTGAAATTGTTTCTACAACTTGTTTTACTTCTTTTCAACATCCAGAGTTAATTGTGGAATGTACCAAACAATACAGTCCTAAGGACAGAACCATCAAGGATTTTGAATGAAATATTATGGAAGATTTTTCTTTGGCATTCATTTCTAAAACATTTGGAATTCCTTCTCACCAAAGGATGGTCACAAAAACACAGGAGCAAGCATTGAGAATCTACACCTCTGGAGTCCATTTTTGTGACAAAGTAATCAACAAAAGATGGTTGAAAAGGAATAGATTGCATCATTCCAAGATTCCTAAGGAAATAGTATGGTTCAACTTGTAGAGGGAATATAGTGACATGATGATGATGTTGAGTCACATATTTGGCATGCATCATTCTTATAGGTTTGAATCTTGGATGTGGTATTTTGTTGAGCAGGTGATGGAGGAAGGTGACAAAATAGATTGGGTTGGTCTCATAAGTGATAATTTGAATGAATAGTTGATGAATCTAGAGCATACAAGGAAATTTTAAATGAGCTTGTATGTCATCTACATGCTAGCACAGAGAATGAATTATGATGGACTACAATGCAAAGGACCAATTAGAAGTGGAAGCCAACACCTTAAAGTCCATGAATGCTACCTATAGTTGCATTTATATTGAAAGGGTGAGTACATGATGGTTAATGATGTATTTTCCATGTACATAGTAAGAACACTACAAAAGAGGTTACATATAAGATTTTCAATGGGTGCAATGAAGTTGGTCAAAGAATATGGTGCCTGGTTCATTTAGTTTCCCACCTCTTCATACATCTGAATTCAAGGATTCTCCTTGGAGCCATAAAAACTTCCCAGGTACCCAACAGACAAGATGGTCTTGTCAGAGCTTGCTCGACAACTTATAGCCTATGACAGGATTTATAAAGGGAAGAAAAAGTTCGGATTAGAGTTCCCAATTTTCATAGGAGAAGGGAGAACTAAGGTAACCCCATGTCTAAAGGCTGCAAAGGGATCATCAGATGAGCTCCCCTTCTTCTATCTTGCACTTTATCTGAAGAGAAATGATTTTGATCCTTACAACAATATCTCATTAGTAAGAGGATCAAAGTACCAACAAAAGGTTCACCTTGAAGACTTTTGAACAAATGCAGCAGATGAGAATGAGATTTGAAAGAAGATGCGTTCAAGATTACCATTTAACATTATCAGAACATGCAACATATTCAAGGTTCCTGGTCAAATGGAGGAGAACCCAAACATGATGTGAAAGGGATTCAATCTAGAAATGATAGTTCAACCATATGATTGGAAGAGGAAATAAGTTACCAATCTAGAAGTTCTTTCAAAGCCAGTCTTAGATTTTACAAAGTGGTGGATTGAACATAAGCTTGAAAAATGAATTCACATATAGGTTGCTTGGTCATAGACCATTTAGGGATGAAATATTATGACAAATATATGAGGGGATTGTTGAGGAAAGATAAATTGAATGTAAGGATGTAGGAACCAAGAAAGGGAAAGAGGTACCTTGAGAAAAGTGTCCTAGGATTGAGGAAGTCATCCAAGAACCTCAAAATAAGAAGCAAAAATATTGAGATGCTCCCTCTTCTCTGATTCACTCTCCAAGTATTCAAGAGATAGAAAAATTTGAAAGGCAAGATACAGGGACAAGTATAAGGTGATTTGAGCAAGAAGAAAATTTGGATAGGCCAATTCATAATAGACTAAGTATAAATGCCTACGAAAAGTCCATGAAAGAAAGAGGGAGAGATCAAGATATCGATACAGAGGAAAGTCTTGCTACAATGTTAGAGCAATAAATAATTAACACTGGAGATGGTCCACTAGAGGAAGAAACTCCAATAGAAGCAATACATCCTCCAAATGTTGAAGCCATAATTCTTGAGGTTAGAGTAGATTGTCTAGGAGGTGAAGAGGAGATCAACATTCAAGTAGTCCAAAGGAAAGAGCGATTGGTGATTTTGGGAGACCAAAGTATACCCATTCTAGAATGGTTGAGGCAACAAATTTAATTGCATTAAAAAATGGAGGTTGATCCAAAAATTGAATTATAGGAAATTTTTGACTAATTAGAAGAATAAGGGAAAGCAAGAAGATATAGTAAATTCATCATAGGAGAATCAGGACCTAGAATCTTGTAGATTGTGACTCCCATGGTTGACAAAGGAAACAATCAAATTTCTCTAGAAGAATATCATGTTATGGAAATAAATCTTGGTTGGGCCTATTGAGAGAAAATATTAGAAGAATTTGATGACTCTACATAGGCCTTGCTCAAGGTGCAAAGGTTTGGGTCAAAGGAATCTAGAAGGTAACATTCAAACATGCAAAAGAATTAGTGCAAGTACACAATAGGGCATTAGTTGCACTCTCTAGGATCCGATGCATGGAGGAATCATGGGTGGATGAAAATATTTACCAAGAAGAGGTGATTGCCGACATTTAGACTCTGATGGAGACCCTAAAGAAAGAATTGATCGATGGTCAACTTTTCAATGAGGTGGATGTCTATGATTTTATTCAATCGTACAGTGCATTGATCAGAGCTACAAAAATGTTTGAGATGTTCACCAAGGAATCCACTCAATGGAAGAAGATTGTTGACAACATCAAGAAAGGAATATCAAACATAGTTGCACCCTTACTATTGCAAAGATTGGTGGAAGAAGAAATCACAATTGATAATCTAAAAGTCAAGTTAGAGGAATTCTTTCAACTAAATGTCTATGAAAGGTATGATTTTGAGAACTTTTCCATCTTCTTGAATACAATGCACACTACTAAGGACTTACTACTAGATTGGGATGCAAGCTTGGAAAAATCAGGAAGAGTAGTTGTAGTTCCAAAATTCAATCAAGAATATGCACCAAGCATCAGTATAGAGGAGTTGGAAACAACGTTAGATCGATTTTGCTCCTTCAGGCAGGGTAATCAAGGATAGATGCATTTAATACATAGGGAGTGTTCTTAGGGGTCATTTATTACACCTCATTCCTTCCTAAACAAGCATGCATAGTGGGCATTTATTACCTACTATAGTAGTGGCTTCCTTGTTGCATTAATGTAGATTCCTTTCATTTTCCCTAACCCTAATTAGGGCTAATCTAGTACAATCTTTGCCATCAGTTATTGTGATCATCCAGGGTTCCTATTGTAATTGAAGACTTATATAAAGGCCTCATTTCTCATTTGCAAGGGGAGATTTTTATGAGATTGTTTCTATGATCTATTGAGATAATAAAGTTTTCATTGGAGCTTGGTGAATACTCAATGTGTCTTAGTGCTTTCTTGTTCTCTTAAATTTCTTCAATTAGAGTAAGTTTAGCCTAGTTAATGTGTAGTGATTACAATGAAGAATATGATGGTGTATTGATGAATTCCTTTGGTTCATACTTTTGATGTTTTTATGATTCTAACTCATCATGCAAAGTTAGCATGAACCCCTTTCATGCAAATGCTTAACTTCTATCATTCGTACACATTGTTCTTTATTATGGTGTATGTGGTGGTATGAGAATCTTTGGCATACCCTTGAAGATTGCATCGGTTCACATGTAGTTGTAGTATAACTTGGCAAAGAATAACTTGGTAAATTGAGGAATTTCTCCACAAGAGTACTATTTGTTGTTATCACTAACCTTAGGATTAGAATAGAATTCTTGAACCCTATCTTGTTGAATTTCTACACATTTTGTGAAAATTGCAAAAATGTACTTCATTGCAAAACCTTAAGATAGCTCCCACATCCAGTATGGGTTGAAATGAATCAAAATAAACATACATAAGGCCCCTTGTGATCATTAGCAAATCACATTAACTACCGATCTTATCCACAGTCAAGAACTAGCATTAAGGGAACCTTCAAGTCATTGTATCATCTTCTAGCAATCTTAGCATATACAAAAATTTATTCAACAGAGGATAAGATATTTTAGAACCTTTTTCTACTATTTGGTGGGTCATAAAACACACATCAACAGAAACTAGTGCTAGAAGGAGGGGCTTGACTAAAATATTTTATAGCAGTTTCACATGCTAGAGAATATTAATTCATCCTCACCCAAGATACATTGAAGATCCTTGGGAGCACACAAACTACAAGAGTTGAGTTTTGATCCAAAGCCTAGGCAAGGAAATAAAGAAGTATCTACAAGTCAGAATTCACCAAGTGTAGCTAATCTCACAAGGATATTCCAAACTCCACCACCTCAATAGGAAGCACAATAATCAAGCCAAGGAGGAGTTCCACTAGGATCTACACAAAATCAACAATTATTTGTGCAAATACCTATACAAGTTTTTTTACCTATAGCTTTCCAACAACAAGTTCTAGCAATGGCCTAGCAATGGTGTCCACAAAATGCATCACCCCTTGCAACGTTTTTTGCATACAAAAATATGCCAAATTATCTTGAAGACCTTTGTTCTAAATTCTTTGTGAATGATCTAAACCACACAATTGATGAGCACATTAATATTTTTGAGGATGTCCTCTAGAATAGAAATGTGAAAGATGAGAATATTCTATGCAGACTATTCCCTTATTCATTAGGTGAGGAATCATTTTACTAGTCTATCAACCTACCTTCAAATTCAATATAGACTTTGCAATGATTGAAGGATGCATTCCTTGGGAAGTTCAGATTGCCTATCACCCCTGCATAATTTTATAGGCAGTTTATCAAGATAAGGAGACAAGAATGTGAACCAATTGGTGCTTTCAATAACTAATTTCAAAAGGCTTATTCAAGATTGCACAATCCATATCACATAGGAGATGATATAGCATGACCTATCTACTATGCAGCCCTAGACTATTTCACATCTATGTTTGTTCAAAAAACTCATCTGACTCCTACAATCTTGATTCAAGCATACACTGAGGTAGATAAAGTTAGTTTACAATCACCTGTAACTACGAATGGAGCACCCAACTATTTTGGAAATGCAAATACATTAAATTAAGGAGCTTTGAATTATGCTCTAACTATGAATCTATTTCCTACCCTTCTGAACTAGTTAGTGTTGCATCCTTGAGCACCTATGTCATAGGCAGTGCCCATGCAGCCAATTTATCTCTAGAACATGAAAAATTCTACAAGGACCCAAGAGGAAAAAGATGAGATGAGAGATTTGATTGAACAAGTGAAAAAGTTTTTCACTTAGGTCACTTACCTTAGATATTAGAATAATTAGTTGCAAATTGCATAGAGGAATTATTAGTCAGATCAAGGTAGCAACCAAGGTTATCAAGCGAATCCCCCTCCACATCACGATAGCAATCAAGGACACAATCAAGGATTCAATGAAGATAATCAAGGATATCATAATAATAACCAAGGACATCAAAGAAGATCATGGAACACTAATCCAAATAATGGGGGTATACCATCACCATTGGACAACCCTCCATCTGAGAATCACCCTGTTGATAAACTTTTCTTTGTAGAAGTTGCACTATTTGGATGGTGTAGATTACATGAGACTAGTCAACATTCTGAATTACAGTGTCATCAATTTCAAAGAGTAGCAAAAATTTTTAAGGGAGAAATGAGAAACACTACTGCATCTAAGAATCCTCCTCCTACGAGATATGAGGTAGTGCTCGCACCAAGATATGACCAAGCCTTGGTTTTTGATGATTTTAAGTTTCCTCCTCCTAATTCTTAGGATTACATGCCAATACAAGATAATTAGAAATTCCCTTTCACTTCAGCAAATGGTCTTGTAAAGATGCCACATTAACAAGTTCCACCAGAAAATCAACCTCCACTAGTATCCCCAAATGAATCACTACATAAGGCTAGATTTTTTCTCCCTCCACTATACAATAGTGTCTTGGTAGAAGGGACAAGAGAAGTGCAAGCTTTTCAACAAACATCTAGTAATAATCCAATAAAGAAATATCAAAATAATTATAGGAACCATGAGCCATTAACATCATTAGTTCCTCCAAATAACTTTTCAACTCCTCCACATCCCAATGCGAACAATAATCTTGAGCCTCTCAGAGACTCACCTGAGTATCAACAACTCATGAGTTCTCAAGGAGATAGAAGCCAATCTTCCATGATAATTTCTTTAGAAAGTGAGAAGGGAAAGAATAATCTTCAATCCTCTACTCAACAAGGAGAACAAAGGCAATGTGAAAATCCAAGAAAAAAATAGAAAGGAAGTCCTCCTAGAGAGGAATTAAAGAGATTGAGTTCTTGTAATAGAGGAATTCAAGAAAATTAAAGTGAGTCTTCTATTATCTGAATTGATGAAGATTTCAGAAATTAGAGATACATTGTTGGGAAGTTTCAATGACACCGCCAAGAAGACTATTCTCAAAATATATCACATCTTCCAAGAGGGGTATCCAATGTCCAACAATACAATTTTGCTCAAAACACCAATGTTGTAGACAAGGTATTTCCATATGCATCTAAGCTTTCTCAGAATTCTACAAGTTTCATTGGAATGTTAAAAAACTCTCAAGATGATTAGAAGGTTACATCAAATGAACAAATATCTCAAAAAAATCCACCACCAAAAATGATTAGAGATAATTCTCCTATAGTGGAAAGTCTTCTAAAAACACAAAATGGGAGAAACTCTCTACATAACACTGAGAAATTTGATCCAAAAGGATAGAAACTAGTGGTTTTTTTATCAAGGGAAGGAGGAACCTGCACCTTTCCTTCTATCTATTAGAATCTTTGGGAACATGTTACATAATTTTTTAATTAACTTTAGTGCATCAAGCAATGTAATGCTATTGGACATATGTAAAAGGTTGGGATTGATTCTACTTTAGACTAACAAGAAGGTTACACAATTGGATAAAATGGAGGTCCTAGTCATGGGAGAGTTGAATAATATTCACATGCAATTAGCCTATGATCCACATGTTCAAAGTTGTATTAACATATTTTTTGTGGATATTCCTAAGGGACATGGCATGCTTCTCAGTAGAGACTGGGAAAATAAATTGAATGGTTATATTGCAATAGAATTTTCACACATGTGGCTTCCATGGAAGGGAATTTCCAATCAGATAAGGATAAAGAGCACTCCAATGTTCCAATTGTTGATCACTCAGTATGGCAAATATAATGAGATCTTATTCATGGAAACCACTTTGGGATCAGATTTTTCCAAAAATGGAGAGGTTCTAATGTTACAAGGTTACAATCAAGGGGGATGTCCCAATGTGGCTCCAACTTTCACTAAGGTACTTTTTATGGATGATTTAGAACCATCACTGAATGAAGGAATGTTTGAGAATTTTAGGAATTTTGTCCTAAAAAGCATTAAGTAGGAAGTTGAATTAGGAAAAGATGCATCCATTCAAAATTTGTTGTTACCCAATTGGTGTAGAATATATAATACTTTTCATTTTGAGATATCACGCGCCATGTGCAAAGATACAATTGCACAAGTATCCAAATTGGTTCCACAAGCATGGATAGCAAAAAGTGTGGCCAAAGTGAATTCATCTAGTATGAAAATTTTAGAGCCATAGCAGGAAAGAATTTAGGAAGGAGAAATAGGAAAGGAAGAACATCATAAAGAATCGAAGGATTCAAAGGTAAAACCACCCATATAATATGAAAATGATAAAGTATGGACCCGATCCTTCGATGGGTCCAAATCAGAGAAAGGTAGTGGAGCTGGTGTTGAACTCATCAACCCAATTAGAGAAACTTATTTGGCAGCACATAGCTAGCAATTCCCATGTACTAACAATGTGGTTGAGTATGAATCATTGGTCACTGGATTGCTCCTGACTATCCAAAAGGGGGCCAAAATCCTACATGTACATGGAGATTAAGACATAGTCATTGGATAGATATGCAAGAAATATACATGCCATGATCTAAAAGATTGGATCATTACCGCAATAGATTTTGGGACCTAATTGAAAGCTTTGATGTTTTTCATATTAAAAGGATAAGTCAAACAAGCAATCTAGTAGAAAAATCTTTGGCTCAATCTTTATGTTTATTGGAACCATTAGCCATGGATTATGTGAAGAAATTTTTGGTTGAGCTAACTTCAATGCCATCAGTTCCTAATAACGTCCCAAATTTCCAAGTGTTTGAAGATGATAAGAATATCCTCAATTTTTTAACAATCTTGAGGGTATTTGAAGCAAAAGTCTTAGATGAAGGAGAACAACAACAAGCTCAATTTGAAATTGATGAGATTATGAATTTAAGGAAAAATACCATTCCAAAAGGAATTATTAAACTCGAGAGAATTTATGATGCAAATAGAGTAAGTTCCCTGAAGTACAAAAGTACCAAAGGAAGGGAATGTGAAAAGGTAAACTTAGGAAGAAGAGAAAATGTCAAGAATGTATTTATTGGGAAAGTTTGTACTCCCACAGAAAAGGAAGAAATATTGAAGCTTATGAAGGAATTCCTTGATGTGATCACTTGGGGATATGAAGATCTGAAGACCTATGATATGACTCTCATCACACATACTATTCCATTAAAGCCAAATAGTAAGCCATTTAGACAAATGCAAAGACCAATAAATCGATTGTTAGAACCACTAATACACCAAGAAGTGAAGAAGTTATTGTTAGCAAGAATTATATTCGTAGTTCAGCACTCAACATGGGTTGCTAACCTTGTCCCTGTTAGAAAGAAGAATGGAGAGAAAAGGTTGTGCGTGGATTTTAGAAATCTCAACAGAGCTTCAAAGAAGGATAGTTATCTAGTGCCATCATTAGATGAAGTGATACAAGTTGTTAACGGTTCTCAAATGATGTAATTTTTAGATGGTTATTCTGTATATAATCAAGTGATGGTAGAAGAAGAAGATAGACTAACGACCGCATCCATAACTAAATGGGGTACATTTGCTTATAGAAGAATGCCTTTCGATTTGATCAATGTAGGAGCCACTTTTCAAAGGGCCATGCATTATGCTTTCAAAGACTTGGTAAAGAAGTGCATCATCATATACATGGATGATCTTATAGTGTTATCTCAACATAGGGAAGATCACATCATTGATTTGAAGAGAATCTTCCAAAGATGTAGAAGATATGGGATTTCCTTGAATCCAAGGAAATGCATGTTTTGTTGTCACTAAGGGGAAATTGTTAGGACATGTAATATCAGAACAAGCAATCTCAATTGATCCTGAGCACATCAAGGCAATATCAAAGATAGGATTGCCAGATAGTCATAAAGAATTAAAGTCATTCTTTGGGAAAATTAACTTTTTAAGGAAGTTCATAACTAGATTTTTAGAGATAGTAAGGCTATTAAATGACATGGTAAAGAAAGGAGCAAGGATAGATTGGACACCTACAGCAAGAAAGACATTCAAACAAATCAAGCAAGAAATTTTGGATGCTCTTATTTTGTTGAGTCCATACTACACCAAGCCTTTTTATAGATATTCCTTTACCTCAAAACATACCTGTGCAGCTATCCTCACCTAGAAGGTCGATGATCAGGATGAACATCCTATTGCATTCATGAGTTCACCCTTGAAAGACACAGAATTGAGATATCTAAATGTTGAAAAAAAAGCTTACGGTTTGGTAAAAGTGATAAAGAAATTTTGACATTACATCCCAACAAGCAAGGTTTATGCAATAGTTCCTAATGCAGCAGTGAAGACTTTACTAATGCAGAATGAGTTAGGAGAAAGAAGAGCAAAGTGGATGGCAACTATTCAAGAATACGAGATGGAGATACAACCAATAATGTTGGTAGGAGGAGAAGCTCTAGCTCAAACCCTATCTACAACCAATTCTAGGTTAGTACAAGTATATGTGTTAGAAGAAGTATCCATGGATGAATGGTATGACGATATTGTTCATTACTTGCTGAACTATAAGTCTCCATCACACTCAAATTCTATTCAGAAGCATTCATTGAGATTGAAGAGTCAAAATTCTATGCTTCAAGGATCTGTGCTATATAGAAAGAACTATGATGGGGTTTATTTAAGATGTGTTGGAAAGGAAGAGGCTAGACACATCATTGAGAATTTTCATTGTAAATATGGAACTAGTCATGGAACTGGTTTGGCTATGGCTGGTCAAATATAAAGAGCATGTTACTATTGGCCAACATTGTTTAAAGACACTTATCAACATGTGAAGACTTGTCACACATGTTAGATAGTTGTGATACATGAAATAAATCTTGCTATGCCATTACAACCTATTATTGAAGTAAAACCATTTTCAAAATGGGGATTAGATTTCATTGGTCCCATCAATCCGCCATCTTCAGGACACCACCAATATATCCTGACTACTAAAGACTATTGCACTAGATGGACTAAGACCCAATCGTTAAAAAATTGCACAATAGAGGTCATTATCAAATTTATTGAAGAAAATATCATTACGAGGTTTGGATCTCCCCATGCATTTGTATGTGATAATGGGCCAACATTTAGATCCTTGAAGTTCTCAAATTGGGCATTTGACTATGGGATCATCCTGAAGTTTTAATCAAACCACTATCTGTAAGGGAATGGATTGGGAGAATCAACAAACAAAAATCTATTGAGTGCAATAAAGATGTTATTAGGCAATAATCCTAGAGATTGGCATACACTGTTGAGATTCACACTTTGGGTAGATAGGATAAAAATAAAGAGTTCTTTGGGGACATCTCCATATCATTTGGTCTATGGACAAGATCCAATTTTTTTGATCCAATTAAGGATTCCAACATTATGATTCATGCAAGAGTTTATGGAAGGAGAAGACAGAGTACATACATGTTTGACTCAATTATTGCACTTGGAAGAAAAGAGAGATGAAGCATTGGAAAGTTTGCTAAACATGAAGGAGTTGTCAAGAGATGGTTTGGAAAAATGGAAAAGGTTAAAGAATTTCAAATTTCAAATTTGGTACTTTGCTAGGACAAGGCACATGAAAAGAAAGGTGGACATGACAAGTTTGAAAATCTGTGGAAAGGTCCTAATCAAATTTCTAAAATTTTGGGAGATAATGCATTCAAGCTTAAGACTCTAGTAGGAAAAGAAGTCCAATTTCCCATCAATGGGCAATTCCTCGTGCATTATTTCTACCCTTAGGTTTGCTTTGTGAAGCCTAACTTGTACATATTTATTTTAGGTTTTCCTTTGTGGTGTTTTTTTTTTAATCCTTTCCTTTTAGTTAGGTGGGCATTTTGGTTTTTCTCCCCTCTCCTGGTTAGGAGTTTTGGCTTTGCATAGTTTAGGTTTCTTTCCCTTGTTTGTTGGGTTTTCATTTTCCTTCAGTTGTCTTCCTCAAGTGGTTTGGTTTTCTTTTTGCTCTTCTTTTGGTTTTGGCTTCAATTTTGACTTTTGCTAGGTAGGTTGTAGCCATGAGAATCTCTTTTTACAAGTAGAGTGGTGTAGTGATTTGGTTACTTCATGTGAAGATTTCACTATGTTTTATTTATTTTATTTCTTGGATAACTATTATGAAGAGCATTAGAATCTTGGCCATCCTTCATATATTTTCATTAGGTTGGAAAACATACTTGACTTGGAAGGTTAATCATACATTGTGTCTATACACCTAATCTCTAAGGTTGCCATATATTTAACACTCTTGACTATTTCTCTAAGTCAATCTACATTTCTTTGGGAAAAGTCATGAATTGTGCAAATTTTAAAATCTTGCTTCCACACCACTGTAACTCGTAAACACATGGTAAGCTTCATTGCTTAAAAGCCAAGAGAAAAGAAACAAATGAAATACCAATTCAAAAGGAATATAAAAGAGAAAAAAGAAAGATGAAATAATAAGATTGGCTTTGGCGGTATGCAAAAATCTCCATAGGTGTTTGAAAGAATGATTCATTAGAAGTGGAACAATCTCCATTTCTTTTACAGAAACAACTCCATTGGTGCTATGGATGCCTGACTGGTAATGGGGCAATGTCTAGGATGCTTTTGAAGTCAAGATGAACCAATCATTTTTCATGACCAATCCTAGGATTTCTAAGTGGTCTTGTTGAGCTAGAATTAATACATTTGCACACAATTAGGTTGTTACAGAGTAAATGTGTTTTCATCCAATATATGATTATTCTCCCCTTTTGAGCTTGTTTTCTCTCTTAGTGGTGACGTAAGATTGAGAAACCAAACATTTTGAATTGAAATTCAGTTTTATCCTTGAAATGTTTGTAACATTTCACTTGTGGAGTCACCATATGTTGTGACCAAGAGTCACCATCATCCATGCCTGGGACCCCTACTTTTCAAACTAAGCCTCCACCATTGATTTCCTTGTTTAGCGGAGTGCAAATCAACCATCTACAAGGAATGTTCAATTTCAAAATCCCTAACTGCCTTAAAAATGCTCTTTCCACATACCTTGTAGTGAAAATTTGTAGTATGTTAGTATATTTTGTAAAGGATAAAATCCTTCATCTGGCAAAAACCTCACTTCCCTCAAATTCTAGAGTGCACATTTGGGTTGGCCATGGAATGTCTCCTATGGAAAATTAATCCATAAGTGCATTAAAATTGTGATGCACACCTTTCATTGAGCGCACTTTTATCATAATGAAGGATTTCTATTTTTTTTATTAAAACATGGATAAAACCCATATGAGTTTGAAAAATCCTACTTTTTGAATAGTTGGAAGAAAAATTTTGAATGTTTTTTTTTTCATATGGAGTGGAATCCTTGAAAAACTCAAATCCCAAAGGGCTAGAAAAGTTTTGGAAAATTTGTTAAAACATGGAAAGTGTGAAAATTCAAGACGCCCCAAAAAATTCTAAAGGGAAGAAAAAAGAAGTTTGGAATCCAAAATCTCACAGACATTCAAAATTTTTGAGGATGAAAATCCAAAATCTCACAAAAAATCCCAAAAGTTTTAAAAAAATCATGAAAAGTTGAAATATTGGGAAATTTGAGAAAAATCCCAAATTTGAAAAGAAAATTGGTAAAAAAAAAATGATATTCTTTCAAGGAGTTTTTTTGGATTTACATGGAAAATTAAATATTATTTTTATTGATATTCAATTTGGTTGTTTAAATAATAATCCAAAAAATAAATATCAAAGAAAAGTTGGAAAAAAAATTGATTTCTTCATTAAAACATGGAAATTAATTAAATGTTGATTTAATTGATATTAATTAATAAAAAAGAAGAAAAAAAAATGAGATAAAGAAATACTTAGTTTCATCTTGAAGCTAAAAGCATCAATAATGGAAACTTCTTGAAACAAATAGTAAAAAGGGACAAGTGGTACAGAAGATGGAAACCTTGATGGCTAAGTAAAGCAACTACCTAATTTTACCCTACAACTTTAAAGACATCTTTTTTGAGGGATGATTTATATAAGAAACCTTCTCATTCATTCCTCCTTATACAGGAATTTGAAGAGCAAATTGAGAGTAAGAGTGAAATTCAAACAGTTTAGAAAGAAGATTTTTGGGAAATTTCTAAAATCATTGAGGAGTTTTCTAGAAGTTCGTGATAGAGGATTTTGAATCTTATTAGAAAGGAACCTATTTTTTAGTGAATTGTGGGAAATTACACATTTCTCATGGAAATATTGAAAAGTGAATCTTGAGAGGAGTGTGGAAATTTTGTCAAAAATCCAAAAGCTTTTTCTTATGGACAAGTTGTATTTATTTTTCATACTTTCTTTGCATAGTCTTATGTGTGGACATTTTCTATTTTGCCAAAAAGTAGAATGGAAAAACCCAGGGGAATAGGAGAAATGTGTGCACAATTGATAAAGAATGAAAGTAGAGGATTCTATCTTGAATCCAAAATTGTGTTAAAGTGGGTATAAATTGGAGATAAAAGCCTCGGCGACTATGATTTGAAAAATTTTAATTGGAGAATGCTTGGATACAATGACCATCACCCAAGACACCTAGCCACAAGAATTGTGAGAAGTGGAATTGTTGTTGCGGCTAGTTTCCCTTCTTCTTTTTAGCATCAAAAGTTAATTGTGGAATATACCAAACACTACAGCCATAGGGATAGAATCATTAGGGATTCTAAACAAAATATTCTTGTAGTTTTTTCTTCAACATCCATTTCTGAAATGTTTAGAATTCCTTCTAAACCAAGGATGGTCACAAAAACATAGGTGCAAGCATTGAGAATCTACACCTGTGGAGTCCATTTCTATGATGAAATAATCAACAAAAGATGGTTGAAAAAGAATAGATCGTATCATTCCAAGATTCCTAAGGAAATAGTATGGTTTGACTTGTAGAGGGAATATAGTGACTTGATCATGATGTTGAGTCACATATTTGGCATACCTCATTCTTATAGATTTGAATCTTGAATGTGATATTTTGTTGAGTACATGATGGAGGTAGGTGATAGAATAGATTGGGTTGGGCTCATAAGTGATAATCTAAATGAACAGTTGATGAAACTAGAGCATACAAGGAAATTTTACATGAGCTCATATGTCATCTACATGCTAGTATGAAGAATGAATTATGATGGACTATGATGCAAATGACCGATTGGAAGCAGAACCAAACACCCCAAAGTCCATGAATGCTACTTCTAGTTGCATTTATATTCAAAAGATGATTACATGAGGGTTAATGATATATTTTCCATGCACATAGTAAGAAGACTACAAAAGAGGCTACATATAAGATTGTTAGTGAGTGCAATGAAGTTGGTTGAAGAATATGGTGCCTAGTTCATTCAATTTCCAACCTTTTCATATATTCGAGTTCAATGATTCTCCATGGAACCATACAAACTTCCTCGGTACCCAACAGACAAGATGGTCTTCTTAGAGCTTACTAGACAACTTACAACCTATGACAAGATTTAGAAATGAAAGAAGAAGTTTGGATTACAGTTCCTAATTTCTATAGGATAAGGGAAAACTGGGGTATGCCCATGTCTAAAGGCTGCACAAAGATCATCAGATGAACTCCACTTCTTCCTCCTTTTTCTTTATCTGAAGAGGAATGATTTTGATCCTTACAAAAAGATCTCATCAGTAGGAGGATGAAAGTACCAACACAAGTTTCACCTTGAAAACTTGTGGGAAAATGTGGGAGATGAGAATGAGATTAGAAAGAAGATGCATTCAAGATTACCGTTGAACATTATCAGAACATACAACATATTTAGGGTTCCTAATCAAATGGAGGAGTACCCAAATGTGATTTGAAAGGGATTCAATCAAGAAATGATAATTGAACCATATGGTTGGAAGAGGAAAAAAGTTACAAATCTAGAAGCTCATTCAAAGCTATTCTTAGATTTTACAAAGTGGTGGATTGAGCGTAAGCTTGAAAAATTAGTTGCACTAGCTAATTGATTCATATATAGGTTGCTTGGTCATAGTCCACTTAGGGATGAAAGATTAGGACAAATATTTGAGGGAATTGTTGAGGAAAGAGAAACCCAATTTGAGGATGTAGAAACCAAGAAAGGGAAATAGGTACCTTGAGAAAAGCATCCTAAGATTGAGGAAGTGATCTAGGAACCACAAAATAATAAGCAGAAACATGGAAATGCTCCCTCTTCTCCAAGTCACACTCCAAGTGTTCAAGAGATAGAAACATTTGAAAGGCAGGATATAGGGACAAGTATAAGGAGATTTGAGTGAGAAGAAAATTTGGATAGGCCAATTCATGATAGACTAAGTATAAATGCCAATGAAAAGTCCATGCAAGAAAGAGGGAGAGATCAAGATATCGCTACAAAGGAAAGTCTTGCTACAATCTTAGAGCAAGAAATGATTAACAATGGAGATGGTTCACTAGAGGAAGAAAATCTAGTAGTAGCAATACATCCTCCAAATGTTGAATCCACAGTTGCTGAGGTTACAGTGGATAGTCCAGGAGGTGAAGAGGAGATTGACATTTGAGCAGTCCAATGGAAAAAGCAATTGGTGATTCTAGGAGACCAAAGTATAACCATTATGGAATGCTTGAGGCAATGAATTGAATTGTGTCAACAAAGGGAGATTGATCCAACAATTGAATTATAGAAAATTTTGGACGGATCAAACCAATCAGAAGAACAATGGAAATCAAGAAGATATACTAAATTCATTAGAGGAGAATCAAGATCTAGAATATTATAGATTGTGACTCCCACCGTTGACAAAGGAAAGAATTAAATTGCTCTAGATGAATATCATGTTACAGAAATAAATCTTGGTTGGCCCTCCCAAGAGCAAATATTAGAAGAATTTGATGACTGCAAGCTTTAAAGGATAGGCTAAAGAAAGTGGAAGAAGGGTACGCAAAATAGCAAAGAGAAACTAGGACCTTATGTCAATACATCAATAACTTGCCGCATCCAGTAAGGGAGGAAGGTCCATTGTTTGTCCCTCTAATAGCTATTTCCATTGAAGTGGTAGGTGATATTGACAGAATCAAACAAATTGCTCAAGGTGCAAAGGTTTGGGTCAAAGGAATCCTGGAGGTAGCCTTCAAACATGCAGAAGAATTAGTGCAAATGCACAATAGGGAATTAGCTACACTCTCCAAGATTTAGTGCATGGAGGAATTATGATTGGATGAACATATTTACCAAGAAGAGGTGATTGCCGACATTCAAAATCTGATGGAGACCCCAAAGCAAGAATTTATTGATGGTGAACTTATCAGTGACGGGGATATCTATGATTTTATTTGATGGTACAGTGCAGTGATCATAGCTAAGGAAATGTTTGAGAGCTTCACCAAGGAATCCACTTGATGGAAGAAGATTGTTGACAACATCAAGCAAGGAATATCAAATGTAGGTGCATCCTTGTTATCACAGAGATTGGTGGAAGAAGAAATGACAACTGATAATCTGAAAGTCAAGTTAGAGGAATTCTTTGAACTAAATGTCTATGAAAGAGATGATTTTGAGAACTTCTTCATCTTCTTGAATACAATGCACACTACTAAGGACTTACTACTAGATTGGGATGAAAGCTTGGGAAAAGTAGAAAGAGAAATTGTAGTTCTAGAATTCAAGCAAGAATCTACACCAAGCATCAATACAGAGTTGTTGGAAACAATGTTAGATCATTTTTTCTCCTTCAAGCAAGGGAATTAAGGATAAATACAGTTAATACATAGGGGGTGTTCTTAGGAGTCATTTACTACACCCTACTCCTTCCTAAACAAGCACAAATAGTGGGCATTTATTACCCATTACCATAGTGGATTCCTTGTTGCATTAGTGTAGATTCCTTCCCTTTGCCCTAACCCTAATTATGGTTGATGTGGCATGATCTTGGCCATTAGTTATTGTGATCATCTGAGCCACCTGTTGTAATCGAAGACCTATATAAAGGCCTCATTTCCCATTTGTAAGTGGATATTTTTATGAGATTGTTGTTATGAGCTACTGATATAATAAAGTTTTCATTGGAGCTTGGTGAATACTTGATGTGTCTTAGTGCTTGCTTGTTCTCTAAAATTTCTTCAATTAGATTAAGTTTAGCCTAGTTAATGTGTGGTAATTATAATGAAGAATATGATGGTGTATTGATGAATTCCTTTGGTTCATACTTTTGATGTTTTAGTGATTTTAACTCATCGTGCAAAGTTAGCCTGAACCCCTTTCATGCATATGCTTAACTTTTATCATTCGTATACATTTTTTCTTTATGATGGCGTATGTAGTGGTATGAGAATCCTTGGCATAACCCTTGAAGATTGCCCTAGTTCACGTGTAGTTGTAGAATAACTTGGAAAAGTAGAACTTTGTAAATTGAGGAATTTGTCCACTAGAGTACTATTTGTTGTTATCACTACCCTTAGGATTAGAATAGATTTCATGAACCCTATCTTATTGAATTTCTACATATTTTATAAAAACTCCAAAAAGGTACTTCATTGCAAAACCTTTAGATAGCTCCCACATCCAATATGGCTTGAAATGAATTTGAATAAACACGTAAAGCCCCTTGTGATCATCAGCAAATCACATCAACCACCAATCTTATCCATAGTCAAGACCTGGCATTAAAGGAACCTTGAAGTCATTGTATGATCTTCTACCAATCTTAGGATAAATGAGACCTTATTCAAGAGAAGATAAGATATTTTGATATTTTGTTCTACTATTTGCTGGGTCATAGAACACACATCACCAACTACCTCAACAAAAGAGTTCATAAATAAAGATAAAGTGACATGGAACTTCCAAAATGCCTAGAATATCTCGATCTGGTCCACCTTTGGGACATTAACCATTCATTATTACTACATTTGAAAAGGGGTCATCCAAAACTTATTCAAACAATTTTAATGGTTCCTACAAATGCAAGAAATCAAAAAAAATTCCACTTTAGGCAAAGGGAAAAGAAAAAGAAATAGTCTCGAAAGTTACACCACATGGAGAGTCATGAGGTTCGAATTGCTAAACAATCGAAGAATAATGTCTCATGAAATGACAATTCAATTACATACACATACAAAATGAACCATTCATTGGGAAAGCAAGTTGTAGACACAAACCATTTAAGCAAACCAGTATAAACATACATTATACTTTTATCATACTATAACATTTGGTCACAAACTAAAACCAACTAGTACAAAGATTCTCGCTATATGTACCCGTATATTAAAATACTATCAATGGCATTTCAGTGGTTATCTAATATATACTAGAGCATTCTACTATACTCACATAATTAAGAGAAAAAATTCCAAATAGTACACATATATGTCTCGTAAATTTGCACACCCCTAGATGGAATATTGTTAGTTTAACATGCTTCTTCAAAAAGTGTTCGCATGGCTTCAAATCGTGTATCTTTGGCATCAAATCTCGGCTGGTTGTAAACATTCATATAATCCCTAAAATAGAACTTTGGATAGAATGCAGAAACTTGTTCTCCTCCATTATCTTCAACCATGGTTTGGGTG
The DNA here is from genome assembly GCA_028749045.1 of Cupressus sempervirens. Classification (NCBI taxonomy): domain Eukaryota; kingdom Viridiplantae; phylum Streptophyta; class Pinopsida; order Cupressales; family Cupressaceae; genus Cupressus; species Cupressus sempervirens. The sequence goes on along the minus strand of CM053787.1, from coordinate 946,666,303 downwards.
TTCTCTTCTATGGCAAGAGAAGCACCAGGATAGACGAGTGCATTGAAAGAAGGATTATAGAAGGATGCCATAGATAGCTAGTTTCCATCTTTGGTAGGAAGAATACCATGCCATGCACTCTTGTATTTCCCTCCACTCACAACTTCCAACTGGTCTCCGATGTCCATGACTATGGAGTAAGTGTTGAGAAACATGTGTCTCAACCTTGCAATCTTTTCTTCGAAAATTCTAGAATTAGTTTGTGGGAGTTTTTCACTTGTTTATGCATTGGAAAGGGGTTAGTGAGTTGTTAAATGAGTCTTGTCCTTAGTAGAATATAGGTAGGCCATTTTTAGAGCCTTGATGACTCATTTTGTGACTTTTATGGGGGTCTAGACTAAGAGATAAAATTGTGGACAGGATTACTATTTTAACCTGGTTGTTTTTCCATATTGAAAATGTAAATGTCAAAAATGGGTAACATGTAGCATGGTAGTTTTACCCATGGTTTTGTAAAACCATAAGTGGTTTCTACGTTGTAAAATCACTATAAAAGGAGGGCTTGGGGAGGTGTTTGTGTAATTGAGTTTAGTTTGCAAGACTGGTGCTAGAAGGGGTCTCTCCAAGTTCAAGTTGTGGTGCTCGGCGCTCCTGTAAGAACTTGCATTGCAAGTGTATTGTAATCATCTTGGTTTGATAATACATTGTGCGACTTTTTGAGGGTGAGGTTTTTCTCCCGGAAGGGTTTCCCCATGGTAATCACTATGTTGTGTGTTCTTTGTTATTTTGATTATGTTATTATGCATTTCTTGAGATCTTTGCAATAGTTACTTTGATTTGCATAATCATCCTCTCAAAGATTAGCATAGGAAGTGATTCTGCACCTTTGCTTCCTTACAGTAAGGCAGGGGCTCCACATCAATCCATTCTCCCTCACTGAGCACTTGAAACCCGGGGACCTCATCATCTTGGAAGAGAAGAATGAGGCCACCTGCATCAGTGTGAGCTCTCAGGCCATCTATCAGATCTAGTCTTGAGCATGGTGGATAGTGACTCACTTTTGTGCCAAAGAATGGCTTCTCTCCTCCGGCAAATGCCTCCTTTATGTAACTCTTCTCGAGCCCAAAGTTGAAGCTTATTATCTCCACCAATCTCTCTGCATGTTTGTAGATTTCTTGCTGGAATTCCTCCATGGTTTTCCTACACATAAACAAAAACCCATTAATTTGATTCTCCATACCAGCCTTGTTTTCAAGAAAAGAAAACTGTGCTGATGTATGGCGAAAATTGGATGACCGGAATCTGCTGATATTTTAGTTCCCTCATGACATGAGGGTTTGTTCTATAAACTTAATCTCTCATAAACTTTAAGATCCCATGAACTCTATGAATGTAATTTTATGTTCTTCCATTTTTCATGGATGGTAAGATTCCTTTGGGTAGATATCCTAAACATCATTGATATGTGTGAGGAAAATCAAATGATAGGAATCTCTCTATTCCCTCTCTGCAGTTGCTTTAGCATCTTCCTATTCCTTTCCCTTCCCTGTTGTTTTAGCTACTTTGTAAAATTGGGTTCTTTCTACGATTTATCTAGGGACTTTAATTTCCTAAACTTTAAGGCCGATCTACTCTAATAGTGTTATTTAGTCAATTCCTCTTACCTTACCTTATAAGAATGTACCTCTTTCTCCCCACTTCTCGGCTGCTGCTTGAACTGCATAACTACATTGAGTATAGTATATGTTTTATACTATAATAAACTTAAACCTGATATGAAACTGAAGACCCCATGAACTCTAAGAGCGCGATTTACTGTAAACCCTCTCTCTTTTCTCTAATGCTGATTTAACCACCCTGCAAGATTGGATTTATTTTTTATTTTATTCTAGAAAGATCCCTGTGAATTCTAAGATTGTGATTTTGGTATCTATCTTAGAAATATGTACAGAATGATTTTACAAATGATAATTTATGCACTTATTCTTTAAAAGGTGAAAAGAAATCAAATGTACTTGAGATCGCTGGGCTTTGCTGGCCAGGAATTTGTCTTTCGTAGGTCACTAATCATGAAAATGTCTTCCCAATCAACGTCACTAATCTTCTGTGACTCTGTAGGTGTTTTCCCCATCTGTTAATCCAGAATCAGACCGTTCAGCATTTTCACCATGGGAGACTCGTTGAAGCTTTCCTCCCTGTTGAGCTTGCAATCCTCTTTGCACAACTTCTTCACACGGTCCATGAGACTCTGACTTATACCGTGGTTCAAGATCTGAAAAAGCCAAAAGTAACAAGAAAGCAGAGATTACATATCTTTTTGTTTGTTGATCTTCAAAATGATATATAGTGTGATCTATCTTGGAAATAATGGACAACGACTTTCAGACCATATCTCCTGAACTATCTTCAAAATGACGAGAAATGATTAGAGTAGAAAATGGAAATATGGTAAAACTGGGAAAGAGCTATCAGATGACCCATCGTAAACGCGCACACAACTTGTATTGGGTTTCCTTATAGGAGCCTCTGATCATAGACTGAATCAATTGAAGAACAACTTATCCAAAAATCAACTTTTAAAATTGTAAATAAACCAAGACTAGAGGTTAATAGATGTTGGAAGGAAAGAAATTAAATTAGCTAGTTGGAGTTTTCAAAGATTATATTGTTATAGTACCTGAAAAAATCCAGGAGTCTCACAAGCATTTGCAATCTGAGCCATGATTTCATCTCTACCTTCTCCATTGAAATTAACTATATCTATCACAGGGATGGCCATGTTGAAAAGAACTCAAAGAGAGGGGAAACTAATGAAACTTAGAGCTAATGATACTTCTTTGAAATGACCTTGAAGACATAGACGACACACAACATGTATATATATAGTACATCTCTGGCCTCTAGTAAGGTAAGGAGTCACCCATGGTGTTAAATCTAAACGCTACCCAGCGTGATGTTCAAATCAATGTGTAGTGCTAGTCCCTAGTCTACATTTCCTAGTTTAAATTTCTGCTTTTATTGCCAAACTCTTTTAGGCCAGTTTTATGTTTGATGATTAGTAGCATTATCTTGAGATTATTAAATATTGTTTTAGACTCAGTTGATACACGATGAGATTACTTTTTACTCTATACTTCATGTGTCTATGATGATTATTACAATGTCATTAAATTATTGATGATGTTTAGTTAGATAGATTATCATATGTGTTTTCTTATGGATACTTACCTCATACTGCATGTGTATGGTGTGTGTCTTATTTTTTTTATGTATGGCATTTATGATGTAGTTAAGGAAGGGAGTCGTAGTCAGCCTGCTAGTCAAGATCTACATGATTGACCACTTCCTGCCATTGCCTGTTTAGTTTAGTATATATTGTGTATGTACATGCATAGATTTTATGTAGATTGTAGGTATCAAGTATCGACTTCCCTGAATTGCCAAATGAGCGTACCCTATCACATTATCTCAATGGTAAGAGAGGGGAGATAAATTCTTAAGTCCAAATCGTAATCCTTTGAGCCATTCATCCTAATTAATAACTAAGAAAAGTATCTAAGTTGTGTACCTACCAAATAAGTCGGATGACGTTAATTCATTGTTTTAACCCCTTAGTTTGATTTTTTATGAATTTTCTATGATGGGTTTTCGTGTTTTACTTTATGAGTTTTTGGTGAATTTTTTCTTAATTAAGTCTAATTAAAAAGATTTAATTAATGACTTAATTTGATGGAAAATTATATGTTACGTTAATATTTTATTTAATTAATTAAGAAATTAATTAAATAAAAAGAATTAAATAAAAGAATTAATTTGGGGATAAATTTATAAGTTTAAATTTGGAACGTGATAATATTTAGTTAATCTAATAATAATATATATATTTAGAGTGCATTTTTAAATAAATGCTAAATAATAATATTATTTAAATTAATAGATAGTTATCAAAATTAATGTTTAAAAAAAAAATTAGAAGTGGGAAATGAAGTTAATTTATTAAAAGTTTCATGATTACATGATACATGCATGAGACTAAATTAAATAAATTAATCTATAAGAGTTCAAGTAAAAATTAAATAAAGTAATTTAATTAATTATTGTATGTGCATGGAAAAGATAAAAGAAAGACAAATAAAAATTCATAAAGAGTTAAAAGGTTGTGAGCAAAGAGTTCTCTAGGGTGAACACACAATTATTGCCCCAATTTTAGGGAGAGAACTCCTTATCATGATTTGGGAGTTCATTTTCAAGGGACTGCAAATTTTGGAGAAGAAATTTTCAGAAAGGAGAAAGTTCTCAAAGGGGAATTGTTCTCTATAGTTTTCTGGAGCATAGCAATTTAACATCAGTGTCCAGGTAGATGCTTGTGAATTTCACATAGTTTAAATGCGCTCTTTTCTTTCCTATCTTCTTCGTGTTTGCTAGATGATTGTCTGGATAATTCTTGTGAGGAATATATCATTTGGTGGATTTGGGATATTTGGAAAGTTCTTTGTACATGGAACGTTTTATTTTTCTTCTAATAGATTCTAGTTTGAAAATTTTTCCAAAAAGGGTTTGAAATTTAATTGAGAAATAAAAATAAAATAAAAATAGATAGGTACACTATTTTTCATCTATTGAATTAATTCTTCAGTTGGATAAATATATATATGTTCATTATAAATAAATTTGTTTACCAAATTTTATTATTTCAAAATCTATTGCAAATAGATTGTACAAATTTTGATAGGAAACATTTAATTCAAAATGTTAGTTTTAATTTTTGTTTTAAATATATTAAAAAAATTATTGGGAGGGGGGGTTTTACCCCACCCAATCCCCATTGTCCTGTACTGGCAGCAATTGTACCCACTGTAATGGCTCGCTAGTGCAATACAATGGGAATGGGGTGGGGTAAACCCCCCCTCCCAATAATTTTATATATATATTAATTAGTTGTATTAATTATTGATTAAGGGCCACTAAATTTCAATTCAATAAATCTAAAAATCTTATTTATTTTTTATGGTCTATGGTGACTCATTCAACTTTACCAGTAGACCAAAAGTCCATTGACAATTGAAAGCATACATTTAAAAGACACTCTTATGTACTTGAAAGAATAGAATTTATTTTCAAATGTGATTTTATATTTTTAGTATAGATTAATATTGCAAAGAATTGTCATGGTTATTAATGATAAATTAATTTACATAGGAAATTTAAAATATATTTGGATATTATTAAAATTAAATATTAAATCAGTGAATTAATTTTTATTTATTTTAGCGATAGCTATTGGTGTGTGAAATTTTCCAAGAGAAAGGTCGGCTTGAATTGATACTAGCTATTCTTAAAACTCAGGTTTATGAGTTGGTATGGATTAACAATCCCTTTTTTTTCTCAAAAAGACACTTAGGCAGACCCTTGAGGAAGGCTTTTGAAGAGAAGAAATGTTTCATAGACATAAATCTTGTTAGCTTTTGCTTAGTGATGCTGATAGGAATACAAGTACTATCGATGATTCTACTAACTAGAAGAGACTAAGAAATAAAGAATCTAATTGATAAGGTCAAGTATTTTATCGAGGAAGATATTTTACTTGCTCCTAAAGAGGCTAGATGAAACAAGACTATTTTTAAGAGAATTAATCCAAAACTCAATAATACTAGGACTTTTAATGATTTTAAATCAATCTCATTATGTAGTATTCGATATAAGATTTTCACTAAAGCTATTTCCTTATGTTTGGATAAGATTATCTTTTAGGATAATACATGTAGAACAATGGGCCTTTATACAAGGTAGGGAAAACCCTAAGGGGTTTATTCTTGCTCATGAAGTATTGTACTAAATATCCTTTGAAAGGAAAACTATCGTTATTCTCAAAGTAAACATGATAAAAACCTATGAATGTGTCAATTGGACATTTCTTCTTGTTGTACTACAAAGATCTGATTTTCATAAGGGAGGGATCAATGGATCTCAACTTGTATCTTGACTGTTAGGTACTCTATCATAATACACGGTACTTCGAGGGACTTATTTTCTTCTTCTAGGGGAATTAAACAAGGCGGTCTATTTTTTCCCTCTACTCTTCATTATTATGGTTGAAGGTCTTAAATGTGATATTAATAATGACAATATATTATCTAGAGTTGGAAAGTGAATATTGTAAGTAACCTGGTCGAAAGCTATACCCATAGCTTGTTTGGTGATGATACATTATTATTTTTGTGAGGCAATATTACATTAATAAAAAGGTATCAAAATAGTCATAGAATATTATTCTTCCTCTTTAGGCTAGCTAGTAAACCTTCAAAAATAAAAATAAAATATTATTTATTAATATAGCTCCTTTGGTCGAAGAACACTTGGTTTATTTTTTGGGGTATACTTTTGAGTTCCTATCATTGTAAAAATTTAAAGATTCCTTTGTTTAGAGTATTTGAAAATCATATTCTTGACAGAAGTCTATCTCTTTTATTTTTTTATAAGAATAATCTTGGAAACATAGATGATTGACTTTCCCTAGGAAAATTAGATGATGAAATCATTTTAAAAGTGTGTCCCATCTATCTCATTTCAGTTCCTAATATTTGAAAAAAATTAATTCATAAATTATAATTTATGTTTAGGATTATTTGCTGGGATAATAATGTCCATCAAAGGAAAATGATGGGCTTTTGGCTTGGGATAATATTTGTCTCCCAAGTATCACAAGGGGATTATAGTTTTTAATTTCTTCCTTCAAAACAAAGTTTTGGGTGCAAGTTTATTCTAGAAACTTTATCACAACCCATGCTCTAAATGGGTTGGATTCTACTATAAGGGAAAGACTTTTCACTACTTCTTTACCCAAGGGTTCCAATGGATGGAATTTTATTTATCCTATAGGGATTTAAATAATTCCCACTTTATCATGGCTTACCATGTTGCCACTAAATCTTTCTTTTGGGTTGATTCTTGGAATAAGTTCCCCCTCACTGAAAGTCATAAGTTTTCCCTCTCAATGACTATACCAGAGAATGATTAGGGTATTCTTGTTTCCATTCATTTTACTATTTTCACTTTCTCTTACCCTCCATTTGACAAATGGAATGATTTTTCAGCTTTAGATGTTCCATGTGATCTCATTACTACCCCTGTATTTGTGTTAGATAAGAGAATACTAATTTACACCTCTCGTGATGATGAAATTATCTGGACTCCATTGATCTCTCAATATAATTTTTTTTTATATGATTGTAAATCCAATATTGCTTTTGAACTTGTGCATAGGTGGCTCTCTAGATTATTTTGGTGTCTTGCATATCTCCCCAAAGTTAGAGCTTTTGCCTGGCTTTCATTCCAAGGTAATGTAAAACTAGGATGAGGATTCACAAATTTGGAATTATAGTTGTCTTCAATTGCACCCTTTTTGGTTACTTCATTTAATCATTTGATCATTTGTCTATACATTGTCCTTTTCCCAATGGATTACCGTTAATAGCTTTTTTTCTAAGTTAGGATTGTTATTTGTGGTTGGACTTGACCTTTTTGCATTCATTAAGTATTAGAAAATCATGTGTAGGGCTCTGTTTTTTTCTTCCATCTAGGATATCATCTTGTATACCATTATCTATAATATCAAGTTGGAGAGAAATAATATAATTTTTTGGAAAACATTTTCATCACTTTCTGGGGTTATTTGTAGGGTTGAACATTCCATTTCGGAAATAGTCATGAACTATATTCATAATATTAATATAAATAATCTAAGAACTTTGTTCAATATCTTTGGTCTTTATTAGAATGCATTCCCTCAAAATTTTGCATGTCATAAAAATGAAAGTCTCAATCTCATGATTGAATCATTTTGTCTCATCCCTCATCTACGGAAAGCCTATGTTTAAATAGTATTGGTGTTGTAATCAGGGATTGTTCAGAAAGCGTTATTAAAGTAGTTTATAAGAATATTCTAATGTGTTTCAACAATTTTGTTGAAATGGAGTCTTTGAGCACGGGGTTCTTGACTTCCTTGCTATTAAACAGTGAAAATCTTGTTATTGAGAAAGAATAAATATTTATTTATTGTGCACTAAAAAATAAAAGAACAAATAATTGGATGCTTAGATATCATTTGGAGAGGAGCCTAGAATATTTATCCAAGCCTCATATTATTATGTGATTAAATATTGGTAACTTGCAATTAATATGATTGGTGAACTTTTTCAGCAAACAAAGATATTGATCATAAAATTATCCTATGATATGTATAAGAGAAATCCTTACTTTCCTCCTATAATTGATTGTCTTTATGCATATACCTTTTTGGCATTATTTTTTCAAACTTATCTAGTTAAGAATGATGTGGGAGGGCTTCATGTCATAAGTTGCCTAAATTTAAATTTTTATGCAATTATATTTCTTACTAGTGTGGTCTATATAGGTTTATTTTTTATATTGTAAATTGCTTGTGAAAAGGATATACTTTGAAAAATAGTTACATTTGACATGCTTAAATAATTGATTTTATTGCTAAGGTGAGGAAAGTTTCTTCCCCTTTCTGATACAATCCTCTATGGTTTGTGGTATCATTCATGTGTTAAATATTTAATTTATCCATTGTGTGTCAATATACATAAGAACTTTGTTGCTACATCTCTTATCTCCTATTTTAAATTGACATCATTAAGGCCTTTGGTCTTATAAAAATTTATAAAATGAAGAGATGTAGATTATCTTTCTCCCTATTTGGGATATATGATGGTTTTTTATCTTTATTTATACTCCCACTTATTCTTTCTTTTTATATGACGAGGCTTAGTTTTTCTTGATTTTGATACAAGAAAGATTGGTTTGACCATGTTTGTAATATTATTATGGTTTCCTTTCACTTAGAACAAATTGATAGTTAAATTTTACATGTGTAGGCTATTAGTATTTGATTAGAGTGAGGAAAATAGATGGACCTCTTTCTAAGTTGATCTTTAGTGGTCTGTATGTGAGCTTTTTATCTAAAATTATATAGTGGAATCTTTGCTTTCAAATATTTTTTATAGTAAATGGTAAGATCATATTTTTAATTTTGATGTGGTGGTCATAACATGGGAATTTGAGAATTCTATTTCTTTATTCTTATGATTTGTTTATGTATCTATAATAATTTACCCTTTTCCCTCATGCTAATATATTTTGATTATGAATGTGTGTCTAACAAATGTGTGCACATTCATGTGTGTGTGACTTCTTAATAGTTATCATGATTTATTTATATTGATCCAATGGTACTTCACTTAGCTTTTCTTTTATGAATTTTTTTCTTAGCTATGCATATAGTTTGTCTCTCTGCCTGATACTAATATCCCCTATCTCTATTATGTTCCCACCTCATTTTCTAATTCTTTTGACTACTGGTAAGCTTAGTTTTCCTTTTAATACTTTTTATTCCTTATATTAGTTTCATCTGAACAAATTTTTTTGTATTTCTTAACTCTATAAAGATGGTATTTATCTTTATCTTTGAGTTACATTTCTCATTAATTGTGTTTTCTATTTATTGTGTAATAGTGACTATATTTCCAATTTCTTGCCATTGAGTACTAAATGCATCTTTTCAAATGGCAAGAAATACTAAGTTCTTGTGATTTGATTCTAAAAAAGTCTTTGTTTGGTTTTTAACATTTCATATGATAAAACTAAAGTTTCTATCAACACTCTTTTCATTTTTAAATGATTCTTGATTTCTAACTATCATAATAGACTTAACCCTTGATGTTGATTTTCTTTTTGCAAAGTCAAAATCTATGATGGTGATCTTCTTATGATAATACTCCAATATCACAAGTCTGATAATAGTTTTCTCCCTATTTTTGGAATTGTAGATTACAAAAGATATTACAATTGGAGATGGCTTATAGGATTGATTAGATGAGAATAACGTCTTTTGATTTGAAAATAAGAGATCATGCAATGACCTAGTGAAAGGTTGAGTTGAGATGTGATGAGTATCATGGAAATACAATGGCCATTTGATAAGTCAGTCCATGATAGGATATTGCATTGTTCACTCAATACATGAGGTATAGAAGATAGTTATATGAACCTAAGAGTTGAAGCAAGTCAAAAGAATAAGTTTGATTGAGTATCAATATTGCACAGTCAATAAAGGAGAAACAATAGAAGATTAAGGAACTTATATAGAAGTTGAACAAAATAGTTCAAGCCATGTGTTAGTTATTGATGAAAAAATGTATGAAAAAGTGTTAGTAGTGACCAAGCATAGTAATGGCCAATTGAGCATGTTGATGTGGAGTGAGAAAGTATAGCGTGTGTCACACTACATAGTAATGCCCAAGCTGAAAAACACAATGATGGTCAAGTGATAGCTTGAGAAATATTTTGATCTAAGGTTGATACAATTAGAATTTTGAATTAGTCAAAGCATGTGGACGACAAGGATTGATGAGTTGGCATGTTCAATGCATGAGGAGTATTTTTTTAATATATTATAGAAAAGGATTTGATCAAAAGTTTCTAGAAGAAGGAGAACAAAAAGATGGAAGAATTCAATGAATCTAACCTAACCATAAGATCAACAGTGATAAGGGGGAAAATATAAAAATTGCCTCTTTAAGGAGTCATAAGGAATGGATTTCAAGGTTGGTTCATTGTTGATTGGAAATCTTAAGGATAAGCTATGAAGAGGAGAACAACATAGGTGAGCTATGAAGACTTTATGAAGACATGATTTATTGAGGAGATGCCAAATAGATCAATGATGGAGATGTTAATGAATGTCATTCAATTAAAAAATAGATGAGTGAATGGAGATCTGAATTTGTAAAGTGAGTTCTACTTTATAGCTCAAACCTACTATTACATTCTAACCATTCTATCAGCCAAATTACTTTAATCAAGGATGACCTAATAGTAATTTTAAAAATCCTTTAATCAATGTGACATTCTAATAGAATGTTCTAAATTCCTCTAACAAGGCCACTCCTAACAGGATGATTAAATCCTTTAATAGGGCCACATTTAATAGTGTCTTGTATAAAGTTTAACAGGGTTGGCTCTTAACCAAGCTCGTTTTAGAAGAGTGAACAATTAGATTATATTACTTGGTGGTTTTTCCCAAATTGGGTTTTTATGATGAATCCTATTGTCAAAGTGTTATTTTTATGCATGCTATATTTTATAGTAGTTTATTTACTAATAGTGGACACTTATAGAGATGGAGAGTTCATATATTGTATGAAATGTTGAATTGTTGATGTTATGTTATAGAGATCGAGTGGGTATCTGAGTTTCATTAAGTTGTTTGAGGTGATTAAATTTTAAATTGGTACATCTAGACCCAGGGATAACTAATTCATGGGTATGTGTAGGATCATGATCAATCAAACTATGCCCTTAAGTGGCAATGAAAAATCAGCAAATCAAGGTTATGTCAACTTGACATGCAATTTTTAACTTGTTATGAACTTCAAATCAAAAAGTTGAGAGAAAAGAATCTTTAGGAAATTGAATTTAGTCTCTAAAATACTAGGCCTTATCTGAAAAAAAATTAAAATAATTGATTGCTAATTTTTTTTAATTTTAGTGCAATACTACGAAAATTTTAGGAAAAAAAAAAGAAGTAGACATGTGTCTGACCACCTTAATCAATATTAAATGATAATATTTCTTAATAAGATTATAGATATAAGAAGTAGACTCATGCCTAGATGTGAATCATATTTTTGAGTATTTTTATTCTAAATAAATAATTAATTATGAATTTTCTACTATAGTATATTTGGAATAAGAAAACTCTCGTGTCTCACTGCCTTAACTAAATCAAAACTTTGCAAAACAAAAAATTATTTATTTTTCCTATAGTAGGAACATAGAATGTGATGCATCTGTTGGATTTCAAAAATGTTGTATTGTTTGAAAGTTACAGTTGTTTTTCAATCAGTGTGTCAATCAACATTTTATACATAACTCCATTACAAAATAAGTAATAATTACATACTAAAATTGTAAGTTGATAGACATTAATTTTATGGAAAGCTATGAATATTCTTACCAAACCCTTTTAATTTCATCAAATTTGGATGAAAAAAAATCATCAAATACATGTTTAAAGTAAAATAACACACAAGAAAAGGAAAAAAAAACATTTTCGAGACATTTTTAAAGTTTACCATGTAGGGTTGCTATCCAAAGATATATTAGGCCTTATAAAGGTATTAATTTTTTGATTTGGTATTAGGATGGGTGGGAAAATAGTTCAAATCGATTTTGAAATGCTTTGAGGCATTTCAAAACTGCATGCTTTTTTAGATTGCCACTTTTTGGCACACCATGATCCTATGCATACCCTCATCTCCCCACTCAGTTATTCTAAATAATTATAACAATTGGTATCCAAGATTAGGTTCTTGTAAGGAAATTTTGAAGGCAATGAAGTTAAAGAACAAGATATATGAGAGAGAGATACCCAAGCTAAACAAGGAGAGCTTCCAAGCATGGAAAAGGCTAATGAGATTGAACTTATTTGGCATTGAAGATTCCACATCCTACTATTTGGAAAATGAGTACGTTGAGGTTCCTAGACCTATGATAGTTGAGAAAATGAAAGAGGAGCAAGAGCACAACCAAATAATGATTGAACTTGCAACAATCTTGAGTTATGTAGATGTTGATGATGTGAAGGAATGCACTACTACCAAGAAAATGTGGGATAAATTGGAAAAATTCCATGGAGGAGACAAGAATGTATTGAAATTTAAGGTAGAAAGATTGAGAGGAAAATTTGATGACATGGAAATGTAAGAAGGTGAAAATATTGCACTATATTATGGCCAAATCAAGGAAGTGGTGAATGTTATTAGAGGAGCTAGAGGTGTCATATCTAACGAGACTATGATAAGTAAGATATTGAGGAATTTACTTGCTATCTATGCAATTAGAGTGTTTGCAATTCAAGAACTAAAGTATACACCTGATAATGATTTGATCCTAGATAGAGTCATTGGTAGACTTATTGCATTTTAATAATCAAATTTTGATAATTACTCCTTTGCTAGTATTGAATATATTCTTTGAAAGAACAACTAGCCCTTGATGGATCTAAGAAAAAGAAGAAGAGAAAGTATGTAGAAAGTGATAGTGGATCTGATGATAACCTTGATGAACCTGAAGCATTGTTAGCTAGAAGACTTCCTAGAGGAAAAGGGAAATACGAAGGTAAACTTCCTATTATCTATTTTAGATGCAAAAAAGTTGGTCATATTGCTCGTAGATGTCCTAACTAAGATGATAAAGAGAAAATAAAAGAATTCAAGTATAAAGGAAGAACATATTTTAGAGATAATAGAGAAAACATAGATAAAAGGGATTACAAAGATAAAGGTGAGAAATCTTTCTATATTTTTGAAGAGGATGGTGTAAATAGTCATTTTTCTAATCATGATGAAGAGATTTTTTATGTTACAATGAAACATTATTCTAAGAAATATGAGAAAATCAAATTGATCCCACATGTGACCAAGAATGATAGATGGATAATTGATAGTGGTTTCTCACATCATATGACTAGTGATACAAGTGAGTATGATAAGCTAGAACATTATAGTACAAATATAGTTAAGTTTGGTAATGATGCACCATGTTGTGTGAAAGGTAAAGGATCAATTAAATAGAATGATAAAATCAAATGTGACAATACATATTGGGTTGATGGTTTGAAATATAAGTTGTTGAGTGTGGCATGACTAATAACTCCAGGCTATAGAGTTGGTTTCCATGACAAGAAGGCAAAGATCTATGATGCTACTAGTGAAATTTTTGGAAGTGGAGAGAAAAATGAGATGGCTTGTTCTATCTAGACCTATTTGATGATACTTGTCTATTTGCACAATGTGGAGGTGTTTAGTTATGACATCAGAGGATATATCATGTGAACTTTGATAATTCCAAAGTCTTAGTAAAATGAAAAGAGTTAGAGGATTACCAAGACTAAACAAACCTAATAAAGTGATGTGTAAAAAATGTCAAATGGGTAAAATGACAAATTCTAGTTCCAAGAGAAATACATATTCTTCTGATGATATCTTGGAGTTGTTTTATACTAAATTGTGTGAACCTATTGGGGTACATAGATTTTATAGTGATAAGTACTTCATTTTTTTATTTGATGACTTCTCTAGAATGATGAAAATGATATTTGTTAAGGAAAAATCTAATGTATTTCAAATGTTTAACTGGTATCTGGATAGAGTTGAGAAAGGAATAGGGAAGAGTCTAAAATGTTTGAGATCAGATAGAGCTAATGAATTCATCTCAGATGAGTTCAACATATTTTGAAATGAAAAAGGAATCAAGAGGCAAATGAGCGTACCAAGGACAACACCACATAATGATATAGCTTAGAGAAGGAGTAGATTAATTATAGTTTGTGAAAGAACACTAAGGATGGAGAAGGATGTTTCATAGAAGTACTAGAGAGAGGTTGTAAGAATTGCATTATACACTCTTAACTAAGTTCAAGTGAAGAAAGGATAAAGAAAACTATGTTTTGAGCTATTGTATGGATATGAAGTAAATGTCAATTATTTTAAAGATTTTGGAAGCATGCATTACATATTGAAAGATGCAAGAAAAGGTAAACTTGATGAAAAATGTGATGCACTCATACTTCTAGGTTATTCTACTAAGAGCAAAACTTATAAGTATTTGAATTCTAACATTAACAAAATTGTGGAAAGTGCAAATGTTAGAATTGATGAATTTACAGAGAAAACTAAAGAAGAATGCAAGAAAGAGCATGAAGATTACATCATTTTTATCTATATATATTCAAAAGTAAACCTAGCACCTTACCTAAATTAGATAAGGTGGTTGTCAAGCATCAGTAGCTAGACATTGTCAAGGTTCTATAGAAGATTTTTGTCAACCATCAATAGAATCCCAAGTATTAGGCTACAAAAGCCAATTCACAGACTCTAATTAAAGACTAGCTAACAAAGTGGAATCTGAGTTATAGTGAGAGACAACAAAAGATGTTGAACATGTTGAATCTAGTGAACAATAGTAAATGAATGAAGAGTTGAATCTATATTGGAAATGTATGTGAGAAGACGTCATGTGCCAAATTAAATTATTGGGGATAAAGATTCAACATTCATGAAAAGAAGAATATTGAAGAATGATACATGCTTATTGTGTGAGTTTGAGACTAAATCCATAAAAGGTGCTTTAGAGAATGAAGATTGGATCAAGGAAATGAATAAATAATTAAGAAAATTGAGAAGAACAAAACCTAAATGTAATGCCCCACCCAGAGATTCTTGGAACAAGGATAGATAGAATCCAATACAATTTTTTTTGAACAAGCATGGAATCAAATGCATCCAAATGAAATTGATCAAAAGATCACAATAGAAGACTTAATTAAGCAATCTAGGCATTCAAAAAATCTCCAAGCTTCACTACTTACCAATGCATCCAAAACCAACTATGAAAGTTTATACAAACAAGAAACCAATAATCTCTTACCTATGAGGACCTAGGAAGTGGCGCAACCCAAGAGGGTACCAAAAATACCCTTCGACTTTCAGAAAACAAGTTTGGAGCCACCTACTATTTTCCTAAGAAGGTTTTTGCAAAGAAATTAGATGATACTTTTCCAATGTCTTACACTATTTAGTACTACCATGTGATACTTTTTAGGTATCGCACAATACTTCTTATAACTAACATGTCATATTTTCTAGTATCACAAAATATAACTTCCTACTACATTTGATACTTTACCAATGTTGTACAATAAAACTTACTACTGTTGTGTGATACTTTAAAGTATTGTACAATAACTCTCTAAGGCATGTGATACTTTTCCAGTATCATGCAATGCTAAACTTTTATCACCCAATATTGTAAGGAAGCAAGCCAATGAACAACTAGAAGGGAAAAGAGTTATAACCTCAACACCAAGGGGTACCAAATCCATAATATTCAAGGAATAAACACTTGAGTCCATAACAAAGATCACATAAAACTAACATCTCAACCATAACATCTATTCCAAGCATCTAATGTAATCATGTAGAAAGAAACATCATAGTGAACCTACATGTGCATAAATAAACTATCTCAATGAAATGAAATAACAAAAATCACATGGAAACATACTTTAGAGGATACATAGAACCATGCAAGCATCCAACTCTAAAACTAAACATGGAGGAAGGCCAACTCTGTACATTGGTCCCCAATAGTTGTAAAGGTAGATACACCTCCCAACCATGTGGAACCCATAGGCCAACTCTTGCTATGTTAATGGAGATAGTGACTTAACCACACACACATAATAGTCATCCATGGCTTACACTCATTCCAAATAGTACAAATGACTGGAATCAAGATCATGAGGCAATGCAAAACAATAGGTCCTGGTTAGATGCTCTATGGGTCTACTATGTAGGGACTCTGGTGGAGAGTAGGTTTATTGGGACTCCCAAGGTCAACATAATTATGGACCATTTCCCTTGGAAATCCCTTAGGAGGCCAATGTGTTGTGTCCTTGGATGAGTTGTGTAGAAAATGTGGCTCTCAGATAAACCAATAAGTGCATACCTTCAAAGGATTTGGATAGCTATATAGTATTTTCTAATCTTAGTTAATTACCAAAGAAACTATTTAATTATCACTTAGAAAATTCTTCATGTATATCTCATTAGGAACATGACCTAGGGTTATGAGAGAAGCCCCTCCACACCAACATACCCTACATAACCATGCTCATCAGATGATGACTACTTGTAGGTAATGTAGTTTCCCAACACAACACCAATGAACATAATTCAACTAACAACAATCAAGAGCTTGGGTCTTGCAAGGACTGAGAAGTGCATGCTCATGTGCTCATGTGTGGGCACACCAACTACATGATGATCATAGTAACAAGGACTAGATGAGAAACATAAAAACACAAGTAAAATAGATCACTCAACCAACCTATATCCAGGAGTACAAATTCAACACGAATCTCAATGCAATAAAACTAATACATCAAGGGTTGGAAAGTATTAGCATTATGTTATGTTTTTCATTAGTAACAACACTTATTCAATTCTGAATGCTTACCAAGCTCATCACTCAGTCTTCAGTTTATACCGAGCATTTAGTGGTTACCTTGTAAGCTTAGCAATTAAGCAGTTTACACTAAGCATTCCTAAAGCCACTGAGTAGATGTAGATAATGTGAAGACCACCAGTGTCTACCAAGTTTTTCAGTTTCTACCATGCTTCATAGTGTCTACCGAGTAGTAAGTTTGTGTCATGGAGATTTAGGGTAAACTAAGCATTGGAAGAAGCAATTTTTACTCAGTGGAGCAAGGTAAACTTAGTGTGTAGTATCTATCGAGTGATACTACATCTATTGAGTCAAAAGCGGTTACCAAGTTTAGAACTACATCGAGTGATTAGTATGGACCAAGCCTTCACTTCTACTAAGTGTATGACGATGCCAAGTAATACAATGGATGTCGTGTATCAAAAGGTCACCGAGTCAGTTCAGTGAACCCGAGTTATTTACTATTGGGCCAACTCTGTAATGTATTTGTTCACTCATGTTTTGGCTGACCTTGCAATTTTGTAAATTTGAAAGGTATATATGTAAGATGTATTGTAAGATATCAAATATATCAAGTAATAGTGAAGTAATGTGAACTAATTTTGAAAAGTATCTACGAAGGATTTTCAGCAGTAGTTCAAGGAATATAGCAAGGTCAATATAGAGGCAGAAAAGTTATATTCATCACATGAGGTGATGAATGCATAAAGGATATTATCAGCAATCAGTTGTAAGTAGACTCATCTTAATAGGTGAATCAACTTCTAAATCCTTTAGTAGGGTAGACTTAATAGTCTTTGTATAAATCTCTTAACTGAGTGCATACTTCATTGTATGTTTGTAAATCCCTTAACAAGGTGGACCTAGCAGCCCTTTGTGCTCCTAATAGAGAAGATCACTAGAAGTGGTCAATGTAAGCCTTAATAGGCCAAGTTTATACTGCAATATTGAAGTTTTGTGGGTATCATCCCCAGCCTAGTTTTACTTTCTATTTGGAACGTCTCTAGGTTGCCAAAATATTGTGTTCTTTTGTGTCATGAATGTTTTATCTTTCAGAACTAATGTATGCAGTAGCATAGATGGATGTGTGGTAAATATAAAGAAAATTTTTAAAGTTACTAATTCACCCCTCCCCTCTCAGTAACCTTTCATATCTTGATATTAGAGCTTCGTGGTTCTCAGGATAAAATTTTGGAAGCTTGAGCAAAGATCTAAAGACAAATAGAGATATCCAGACTTGAGAAGGCAACTGAAAATGAAAAGCTAGATCTAGAGATGGCTATAGCTCAACTCAAAGAAGCAAAGAAGAATCTTTCCCAATCCTTGAAAAGAAGAAAGGAACTTCCAAGACAAATAGATGACCATTAGTATGTTGAAGAAAAGATTAAAGATTTTTTCCCAACAAGCAGCTCAGATGAAGCTAACAAGGCAATCAAGGAACTCTTATCAAAGAATGGATCTCTACAAGAAGAAGTAAGGAAACTCAAAAGATAACAAGAAATCTAATCAATCATGCTATGTGAAATTTTGGAACAAAGGAATAAGGAAAATTAAGACTTGGAGGCCAGAAACAATGAAGAACAGAATCAATCCAATGAGCATGAAGACCTCATTGATCAAATCATTGAAGCAAATGAAGAAATTAGGATTCTCAAAGCACAGAATGAAAGAATAAGAAGTGATGTAAATTATGAAAGCAAAATTAATAAAATAATATTGAGAGAACTAAGATGTGAAAATAAAATCATAAAAAATTTGAAGAATGACCTAAATTCTGAAAAATAAATCAATGAGAGAATGTTGAAATCACAAGAAGACATGAATCAACTAATTAAGAAAAATGAGTAGAATCTTCATAGGCAAAAAGGTAAAGCGGGACTTGGATACAATGAAGAACAAGGTGAGTCTTCCAAGCAAGGTGCAAAAAGGAATTAAAAAACCTCATGCAATCATTGTGGAAGAATTGGTCACACATCAAATAAATGTTGAAGCAATGGGAAAGCAAAATTCAATGGGAAGTGCTACAACTGCAATCAGCATGGTCACAAAGCTAATGAATGCAAGGAGAAATTAAAATTTGAAGGTAAATGTCACAAATGCAAAAAGCATGGTCACAAGGCATCTCAATGTAGATAAATAATTCAATCTAGCTGAACAAATTGTAAAGGCAATATTTCGATGGGACTACAATACTTGGTGTAGATATCATTATTGTGGAGAATATGGACACACTAGTATAAATTGTGCAAGGCATCACCTAAGAAAGAAGGATAGTACCATAAGGTGTTACACATGCACTAAACTCAGTCATATAGCTAAAAACTGCATGAATATAGGGAAATTTAAAGATGAAAAGAAAGCAAGAGCTGACAACATAAGGAAACAAATGAGGCAGTAATGGATTCCTAAATATATCAAAGATACAAGCTCAAATCATGGAAGTAAAGTCACTCAAGAAGTGGGTGACTCCATCCCCTCAAACTAAATTCCTAAGAATGTGTTGGAGCTGTACTCAGCAAGAAAATCATAAGAAGTTCCAAGAAATATGAGGAATGCAAATGATCCAATCAGTATACCAAATACACCAGGATCATAGAAAGGTTATCTTTCACTGAGTTACATCAGACTCAACTAAGGAAATTTGGTTAAAGACCTTACCGAGGGAGGTTGGAAGTAAAAGGAATTTGGTTTGTCTTCCGAGTTAATACTCTTGCCAAGTTAGGTCAGTGGATGGCGGTCTATCACTCACTATGCCAATATGATACCTAGCATTAATGGAAAATTTTCATCAAAAGGGGTGAAATTCAACTTCATTTTTCACCATGTCTTTAAAGCAAAGAGATTTCCAGGTGCATTCAAGCAATTTGAAGTGATTCCAAGTGATTTCAAGAAAAATTGTAGTTAGAGAATTTGTTCAAAGATTTCCATCACTTACTGAGCAGCAATGGCATCTAGAACCACCAATGGCATTAAGGTGAAAAGAGGATCAGAGATGTTGGTCAAGGGTGTAGAGTGGAAAGTGCCAAATTTTAAGTTAGTTCGAGTAGTGGCAGAGGCACTCAACCATAATGGCATGCAATCACAAATTACATGAAAGGTACTTTTGGTTAATGATATCTACACTCATTTTAAGTGTTCAATTTAAGAGATAGCAACCCTAGAAATGGATAGTGCTTTAGAAGAAATGTGTGTAGATGGCTCATTGAAACTTGAGCACAAGCATTTGGAAACAAAAGGGTTGACACACATATCACACCTACTGAGCAACTTTTAGGTAAAATGGATTAGGTATATTCTTAGCCATGTACACAATGGTTAGTTATGGTTCGAGAAGCCCATATTAATCACCAAAAAGATTATTCACAAGATTACTAGCCTTCCCATTTTGAGAAAAGTTAAGACAACCAAAACCCTAGGTCAGGAGGAACTACAGAAGAAAACCCTAGTCATGTGGGATAGTAGAGGTTTGAAAAGTAGCACTGTTACTGATGTAGAGTTGAGGTTTGGAACTCATGTAATTGCCCACAAGATTTACAATTTTGATCATTTAAACAGTGTTCCATGTGAGGCAGTGGACATATAATTCAAAGTCTTGAAGAAAAACATGGAGTTTGAGTTGTCAAAGCTACTATTGAAGCACCTAAATAAGAATATGGATAGCATCAAGTCATCAAAGAACAATCCCTACAAATTTGGTTCTTTGTTAACATGTCTCTTCTTTTGTGTGTAAAAATTATTTCCATCCAAAGGTTCTATCATATGGAGAAAGGATGTTCCCATTTTGTATCAGATAAATGAGGTTATAGCAGAAATGGGTGTAAACTTCAACACTATAATGGATAATTATTTTGAATATTTCAAAGAAAGAATGAAAAATAAGTTCAGGATTCCTCCTAATGGATAATTATTTTTAAGATTTCAAAGAAAGAGTGAACAATAGATTGAGGACTATAAAGACGATGTATGTTTCATTGTAGACTATGATAGAGTATACATTTAGGCAATTAGGCCCTGAGTTGCATGGGTGAAACCTCTCCCTTATGAGGTCAATATTAATGAAACCAAGGACATCATTGAAGCACTAGTAAATGATCCTGTAGATCCCAAGCAATCGGTCTTTGGCACTTATGATGAAGCAAATGCTGGAATTGAATTGGAAATTCAGCTACCTCAAGCAATCAGCAAAGGTAAGAGGAAGATTGCTAAGATGAAAATTTCCACTGGTCCCTTAATGCTTACCGAAGGAAAAGGAGAGGATCATGATACAATGTTAATGTTTAACCTAATCTGTGCAAGGTTATTAATCCACACGACAAAGATCCTTGGAGGTTCTATGCACCAAGTTAAAGGTCTCATACTAATAAGCATTCATTACATGAGAATTAGATTCTCCATGGTTTCTACTATGTTTTTTCTCCCACATAAATATTGGTGTTTTGTATGTTGATGTTACTATATTTTCATGTTAACATTTTCTATAGATTTTTCTTTTTCTGATCGATACATTTCCTATTCTTAATTGATAGATAAAAAAAATACTATGATTGTTTATGAGTTAACTAAAAGTTTAAAAATTTATAATGTTTTATGGGAATAATTAATTCACCTTGCTCTTAGTTATATATCGTTTTCAACATACATAACTGTCATGAAAAAGTTTATGAGACCTTAATGCCAATATTTATAGAGCTACCTAAGATGAATAATCTTACTCTCATCCACATGATACCATGTAATACTATTCTATGTAGTTTAGCCTCTACTCTTTTAAATTACCCTTAGGATCTTATAACTTTTATTGAAAAAGGAAGAGTGAATTAGAAATGGATTGAGATTCCAAATCAATAATATAATTTGGATTGAGATAAATAAGAAAATATAAATTAGAATTGTGATTGACTCTAATACTAATAGTTATCAACATAAAAATTTCAAATTTCCAAGCTATATAGTACTCAATTTTTGTTATAAATACTAATTATTGGTGGAAAACATATCAAAGTTAAAAATTACTAGATTGGGAGGCAAAGTGGCACTACATGGATATAATCAATCTTATAGGTAGCCCACTTACATAGTTGGAGTTATTAAGATACACTTTGATGGTGTTAATTTAGATGATGTTTCTGGATTGAATTGTTTCATTATTTTGGCATCGACATTCCAGATCACACTCTATGATCCATCATTAAGATGGGTGATAGAGAACAAGAGTGGTGCTATCATTATCTATAGATATTAATAAATTTTTCTTAACATTGAAATCTAAATAGTTTATCATACAAAGAGATTTCTTCTTAATAATTTTTTAAGGCGACCAAGAACCATTGTATAGTTAATCAATCTACAAAAAATAAAGTATTATGTCTAAACAAAATTATAGATAGTTCATAAGGTTAAAAAAATTATAGTTGAATAAAATTTCTACATCCATTTTAACATAACAGATTGTTTTCCAACGAGAGACTAGTTTTATTGAATCATGCATGCACTAATTGGATCAGTAGATTGGCTCATATTAAAGAACCCCATCTTCCTCATAAGATCCTCTACAAGAAATAAAATAATCAATGACAAGATCTTATTTTCCTTACATATTAGTGAAAAAAAATCCTTTATTACATCATAGGTTGAATAAATAAAATAAATTTGCAATTTAAAGTATAACTAATAAAAACGATAATTTTCAAGGAATGTCATCAAGTTAATGAGCAAGAGAAATAGTCAATGCAATAAAACATGAAGAAAATAAGTGTTAATACTTATAAGGTTAAGTTGATACAAATTTTTATATTATTTAGTATATGAAGTATACATGATTTTCTCATCTAAAATTATTAAATACTAAGAGAAATGATAATATAATTGGGAACAAGAATGATTGAGAAAGTGCAATAAATATTAGCATTAGTTCTAGATAAGAAAATTGTGAACATGATATAGAATAATTGAAATGAACTACATATAATATAAAGGATTACAAAAAAAAGATAGGTGTTAAATCTTAGAATAAAAATCATATAAAAAAGTCCTAAAGTAGTATAAAGTTTAATTTAAAAACTTAGGAAGCCTATGTTTTCCTTGCAAGAAAAGAATTATATACAAGCATTAATTTTGAGTAGTATTTATTTATTTATTTTGGATGTCAATGGATAAAATTTATGATGTCAATATCCCAAATTAAATTTATTTATTTTGGATGTCAATATCCCAAATATTATTGTGTGTGTGTGTGTTTAAATATATTCTATTGAGCCCTTGGGTGACCAAATCAAACCCTAAAGAATCCTCAAATGATTATGACTATAAAAAGTTACTTATGATATTTCAATAATCTTCAACATAATTAATAGAATAAAATAGAATCCATTGACTTTGAAAATAAATGAATAAATGTACGTCAAAATTTATTCTTCTATATCATTATTCTCTATTTAGAAAATGTAGGTCACAAAAGTTCACACACACACACACACACCCATGTATGTATGTATGTATGTATGTATGTATATATATGTATGTATATATATATATATACATATATATACATATATACATTCATACATACATATATACATACATATATATATATATACATACATATATATACATACATATATACATATATACATACATACATACACACACATATATATATACACATCTAGATACTAATATTGGTGTAAATACGTACTTACTATTTACACTTACTTAAGTTTACTTATGTTAATGCATTATTTTACTATTTTTCATTATTTTATTGTTTTATTTTGTGAGACACTTAGGAGTTTTCCCACCTTTTTGAGTTGTCATGCAGACAACAGAGGAGTATGCAACTCTATTTTAGCACATGGTGTCTACAACATTGATTTGCATTTCACACCCTTGTAGGCTTATCCTCTCATCATCGCACATACTTTCATGCTTAATGGAGAATAACCCATATCTATTGAACATGTGCCTAGTTGTTGACATATCATGTAGCTTATTATGAGGTATTTTAGATGTATCTCAAAGGCCTTTATATAAAGGCACTCCTAGTGTACTTTGACAAGGTATATTGAATATATCGTCATTCAGATCATATCTCTCTCCTGGTCTATAGTTGTGCTTGTGTTCAAGTTCTTAGTTCTTGGGTAAATTTTTCCCTTAGGAAAATTCTTACATGGTATCAGAGCTTGGAGATTTTCTCATCACATAGCTGCTCGAGACCACTGTTGCTCTAGCACCTCATCCTAAATCTAGAGTACTGCAAAAATTGGGAGTGTCTAGAGCTAGATCTGACCTTGCCATTGTGTCTGGAATGCTGAATTGGTGAAAATTGACTGTAAACTTGGCTACCTTGGCCCAAAGCTAATCGTGACGCAATTTTTTTTTGCAAATTGGAACCCGGTGGCCCCAATTTGTAGTTCAAGTATGGTCATTTTTTGCAGATTCTATTGATTTCCAAATTTGCATTTGTAATTCCTCTACATATTTTTGTCAAAATTGTCATAGAAATTGTGTTTAGTAGAACTGGGTAGTGACACCTTGGCTCTGCCATTTGGAGGTTTATTTTATTTGGTCGTAGGAATAATTGACTTTATTAATTGGGCATATCACAGTCAGAATGTTACAAATTTACAACCATAACAAATTGTAGTGGTTTTCTCCTTACAAAATCTGGCAAACAATAGGCCTAGTTAGGCCAAACTTCTCGACGACCCCCAACATCCATTGGCATGATTCCTTTGCTATTGCCTCCATGGGTTTTCTATTTGATTAACCTTGTGGGTTCCCCACACATCAAATGTGGGATTAAACCCACTTCCATCAGTGACATCCTTTGGGAATATACCAGCGCATGCATCCAAATTCTGGCAAACTACATAAGGTTTCGCATTGACAATATTATTTCTAGCAACATGTATATTTTGTGGCTCGAATAAGGTATATTCTGGTGATGGCCTTTAAAGGTTTTTTTGACTGTGCAATTGCAAATTCCAACATCAGCCTTCTATACATGGCACCATTTTGTAAACTCCTTGTCAGACTGTTTCACGCATTTGACATGCAAGTGCCACATCCTTCAAGCAACACAGACAAGTTTTTAGCCAAACACATGGCATGAAAAGCCTAGTCTAGACTACACCACATGGAAATCACACTCAATGCACACATGAGTGACCATGTGTATAGCTTTTGATATGTGGACTCATTCCATTGCTCTCCAGAACTGCCATGTGCCATGTGGAATCTAGCTTATTCGCTACCACATGGACTAACACCTACCTACAATGTGTCCAGTGTGACATGTCATACTTTGTCACCTGTTTGAGACATCTACACATGGATGCCACATCAGCCCATCCATACAGTACTGATAGCCAAGTCACCTGCCACATCACCTGAGTGTAGATTTTTTACTAATGTCACCTTTTCACTAGGTTAAATTTGATGTCTATTTGATTGTCAAACCTAAGTATTTTACAACTACAAAAATGGCCTTTTGACTGTCAAATTTAAGATTTTAGTTTTCTTTCCTGTCTCATCTCCAGATTACATTTCAATTTGGCAGCTTGATTTTGCGAGCCCATAACTTAGACATGTGTACGTCGATTTAGGGGCAGTTTTTTTTGAAATTGGGTAGAATTTCCTGATTTTTCTAGTGGTTGTGTTTTTTTCTAGTTTTGGTGCATATATTTTGTAGAAATTTTATTTTTTGGTGATTGTACCTACATAATCTTGCATTTTGCAACTTCAAACGCTCCGTACGGGCACATCTGGCCACATTTTTAGGTTTGATTTTTTTTGATAGTGCATATATTTTAAACTACTTTTTAGATCTAAAGATAGATTCTAGGGTTGTGTGGACCAAAATCTCACATTTTGAATTAGGCCTTTTTTAGAATTGTAAAGCTTTGATTCTTTTCTAGAATTGTTGTACATCTGAGCTACAATGCTTAGTGATAGATTTGGGCCCTATAAGGTAGTTGTAAAAGAAAAATTTCAAGGTCCACTTTTTTTTATTTTGACAAGTGGCCAATTGTATGTATGTACACACACACACACACACACACACACACACACACACACACACACACACACACACACACACACACACACACACAGGCGCACCAAGATGGTGTACAAAAGGGGGTATAAGTGGACACTTTTTTTCTGAAATTAGGTAAACTTGAACTGCGGCGAAACATTTGAGGGCTATCCACTAAAAGTAAAAAGATGTGTAAAACATATCAATTTTAGTACTCTGAATCTACTTTCTAAACTACTTAATTTTTTAAAAAATGGATAATATTAGGTGCGTCAAAACCTGTGCACATGAAAAATATTTCTTGATTCTTTTAGAAATCGTTAGGTAGTTGTTTTTGTGTGCAACACAAAAGACATAGTTATATTTTTTATTTTGTATATCCCTTTGGTAGAATGATAGATAAGACTCATATCTAGAATTTGTGTATTCTTTTTTAATTTTATGATGAGTATTTTTGTTGTTACATGAAATATTGAATAGACTACATCCTAAAAAATTTGTACCTAATCATGTGATGAGTATAACATGCATCAAAATAATTGAAAATGGAAACTATTTTTTTTAAATGCACATATAATAAAACGTAGAATAGTAATATGTAAATTATGTTGAATTTGGTAAAGTATATCAAAATTTATTTAACAAATGGTAGACATATGTCTATGAGGAATGTCAAGGCATTGGTAAAAGTAATTACAGTTTACAATGTTAATATTCTCAAAATATATATATATATATATATATATATATAAGAAGATGTGTAAGATTATGGTAGTGATTTTAGCTATACACGCTTCACCATTAGCATACTTGATAAAGAAAAAGACAATAATTCATCTTAGAAGATGAAAAAAAATAAAGGAAAAAATGGAGGAAAAACAGTCTTCCAAGCCTTTGGGTCATTTTCCTGGGCTATCACCAAGCCATAACCCAATTGGGTCTTTTGGATTCAACTAACATAATCAGGACATGAAAATAAAAAATACATTTAGAACCTAATCGACTTTTGTATATATATATATATATATATATATATATATATATATATATATATATATATATATATATATATATATATATATATATATATATATATATATATATATATATATATATATATACCTCCCTCCCTCCCTCTCCCTCTCTTTCATTTTTTCTCTTTATCCTATCCCTATCTCTCTTTCTCCTATCCCCTTCTTTCTCTCTTTATATCATATCCACTAATCTCTCTCTCTCTCTCTCTCTCTCTCTCTCTCTCTATCTCTATCCTTTCCCTAAATCCTCCCCCCCCCCCAGTCTCTTACACACTCATCCCCTCTCTCTCTTTCTCCTATTCCCTTCTCTCTTACTCGTTCTCTCCATCTCTCTCTTCCACTCTTTCTATCACATCCCATAATCTCTCTCTCTCTCTCTCTCTCTCTCTCTCTCTCTCTCTCTCTCTCTCTCTCTCTCTCTCTCTATCATTCTCTCCATCTCTCTCACTCTTTCTATCATATCCCCCCCTCTCTCTCTCTCTCTCTCTCTCTCTCTCTCTCTCTCTATCATTCTCTCCATCTCTCTCACTCTTTCTATCATATTCCCCCCATTTCTCTCTCTCTTACATATCCCCTCTCTCTTTCTCCTATCCCCTTCTCTCACTTTAGTTATCTCCACCTCTCTCTCTTACTCTTTCTATATCATATCCCTATAATCTCTCTCTCTCTCTCTCTCTCTCTCTCTCTCTCTCTCTCTCTCTCTCTCTCTATCTCTCCCTCTCCCTCCCTTCCTCCCTCCCTCCATCTCTCCCTCCCTATTCCTCTCTCTCTTTTTGAAGTTGAGGAAAGATCAACCCCACAATTCTCAAGAATCAAGTACATGCAAACACATGCCACAGAAAGAGAGAAGCAAAAAGCCATGGAGGCTAGAATTTCCAGATCCATAGATGAGACATTCTTGATGAAAAAAAAGGAGATTTCTATTATTAAAAGTGAATAAATAAATTACGAAGAGATCAATCCTTTAAAAAGGAGATCAAATCCCTAACAGGGTAAAACCTAGGTTTCATGATAATAATTAATAAAAGAATTAATTATTATATACCTAAAGTTTAGCTTAAGTAAACTAGAGATAATAATTGACTTAATAATTAAATCAAAATGATTTACTTAATAATGCAATATCTTATTCCTCTAACACCCCCCCCCTAAAGATAAACTTAGGGAGTAGCTAAAAACCTAGAAACTATTGTTGAAAGCAAATTTGGGTCCCAACAACAAAGCCTGATGTAGTACCCAAGAACAACCAAATCTATAAAAAGAACAGAAATAAAGAAAAATACATGAAAATAACCCTACTCCAAAGAGAGATGGAAAGAATGTTCCAAAAGATAGGAACACAAGATGATCATGAAGAACACCACTGAAGCATGAAGCTACAAACATGGTCAAATTGTTGATCTAAAGAATCTCCACTATATAGAATATGACCAAGTTGAGAATACTAAGTCTAAAGAGCTGATAAATTGAAGATGGAAGGTATCTTCATAGCCTCTAAAAATATGAATGAAAGAATGTCTATATTGTAAATGATCCATCTCATCGAAATGCATAGGTATCCAACCACCACAATCATCAAGTACATAGGATCAAATACTAAATACATAGCTCACTCCATCAAACCAAGAAAGAAATAGAACCAACATAACCCCCCTATAATCCTAAGAGGTAATACATGAACATTAAAAGTGAATGCAATATCTCCTCCAGAAAGAAAAACTAGGAACATTGAGAACATAAAAGAAATACAATCACCTATGATGACATGTGTCATCGATACATCATAAGGAAAATGTTGTGGAAGGAAAACTCGCTTGGAAAAGGAAGATGGTGAATATGTCCAACATGGAAAACCCC
This sequence comes from Cupressus sempervirens, assembly GCA_028749045.1. Taxonomy (NCBI): domain Eukaryota; kingdom Viridiplantae; phylum Streptophyta; class Pinopsida; order Cupressales; family Cupressaceae; genus Cupressus; species Cupressus sempervirens. The sequence continues at coordinate 946,637,311 of CM053787.1, read as the reverse complement.
AAGGCACTTTATAATGTAGTGCGAGTACAACAAAACACAAAGATGTGCAAGATCTCAATATAGAATAGAGTGATACTTTATCTTAGTGTGTTTGCAAAAATACTACAAAAAGATGTCAACAAAGATCAAAAGAGACATAAAGCTTCAAAATAATAGATAGTATAACCCATTAAAAATCATTTGAAATAATAAAAAATTGATCCCAAACCTGAAACAACCAAGATATCCATCAGAATGTAGAAAAATCAAAAACTAAATGGGATGTGTGTGGACTAGAATCTGGAAACTAGAATGTCTCAAAATATGTCTCTTGAAATGCAAAATAGATCTTATTAATTTGATAGCTAAAATAGGCCACCAAAGAGCATCAAAAATCCAAATAAACATCATCATGATAGGCTCAAAATCATCTTTGCGGCAATATCTTGTTTGCGAAAAAAAGAGTCTCAATGAGAAAGTTACAACCAAAAAACCACATGTAGGTGCAAAAAAAGAATTAGAAAAGTATAAAAAATTTTGTCTTGAGATCCATGCTAGAATGCGTCAAAAAGCATGCCCACCAGTACCAAAAAGTGCCTCAAGAAATATCTCAGTTCAATACCCAAAATGTCATGACTTGTGTGCCGAAAAATCTTGATATGCAAGACAAAATATCCTAATATTTGAGCTAAAATTCACAAAATCACCACCTTGGCAAATGTATCATTTTTTATTTTCAACAAAATCTTGATTTGTATGCCAAAATTTAGAAAATCACTACCTCGGGTTATGTTCAAACAATCTTAATTTTAAAAATGAAAATTCTCATTTTATGTGCAAAAATTCTAAAAATCCTCACCTCTAGAAATGTAACAAAAAATCAAAAAACTACTGCCTCAAGAAACATGCCCAATTTGGGAGCAATATTTTTTAGCCTAAAATTCCAAATGCATCCAAATTTGACAAATTTGATATGAAAATAGGGGTTTTTGGGTGTTATGAACTCAATGGTGATGTCTATTTGGGCTCAGAGTGCATAAAAAATCAATGAACCCCTCAATTCAGTGCAAAATAAATTGAAAAATGAAATCCTCTTAACAAAAAAGACAAATCTCAAAGGCAAGACAAACTTATCATAAACAAAATAGGGGCATGAAGATTTGGAGCTTTGATACCATGTTGAAGTTGATGAAAGATCAACCCACAACTCCTAATAATCACCTACATGCAAACATCTATTACAAAAGGATAGAAGCAGAAAGCTATGGAGGTTGGAATTACTAGATCCATAGATGAGACATTCTTGATGAGCAAAAAAGGAGATTGCTATTATCAAAAGTGAATGAATAAGTTACAAAGATATCAATCTTTATAAAAGGAGGTCAAAACCCTAATAGGAAAAAACCTAGGTTGCATGATAATAATTAATAAAAGAAATAATTATTATATGCCCAAAGTTTAGCTTAAGTAAACTAGAGATAATAAGTGACATAATATGTAAATCAAAATAATTTAATTTATAAGGCAATATTCTCTCTCTCTCTCTCTCTCTCTCTCTCTCTCTCACTATATATATATTATATCCTTTCATTCTTCTCTCTATCACATCCTCTCTCAATCTCTCTCTCATTTTCTCCTTTTCCTATACCCTCCCTCTCTTTCTCCTATCCCCCCCCTCTCTCTCTCTCTTTCTATCTTTCTCCTATCCCCTCTCTCTTTCTCATATACCATCTCTCTCTCTCTCTCTCTCTCTCCCTCCCTCTCTCTCTCTCTCTCTCTCTCTCTCTCTCTCTCTCTCTCTCTCTCTCTCTCTCTCTCTCTCTCTCTCTCTCTCTCTCATTCCCTCCCCCTCTTCATATCCCCTTCTAGCTCTTTATACTATCCTCACCCTCTCTCTCTCATTCTCTCCATCACTCCCTCCCTCTTTCAATCTACCTTTTTGTAGTAGTAATATAGAACCTAATCGGGTTATATAAAACCTAATTAGGTTAGTTGTCCATATGGATAATGCATTTAGAACTTAATACCCAACCGAGTTATTGAAAATTGTAAATAAAATTAAATGTCAATGGTTAGTATGTTTTTTTAGTGTGGTCCACCAAATTCTACTATTGTTTCACATGTATTTACATAACATGTATGCAAGTGTAAGGTTTTCTATGCTAGGAAATGCTAAATTTTATATTTTTCATGTGACAACATCTTATTTTATGTTAGTATCTTATGATTGAGCATAAAATAATTATGAAAATTTTTTTAGTTTTGTATTTTGTTATTTATTTTATTCATGTTATTGTTCATAGGGTAATTTGCATCTACAATCATGGAAAGAACAAGAGAGGAACGATTGAAAAATTAGTAGGAAAGGAAAGAAAAAGGAGAAATGAGGAGATTATGTGAAGGTACATCATCAAATACCTCTAACATAAGTGATTAAAATCTACCTATTGATATTAATGTCAATTAGAAATGCAAAGATAAACTTACTTTGCTAATGTTCATGTTGAATTAATATATGGCTAAGAGATTTATATCTTTGTTCTTATTATTTAAGTCATCCAAAAAGGTTCATGTTGTTAATATTCTTTTTAATTTATCTTTTTTCATTTATCACATCTAAATTCACCAAGGATTCTCATCAAAGGTATCTACTAAAAAAAATTGGATTCAGTTTAGACAATTAAATTTGGTTCCAAAGCACTCAATCTAATCTTACTAATGAATACAAATGCATGATCATAAAATACAATAGTTTTCTCGAAGTAATTAACTCAAAGGAGATGTTAATTTTTTTTTCTCTATTTAAGCTTATTTTTCCTAATCACCCTAGTCTCTATTGCGAAATTGGCCAACAAAGGATAGTAAACAAAAAACCTAATAATTTGACAAATGAAAGTGTTCAACATACCTCAATTAACATGATTATGAAAAACACACTTATGCCACCTCATGCCCTTGATGTAACATTTGAAGTTGAAATGCTGAATGCACATGATGTAAGTAATGAAAATATAGAGCATGCACATACATCAACATCTCCTAGAATAATTCGTAAAAAACCAAAGATTCTAATTGACATTGATAAAAATATTTTGAACCCAATGCATGATAAAATGTTAGAAAGAAATTGTAGGAGATTTTTTCAAAAGATTTGGAATAACTATTTTTGAAAATTTAAATCAAAGTGGAAGATGCCAACTTGTTGTTGAAATGGTAAAAAAACTAAAATTTAGAGAGAGGATGAGAATTTCGAGGTTACAAGCATTTGAAAATACTAGAAAAAGAAGCATTGTTAGAAATCTCTTTGATGCATACCAATCCATCTATTCAAACAAATTTACTAAAGATGCTAATAGAATTTGATGGGTTCTCACATCAACCATAATGGGAAAGGAAATGAAAAAAACTCATAAGGTAAGAAAAACAAGTAAATCATTAAGGATAAGTAAACAAAATTACTCAAAGCCGTAGTGATGCGAGAGAAAATTCAGAATTCTAATGAGACTTATTTTTGGTCATTCCAAGGTAGACTCCCACATAAGGATACAATTATTGTTGATGCATTAAGAACATTCATAGAAAACTTTTGGCATTAGACACAAGGGCTTCACCAAACCAAAAGTACATTGACAAAAGACAAATTGTAGAAACAAATCATGAACCATATGCAAATTTTTTTTTGGATATGACTCAAACATAATTTTATGAAATGATTCTTCAAGGATTTCCTCAAATTAAAATGAGCCAAAGGTTTTTTGAGATGAAAAAACCATTCTATGTTAAGATAAATCATTCACACACTACATGTTGTTGTAGGGTTCAAGTTGAGTTTTCTATGCATTATGATGTTTATCGTTATATATGTTGTACATTTCATACTAATAAAATATTGTATAAATGTGGTCTACAATTACCTCCTAAGTCACCAAGAGAATTTATTGTAGGTGTACTATGTAAACAAGATAATGGGTACATGCATTATAAGACCATGTGTTTGAAATGGTTTTCTCCTCAATGTTGTGGTTTGCAAAAGTTACATAGATGCCTACATCTAGATAGCACACATGAAATTGGTAAGACATTAGTTTCTCTTGGAAAGTACAAGTCAATTATATATGGTGTTAAATATGGAAATGAATTAAAGAGGTGCGAATTAATGAAAAATGATGTAGGTGTATCTAAATTTTTTGAATTGTTTCAAGAGAAAATAGTTTATGACTACATAGGTCATACACATAGAGCTAGATGGTTAGATGAGCAATTCAAGTTGTGTAATGACACTTTTCCCCTAGGTATGATTGTGTTAGTTATTGATTCACTGAAAACTATATAGTAAAACCTCAAGATGAAGTGCAACCAATGTATTATAACTCTATACAAGTGTCAATTTTTTAACACATACCATTTATTCATGCACATGATAGTGCAAAGGATGATATAAAAGTATTAAAAGAGTATAACTTCTATATCAACAATGATAGAACTCATTCATTAGAGTTTGTGTAAGGAAGTTTTAAAGTTTTCTATGACAATTTGAGGGAAAGAGATAAAATATAGAATCAACAGATTATATGGTCAGACAATTGAACCACACAATTCAATAATACAAGGATGTTCTATTGGTTGTATCCTAAGAAGGATACATGTGACAAGTGGAGTGCAATATTTTTGGACTTTCATTAAGGTGGGACATGGAAATGGAGAGCATGATGGTGTTGGAGTATGTGTAAAAAGAACCCTTAGTAGAGAGAAATTAAAGTATGAAGGTGGCACAATATTAGAAAATGCTGAAACAATTGTCAAATGGTGCAATTCTATGATGGGACCATGTAATACAAGTAATTCTATGGTTTCTAGCTATTTTGTGTTGATACATGAACCTATGACGTATTAGCATCCTAGGGCAATTGGCCATCCTACATGATTGAGGGATTTTGGTAGAGTTGAATGGACCTATTTGGGTCTTGGTTAATTTTTTTTTGATGTATTTAATAACTGTTGCAAGACTTTAAAGGCATTTTATATTTAATTTCTATTGGTGGCCAACTTGTGGCTCTTCATGTATTTAATGTAACAAATATTTAGTTTGTAGCTTACTGGACTACTTTGTGGCTTAGTTGGGTATAATTAGGTGGTATTTTGAAGTCTTTAGTCATTATTCATCCATCTTGGAGAAGAGGATGTGGTAGAGGAGAAATTTTTGAGAAGGGCTAGTAGTTGATGCTTGGGAAACAAGGAGATTATTTGGTGGACTTGTGAGTACCATTTTGGATCTTCCTTGGAGGTTTCCATCATAGTGTGGATCTGGACTAGCTAGGGTTTGGATTGGATCTTGAGGGATCTTATAGAACTATTACTTGCTTTTTATTTGGCTATAAATGGGAAGGCCTTACAGTCTGACACATTGCATGTAATCAATTATTTTATGAATAAAGAGTTGTGATTTGATATCAAATCTTGCATTATTGTTATGTTTCCATTATATGGTTATCTATTGGGGGTTAAAACATCTCCTTTGGGGATCCTCCTACCTTGCACTACATCAACCTAAAATTGAAAATTTCAAAGACTATTATACACTTAGAAGATGAAGTGAGATGCATTCATTTAAGCTCAAATACAGTGTCACTAGCTATTCATACTGGAAAGCTTGCATAGTTTTTCCCTTTGTGTATGTATAATTTATGGGATGAATGTCAATCAAAAGAGTGGGCTCACCAATGATCGACCGTTTCATCCAATTGATTCATATCAACTTCCTATAATACTACAACTCAAGTAGGTTGAAGCATCAAAAAAATTTGAGCATGTATCTAACCTAGTTGTTCCAAGTACTAAGTTATCAATTTAATACCTGGTTAAAATAGATTACTTTCAATTTTTTCATTAAATTAACCTTCTATATAATGCATATCATGTATATGTAGTTATTGCATATCATGTATATGTAGTTATTGCATATCACAATAATGATGAAGGAATATATTACTTTCTATTTCAATATACTGAGCCCAAAAAGAAATTGATAGCTACAGTAATTGATGGCGAGGATATTGAGTACCCAATAGGATCTATTGTTATGATAGACATGTGGATTAGAAGGTAGTATATTTTTGTCCCATACCACGAAGATCTCTTTAAGTCAAATTTTCATGTCTAATATATCAATTTTGACTTTAAATTGTCTTTACAATTAAATGTAAGGACCCTATCAAGAATTCTACCACATGGTTATTTGAGGATTTTATGACACACATACATATTATTCATTACTGTAACCTTATTATTGCAACAAACATTCAATTGATACCGTATCATGATAGGTCTCTTAACAAGAAGTTGTGAAAAGTATGTAAATCTAATCATGAGGCAATACTTGATACAATAAGGGTTAGAGCTTATCCAAAAGGTTCCTTTGATTGATTTGTGCTCTATAGCTGAATCATTCTACATATGGTAGAATAATTTTGAAAAAATTGTATATATGTTATGCAAAATATTACAACTTCATAGTGATGTGCATATGTAGATGCCAAATTTTGTATATAAAAAAGAGAAGACATGTAACATGTGCATATTTGTACATGCCATATTTTGTTTAAAAATCTAATAAGAGATTTCACATGTGCATATTCAGATGCCAAATTTCGTATATAAAACAGATAAGACATGCAACATGTGCATATTTATATGCAATATTTTGTATAAAAATCTGATAAGAGATGTCACATGTCCATATTTAGATGGAAACCTTTATCCATAGAATGGGTAACCTATTCAAAAATTACTAATTTCTCAATGGGAACAAAACCATTTTGCTAAGGGTGGATGGTTTGATCCAAAAAAAGGATTGTTTCTACAGACCATAAACTTGGAGAAGATATTATAGAGCTAGTATGGAATAAGATAATAGGCCTAAAATCCTTTATATTTTTGGTACCATCAACTTTTGGGATGAAAATTATAAAAGTATTATTCATCTCTTTAAGACTAGCCCCAACAGAAAATAATTTATTGGCTTCCCATAACACATCCTTACCCATAATACCCTAGTACTTTTGAAAGAAGAGGGGAGGAAAATAATCTAGACCAGGAGACTTGAGAGAACTATGCTTGAATTTTTTTCCTTCCTAACCACATCCATAGTGACCTTTTTTCCAATTGCATAATCTCATCAGATTGGATATACATTTTAAAAAGATAGGATGATGGCTAGAACCATATGAAACAATAGTAGAGATTGAGATTTCATGAATGCTGTTCTAATTGAAACATAGTGACCATCTATCTAGCCTAACTTGAATCATATTGTTGTCCAAATGCAGGTTTGACCAAGTAAAGATGCCACCATGTAGATTCATATCAAGAAAGTTCACCTCTAAAATAAACCTACAAAGATAAAGCATAGACTCTAGGAAATCAAAGTTTCCACCTTTTTTTTAGAAGGAAAAAGAGGAGTATTAAAGTACTCCATGACTATCCACTTGTCAATATTGTTGGAACTAATATCATGAAGGATATGTTTAGAGTAAGCTTTCCTAGTGTTGGTAAATAAAATTGTCTTTTTAATAAATAAACTACTAAAACTCCTTATACCCTATTCTTAAGACAAATACAACTTTCCAACACCTAAAGAATTATTATTCTTTGATTCTTCTCTATATTTTACTAAGGTTCAGCTCCCTTATTAGGTATTCAGCAAAAGCACTTTTGAATATGAATTACTTTTAACTAGAAAGCAATAAGACTTCCCATCTATTATTAGATAGAGGGAGAAATCAAAGAAATACAAATAAAACAATATAAACCACACATATAATAATGGAAATACACAATTTTTCCATCAGCATGTGCATTCAAGAGGGATAATAATGAACCAACTAAATATTTAGAATTTGCATCATATATGTATCTGGTAATAGAAAAGAGCTACAGGATTGAAAATTGATTAAAAGATAAACCAATAATGAACAACTCAAGGAACAAAGTCTTCAAATAGTTTATAGGATCTTTCATTCATTCAAAAATCATTCCATTTTTGCATGTTACTAAAGACTCAAAATACTTCAAAGGTAAAATACTAAACTAAGGTCTTCAATTTTGATATCAATCAAATACTGCCAACCCTTACTACTATTGAGTTTCTTGTATAAATAGAGCTATGTCCAAGAATCTCCATAAAGCTCAATTCTCAGACAGTTTAAGAAAGTAGTTGAAATAACCAATCCACAGGTACACAGACCTAAAAACTAACTATTAAAAGTTTTATCTAAAATATATAAACCAATAAAATGTCTTGAACTAATCATCTTCTTGTTTCTTTAGTGAATCCTCATAATCCTCATCATATTCTACATTGATTGGTACTAGTGCTAGTTTTCACCCCCTAAATGCACTCATGAACTTGGACATCATAGTTTTATTCAGTCTTTTTATACTTTGGGGCTAGTTCTTCCATGTGTCTTTGTCCTATTTCATCCTAGTCACAATGTCGAGGTACTTAGGGTGTTGAAAATTTCACATGTCTACCATTGCTTCGACTTTGGCCACCTTAGTAAGATTAGATTTGGAAAGATCAAGTTGGTTTTTAATAAAGTTTAGGTATTGTCCATACTGCTTGACCAATATTTCAACATTAGGACTACCTTCTTTAAAAGATGTAGAATGGGTTGAACTGATCATCTGGAATTCCCTGTCCATATCCTCTAATGTACTTTTGGATTCCTCTTCAAAAGATTGCATGTGGGAGACAGTTGGGCCATAATAGGATACCTTCCAAGCTATGTTTTTTCACAAAACATGAGTTAACCCTATATTAACATGCTACAATGGATTCTCCTCTAGGAATTTGTTTGAACAATATTTGTTCACCTCTACCAATTGAGGGATCATGGATGACAACCTTCTGACTTCTACTTTCTAGATTTTCACTTGAAGGTGAGATTCATTTAGTACGACCTTAACCAAAGTGAATATTTTGTGTAGTTCTCATATGAGCTTAAAAATTGGGTTTACCACTTGATCAATCCAATTGTAGATAGTGACAATCACAAATTTACCCTTTGTCAAATCATCCATCAATTGCTGATTTTCAGGTGCACTCAAGTCAAATGTGAGTTGTGATTGATCCTTGGAAGCTGAATTCTACCCTTTTAGCAAACTTATATATTCAACCATTGCATTTATTTCTTCCATTATCTTCTTCTTCTCTATTCCATCTTTTTGAGATTAAAGGATAATCTATTTCATTGATTCCTCTACCCAATGCTCTTTTGTCTCATAGTTGATCACTTCTAGGTCTGTGTGTGTAACTTCAAAGTTACTCAGATCAAGCTCATTTGTACACTCTTTGTGATTATATGTAACTGCTTCACCAATGCTCTTACCTATTGCATTGTCAAACACTATCTTGGCTATGGTCTTAGTTCTCTTAGGTTTTTAAGCCATGGTAGTTTACTTTCTCACAATGTCATCTACTAGAAAACAAATAGGCACCAAGCTCCATTTCTAATTAATTGAAGAAACTAACCAATTAGGAGTGAAGGCAACATCTTTTCGAGGTTCATTATCCACAATTGGAGTACTCATAACTTCTATTCTCTACGGAGATGTGCCCACTGTAATCTAGACTTGTTGACATTTTCCAATAAGTTCACCAACCTACTCTTTGCCGGGTTCATTCTTGACCTAAATATCTTCATCAGGTCCCACTAGTGTTGACATTTTTGCTTTTCTTTTGGAACAAGTTTTACATATTGAAGAAGAATTAGTGCCCTTCACATTGCTAGCTCTTGAAGATCTCCTTTTACTTGTAAATTTAAGGGGAGCATTAGAAAATTTAGGAACACATTTTCTCTTTTTCATCTTTAGCCAAGAGTTTTCTTTTTCAAAGAAAAGTTTTCTCCTTTCAAAGATGTTATCTTCTTCTTCGGAATTCCAATTTATGACAGCTCATTTGGAAACTAGGGATTTAGCTACTTGAATGTCGATAAGATCTAACTCATCCTGTTTGACACCTATGGTGTCCTCATCTATGCTCAGCTGATACAACACAATTTGAGAAATGCTGAATCTAGAGGATTCTCTTCTACATACTTCTAGCGCATCTAGGAAGTCCTTGAAATTATGAATATGTAAACAGTCTAAATTGGTTCCAAACAAGCTATGACATATCCCCTTATTATCAAAATTACACCTAGCATGACAAAAGCCAAAACAAAGGTTGACTAAGTTTGAACTTATACATATGGCATCTTCCATACTTCAACAGAGAACTTGTTTATGACAGCAACTAGTTGTCAAGACACCTCTGCTAGGATAAAATAATCTAGAGCATATCTGAGAAGTCACATGGGTTCATCATCAAAACCTTCGATCCTCAAATAAGTAAATTTAAGATACTAAATGTATATGCTTCCATAGCTATTCATTAATGTACCATAGATGATAACAATATCAAATTTATTTAAGGGGAACTCATCAATATTATCTCAGTATTTCATTATAACAGATGGTTGGTAAAATTGCATTCTATCTTTATCATCTGCAATTTTTTGAAGAGAAAAAAATCTATCCTTTTTCTAAAATAATTACTATTATCTGGAATTTATAATAAGTCAATTTTCAATAGAAAGTGCATTGAGAATAGCAGATGTGGGCTGATTTTAATATTTGTATCAATACTTTTTCTATTATGTTAGAGAGTAGAGATGCAATCTCTAAGTAACTCAGACAATTTTCAAAACAAAAAAATGGCCTTACGCTGTGATTTGAGTGGTGTAATAGATTAGCTAATTTTAAAAACACTTGAATATGAAAAAACATCTTAAAAACACCAGTGATGTACTAATTACGCGCACGGAAGTTGCTAACGGTTGAGATTATAATTCTCATCTATTATCTTATAGTTGACAATAAGCAGTTCTTTTTATTATGATTAGTAACGTAACCTTTACTATTATAATAGTCTCTATTTGACTTTCTACAACCAAGAGTTTGTTAGGATAACCATCCTTTCAGGCAATCAAAGTACAGAACATGTTTGTAATAATTGAAACATTCATTTGAACTATAGTACGTTGGAAGAATTATTAGACAAGAAATGGCGTCATCCCGATCATACTACAAAGTCAATTTAATAGTAGATGTTGTAAATTGCAGATCATATAAAATTGTAGTGAAAACATTTGTCTGGCATTTTGCAAACAGTCGGGATTTCTATGTTTAGATTTGCATATGACGTTGCTCAAACCAGACTTTTATGCTGCGGTCGGTGTGCATACTTTTATCATGCAACTATTTTCTATGTATAAGACAATTTTTCTTTACTAATCTTTCACCTTCAGTACTTGTTCTATTCATCCCAAGTTTTAAATACCTTATTTTAAGGCTTGCAAGATAAAAGTATACATTCATATTCAACCATGAAAAATAAATATAGGATGTCTGTGAAGCTTGCGCCTCAGCTAGCTTCAAGATAATCACTGTTTTTTAATGGTTGTGTGATATGAAGTTACCTTCAAAGATAATTATTACATTTGCTTTTCCTTGTATAGCTTCAAGAATATCATTGTTGACTTTCCCATCGTCAAGCTGGCAACACTCCTAGATCTCGTGAATTATAATATATTGCAGACATAAATGGTGAGGCAAGCACATGCCAAAGTCAACCCTTAATTATAAGTGATTTTTCCACATCTTCAAAGAAAAAACGGAGCATGCATATGATTTATGTCAAAGTAGAATTATTTCGCTTCTAAGTTCAAGCATAACCCATAAACATTAGTGCTGGTTCTGAGGTTTGGAGAGTGTTCATTATGTTATAGTAATTTGAATCATTCTCTAAAGAAAGATTCAAACCAAGGGTATAATTGAAGACTTGGTAAATACAATTTCTTAAGAAAGTGAAGAAGTATCCCCAATATAGTAATCAAATCTGCATTATGTGAGTCATCTGAAAGGTCATTCGAGAATTCATCCCACATTGCAAGATCTAAAGCACAAAGATCATTCTGTTGAATAGTAGAATTCATGTATAAACAAGTGGGAGATGGAATAAGAAGTTCAACACTTGTCTGAAGAACAAAATGATTCAAGTGTCCAATACTCTTCTCCCTTGATAAAGTGTTAGGTACATCATGAATATCATCATCATAATCAATAAAATATGCAAAAGAATGCAAGCGTGATGCATGATTAGAAACTCCCATTACTATGACATTTCTAATCTCCATCTCCCTAATGTAGACATGTTGAGGAGTAAACTCAACAATTTTCTTTGTGCCCCATGAACAATTTGGTAAATAAAAAGGATATTAGTGGTCAAGGATGGTACACAAAGAACATCATTCAATGCCCCTCTCCTATTAGAAAATAACCTTTCCTACAAAGTTTCATGTATGTGTTGTTACCCATCAATATATGTGGAGGATTACAAGGCTCAATAGAAGAAAACATATCCATAGAAGATGTCATATAATGTGATGCACCTAAATCAAGAAGTCATTGAACTTCTTGGGACGTGTGAAAGTAATGAGTGCTTATCCTTCACCTTTGGATGGTGATGTAGATGTAAAATATTTCTAATGTGTAGAAGGAGTAGACACTGATGAGGGTGACTTGATATTTTTTTGCTAAAGAATGATAGTCATCAATCTTCTTATGGAAACATTTATCCTCATCATGTCCTAACATTTTATAATATGCCAATTTCTCTCACTTTCTTCTATTTGATTCCTCTCTTGAAGAGAAATTGGATTCAGCATTATGTTGCTGAAGGAGAGTCACCACCTTTGTCATATTTCTTGGGATCATTGTGTTTCTTCTTTCCATTTCCTTTCGAAGCATCTGGAGAGGAGTCATTTACAACCAAGGATTGATTCTTTGAAGGATTCAATTGTTCCATGTGTGTTGAATTCTCTAGTTCCCTTAAGAGATGGATTGCAAATTCATTAAGAGAAGGAATTTTACATGCACTACCAAGAGCATCCATAGTAGCATATATTGTGGAAATATAAATTGAATATTCAAGACTTGACTTGTAAAAAATGCTTAATATGAAATGTTGATCATCGCCAGTAATGCCACACATAGAAAGAAAGAACCAATCAAATATAATTAAACTTATAGAAAATGTCTTGAATGTTGTCAAAACCAGATGGATTGATGCATGAGCATCCTAGGTTACCTTTCTACCTTACTCATCTTTGTTCATTTTTCCTGTTAGTGTCAAGTTCTAATGGTTGTCAAGTTGCAACTACTGCCGAGTTTCTTAATGTTGGCCAAGTTGTTTACTTTTGACCAAGTTGTTTAGTATTGGTTGAGTTTCCTAATATTGATCAAGTTCTTTGGTGGCTAAGTGTTCCTTCATGTGCCAAGTGAACCCAATGTTTGTTGATACTCAATTCCTTCTTTGACTGATGTTATTTTTCATTAGTTCTTAGCTGAGCTAACTTATGTAATTAATTTGGGTCATGAATTTTAATGTATGCATCTTGTCTTCTAATGTGTGCAAACCATTTTGTGGTTAGCCTTATATTATGTAATAATGTAAAATCTTTTGTAAGTCATTCTTGCAAGTATAAATAGAGGTCTGTAGGTTAGGTTAGGAAGGCTTTTAGAGAGAGAGAGAGAGAGAGAGAGAGAGAGAGAGAGAGAGAGAGAGAGAGAGAGAGAGAGAGAGAGAGAGAGAGAGAGAGAGATGGAAGTAAGGATCTATGAAAATTCTATGTATATAATTTTGTCAATTGGGTTGGTTGCAACCTAGAAGGCCTCATAGTTGCGCACGTATGTGGATCATTGATCAAATAAAAAATTAATGGTCATTTCTTCTCTCCTTTATGTTGTTCTTTGTGTTATTTTCTCATGTTGTGTTTACTTGGTGAGGTGATTGGATTTTTGGGTGTGCCCTCCTCGTTGCATCATGGACTTAGACCTATGAACCCTTCTATAATTTGAATTTTTTGTATTCTATAAAGTTTAGCAAATATTCCTTTTAATATTGTCCATGAATCATGATGATGTGTGCAAGATGTAATGTGCTATAGAAACTCATGAGAGATGGTAAATCTAAGAGAACCAAGCTACTTTTCCCTTCAATCAAACCATTTGCTCCTTTCTACAACACCTTAAGCTAGTTATAGATCCCATTGAAGAATAATTCTAAGAAAACTAATACTCATATACTTCTTGTTTCCATTCATAATTTTTATATGGCATGAGAAATGGAACTTGTAAAAACTCCATAATCAACCTCAAGAATAAATGAAATCAAATCATAACTCCTTCAAATTACATATGCAAATTAGGAAACAAACATCCAAGAATTTAGCAAGTGAAAATATAGCCAAAAAGACCAATTTGTGAAAGTGATGTCTATACTCCAAATCACTAAAAATATAATGCAAATCAAGAAGCTAAAAAGAAATATCACACGCTTTAAAAAAATTACACCTAAAAAATGTTATCAAATATCCAAACTCACCTACACCACTATATAGATCTAATAACTCTAAAAAAAATGAAAATAATTTCTCTAAAGGAGTTTGGATGACAAAGATTTTGCTACCTAACCTCTAAAATTATTTTTTTCTTGAATCATTGTCTTTGCACCTCTAAAATTAAAATGGCTTTAGATTTGTCTTCAAATATCCAATTTGGATGAAATAAAATTAAATGTAGGGGTTTAACATACATAAGCACACATGATATATAGACTACACATATATGTGTTATTATGAATACTAATGATACTACATTGTGGGAGTATCTTGAGAATTGGGGAGTCTTGATATGTTGTATTCATGAATGTGTTTATCATTGATGTGAACATAACATGGTTTCTATAAAGAATGGCAGAATAAAAAGACAAAGATCTTGATGGTACAGACAATGGTTTAATTATATGGTCATGTGCAATTATATATATATATATATATAATAGTTTCTTGATGATGTGGTTAAGTGAGTAGAGCTTGAGTCGAAGATGTATGGAAGTTGTATCTTATTTACAAAGAGTAGTTCAGAGACAAAGTATTGGGAAAATAGTTCTTGATGTTTATTGGCTATCTTTCATTTGAGATGTTATGAAGAGATATGTAGCTAGGTATTGAAAGAGGATAATCAGGTCATGACATCAGATAACACGCAAGCTTTAGAGTTGCACGTGTGAAGTTTTGTATAGACTATGAGACAAAAATGCTATTATAATTGTAATTAATTAATTATCTTATTTTAAATAATTGGGAAAGCCTCAAGGCTGACTCAAGGAATTATTATGAAGATATGGTATCAAGAAAAGGTGTTTTCCTTGATTGTAAAGTGTGTTAAAGTATTGTGATCATTGTAAGAAGTGCAAAGTGTGAAAAGGAGTAGAATGCCTACTAAATGTGTGTAGGCAATCCGAGGGATTATTGGATACATAGTTAGTGATGTGGTTACAAGATCTGAAGTAGTAAAAGTCTAGTTGAAAGGATACAAATAGCGGAAGGAAGTAAATTTCAATTCTATTATTCTACAAAAAATAATATAGAAATCATTTGGACAATGGATTCATTGGTCTTATGCTTGAAGTTGTTTGGGTAGTGGATCTAGCTATCTTCCACAACTCCTAATAGGGTTGGAATCTTCTAATAAGGATTCAAGGTCTCATAATAGGGACTCAAATGTATTGAATGTTATAACAAACTCCTAATAGGGTCTATCCTCTAATAAGGAATATTTATATTACCACATCATCTTGTGGGTATTACCCCCATCAGGGTTTTTCCCCTTATTAAGGGTTTCCCTAGTTAACATATTTGGTATTATTGTATATGAGTTTCTTGTTGTGGTTTTAGTTTACATTACTCATACGGCTAAGATTGTTAAAAGTTGTTATTTGTAATATTAGTTGTATAAATAATTCACCTCCCCTCCCCCCTAGTTATACTAGTGGACTATATATTCAAATAATTTGTATTAGAGCCTCAGGTTCTTGAAGGATAAGTTTGACAACTTTGGGAGATCGATGGTGAATATTTTTAGAAAGGACAGTCCTAGATTTGATGGGGCCAACTATGACAGTTGGAAGGAGAAGATGAAGACTCATCTATTGTGCATGGGTCCAAGATATTGGATCTTGAAAAAAAGTCAAAATACAATATCAAAAGAAGAAACCTTGAATGTTTTAGTAAAGAAGAGATAGATATATTCATGTGTAACAAGAGAAAAAGAGAAGCTCTATTGACAACTCTTCTAGAGAATGAATATAGTTATGTAAAGTCACTTACAACATCTCATGAAATTTGGAAAGCATTAGAATCTACTTTTGAAGGTGATGATCATGTAAAGAGAACGAGATTATAGAATTGGATATGTGCATTTCAAGATGCTAGAATGATGGAAGATGAATCAATAAGAAGTTATATTGGAAAAATGTCAGAAATGGGTGTAGGAATTCGGTCTCATGGTGGAACCAAGGATGATGATGAAGTCATATGGAACATCTTGAAAATTTTGACACCACCATTCAAGTCTATAGCTCAGATGATTCAACTACTAATGTCCTGCACTAAGGATTTTACAAAGGAAACACTGCTTGAAAGATCAAAATTAGAAGAAGTAGATCTAAGATGGTTTGGAGAACTTGTAAGAGTCAAAATAGCTTTCAGTGTCTGAAACATTCAACCTAATTTGACAAGAAGACCAAGAACACATGGAGATTTTTCTTGCAGGAGCAAAGCTATTGAAGACAAAATGATTGATGAAGGAATAACCCTTCTGGTGAGAAGAGAAAAAGATGGTAAGAAAATATTTAAATGTTCGACTTGTAATGAATTTGGTCATTATGGATCTAAATTTCCTAAAAGAGAGAATAAGTATAAGGGAATCTTTAACCCTAGAAGAGATAGAGATAGAAATTATTTGTATGCAAATGAAGATGAAGAATCTAATGAGAAAGGTCAAAGTGCAAGTGATGATGAATTAGGATTTGTGGCTATCAAAGAAGATGATCTTGATAGAGAAATTAGAGAATAAAGATCTCTAGTTACCAAAGTAGAAGATAAGTCTGATTGAATAATTGATGGTGTTTGTCCACGTCACATGACTAGTGATATGAATAAGTTTTTTATGTTCAAGAATCATGATGGAGGAATTGTTAGAGTTAGTGAAAATGCAGCCTATTATATAAATTGAATTAGATCTATTACTATTGATGGTATATCTAACACTGATGATGTCTATTTTGTTGATGGATTGAAGCATAACTTGTTGAGTGTTGAACAATTAGTGGACAAAGGTTATCAGTTGTAGTTTACTACGAAGACCTGCACTATGAAAGATAGTGATGGTAAGATGATTGGAATTACAACTAGATCCAGAGGAAATGTATTTTAGTTGAATCTTACTGAGATGACATGATTGGCAGCTAAGTGGATAATAGTTGGTTGTGTCATAGGAGATTTTGTAACATGAACTTTGGTAATATTGTGAGGGTTAGTAGTACTTTTGTAGTTAGAGTCTTGCCTAAGATTGTTAAGCCTATTAATGTTATGTGTGAGGAATGTATTTTGGCTAAGAAAAAGAAAGTATCATTCCCTAGCAAGCAGTTTGCTACCACAGAGAAGTTGGAGATCATTGACATAGATTTGAGTGGTCCTTCTAGAACAAAAGAATTCTATGGTGAAAGGTATTTTATGATTTCTGTTGATAATTTCACTAGAATGATGTGGGTAGAATTTCTTAAAGAGAAATTTGAATCTTTTGAGAAGTTTAAGATATTTAAGAATAGACTTGAGAATGAATCTGGCATTAAGATTAAGTGTTTGAGATATAATAGAGGAGGAGAATTAACCTCTAGAAAATTTAACATATTCTATGAAGAAAATGGAATCAAAAGAGAGCCATTTGCACCTAGAACACCTAAGAAAAATGGGATTGTTGAGAGAAGAAATAAATCTATAGTGGAAGTAGCTAGAGAGATGTTATTTGAGAATGATGTTTCTATGACATTATGGAGTGAAATAGTGAACACAAAAGTCTATACTCTAAACAAAGTACAGATCATAATAGGTATGGATAAGACACCTTATGAACTATGGTTTGGACATTCATCATTAGTTAAATATTTTAGGATACTTGGGAGCAAATTTTATATCAAGAGAGATGGTGACATTGGTAAGTTTGATCCAAGAAGTGATGAAGGTATGTCTCTTGGCTATTCATTGAAAAGTAAGGCTTATAGATGTTTCAACTAAAAAAGTAACACAAAATTTGAATGTGAAAATGTAAATATTGATAAGAAGTTTGGAACCAAAGAAAATATGGTAGATTATAATTTAGATGAAGAAGAGGATATAACTCTAGAATTGTTAGACATAATATTGAAGTTTAGTTTAAGACTAACAATAACTTGCAGAATGATGTGCTAATTTTTGAGCATAGAGGAGAAGAGAGTTCTAAACCTAGAGAAGGGATAAGAGTTGAGATGTAAACTCCTACCCCTAATAGAAATTTGACAATGAATTACCCTCCTAAGAAGATAATTAGAAGTAAAGATAAAGGTGTAATGACAAGGAACAAAGTAAATGGAGAGATATGCTTTGTTGATCTCATATTGGTTTTGACAAATGAGGGTCTATACACTTAAGTCATTTATAAGTTATGTACTTAGTTCATGCTAGAGAAGTAAGCATACCAAGCATAACATGTGAAACAATGCATGCCAAATAACTCAAGTGTCAAGCAATAGTATGTGTCAAGTGATTCAAGTGTTGAGTAAGTAGTGCTTTCCGAGTCACTCAAGCGTTGAGCAGATAGTATGTATAGAGTTATTCATATGTCAAGTGATCAATAGATGCCAAGTCATTAAGAGGTGAAGTAACAACTTTGAATTTGTAGTTGGTTGTTGAGCATCAGGGACTTCAGATGTTGAGTTATACAATTTTGACATAGTTTCTTTTAATGACACAAATTTCTATGTAAACCATTTTTAAGCTAACTTAAGGATTGTTTTATGATCTTATATGATAAGGACAAATCTTTATCTTGAATCCTTATGCATTACATGCATCCAATCAAAAAAAAGGGAAGAATTAAGAAACAATATGGGTGAATCAAAACCATTGATTCATAACTAACCCTAAGTCACCTAGGTCATCTTAAGGAGGAAAAGCCCTAAACTTTAGATGAATGTGGAAGGAGAAAAGAGAGAATTTTTGCATGTGCAAACAAAGCATTCATGGTGACTAAGGAGTTGTGATTTGAAATAAATTGCAAAATTAGTTAGATGAGAACAGTGGAAAGGAATTAGAAGACATCAAAAATTCATCTAACCAGAAATGATCAAGTACACATCAAGAAAGAGGTGATCTATCATCAAGTGACAAAGTGCTAACCGATGGATCATTGTTGAGACATTCTAATAGGTGAATCAATAAAATGTCTTAATAGAGTAGTCTTAATAAGCTATTGTAAATCCTTTAACTAAGTGCTTACTTCATTATAAGTCAAAGTCCTCTAATCAGGAACACTTCTAAGAGGGCATTGAAATCCTTTAACAAGGTGAGACCTAATTGTCTTTGTAAGCCTTTAATAGGGAATAACTTTTGTTGGGTAGATCATGTTTCATGATCAAAACATTGTAATCTTTATTGGATAGACTTTATTACTATTTTTGTGGAGTATTTTTGTGTTATCCTCACCCTAGTTTTAGCTTCTCCTTGGAGGGTTTCTGGGTAACCAAATATCTTGTGTCATACATGTGTTAAAATGTAGAATGAACAACTATGAAATATCACAACACTAAAATTGCAGAATGAACAACTATGAAATGATCTGAAAAGAGAAAAAGATTTTGTTGAAAGCTTAAATAGACCTAGTGAAGCTATTAAGTACTTTGAACAATTTATAAGATCTCCTAGACCCAACAATAATATTACTGGATTAGGTTATACTAGTAAGTTCAAGAAGGATAATCATCTAAAAGTAGTGAACAAAGGGATGCCAATAGTAAGAACTCCAAACCTACTTGTCATAATTGTGCTAAGATATCTTATACTACCAATTTTTACAAGAGCAAGACTACAAATTAGAATACTAAGTGGAAGTTCATGGGTCACTATCACAAATGCAACAAACAAGGACATTAGGCACGTGAATGCATAACTAAGACCATAAGCACACAAAGATTTGAAGGATACTTCTATAACTATCAAAAGTATGGACATAGAACATATGAATGTAGATCCAAGCCTAAATGGTCATCAAACAAGGAAAAAAAGGGAAAGGACAATGAAAACTCTTATAATTGGGATTATAATACTACGTGTAGTTGTCACTATTGTCAAGATTATGGACATGTTGCTGAAAATTGCGTAAGAACACATTTCAGAAGTGACTACAAAAGATGGTTGAGAAAAACTACATGTTTTAGTTGTTTAAAGACCGGTCACAGAAGTAGGAATTATCCAACAAGGTCAAAGGCACCTAGTAGTGAATTCAACAGAGGCAAAGAAAGATAGATATTAAAGATGTAAGAGGTTAGATGAACATGACATGGAAGAAAAGAGAAGATTGCAGTGCAACAAATGTAGATGAGGCCACTTGATCCAATGGATTAGGTGAGCACATCATCTCCAACTAAGCAATCAAGAGGTATGTTGGGACTCATATTTTTAAAAAAGGCACATTATACATCAGTTCTAAGGATTTAGTTTCAAAAATATTATATATGGATGAAGAAAGATGAAAAGTGTTGTTTATGACTTGGAAGAAATCTTTAAATGTTGATAATTTTCATGTTACTATTGAGCATGAAGAGTTTCACTTTACTTGTTGAGTGAAATCTTAGTTGATGCTAAGATATCAAAAATGATAGTGTTGACTGAGCTCATAGAAGTTCTCAAGCATAACGAAAATCACATGGAAGCCAAGTGAGTTAGAATTTCTATTGCAGTCGAGCTTACAATTATGTAATCATTTAACATTAAATGCAATATTATAAGGTCTATATGATCAATTTTTGACTCATTTGACATCATTAAAAACTAGAGAGAGCACAAAGAACTAAAGGAAAAATGAAGAGATCATTCCAAGTGTTTGGAGATAGGATACAACAACTACTCAACCCCATCTCAATAGATTTTCAAAGGTGTTTATCCTGTGCCAAGCTACACAATTTAAATTTTTGCAAACCCTAGGTTCTTGTAATGGTGTCTAGTTCTTCAACTACTAAGGTTAAAGAGGGTAAGGAAATTTTAAATGTACAATTGATATTCAATAAGATCAAACAACCAAACTTTATAACTAAATTCCTGATATTGCTTACAAACAAGATCTATCTGCTGCGTTATCGATGATATCACCTCAAGTTTTAATGATTCAAGATGTGAGATGTTACTACACATGCAAGGTGGATTGCATAGGTGACATCAAGATTAGAAAAACCTATGCTAAATTATGTGAAAATGGATTATTGAAATATGGATTCAAAATTGTAGAGACAAAAGGGTTAACTCGTGCTCTAGATTTCCCCATCTTCAAAACTTAATGGATAATGATAATTTTGAGCAAAATACATGATAAATTTATATGGTTGGAGAATGGATAGATGTAGATCACAAATAAGATTGTACACAGAGAAATAGGGTATCCAAACCTAAACTGGCCTAAAGCAATTAGGAGTGAAGTAAAACAAGTTATTGAGAAGAATATAGGGGCAGTGTGGAATAAAAGAGGAATGACAATTGACACTATCTTTGATCCTCTGATTGCTTTTTTAGTAAGCATTATAGCACACAAATTGTATCAATCTAATAGGATCAATAGTGTACCTTGTGATGATGTTGACATGGGCTACAAGATAGTTAAGAAGGATCATACTTATGACCTTGCTAAGTTGTAGTTGCAACAATTGACAAAAAAATTGGGAGAACTAAGGATGACCAAGAGTGCACAATGAAAATTTGGTTCAATCATTGTGTCTATATTCTTCTATGTAAAAAATACATTCCCTACTTTTGGTAAATTTGCATGGAAGACAAACAAATCTATTACAGTGCATATACATGAATTTATTGAGCAACTTGGAGAAAATTTTGAGTCTGTACTGACCATCTATGTTGAAGATTTTAAATAGTCAATGAAGAAAAGACCAAGGATACTACTTTCAATAGTTTATAAACATTTCAACAATTTTTTCTTTCTAGTTGACATTGATTTCACAAATATATAGTTTGCACTCCCAAGAGTAAGATGGTTAAGACCACTAGGATATGAGATTAATTTGGATGAAGCCTCTACAACTATTACAACATTACTTGCAAAAGAAATAGATAAGAAGGCTATAGCCTCTAGAAATTATGATCTAGAAAAATCTAAAATTACAATGAATTTAAACACTACCTTAATCATAAGAAAGAAGAATAAAATGGTCATGAAACTCAAGGAGAATTTTGATGAGGGGGCAGAAGAACAAGAAGATGATGACAGAGAAGAAGATGTTCCTGCTCAAGAACCACTAGCCCTAACTCAAGTTCAAGATGAAGACTAAGAAGAGGAGGTAGAAATTGAAGAAGGTGTTGAGGGAAAAAGAAAGTGAATCACCAATAACCACTGAGACAAAGAAAAGAAAAGTTACGATTATAGCAGTGAGCAAGAAAAAGAAGGTTGCAAAACCCACACAACCTAAGCCTAAAACTCCTACTACTAGGGAAAATAAAAGAGCTATAGCTAAAAATCCTTAAGAAGTAGAAAAGCTAAAAGAAAAGAGGAGAAAATATATAGTTTCAACTGAATCTGATGAAGAGAGGATAGAATTTAATAACAATATCTAATACAAATTGCTAAGTCATAATCCTTCCTTAGATTTAGAAAATATGTGAAAAAACATAAAGAATAATTTTAACTTATCTGGATTCACACATATTGAGTTTGATAAACTTGAAAAAATTGAGATGGACCAAGTAGAGGAGTCAATATATGTCATGATTGCACCATTCAAATAGACTTTGGTTGAGATTTCAAACTCATTACTATAAGAATCTAGCTTAGGCCAAAATTCCTCCAAGACCAAGGAACTCAAACACATGCACAATAGTAGACCAATAGAGAGAGTATGATCAGAATGGTGATATTCATTCAATATGCCAATATGCCACTACAAGAGTACACTAGGAGTGCCTATATATAAAGGCCTCTGGAGAGCTTCTAGAATGCATCGAAGTCAACATCATGATATGTCATATAACTAGGCACAATTCCACCAGATATGGGTTATCCTCCATTAAGCACAGAAGTGAGTGTGATGATGTGAGTATAAGCCTACAATGATGTAACATGCAAATCAATGGTGTAGACAACATGTGCTAAATTAGAAGTGTAGATATCTATGTTTTCAACATGACAACTCAGTGAATGATGTGAACTCCTATGTTGTAGACACCATGTGCATAATTAGAGTTGCACACTTCTGTGAGACTACACAAACTCCTAAGTGTCTCACCTAAATAAATAATAAAATAATGCAATATAATTAAATAATACATTAACCTAAGTAAACTTATGTAAGTTTAATAAGTAAATACTTATTTACACCAATAGCCCCCTTAAATGAAACTTAGGTGAATGCCCTTAAGCTTACAAAATCTAGGATGAAGTGCATGATGGGTCCCAGCTACTAGGCCATGTTAAGTACCCATGTACATAATGATATGAAATCTCTCATAAAGCAAAGAAAGAGGGAAAACCTCATGAGAAAAACCCTCCCCCAAAAGAACAAATAAATAGGGATGCATGGATGGATGGACTAATCAAGACCCCCATTACGACATACATCTAGTATATACATAAGAGAATGATATGAAGAGGAAGAGAGATAGGATAGGCTCCCCCAACCCCCTGCCCGCCCCCCCCCCCCCCCCCCTCCACCAAAGAAGAATTCTAAACAATGACTACTCCAATGAAGAAGCTGATCCAAGATTGCAGAATGGTGTTCCTTCCCTTAGGAAGAAAAAATGCCAAAGGTACAAATGAGAGACTTTCATTGTACATGGAAAGAATCCCATGAATAAGTGATGTCTCCAAAACCTACTCAACTAGTTGAAGAACCTATCCCAAAGAACTATCTATCTTTGCTACTAATGAAGAACCCTTTTGCAACGACTAATCATAAGTATCCACAATCACTTCAACTTATGACAATTCATCATGTAGAGAATGAACAAGAGGGTCAAATGGATACCTCGTGACAACTGAAGAAGGTACTTTTGCATCAAGCATAAGAGGTAGATCATCAATACTATCTCCCAAATTTGTCATTGAGCCTGTACTTGGAAGACTGAATGTACCCTGCTATTTTGGACCTATCACTCTGGCAATGTATGCATGTAGACTAAACTGATGTAGTGATTCCTCAGTGCAATTTTAATAGAATCCCACATGTTTGATTTTGTTGAAGAACTATCACTGGTGTCACTATCAATTTCCACTTTGTGTGATGTCCAAAGAGGAGTAGAGGAAAAGCTAGGTGAACTTTCCTCAAAGTATACTTCCTTCTCCACAAATATCTAATGTGTCTCATGATCTAGAAGTCTATATGCCTTGACACTATCTTCATAACCAATGAAGGTACAAGGTTGAGGTGACTAAGCCTTGCATCCCCTAGAAGATCTGTTTGTCCATGCAGGACAACCAAAGACTCTAAAGTGTGTTACAATAGGTTTTCTACTACACCATGCCTCAAAAGGAGTTTTTTTTCTAAGGCTAGATGAGGAGATCGATTAAGAATGTGAGTGGCACTTGAGATTGCTTTGACTTCTACTAATGGATCTAGAGACTTGGCTTGTATTATGCAACTTGCCATAGACTTAAGAGTTTGGATTCTCAATGCTGCAACATCTATCTTATGTGGACTGAATGTTGACAAAGTTTGAAGATCAATGCCCTTGAGTTTGAAAAAGTCTATAAGTCTTATGTTCACATACATGCTTCCATTATCCATGGAGAGAACTTTGATAGCTTTCCTAGATTTCCATTCTACATGAGTCTTGAAGGCTAGAAACTTGTCCAACACTTCATTCTTGTTATGAAGAAAGTAGACCCAAGTGTATCTTGAAAAGTTATCAACAAAGGTAAGTATGTAGCGACCCTAGTTGAATGCAAAATGACCTGCTCATACCATGTGAACCATTTGTAGAACACGTAGTGATCTTGAAGACTTCCCTCTCTGTAACTTCCCTTCTGGATGCATATTCACTTAATCTATTAACATTCACCTTTGAAAAAAGTTGATTTGAGGTAGACCTTTGACCATTTTGTATGTGCAAAGTTGCTAAAGGTAGTAGTAGTCAAGATAACCATGCCACTCATGCCATAATTGCATTATTGAATTTGATAGAGATAAGAAGGCCTTTGAAGGAGACTTAGGCACAAAATGGGAGAAAGAGTACAACATTTTGTTATGATTCACTTTCCCCACTGCAACCAAGGATTCATCTTTAAGATTATGTACCTTTATTGAGTTTGGAAGGAACTCAACTCTATGTGCATCTCCAACGTGAGTGATTTGGTAGATTGAAATGAGATTTGAACTTAGGTTTGGAACATAGAGAATATTTTGAAACTCTCCATTTTCTGTCTCCACGTTTCCTTTTCCTTCAACTTCCATTTTTCTATTATCTCCCACGAAGATGTGTGGTACCTTTGATTGCTTCATTCAAGAAAAATCTTCCTTTGAAGAACCCATATGATAAGAGGCATCTGAGTCAAATATCCATTCCTTTGAAGAGTTTTCATTTACCATGAATGCTTGTGCTTTGCCCTTGGAATCTAAAGAAGACCCTTTATCCTTGTAAGCATTAACCAATGGAACATTATGTTTCTTCATGATGTTGGTCAACTCATCAATCTTTTTGAGATAACACTCATGTTCTTCATGACCCAATTTCTTGCAATAGGCACTCTTTTTCTTCTCCTTATTGTCGCCCCCTTTCTTTTTGGAATTTGAGGACTTGCCTTGTTGATTTGATTTTGGTGTTGTCTTTTCTACATCCTCTAATTTGTTCTTCCATCTCTTCTTCTTACCCTTTCCTTTATTTGAAGATTGTCTAGCTAAATTTTGAGAACCCTCACTGTTGGCCACCAATGCTTTGGACTAGGGTGATTTGAGAATCCCCATTGACTTCAACTTCTTTTCTTCAGTATCTAATAGATCAACATATTCATCAAAAGTGACTTTCTTGTAGGCAAACTCTAAGGTAGTCTTAGTGGTGTTAAAAATAGATACAAATGTGGAATACTTTGATGGTAGCTTATTATGA
Organism: Cupressus sempervirens; assembly: GCA_028749045.1. Classification (NCBI taxonomy): domain Eukaryota; kingdom Viridiplantae; phylum Streptophyta; class Pinopsida; order Cupressales; family Cupressaceae; genus Cupressus; species Cupressus sempervirens. Next base: position 946,611,035 of record CM053787.1, on the reverse strand, counting down.
ATATGAAAGATCAATTTGTCATCTTTGATAGAACTCCCACAATTAGTAAGCTTTGTCCTTAGTTCATTCAACTTGATGATGAAATCTTGTAATGAGTCATATGACTTAGGATCTAAGGAGACAAGCTCATCTTAAATTTTGAACACATCCTCTTCAAACACTTTACCATAAAGGTTTTCGAGGATATCCCAAGCTTCCTTGGATGTACAATACTTCTTGATTTGATACATGATCTTATCATCTACACCCAAACATATATCACCTAGGGCTTTCCTATCCATTGCTACCCAAGCTAAAGTATCACTTGTTGATACATTATTACCTGCTAGTTTAAGAAGAGTACCATCTACATATTGTGAAACTCCATTATGCATTAAATGATACCACATTTTTATGGACCATGTAGCATAGTTATGAGGAGTTAATTTGGGAAACTTAAAGTTGCCCATAATGCAAAAAATGAAAGAAAAGTGCAGAAAAGAGAGAACACAACACCAAGAACACTCCCCCCTTTTCACTAAATCAAGAAACCCCCCCAAATAGATGCTTTGGGCACATTATCAGTAGTGCAATTACAATGGGCTACTTGCCAATTTTTCCCTTTGTGGACTTTTGATTTTTCTTGTTACGACCTCTTAAAGCATTACAAATTTGGAACTTTACAATTTGCTACAATTCTGAAGCATTACAAAGCAAAGAAAGGCCCTATTTCTGAAAGTGACACTTTTGTCCACACAACCCTATAATTTGACTAAGGATCTATATAGTAGACAAAACATAACACACTTTAAAAAAAAAAAAAAACTATTTTTGACTCTAGATGTGCCCGTACAGAGCATTTAAATTTGGATAATGTAGGATTATTAGCTATAGTCACCAAAAAATGCAATTTCTAAACAATAAATGAACCAAAATTAAAAAAATAGATACAACACTAAAAATTTTACAAAATTTTACCTAATTTAAAAAAAAAATTGCACCTAGTTTGGAGTCCAGATGTCCAAGTTATAACCTCCTGAAGTCAGACTACAAAATTAAAAATCCATCTAGAGAGGGGTTTCATCAGCGAATGACAGAGTAAAATTTGATCATCATATGACCTTTGTTGCAGTTCTAATTTGTCTTGGTATGATACTTAGATGGTCATCAATTTTAAGAAAGTGAAAAAGATGCAATTAGTGTACCCAAGCTATGATGACAGCAGTTGTATAGATGCTAACATTAGTAGATGGTTCATATGGACAATATGGAAAAATTTGACATGTCACCATGTAAGTGTTGACTGGGTGTTGCATCACTACTGACTAAAACTATTGTATTGATCATGTGGATTACACATGGCAGTTGGTGTGGAGTAAGGACGTATCACTAGGTGAATGGAAATATGCCACGTGTCACATAGTAATTAGACCATGGTACGGTGACTTTGCACTAATGTGTGATGATAGCTCTATGATAAGTCAGTGGTGCTAATTAGGTAGGCTTTCCATGTGTTTTCCTCATTGGGTCTATTCATTGTCTGCGTGGTCAATTGTTTGAGCACCATGTGGTGCGAAGATGGCACAAGTGAGGAGGTGCTAGAATCTAGGTAATTTTTGCCAATATATTTTACTAGAGTTTTGGTAGGGGCCAAAAATCTCTACTATCACTGGAGTTTTATGCAAATATCCCACATTTGTGGGTGGAAAGGTCTATGGACTATTTAAAAAATAGTCCTCGCAAACCCTGAACCAAATGGCCATCGGGGTTAAGATTGCCACTCAGTTGGGTCATTGGCGATATAACTTGCCAAATTTGAAGCATGATCGGTGAAAGAATGATGCTATATGGGTGTTGGTGGAAGGGTAGAATGGCCTAAAACTGAATTAATGAGCATGTAGTATGATTAAAATCCCTACAATTAAATAAATAATTTTAAAATTACAGAGTTGGAATCTGAAAACCCGATTCTACGAAAAAAATTTCTCCAATTGGGGAAAACAGTAGAATAATTTTCCAAAAAAAATAAATTTGAAAAATACAGCAGAATTGTAGAGAAATAATTAAATCAAATCTGAACAAACAATTTAGTAGATCTGAAAATGACCATACTTGAACTGAAAACTTGGGCCCTTGGGGTCCGATTTGCAAAATATTTTGCCTCACGATCAACTTTCACCCAAGTCCAGGCATATCCAAGGTAGATGAATTTACATCACTTGTTGATGTGAACTTGGATGAACTAATTGAGTTGCCAAAGTTTGATCTTCCAACCATCACTATTGAATAGATAAGCATGCTACAAGATGCTCTTGCAAAGAAGAAAAACCAAGAACTGCTCAAAAGGGAGCATAGGAAAAAGAAATCTTTGCTAGATATCAAGGAATTTTTTCTTTGTGCATTTAGCCTGCCAATACTAGAAGAAACAAAGCCTATCATAGAGAAATTAACCAACTTAGTTGAGAAGGTTAATGACACAGACCTAGATTCAAATGTGAAATTACTTGAATGGTTTGAAAGAAAGTTTCAAAATAAGGTTAATGAAAAGAAATCAAATGCTATTGCACTATCACAAGTTGAGTTAGTAACCAAAATGGACAATGTGAAAAAGGTACTAGAGAAAATTTTCTATTTATACACCAAATTGTGCAATCCAACACTTTTCACATAGGAAATCAGGAGCCACATAATAAATTTGGAGAGTCATATGCAGTCACCTAGCATAACTCTACCAAGGTCTCCAGCCCAGAGCGAGAAACATTTCAAGAATCTCCTGAACTCCCCAACGTTAATTAGTAGTGCTACATGTAGATGAAGCAAACATAAAGACTAAACATATCATAATCCAGTCTATGTTGACTCCACATATGGAGATATTTTACTAGGAACTAGCGTTTGCTAAAATACTCATGAAGAAAGATCCACATCTTTCTACTCATGAAGGCTTAATACACCTTGTTCTTGAGCTAGCCATCCAAATCAAATTATTGGAGCTAGCTTGTGACAATTGGAATTCTACTTTGAAAATTATGCTTGAGATCCATAAAACATTTTTTGGAAAAACACACTATAAGTGTATAACCCTTTGACATAAGTATCAAAAAGGGGGAGAAATAAGATAAAAAGAAGTATGGGAGAGATAATGGAGGAGATAATATATTTTGGGTAGCTACTAATTTTGACAAAGTGGGATTCAATGATAGAAACATAGTACAGAGATCAGCTTATGAAAATCTACCACTTAGGAGGAATAATTTTGGTTCAAATATAGAATAGCACAATTAAATTAAGGGGAGTTAAGATATTTTGAGGTATGATTGATAAGTCATGTTTTGCAAAATTTTGAAATTTTGTATATAAGATTAATAGAGATATTGAATATCTGAGTTATGCTCATAAGTGAAGATCATTCATGCATGAACAAGTGCCAAGAAGATAGTATGTGCCAAGTTCTTTAGATGCCAAGTGATCAATAGATGCTGAGTCATTTAAAGGTTGAGTGACAACAATGAAGTTGCAGTTCATTCCAAGCATCAGGGACCTCAGATGCCGAGTCATACAATTTTGACATATTTTTTTTGTAATGGCACAAACTTCTATGTAAACCATTTTTGAAACAACTTAAGGATTGTTTTACAATCTTAGATGATAGGAATGAATCTTTATTATGAATCCTTGTGCATTACATGCAGCCAATTTAAAAAGGGAAAGATTAAGTGGAAATATGGGTGAATCACAATTGTTGATTCATATCTAACTCTAAGTCAGCTAGGTCTTCTTTTGGAGGAAAAACTGTAAACTTTAGATCAATGTAGAAGGAGAAATGAGAGAAGATTTGCATGTGAAAACAAAGCATTCATTTTGACTAAGGAGTTGTGATTTGAAATACATTACATAATTAGTTAGATGAGAAAAATGGGAAGGAATTAGAAGATAACAGATATACATCTAATAAAAAAGGATCAAGTACACATTAGGAAAGAGGTGATCTATCATCAAGAAATAAAGTGCTAACTGAAGGATCATTGCTAAGACATTCTAATAGGTGAATTAGTCAAATCTCTTAACAAGGTAGTCTTAACATGATGTTGTGAATCCTTTAATATGGTACATACTTCATTGTAAGTCAAATTCCTCTAATTGGGTAGACTTCTAATAGGGTATTAAAATCCTTTAACAAGGTGAGACCTAACAGTCTTTGTAGGTCTTTAACAAGTTAGACCTTTCATAGGGTAGATCATGTTTCATGATCAAAACATTATAACCTTCATCAGATACACTTTATGATTGTAGTATTGGAGATTTGTGGGTGTCATTCCCACCCTATTTTTACCTTCTCCTTGGAGGGTTTCTGGGTAACCAAATATCTTGTGTCATACATGTCTTAAAACGTTTACATATTTACATGCTTCAGATTTATATGCTTGATCTAGTATTTCAGTTTACTTATTGAATTATGAGAAGCATGTGAGGTGAATGATTTTACAGTTAAAAGTTTTAAGAGTTGATTCACACCCCCCACAAGAGTTTACTTTCCCATTTGTATTTCTGACATGCTTAATATCTCCAATTGAATCAAAGTGTGCAAAACAAGCAGTCAAAGAAAGTCATTAGATCCAAGTAACAAAGGAGGAATTGGATTAGATAATAATGAATGATACATGTGAGAGTTGGTTCCTTGACCAAAAGACAACAATGTGATAGGAACTAAAAGGTTTTTTAGGAATAAGATGAATGAGAAAGGAGAAATTGTGAGAAATAAGGCCAAACTTGTTTGTACATATTATTTAGAATAAGAAGGCATTGATTATGTTGAAACATATGCACCTATAGCAAGAGTAGAAGAAGTAAGGATGTTCCTAGCTGATGAAGTGAACATGAAATTTGAGGTTTATAAGATGGATTTTAAATCAGCCTTTCTCAATGGAGAATTAGGAGAAGAGGTTTATATTGAGCAACTTGAAGGATTTCCTTTATTAGAAGATACATGATATGAAAATTTAAGAAACCTCTTTATGGTTTGAAGAAAGCACCAAGACTTGGTATGCGAGGTTGGAAAGTTACTTGGAAAAGCTTGGATTTGCTAAAGTTATGATAGACAATAACTTGTATCTGAAAGAAATTGAAGATGGTTTATTGATCATTGTAATATTTGTTGATGACATCATTTTTTGAGGCAATGATGATGCAAGTAATAAATTTGCTGAAGAGATGAAGAATGAATTTAAATGAGCATGATAGGAGAAATAAATTTTTTAATAGGATTATAGATTGTACAAAATAATGATGGTACATTCATTTCACAAACAAAGTACCTAAAAGATTTGTTGAAAAATTTTGGTTTGGAAAGTTGTAAACTTGTTGGCACACCCATGATAATTGGTCACAAGTTATCCAACAAATATGAGACTCCTACAATGGAGTAGAAAAAGTAAAGATCAATGATTGGAGGTTTGCATTATCTAAATAGAAAATGTAGTTGGGATTGTAGCTAGATTCTAGGCTGATTCTAACGAATATCATTTTGTAGCAGTAAAGACAATATTCAGATATCTAAAAGGGACATCTAATTATACAATTTGGTATGATAGATCAAGTGATTTCACTTTGTGTGCATATATTTATGTTGATTGGGCTAGCAATATGGATGGTAGAAATAGCACCAGTGATGGAGCATGTTTTCTTGGAGGAAGATTAGTTTCATGGTTAAGTAAGAGGAAAGATTGTGTTTCATAGAGAACTGCTGAAGCATAGTATGTTGTAGCAGCAAACAATTGTATTCAAGTCATGTGGATGGAGCAAATGTTGAAGGATATCAAAATTGAGATTGAAGAACTTGTTATCACTTACTATGAAAACACAAGTACAATGAGTATGTCTAAGAATCCTATATTGCATTCTAAGACAAATCATATATCTATTAAGTACCATCTGTTGAGAGAGAAAGCAATAGAAAATGAGATCATATTGGAGTATGTAAGTACTAAGAATTATATTGTAGATATCTTTATGAAGCCTTTTCCTAAAGATACTTTGAGCACTTGAGAGGTATGCTTACAGTTATGCCCCTACCCACTTTTGAATAGATGATGCAAAATGTGCATCAATCTAGTACTTAAAAGCACTATTATTTGATTGGACTTAATTATTATGCTTCCCATATGGGGGAGTATCTGATATGTATTGAGTCATTGAGGACTCTTCATATTTGGTATTTGGTATTAAACAGTTTCTTTGGACACTCGAGTTGGTTGATGACTTGGAGTAGCTGATTGATAATTGGTATTGAGATTGACAATTTTGACATTGATGTCAATAGGGGAGAGAATATGCATGAAAAATATCTCCAAATTCTTAAGTGATATTTCTTTAGAGAGATTTAGAAAGATTCATGTAAGGAAGCATGAATGTGCATCTAATGTATTGTGAATTGTTTAGTGTTAAGTAAACAATTGATGTCTAAGTAGTATGCACCTATTGTTTTGAGATTCTTGATAGCATGTAGAAAACTAATGCTGGTTACCAACAACAATAGAATACTATTTGGTATACTTGGAATTTGGATATTTTTCATCTATGTTGCCATCAATGCCAAAGGGGGAGATTGTTAGAATGAATGATGATGATAATACATTGGAGTATCTTGAGCACTGGAGATTATTAATATGTTGTATTGATGACTATATTTACCACTGATGTCAACATAGCATGGTTACTGTAAAGACTTGAAAAATAGAAAGAAAAAGATCTTGATGGTATAGACAATGGTTTGATTGTCTAGTCATGTGCAATTATGGTCATGTACAACACAATGTCCTAATGACATAGATAAGTGTGCAAAGCTTGAGATGAAGATGTCTAAAATTTGTACCTTATTTATAGAGAGCAATTTAGAGACAAGGTATTTTGAAAGAAGTTCTTGATGTTTGTTGGTTATCTTTCATCTAAGATATAATGAAGATATACATAGTTAGGTTGTGATACAGGATAGTCAGATGATGACATCAGATAGTGTGCAAGCCTTAGTATCACACATGTGAAATTTAGTATAGAATGTGAGCCAATAGTGCTATTGTAATTGTAATTAATTAATTATATTATTTTAATTAATTGAGAGAGCCTCGAGGCCAACTCAAGGAATCATTATGAAGATATGGTATAAAGGAAAGATGTTTCTCTTGATTGTAAAGTGTGTTCAAGTATTGTAAGTGATCCAAAGGATTATTTCTCATGCAGTTCATGATATGGTTACAAGATCTAAAGGAGAAGAATTCTGGTTGATGGGACAGAGATATAGGAAAGATGTTTTCCTTGATTGTAAAGTGTGTTCAAGTATTGTAAGTGATCCAAGGGAATATTGCTCGTGCAATTCATGACATGATTACAAGATTTGAAGGAGAAGAAGTCTAGTTGATGGGATAGAGATATAGGAAAGAATTACATTTTAGTTTTATTATTCTACAAGGAATTACACAAAGATCATTTGGACAATGTGTTCATTGGTCTTACAATTGAATTTGTTTGGATAGTGGGTCTAGTTATCTTCCACAACTCCTAACAGGGTTGGAATTTTCTAACAAGGATTAAAGGTATCCTAATAGGGACTCATATGTACTAAATGTTGCAACAAAATCCTAATAGAGTCTATCTTCTAAAAAAGAATATTTATATTGGGTCGGTGCAAGAAGGTGGGTCTCACTTTTGGCCAAAAAGTGGAAGTGTTTTTCTTGTTTTTGAAATATTTGGTCAATTGATGCCAACATTTGAGGCATTTAGAGATTAAATATAAGAAAAATTAAGAAATAAAAATTGTAGCGCTTCAGATCTTCTTTTTGAATATGTAATTTATTTGTATACCCATATGATAGATTTTTTTTTTTTTTTTGGTATGGATCTTTAAAAACCACTTTTTCAAAATGTTTGTTTCAAGACCATACCATGCTCGTATATAGACACCATAATTTGATAGAACTAAATGAATTTTTGTGAATCCTTTTAAATGAGTTACCCGATACACCAAATATTGATGAGAATATTTATCTTGAATTTTTAAATGAATATTTTTGAATTAATTTTTAATTGATGATTGAGCTAATTTTTAAAATGTTACGTGTACAGATGCAATAATTTAACCAAATTCATTTATTTTTTATTTTTTATTTTTAACTTTAAAAGAATTTTGTGAGGATTGATGACATATAAATTAATTTACAAAATATAAAAAATTAAAAACGTTATTAAAGTTTTAGTGAATGCCACTATTTAACATTTAAGAGATATGTTTGATTAATAAATAATGGAAAAATAGAAAATGAACTCATAACACTATAAAATTTATATTTTTGAAATCAAAACAGTAAGACCTATAATGGGTTTTTGTTTTGTCAAAAAATTCAATGGGGACGACCATAAAAAAATTACAAGAATCCTTGAAATCGTTGATTAAATGCCTTAGAAAAAAATGGTTCATGAAGGCATGGCTTAGTGGGACCAAGCTTATGCCATGCCTTTCCTCCAGGAAAAACTCAAAGTAAATTCCTATCCATTCCAAATTCCCAGTTATGTCAACTAGAATCAGGCACCCAATTCGATTTTAGCCATTGATAAAAATAGACACCTGATTGTTTAAAAATTGGGTACCTAATTCTGATCTACCCATTGGGCCCTAAAAGATGCCCCACGTACAACTTTTCAATGATTGCAATGATTGAATAATAGTTTCAATCTGCAATACTGAATTCTATCATAGTTATTCTATTTTCTTATCTTCTTCTACAATTTGGAAGCTATTGATTCGAATTAAAAATTCGTGCAAATATGGGATCAGAACAGTGAAGAAAGAAGAAATTAAAAGTTTTGAAAAATGAGGAGATTGCAACAAATAAAGAGTGTTAAGTACAATGTCAATGAGAGAGAAGACAAAGAATTAGATAATAGAGCAATGTTTCAAAGGAGAAAGACATTGAGGGTACCACAATGGATGAAGAGGTTGAAGAAGAGAACCCATTAAAAGGATATTTAGTTGCACATTCTAATCAAACATTTAATATTGTTGTGTCTCGAAACTCTCAAATTTTTTCTCATGATGAAATTGATGATTTTTTAGAAATAGCTTATGGTTTAAATGATTTAAATTTTCTTCATGATAATATATTGTTAAATGATCATGCACAAAAAAATCCGACGGAAATGCATGCTTTGAAAGAAATACCAAGAAAATTTGAAAATGAGATTCAGTTCCCAAGTAACAGTGAAAATAAAATGCCAATTGAAAGTAACAATTGTATGAATGTAGAAATATAAACTCCAATTACTAAAAAAACATGTTAGAATGATGCTAAAGTGCCTAAACATAATTTTCATTTTCCTACTGATGTGGTAGATAATATTGAGGGATTGGTTTCATGGAGACAAATTAGGACACATGCTAATAGATTATATAGACATTTTTTTTATAATAAGAAATTTCGGTTTCAATGTTAGTTGATGTTGCAACTAATTAAAATTTGTAAAATGTGAAAAGTAATGAAAAGTTTAGGGATGTATGCAAAACACAAGAATAAAAATGAGTTTTTAAAACAAGTTGTATCCACTGTTGCTACCACCTTTGATGTTTTTGGAAAAAAACTCACTCTAAAGATAAGAATGCAACATGATGAACAATAACAATAGCTTTAGTTAACAAATCAACAACTAACAAAATATTGATCAGAAACATAAGTGGATATCTTAATGTGAGTCATAAGACTTTAAAAAGAGTTGTAAAGAGAAGGGTTAACTTTGAATGTGATCCAACAAATGTTTTGTGGACTTCTAGTGGTAGACTGCTGAGATGTGATATGAAACTTACTAGTGAAGTTAAAAGTTTGGTTAAATTTTTTTGGCATGATAATAAAAGAGTATCACCTAATTCAAGAGATGTTCTTAAATTGAGAGTTGGGTCAAAAATATGTGATCAACATCCTAAACACCTTTTGGACACGACTCAAACTGAATTGTTTAGAAAATTTGTAGTTGGTAAGGTGTTAACTATTACCATTAGTCAAAGGTCTTTTGAAAAGTGTAAACCATGGTATGTAAGGATTAACAAGGAAAGAATCATATGTTGTTGCAAAACTCATATTCAATTTCATTACCATTATGATGTATTTTGATCTATACATGGTACCATGCATTGTAAAGAAATGTTGCAAAAATGTGGTATAAAAATACCACCTCAAACTATAAAGGATTTCATATTAGGTTTATTTTGTAAGCCGCCTAATGATCAATACTTTCTTTTCAATGCATGTCTTTCTGGTACATGTGATATGTGTAGAAATCTTTCTTTGTTAGATGAATGTTTGCATGAAAATGCCTTGACTACTTTTGGACAACAATTAGTTGATATAAAAAGATTCAAAACTATTGAATATCCATTGAAGGATGGGAAGATTGGAAGAAGGTGTGATCTAGTTATAGATAAAGTTATATGTCATGCATCTATGGATGATTTTAAGAGCTTCATCATACCAAAATATGTTAAACACTCTTAATATGCTAGATGTCTTGATGATTTTTTTCTCATATGTAAGAATAAATTTCCAATTGGTACTATACTTTATGTTGTTGACTTTGCAGAAAACTACACACTTGCATTGCAAGATGTGGACAAGCACAATATTAAAATTCAATGCTAGTAACAATTTATGTTCATATAGTTTATAGGCATGCACCTGATAGTACAGAAGAGGATAAAAAAATATTAAGAGAGTACCATTTTTATATGAGTGATAATAAATTTCATTCATTTGAGTTTGTCCAATATGGTTTCAATGTCTTCTATGATAATTTAAAAGAGAGACAAATTTGAATGACACAACATTGAATATGGTCAAATAATTATACAGGACAATTTAAGAATGGTAGAATGTTCTATTGGTTGATTAGGACATGTAGGCAAACTAATATCCAACATGTGTGGAGATTTTTTGGGGTTGGACATGGTAAAGGAGAACATGATAGTGTTGGTGCATGCATGAAAAGAGCCCTTAGTAGAGAGCAATGAAAATTTGAGAAAAAATCCAAATTAAAAAATGGTGTAGCAAATATTTATTCATAGGATCAAGTGAGAACTCTATAATCAAACATTTCTTCTACCTAGTTGAAGAGAAGAATATCCTTTCATGATATGACTATGATACAATTAGTGGGTCAGCTAAATGACATTCATTTAGGAATCTAGATTCTAACACTTGGACTATATGGAAAAGGGAGCTTGCTTGTTTTTGTTAGTTTTGTCTTGTAGGTGAATGAGAAGAATGCAAGAATACAGAATGCGTTGAAGATTGACAAAAAAAATATTAGCACCTACTAGCACACATTTTCAAGATGATATAGTAAATGAAGACCAGAATGTTACTTTTGGGTTAACCCGCTTTCCTAGTTTCAATCGAAACTAGGTGGATAGTTTCGATCAAAACTAGGAAAGTGGTTTGCTAACTGCGTGGTTAAGCTGCCAATAGTTTCAATAGAAACTAAGAAATTTTGTTTCTATCAAAAGTTTGTAAAATAATTTTGATAGAAACTAAGTTTCTATCGAAACTAGCTAGTTAGAATCCCCCATGAATAGTTTGAAGTTTTTTCAATGATTTCCTTTCTTCGGAGCTGAATTACGAGGTTCAAATGGAGCACTAAAGACCTAAAATTGTACATGATTGAAGTACTCTGAACTAGCTTTCTAATGACTATGAATTTGGTGCTTTTCAAATTTTTTAGGTATATATTTTTCAACATGAATTAAATATAGGTTTATTGTAAAAAATAAACTAAGATATTCAATGCTCATGGAAAAATAGTAAATATAAAAATACAAATTTTGAAAAATAAGTACGATTTCCGTATTTGAGTCACCTTTCAATCAAATTTTACTTTTTAAAAATTGGGTAAATATATAATAAGTTACATGTGTCAAAAGCCACGTATGTCTAAATTAGTGTTATTCCAACTTTAAACTACAATAAAATATGAAATACTAATGATAAAGATATAAGACAAACTCTACGGTTTAGGTATGGATGTTAAAAAACTAAGTTCAAAAGAATCACATTGATATCTATTGTAGAAAAAAAGTTATGTGTGTCAAAAAGAGTGTCACTCTTTAAAAATCAGGTTTTTGATATCATACCAATTTTCGTAGGAGAAAAAATAATTCAATAAAATAAATTTTTCTTCAAAAAAAAAAAAAGATTTAAAATCTAGACACAAAATCTTAAAATACTCTATTTTACTTCATCTTCAAATTCCTAACCGTTAAACATGAATTTGTATTTGAAAGTGAACGTTTTCTTAAAAATTCAGAGTTCAGTGTCAGTTTAGGCAAAAAAGTGTAACCCACTATTGTGGGTTCACCCTTTTGCATCAGAAGACTATGATCATATTTTAGATCTCATATAACCTAGTATGCACAATTTCATTAGATTTTTTTTTATCATGCTTCAATTTATATTATTTATTTATTTACACGTCATTAATATAATTCAAGTGTTCATGTCTTCAACATATTATTTATATCTATATACATGTGATTAACACGTTTATGTACTTTATCTTATCTTGTAGGACATGTTTATGTTGTTATTACACATAATGATAATGATGAATAGACTGAGTATTGGCTAGCTAGATGTGTGGAACCTAAGAAAAAAATGATATTTCATCAAGTAGACAATAATGGTTTTGATTATCCAATTGGGTCTATTGTTGTAGCTGGTGCCTGGCTATGTAGATACCTACCAAGAAGAAATGGTTTACCAGAATTTGAAGACTACCAATCTGAAAAGAATATTTTATAGTATTCTCATTTGGTTGTGGTAATGAATGTAAAATTAGAAAGATACAAAGGGAGACCTACCAATAAGGTATTATGGATAATTTTAATGGATGAGCATGAGACAATCATAAATGCATTACAAAAGAGAGAGGATACAGATGGTAGAGTTGGATGACTACATTTAAATCAAACACATATAAGTTTTTTCTTTACTGTGCTATTTTTATATATGTACTTATATTATTTAATTACATGTATGTATGCATTGTCAATAGAAAATTAGAGAACCTATATATACCTCTTATTTAGGTCTCAGTTACAATTTATGCAAATTTAAATGTCAAGGTGAATCGAACATCAACATCAAGTATGCAATTACACATGGTGAGTACATACAAATTACACATATTTACATAGTTTAGATAGCTCATACTAACTTATTCTTTTATTAACATGTGTTTTTATTTTACAATTTTATTTTACAAGACCTCATTTGAAGAAATGTGTTCAACCAATTTTATATTTTGAGTTCACTTCTATAAATATGTCATTAACATTGTCTTACATATATTGTGAAACATGTTGTAAACATTTAAAAGTAGGAGTTTACTTCTATTTTAAAGTTAAAGGTGTGCACTTGATATTATAAATTAATTGTCAATTCAAGTAATGACCTCCTATTTTTTTCCATTACTTTTACATTCAAACATGTTTAAATTAATGTTTGTATATATAAATGGATAAAATTATTGTTCATGTACCATGTACTTAAAAAATGTGTTGTAACATGAATAAAATATATCACAATAAAGAAAACAGTTTGAATACTTACAACATGATCTAACATAATAATATATACTACATACACTAGCATGATAAGAAGTCAAAAAAATGGTACATGGTCTAACATGTCATAACATAATGTATGAAGTCAGAAAATACATATAATATAGTTAACTATCCTAAAACAAGGGTGATCCCACAATAATGGGTTCCACTTTTTGGCCAATTTTGACAATGAAATCAATATTTTTGTGAAAAACCTCACATTCAAGTGACTATATCTCTAAAACTATAAATAATTTCAAGATGACATAAACTAGTGACTTTTAGTACTTTGTTCCTACTTTGTAACCATATTTTTTAATCTAAAAATATATATATTTATGTCAATTATTTCATCTCCTTCGAAAAGTGGTACATGATAAAATTCAATATTTTTAAAGAGTGACAGTCCGTTTGACACACATAACTTCTTTTCTAGAAATGATAATGAAGTAATTCTTTTAGCGTCAGATTTGTAACATCAATATCTAGAGGAAGCATTTGGTTTGATTCATTTTGGTTGAATATTGTATAGTTTATGAAGTTTTGAAGTGACACCAATCATAATTCAGACATGCATTCATTTTGACACAGATAATTTGAAGTCAATTTATCATAAACTTTTTTTTTTCTTGAATAGAAAGCCATCTCAATAAGCTATTTCCTACATATTTTTTGGAAAAAAAAAAATTTGACCTAATTTACTAGTTAAAGAACCTATGATGAGTTAAACTCATATTTGAAAGTCTTAATGATTAAAATATGTATTACAATTATAGTCGTTGGAAGGTTTGCTTTGAGCAACACATTTTGAAATAGTTTATTTTATTGTAGGAGATCATTCTTCATCAATTATGGGTGTCAAAAGAAAAAAAAAGAACTTAAGAAAAAGGGGCCAAAATATTCTTAGTTTTCAGTGTTCATTGCGAACATAGCATTTGATGCAAACATATTTTCCATGTTCAGTACAAACATATGTTCACAGTGAACATATGGGATATAATTTCCTAGCCACCAAAAATTTAACATGGTATGTTCATGTGAACATATCTAATTTATTGTGTTCATGCAAACATATAAATAAATAAAAAACTTGATGTCAGCTTCTAAAAAGCAGTTTAAAAGTAGTGACAGTGACAAGCAAATATGTAAAACAAATTTTTTATATGATTATTACATGAAATTATCTTGAGGCAAGGGGTAAATTTTGTTTTTTTCTTAATTTTATAATGGGAAACAAGAAAAGAAGGCAAAGTAAATATGCAAGAAAGAGATCTGATGAAGCAAAACAAAGAAATCTTCAGATGACAGGGGCACATTATCAATGAATTAAACAAGGTGAAGGAAATGTTCAAGAAGGCTCAACAGATGTAGAAGAAATGCATATGGGAGAGAGGTCAAAAACACTCCCTATGGAGTCTCAAACAATGAATGTTGAAGAAGGCTCAAGATCACTCCCTATAGAGGTTCAAACAACAGAAGTTAGAGAAGGGTCAGAATCTTTCTATGTAGAATCTCAAACAATGAATGTTGGAGAAGGCTTAAGATTGCTCCCTATAGAAAAGTCAATAACAGAAGCTAGAGAAGGGTCAGGATCAGGTGCAAGAACTATTATGGATGAACTCCTAATTATTGCCCAATCTGTAAAGAATGTTATTTCTCCAAAAAAATTAGATCATTTACTTAAAATAGATGTGGATAAATTAAAAAGACTTGTAGCTACTGTTAAACCATTAAGTTTGTCTAAGAAAAGGTCAATGAATAAGAAGATAAAAGAAATTATGACTCAATTTGATAACACTAAAACACTTGAACAAGCTAAGTTATTTTCACTTTTGTTTACACAAAAGAAGTTGCAAGAGGCATTGAAATTGTTAGGTGTAGACACAACATCATCAAAGAAGAGAAGATTTTCTAGCATGCAAAGTGATCTGATTGAAAATGTTAAAAAAGGTTTGAGAAACATAGGAAAATACTCTCAAACTAAAGATAAGTTTGTGGCAAGAAAAGTGATATTGACATCTATTGTAAATAATAATATGACCCAAAATAGGCAAATATCTTCAATTTCTTCTTAAATGGGTTTTAGTAGGAAAACAAGAAAATATATTAAGAGAAGATTAATTGTGGATGATAGTACTATGGAGGGCAATTGGGCAATCATGTGTAGAGCACCTCGTTTTGATAGGATTGAAGAGTCATTAAAACATTTAGTCATATCATTTTGGATTGATAACACTCATCCTTCATCAAATAGTAGAGATGTTATCAGGTATAGGATTGCATTTGGTCAATATGAACATCACACAAAACATTGCTCTGACATAGCATAGCATGAATTATATGTGTCATTTTGTAGTGAACATCCTAATGTAAAACTTGCGCAAACATTGTTTGAAAAATTGAAGCCATACTTTGTGAGGTCAAGCAAAGTGTTTAAAACATGTTGTTGTCATCATCATATTGAGTTTGATCTCCACTATTAGGTATTTTGAAAGTTTGTAGAAGACACATATGGTTTCTGTGCTTCTCCTCCTAGTAGGAGAACTGAGTTTATATCATCTATTCTATCTGACAAAATAGATGATCCAGCTGGTCAAATAAATTACATCAAAGGATTATGTGAAGCATGTGGTGAATTGGCTCTATTTCCTTTGAAAAATGAAAATATTGATGCAACAAAAAATTTGAATTGCAAAAGTTAAAAGTATGTCAAGAATGAAATAAAGTTGGGAAAAGAGACAAAAAGGTTAGAATATGTTGAAGAGGAGTTACCTATTCTAACATTTATGAAAAAAATTAAGAATTTGATTCAACCTTATATTCGTCATGCATTTTTTGCAAAGTGGCAAGCACAACAGTTTCAAACTTTGATAGATAATTTCCCACTTGGAACGATAGTATCAGTGGTTATTTTGCATAGAATTATTCCTTTGTTCATCAAATAGAAATTTAATTACGTTATTACTTTTCTAAGAAGGTCACTATTATGGTACATATTTGTTATAGACATGCAAAGTTAGATTTGGATGGTGTTCAAAGTATAGTTCAAGCAAAAGCAATTAAAAAGGAATATCATTTCTATATAAGTGATGATAAAGAACATGACATTCACTATGTCGAACATTGCTTCAATATCTTCTTTTCTTATTTGAAAGAAAGAAACATAAATATTGATAAACGTTATGTTTGGTCTAATGGATGTGCCACATTGTTCAAATCATCTAGACCATTTTATGAATTATGTAGATATCATCGCAATGAGAATATAAAACACATACGGAATTTCTTCGAGAGTGGTCATGGAAAAGTTGAACATGATGGTGCTAGATCTTGCATCAAATGTGCTCTGTGAAAGTATCAAATGAATTATCAAGGAGTTTATGTAAATGATGCACATGATGTTGTTGAATGGTGTAAGACACGTTTTTTATTAGATGAGGTCAGGACATCATCAACAACGAGTTGACGGGTACCATATAGTGTCTTTTGGGAGATAACAAGTATGGATGTGTACATCTATTTAATATTTTATGCAATTAAGCTATAAAATTTTATTGTTAAGTTTTATTTTTCAGTTCATTGAAGTTTAAATTTAATTTGTCCATATTTTCAATTTAATGAACTTTCAAGTGTTAATAGAAAAAACATGGATGGTTGCAAGAGGGTAGAAAATACATGTTCCTTACATTTAGTCACAAGTATAGATAATTGCAATTGGACATTGAAGACAAGAGAATATTCACGTTTTTGTGATAGTTGCATTGATGAAGATTATGAAGAATGCATCAATCAAGCATGCATATATACAGGTGCATGGATTTTAGTACCACTTGATGTTACTAATACATTCGATAAAGATGATAGAATTTTTGATGATATTCCATTAATTTATGATAATTATGATCATATCTCTTGATTGGTGAAAGTGGGTAAGTATCATAAAAATTAATTTGAACAAGTGTTATTTATTTATCAATTTGAACTATCTTATATATGTATTGTACACATACACATGTATACTCGTTATGCAGGAGATATCTTTGTAGTGATTGCTAAGCCTAGAAATTATGAAGGTGTTAGTTATTATTTATTGCAATGTACTATAGAGAGGACACAGTTATATGACCCTGAAGAAAGTGATGGAATGTTGTTCCCCATAGGTAACTTTATATATATAGATAGGTAACTTTATATTTGTCAAATTTTAAAATACTTAAATCTATGGTGCAGGTCTTTTTGTGATAGAGGGAACATATTTGAAGCAAGACAAAATAGTCCAACATGTAATACATTTTGTTGATTATCAACCTAACAACAAGGTTTTACAATATAGCCACTTGGTCGTTGCTACCAAACCTTGTCTACATTTAGTCAAAGTTAAGTGTGCAAGTTGCAAGTGGAGACTAGACAGTGAAGATCATGAGAAGATATTACATGTTATAAGTGTACATCATGGTTGAATTGACATTTGAGATTTATTTTATAATAATTCAAATATCAACTACTTTTCAAACTATTGAATTTCATCTTGAATTAAATGTGTTTTTGATTGTATGATTATAGTCTTAGTTATCATTAGTTTATTAAAAAACTATATAAATTAATAATATTAATTGTACAATAGATGAATTTAATAATTTAACAACTTGATATTTAAATAGGCTAAGTTACTTCAAACTTACGCAATCATTATCTATAGATATGTATCAAAAATAATTTAATATGTTACAATTCTTAAATATCAATTTCTTTTGAAACTATTGAATTTCATCTTGAATTTAATGTGTTTTTAATTGTATGATCATAAGTTCTTAATTATCTTTAGTTTATTTAAAAACTATATAATTTAATAATAAATTAATTGTACCATGGATAAATTTAATAATTTAAATTCATTTATCAACTTTTTTACAAACTATTGAATTTCATAAGTGAATTAAATGTGTTTTTAAAATTGTAAGATTATAAGTTCATAGTTATCAAATGTTAGTTTATTAAAAAACTATACATTTTAATGCTAGAACTTTATTACATCTATAGTCATACTCTTAAAGTTTAAATTAGTTTAAATTAATATGCTTTTAAATATTATAATTTGTAAAAGTTTTCTAAAATAATGTATTGGCTTACCTAATTAACATATTTTTATTCATATAAAACTAATATTTATCTTTAGTGGGTTAGTAATTGATAATTTAAGAAATATGTATCTTTCTAACTTCCTACTAATTGATATAGTTCAAATTTGCATCTTTATTCAGGTACTAATTGATTTACCAGATTTATGTATCTTTAGTCCTTCAAATTATTTATTTCATATAATGATTACAATTTTAAAATATAATGAACATTTAAATTTATAATCTAAATCATTTCTAGGTTAATTTAGTAGTTTTAAGAACCTATCTTAATTCAATTCAATCACCCTATTTAAATTATTATTCTTTTTCAAAATTTTCAATTAGGTTTGCACATGAATTTGGAACTTCTTTGAATATTTAACTATTGAAGTACCTGTATTTAGAGAAGTTAATTTGATTATTTTATAATGATGACAATAAAATCTAAAGTTTAAAAGCTATAATCTTATTAGGGAAGAATGTTCTACTATAAGTACTATAAAAAAAATAACACATGTATATATGTAACATGTACACATCTCAAGATCGTGTTCTATAGCTCTATAATATAAAAAAATACACATATACACATATGTAAATGGACCTCAAGAATAAACATCTATAGATCTCTAGAATATATCTCTACAACTAAAATGCATACATATGCAAACTATAAACCTCGAATAAATACATGTACATAGCAAAATATAAAAATTCATATATACATGTGTGACCATCTAACTACTGAAGTACTCAATAATCAAATAAATAGTGAAACATATGTAGACATGTATGTCATCAAGGTACTAAAATGTACATGTATATGTGTATGTAAATTGTCTTCAATATATAAATGCATCAAAAAATATATAAAGATCTACTACTAGAGGGACCCCTTAAGACGCATATGAACAAGACGACCCTCTAATCAAGTCTCCTGTACATCCTCTCACCAAGGCACATCAACTGAGCCTTGCATATATATATATATATATATATATATATGTATGTATGTATGTCTGTATGTATGTATATATGTGTATATGTGTGTGTATATATGTGTGTGTGTGTGTGTGTGTGTGTGTGTATGTATATGTATATACATAGATATACATGTATATGTATATATGTATACATATGTATATCTATACACACACACACACACACACAGATATATATATATATATATACATATATATATATATATATATATATATATATGTATATATATATACATATATATATCTATATATATATATGTATATATATGTATATATATATACATATATATATATAGATATATATATGTATATATATATATATAGATATATATATATATATGTATAGATATACATATATATATATATATCTATATATATATATATGTATAGATATACATATATATATATATATGTATAGATATACATATATATATATATATATATATATATATATATATATATATATATACATATACATATACATATACATATACATATACATATACATGTACATATACATATATATATCTAGAACTTGAAATATTTAAATAACTTTAAAAAAACTATTTAAAAACTCAAGTACCTAAGCACTACCAGATACCTCAATAGAATCATCTCTCTTACGTACATGATGACCTGAACCAGCACTACATGTAACCATGTGCTCAGTGACCTATGCCTGCATGATTTATTATAGTTATTTAAACTAAATTAAAAATCTAGATTTATATCTAAATTGAATCTTTTAATAAATTCATATTTTTTAATTTCATATATATTTAAAATTAAAAATAAATTATATATGTACCTAGGTCTCTAGAGGTGGAGGATGATCAACATTCTCCATTGTATCATCTACCAATGCACTAGAGCCTGAAACTCTGACACCTACTAAACCACCCTCAGCACCATGTCCAATTGCTAGTAAATCTAAGTGAACTAAACTATGTAACTAGCTGGGTAATGGTGTAGAATTAGTGCTACCAAGTTGTCTGAATAATAGGTCAATGTATGATGAAATACCTAGGGTTGAACTAGTATCAATCTAAGATAGGCCTTGCAACTACTCACCAAAATCATGGAGACCCTTAGCTATGATCTGGACATGTCCAACTTGTATGCCCAAGTCATCTATAGAGTGTTGTGATTCTGGTGCCGAATGCTATGAGCTAGACATAGGTGTATCATCTGTCACTGGTGTGGTGGCCTGTGTCTATGGAACTATGTTGGGGCTCTGATGATGTCTAACAACATCCATCACTGAGTGAACTGGAATCCCCTATGTATCAGAAATATAACTAATAATGTGCAACATATCCTCCAAAAAATACAATGCCAAATCCTATGTCTAATGTCCTGAAAGACCACAAACATCACCAAATAGTGGTAGCCCAACTCTATATGCATCATTAGAGGTGCTAGAAGTGCTACTAGATGCCTCTAAATATGGTTGACTAGGTGGATGAGGACGTTCACTATGAATATAATGAACAATAGAATTAGATCTTATACTAGTGGTTGTAGATGCAATGTGTCCAATAGTGTCGATTGCTCCCCTCTGGAAACCAATGACAACTCTATCTACAATATGCGCATGTGCTAGAGTCATGGGAGGCAATCTCTATCCAACAAGCTATCTGATATTTCAAGGTGGCAAATGATGTGCACTATGATACTGGTCACAATCTCTGATCCAACCATGCCCATGTCTATAATAATCAGGAATATCCAAGTAGTTGACATTGAGCCCCATGCAGAACTTAGCATACAACTACTGTGCAAAATAAAGAGGTATTTGATCATTATTAGGATAATGGCCATGTGTAGCTAAGAACCAAGGATAGATCATGTTAGCAATAATAGGATCTATGCATCGTGTCACTTGGTAGCCTCTCACCCTACCCAATGCTCTCATATCCTGGAAAGAGCTCTCTTTTGATGACGTCTTTGGGAGTCACCCTCTTGACATCATCAAAAGATGCATCTCCTGAATTCTCAGCCCTAAGCTCTATCAATATGGAAGCTAATATGTCAATAGTAAATGAATGGTGAGCTCTAAATATAGCTATTAGATCCTGTAAACTCCTATATACCATAGCACATATGTCTCTATAAAGACCGTCATTAGAGGATGATATAGACTATTGTAGTCTAGCAACCTCCTACTCTAAAAATGAAAATAAAGCATTGATATTGATGCATGGAGGTGGTGCAATAGGAGTTGCAAGTGTAGCCTGACTAGGAATAGGAGTTGCACTAGGAGCCATGGTAGGACCTAAACCACCTGGAGCTGCACCAAGAGTTGAAACATGAGTCGCATGATGAGCCCTACCTTAAGGTACACTATGAGCCCCACCATGAGCTGTAGCATGAGCCCCACCACAAGCATAATCAAGAGTTGCACAAGGAGCTAGAGCAAGAACTACATCATGTGCTGCAATATGAACTGCATCAACTTGTGCCACAGCAGGTGCCACAACAGGAGCCACAATAGGAACTACATTAAGTGTTGCACTAGGAGCCGCAACAAGCTGATCGTGTGAACCCATATATAGATGTAGAAATGTATCAAGAGCGAAATTGTCTACTGTAGACACAATTTTTTATTTTTAATTAAAAATTATATATGTAATTGAATGTACATAACACATGTGTCTAGATAATCTATAACATGTACATATATGATCTAATAAAATTTAAATATATATGATTGAATGCATATACATGTACACATACATGAGTACTTTAGAGTTAGAATAGATTTTCTATATATTTCATTTAAAAATAATTTATTCAAAATAAACTTTCAAACATGAAAATGTGTTAAATTAACTATATATATATATATATATATACTTATTATTAATTAAAAATTAGCTAAGTCTATTGTACACTTAACTTTTACATTATTATATATTATGAAAGTACATGTTATTTCTATAAGAAAAATATAGTTCAAAACTAGCTAATTTAACACATTTTTAATTAGTAATATGTAAATATAATAACTAAATAATATAAGTAAACTTAGATTTTCTATATTTCATTTAACAATAATTAAATATCAAAAATAAACTTTCAACCATACAATAAGAAAGTTCAATTATATATTTACTTATTATTAATTAAACATGTGTTAAATTAATCAGCTAGGTTTTATATATTTTCCTTAAATAGAAATAACACAATGTGATAATATATAATAATGTATTTTAATGTGTACATGTTGTTTTCAAATAAGTGAAAAATTAATATCATTTGATCAAAGATGTTGTAAATTATTATAATTTAGATTTATGAAATAAAAAATGCGTGTGCACTCAATTTTTTATTATACTAATTTTTTAACCATGTATCTCCAAATTTTCGTATAGATGTTCAAGTTTAGGTTATCTCGAGGAAAAAAATGTCAACTTTTGACACCTTTTTTAATCCCTTATTTTGAAGCTTTTATCCAAACTAGTTTTTAAATCATTTACAATCTAATTTCAATTGATCTTTTATCACGAGATATGTTGTCCAAGGTCTAATATGATGGCTTAATAATTTTTTTATTAATGTTTCTACTAAGGTTCAAACAACCTCTGGGCTTTTATGATTTTAGTCCTTATTATTGAAATTGAGCTTTTGTGAGGATTCAAATTAGGGTATGGTTATCATGAATGTTAGGGTTGGGTTAACTTAGGTTATGGTTATAGTTTAGATTATATTAAGGTTAAAATAGGGATATATTAGTTTAATTAATGTTATGATTTAAGGAAAATTAAGGTTAGAGTTAAGGTTAGCAAGTAGGATAAGGTGCAAATTAGAGGGAAAGTCTTTGATTTATAGTTAGGGTTGAAGATAACTTTAAAGTTGAGAGTTTGGTTATGGTTCTAGAGTTAATTTAGTGTTAGGATTTTATTATACTTTGGGGGGTATTAATAGAGTTCAATTAGGGTAATAAATTATTTATATTAAATTCTTAAAGGATAATGTTGAGGTTTAGGTTTCAAGTTGGGTTACATAGATCATTTAACACATGGGTCATACTTCATGTACACATGTAGATGTGTTTATGTATGGCATGTATCTCTTGAATGTAATATTATAATTTAGGATTCCTAGGTCAACTTGTTTTAATTTTATGTAAGTTCTAGGCCTTAATTAGGTTTTGAAATAGGGTTTTAGTGTACCTTGAGTTATAATTAGGCTCAATTTTAGGGTAAGATTTAGGATAGGTTATGACATGTTAGGGTTTATACAAGTATAATTTAGCATTATTTAGCCTCGGTTAATAAATTAAGGTCCACATATGGTTAAGAATTTAGGATAAGGGTTTAGCATACATGAAGTTTATGATTTGGTTAAGGATTGTGATTTAGGGTAAATTATCATTTATAATATAAATGTTTAGAAATTAAATTTTAAGATCTTGATGTTAGGGTTAGGGTTTAGATAATGGTTAGGTTTAGGGTTTGGTTAGGTTGGGAATTTTATAATGGTTAGGGTTGGGGTTTGGATAATTAAATTTTAGTTAAGGTTTAGGGTTAGAGTTAGGATTATGGTTAGGGCTATGATTTAGGATTGAGACCATGATTAGGGTTAGGATCATGTGGTCAGAGACCTTAGGAGTAAAAATTATAGTCTATCAATTAGGGTTAGTAAATTAGGCTTTATCATTTAGGATTTAGGGTTATACTTATGATTCTAGGGTTAGGGTACATTGGGTTTACATTTCTATTAGTATTATTTATAGGGTTAGAATATGAGTTGACATTGGTATTAGTATTATTTTTAGGGTTATGGTTTGTATATCAGGATTTAAATTTACAGATCTAGGATTATGATTAGGGCTTATAATTTACGATAAGGGTTGGGTCTTATCATCTAGTATAAGGATTTACCATAATTTACAATTAGGGTTAGAAATATACAACTTAGTACTTAAAATTAGTTTATATAGCTAGCTTTTAGAATTAGAGTTTAGCATTTAAATTTAACATTTTAGGTTCTTAGTGTAACTTGATTAGGGTGTAGTATAATTTAGGGTCATGGTTTAACATTTATGATTTATGATTATAATTAGGGTTCTAGGTTATAGGTTTAAATTATTGTTAAAAGTATGGTTAAAGGGTTAGGGTATGGGTTTACATCATGTTGTTAGAAGTACATGGTTCTGAGGGTTGGTATTTGTATTAGGGATAAGATTTTGGATTATGGTTTTAACACATAGTTTTAATATTTATAATTAAAGTTAGGATCAAGTATTAATATGATTTACTATTTAATGTTGGGGTTTATCATTCAGACCTCTATGGTTCAAATTGAGATTTAGGAGTTATGGTTTCAAGTGTGCATCTAAGATTAGGGGTTATAATTTATGATTAGGATTTTGTAGTTAGGATTATGACCAGGTTTAGTATTCAAGACTATTGTTTAGGTTTGAGGTTTAATGGTTTAAAATTTGAATTAAATATATTTAACCTTTACATGAACATTAGATTATATGATGTACGTGTAATTCTTTATGTTTGTATATTATAATCAAGTTATGTTCTTATAATTAACTTTTATTTAATTAAATGTTGTAACATGTATTCTTTAGGTTATACATGTTCTAAGTTATATGTTCTTATGTATGTACATATGTATGAACATATATTCTTACCTAGATGCAAATTAATCTACATTTAAGTAAATATGTATAATTTAGGATCTCCCCAAGTTAAGACATGTCATTGAATTATATAGTTAATTATATACTAAGATTAAAAGGCATTAAAAATAATAACATATATACATGACATGAATATTGAAAACATACATGTGTCTAAATTTAACATGAACATATTTACATGTACATTTATGAAATAAAATATACATTAATCTACATTCTTATGTATAATTTAGGATCTCCCCTTAAGACATGTCATTAAATATAGTTTATTACACTTAGTTATAAGACAAATTAAGGTCAATAGTTAACATATGTACATATAAAAATGTGAAATTGTTGAAAACATGTACATGGACCTACTTTTAACCATGAACAAATATACATACATCTATGTTCAAAATAAAAAATACATTTTAATCTACATTCTCACATGTATAATATAGGATCTGGACCCTTAAGACATGTCATTTAATTACACTTCTAAGATTAAGACATTAAGATGAATTTTACATATACATTTATAAACATGAATATTGGAAACATACATACATCTATTCATTTAACATTAACATACATACATATATCTATGAAATAAAATGAGTACATTTTAATCAACATTCTTATGTATAATTTAGGATCTCCCTTTAAGATGTATGTCATTAAATATAGTTAATTGCATAGTTTACATTAAGGTACATAAAGATGAATAACATACACATAAACATGAATATGACATTAAGATGAATAACATATACAGAACCATAAATAAGACATATACGTAAATATAAAAGATTAAGATGTATTAAAAAATCAATAACATGTACAATAAAATTAATAAATTTATATGAATATTGAAAATATTTTTCTAAATTTTAGTTTCTACACTATTGTTTTTTTAATATTTTTAAATATTTTTCTAATGTTTAAATCCTAATCTATTTTCTCATTGGTTGCTAATATAAAATTCTAAATTATTATTTTAAAAATATATTTTCTAATTTTTTCTAATATTTAAATGTAACATTTTTTGTAATGTTTATCTAATTTTTTTTTCTAAATTAAATTAAATTATTATAAATTTTCTTATTTTTTTCTACTATTTTTCCTAATGTTTTTCTAAAAAAATTTTCTAAAATTTATATTATTATTGATTTTCTATTATTTTTCTAATTTTTTTCTATATTTCATATTATTATAAATTTTCTAATGTTTTTCTAATGTTTTTTCTAAATGCTTTTCTAATGTTTTTCTAAATTTGTTTTCTAAAATTTATATTATTATAAATTTTCTAATATTATTGTAATTATTTTTCTAATTTTTTCTAATTTTGTTTTAAATTAATGTTTTTTTATAATATTTTCTATATATTTTCTAGTGTTTTTTATATAATATTTTTCTAATGTTTTCTAAATTAATATAATATAATTTAATATAAATAAACAATAAAAATATGCTTTAAAAACATTAAAAGCATAAAGAACATTAAAATATGCTTTCAAAACATTAAAAAATGTTTTTAAAACATTAAAAATGCAAAAAAAATTAAAATAATAATATATAACATACCTGGAGAGGAGAATCTAAAGGAAAATGATAGGATGACGCTGATGAAGACCAAACATTCGCTCCAATCCGTGAATAGTGAATGTCATAAAATGATAAGAAAAAGGTTAAAACAACATTTTTAAATGTCAAAATTTGAGTTTTGAATGTTTGTTGTGAACATATAACTAATGCATGTTCGCAGCGTACATAAGATAATACATAATAATGTGTTTGCTGAGAACACTTTATAGATATATGTTCACAACGAACATCTGTTACACCTGATTTTGCCTTTCCAAATGTTTTTTGCATTTCTCTTCATCCCACTAAAGTGGAACCCATTATTGTGGGTTCACCAACAAAGTGTATCAAAATAAACCATGAGTCATAAAGACGCAATCTAAAGGTGCCAAAAGATAAATCTATCTAATCTGCAATCCTCTTTAGTCCACATGAAGAGGACTCGGATGAATGATCCTGTATAACATGAGTTGTCTAATCATGTGGGACACCCCATGAGGCAAATGGATCATCCTATGTAACATGAGGTGTCTCATCATGTACATAATTGAAATGGGTTTCAAAATCTAGCTTGAAAATAAATTAAATATTCACTAAATAATAAAAATAATACCACATGAGATGGGTGTCCCTCTATAACTAGAGGAGGTGCACTGTGAAAGCTACCAAATGCAGTAGTCATGAGGTCCTATAATTTACAATGCATACATTTTTGAAATCTAATAAAGAGGATAACGAACTATTTATGTACATAAATCGTAATACTAACCTCAAAGGATGATGTAGGTACCTCCATCTGGCTTAGTCTCATACTCTCAATAACACTCATGGCAACATAGTCCTAAAATTATGGATGCATAAACATTGAGTCAAAATTATAAATACATGAATTACAAAGTATGTAAACTAAAAAGTACATAATTTGCACACTACATTTTTTATACATTATAAAAACATGTATATATATCATACCTAAGTAGTAGCCACTATCACATATGTGTCTAAAGATATGCTAGCATGATGATCATTAGAATGTCTCACATGGTCCAAAGATGGAGTCGAAAATAAACTTTATCAAGGCCTATATGCATAAGTACAATCCATTTTGTAAAATCAAAACACATAAATTTATACACATGAATAAAAGTTATTCAGATTATAAGTTAACAACAATGTACATACATAAAAATAGTAAAAATTATTTTCCTTCAGTCAAAAGTTCATACTATAGGTATTTAAGGTTGCGCCTTAGTGGTAAATGGATTAGGACCTGTTATGACATCAAACTATGTAGCAACCAACAATCCCTATAAAATTAGATAAAAGGAACATTTGAGCACATGTTATTAAATTTGAGCTTGAATGTACATTTTTACAATGTAATTCAAAGTGCATACCTTATGAGGGATGCCAACATCTGTAGGTCTCAAAAAAAGACTATACTACCTCCTAGGAGGAACAATATCATCCATCCTCTGTTATTTCAAAATCAACATACATTAATATGGTTAATACAATTACACATGTGTGTAGAAAATAAATAATTATGTACTTTATATTTAAATTTTAATTAAAATTTTACCTATTGCTCCCAACTATCTTTGGGCTCTCCCTACATGAGGTCAACAAATGATGACACATCAATATCATCACCACCATTACCATGGGTAGCATATATGTCATCATCAAAATCATATGGTCATCATGTGCTACATCAAAATTTCTCTAGAGGCCTCTACATATATGTCCACAACTACTATAAATCTGTCCAAGTGGACAAATATCTCTCACCTACATCCACTACTCTTCTAAATTTCCTAAAATGGCACTCAATGAGGCAGTAGAAAATGATACTACTCGATGATTGTGTAGCACTGCGATAACTGGTGTGAGAAGAACTACAAGAGGCTAAGGCTATATGTGATTTCTCATTCTATCGCTTAGCTTTGCTCTAGGCCCATCCCGAGGCATCCCTCCACCAAACCCCCTAAAATAATATAATATCAAAATAATTAGGTTTCAAATCCAATTTAAACTCAGCCCATAGTTTCCTAAAGAAGTACATGGGCACCTCATGATTAGTGTGTGGCGGATGGTCAAATACCATCCACCACTACTCCCAAAAGTCTGTAGATATACACAAATGCGTGCACCATCTAATAGAAATGTGAGGCTTCTTCTCATTAATCTCCTCACCCATCTTAGGGCTTACAAAATATCTTTTAAAATTTCATTTAACTATTTTGAGGTTATAGACCTCTCTATATGATAGGCCAACAGAATAAAAGGCACACATGTTTTGCCTCCATAATCTAAAGCCTTTAATATCAGAATCCAAATACTCTATAGAGTGAACAATGCCTTGCATTCTATCTACAAGGCATATTAGGTGAGGAGCGGGGTGGGTCTTGCACTTGATAGTCTCAATATCTTGCATGAGGTTGCTAAGATTACGCCTCATGCTCTCCCACAAATCCTATGTGGTAGGTGCTTGAGGAGGTCTAGGTGGTCATGGAGGTGGGGGTGGGGGAAGGGGAGGGGGTGGGCATGGGTCCATCAAATACAATCTACATATATGTTTAAACAACATAAAAAATCACAAAATTACTATTTAATAAGATAAATCTAAAATATCAATTAAATATAAATGCACATATCTTTAAAACCATATCAATTAAATAAATAAAGTTCAACATTTAAGTAAACTTTAATGTTAAGGCTAATTGAACACTATACCAAATTTAAGCCTAATCATAAAATAATACTCCAAAAAACTATATCAATAAATCAACTTAAATGTGAACTCTAAAAATATCTTATATAAATATGTTTATGATTATGCCTTAGCAAATTTGTATGATTAAGGATCAATATTAAAACAATTAGGATTGAATATATAAAATATTAACATTATCAAATTTCCACAATTTATTAGTAAATGTGAGTATTTTTAAATTTTTTTTTGTATTTTTAGCATCACTCCTTTGTTCTTTTTCTATTCTTGCACTCTCTCTTCCTAATGATGGAAAGAGGGGTTGTCAATGGGTTCAAAGACATTTGGTGAAGTTACTAGGGATCAAGTCTTTTTTATTGCAATGCGTCAACATCATAAGAGATGAGGTTGGAATCATGCTTGATGCAAATTTGACAAAGGGAACAACCCTTTGTCATTAGCTCTTAGTTGAAGAGGTTCTGCTTCTTGCTCGTACTCCCATATTTGATAGGTACACTTCTATGTGTTATAAAATCCTCCAATCAAGAAAAGGGAAGTTGTGGAGGCTAGAAATGAATAATAAAAATGACATGTGGTTTGAATAGTAGGTATCAAGGAATGATATCAATGGTATTGGGTGTGGTAGAGAAAGTCCTTGCACAGATCTTAACACCATAAGCCTTGGGTTTTCAAATTCTTTGTCTCTACAGATATGGTGTTGCTTTAGGTGACATTCACAAGTTTGTTGAATCATAAAACAATTTTTTATGTTGATTTTTATCTTGTGACTTAATGGCCTTTTATAATTTATGAATTATTTTGGACTTAATTATAAAAGGTTATGATCATGTATCTACCAATATTTTTCTCATCCAATACGTGTACTTATACTTCCTATTAATAGAATGTTCACACCAGTTCATAGAATAAATGAATAATTTATTTTTAAAGTACCAAGTATCAATATTAACTATATTACACTTTATATTAACAAAGGATGGAGTTGTGTCTAACTTGATGTAATATCATATATGTTGTCACAGTTCAAAGATAATATTGGGAAATTTTTATGCTTAAATATTCAATTAAATGAGGAGCTAAGGAGCATTTTAAATTTATATTGAGCTTCACTCATTGCATTTCCTAAGGAGCAAATTTTGGATGATACTAGATCATAATTATGTTTTGTGTAAATGTCATAGTAATAGTTAGGGTGATAACAAGATCTTAGTTGGAAGATATTATTGGATGTCCATGTGTTTTTCTTTCTTATGGAAGATTGGATTCTTTATCAAATTTATGATGCTCTAGCTATGTCCAATGTGAACAAACCTCATGCTAAAAGAATCAAACACAAATCCAAAGATAGAATCCATATTGATTGAAATGTATTATCTACATAAATTATGGTGAAAATTTAAGTCCTACATATTGTGTCGAGAAATTAAAAGAATATTTAAATCATATTTAAATATCATTATCATGAGAAATATTAACAAGTTAATATAATTAGATTATAAGTGTACAAAATAAGTTTTTCTTGAATTACTATTTTATAGTTTATCATTTAAGATTTCAATATTTCTTCAACCCAATTTAAAATCATTAAATAATGTTTTCAAACCTAGGGTTAAGATTACTTTCCATTATGGACCTACTATTATGATTACTTGGCTAGGGATCAAGTGTTAGGTTTAAGATTTGAAGTTACAATTAGAATTGGGGTTTAACAATTAGGTTCAAGTTTATTAATGATTAAGGTTAGGCTTAGAATTAAGTTTATCAAATTTAATTATATAATCTGGTTAAAATTGTAATCAATGTTAGGGTTAGGCTTAGAATTTTGGTGAGAGTGAGATTTTACATCAAGAGTAATACTATGTTTATAGTTAGTCTGTAGTTTTATTAAACAAGATACCGTTTTAAGGTAAGGGAGCACATTATGTAATGCCCAGCCAAGTGATCCAAAGAACTAAACTAAAGTTTTACTAAGTAAGAAGTATCATACAATAATACATAAGAAAATATAGCAAATTACATTCATTAGGATCCCAAGATGTTGAGTCACATTTAATTTTTAAATAATTATAATGGAAGTAAAATAAATAACACATCTAGATGAAAGAATAACTACAAATTCAATCCATTTAAATAATATACATTTGTTCCAAATGCCAATTGGCATTAATTCAGAAGGCATAATCATCCACCGTACATGTCATAGGGTATGAAAGGCTAAATGAATATAAACTTATAAAATAAATTACATCATCCCTTTCCAATCTATTAAACAAAGTACAATACAATAAGAAAAATCATCAAATACTTAGTTTTGTTTTTGGATCCCTTGGTGGGGGTGTTACACATAAAATACTTAGTTTTATGTTTATGATTTAGATTAAATTATTGTGCAGTTATGGTTAGGTTGAGCTTAGACTCAAGAATATAACTAGTTTTACTTTCTTTGTTATATGGTTTATAAACTAATTTATAATTAATTACAATTTAGTTCAAATAAATATAAAATATTGAATGTAATTACATGTTTGAACAACATAATTTACATCTATCTAATCATTCAACATTGTAATTTTTATTAAATACATTGAAAGATCTAAAATAATAATTTTCAAATTAACATCTACAAATTTTAAAATTTAAAATTATATGAAACTATTTAAATGAAAAGATATAGTAATCTAAAGATAATACTATTAGCAATAGAAATTTACAATTTTACATATTAAAAGTGAAAAAATTTAATAAATTGACGGAATTATAAAGCATAAAACTGAAAATAATGAAATAAAATAGTAGAAAACAAAGTAAAATACCTGGTATGCTGAGAAAAAGCAAGAGTGGGTTAGTATAATTCTAAAAATGGGCTCCTATATCTTGTTAAAATTATGCTCACATTTTGCAAATAGTAAAAATGAACAAAAAAACAACAAAAAATCAGCTTTTGTAGTTTTCTGAAAGCAAGTACCTGATTTTGAACAAATCGGGTACATGTTTCTTAAAGGTCTCATTCCGCAGAATTGACTTCTATGGAATTATGACCTGACTTTGTGGTCATTACCTATTGGTACATCATCTTGTGGGTATCCTCCCCACCAGGGTTTCCTTGGTTAACATATCTAGTGTTATTGTGTATGAGTATTTTGTTGTACTTTGAGTTTACATTACTCATATGGTTAAGATTGTTTAAAGTTGTTATTTGTGATATTAGTTGTATAACTGATTCATCCCCCTCCCCCATCTCCATTATATTAGTGGATTATATAATCTAACCATATGCATATACATGTGTACACATATGTCATGCCCAAATTTTGAACAACACACACACACACATACTACTCAATAATAATAATAAAATTTAAAATTGAAATACTTTAAGAAACCATATCATATCATTTACAAATTATTGCTACAAATTTTGAAATACATCTAATCATATTCTAGGAAATATTTAAAGTGAAATGTATTCACAACTTTGAAATGTCTCTTCTAATATTGCGATCACATCTGGATCTTACAAAAAACTAAGATTTACATAAATGAAGATCTCCACATGATCTTTTACAATATAAACATTTTACAAATATTCATAATAAATCATCTTTAAATCTCCAATAGAAAATGAAATTTTCCAAGATTTTCTTCCACACAAGTCTATTTGAAACCTATAGAAAACATCACTATAAACTATGGAGAGCTCACCTCCCAAGCTAGGTCTTTATGAGACCACCCATCGAGTTTGGAGAATAAAGACCAAGCAAGTAACAATCAAGCACAACCACATAAAACAATAATTACATGATACAACATTTAACACCATTTTTGAGCTTACACGATAGGTTACCATAACAACCAATATAATGGGTGAAGGTGTGCCTAAAACCCCGAGCAGAAGCCAAATACATAAAACCAAATTTGCCTTCACAAGGCATGTAAAATAATTACCAACTCTCACAAAATTTCTCCCTTTATCACCCCCAAAGTGCATAACAATGTACTGGCACATACAACCCATACTACATGCGCATTCCTCTTCCTTTGAGGGAGGAGACTCTACACTCAAGGGAAAGGCCCAACTAATCCCTTCACCCAAAGGCCACTTCTTCCATCCCAACAGTAAGTGACGTCCTTCCACACACAAAACATCATATTCTCAAAATCAAAGAGAAACAAAATAAACAATAGAAATTCATTCACACCCAAAAATACAACCTAGAAAATGAACAATATGAATATGCATCTATATCCAAGTTTACATAACTTTTATTCAAAAAAATAATACAGTGCATAGTTCCTAACACATGAAAAAAGCTCCAACCTTACTCTAAGCTATGGAAAATGAACCGATTTGAGAAGAGCCCTCTATGCTTCCTTGATCAAATCTTCAAAAATAGAAACTCTCTAAAACTAGAGAGTGGGTGAATGAAAAATCTATTTTCAAATTTCCCTTTAATAAGAAACTATCTCCTTCTTTTTCTCCATCATGGAAGAGAAAAATCACTTTAACTCCACCTAAGTTTCCCTATTTTGTTGGAACTCTAACTCACTAAAGATAAGGTGAGAAGTTGGGTAAGATTTCTTCCCATTTTCATAATACTTGAAAAGTAGGATTTTAAAAGTGTTAGAAAAGTGATTTAAACTAAAGTAAAGTCAAAATTGAAGCCCTAACATGTAGGTAACTTAATTTTACCAAAAGAACACCCTAGGACTCTAATAAAGCCCTCTCAAGTCACCCTAAACTTAAAATCCAAAATTAATATAATAAAATCCTTCATATGATAATTTTATGAAATAGGATATATCTTAAACATTTCTAATCAGTTAGAAATAAAGTTGGATCTCTTTTGCCAATATGCAAAACTGACTTGCCACTTATACACATAACAATACAAGTGCCAAGTGACACTATAAAATATACACTTAACATTATGAGTGGCCAATATAATCTAACACACTCATTCACATTATGTTCATAAAGTAAAATACTAAACAACGAGGCTAAGATCTCTTGATTTGATGTAGCCTGGGAATTCTCAATAGATACAAAGGTATAGCTATGGTTCTCCATTTTACCATGGTTATATTTCCTACACACTCAAACTGCATATAAATAGTCCAAGATATATAAATCCTAAATCAATTTTATATTTGTAATTGAATCAAAGCATAAAATATATCACAATTGAATTTCAAATAACAATTTTCCATTTCTATAATACTAGCAAAACCAACTAAGCATGATATGACCATTTGCAACATTTAATGATTTTCAAACATATGATCCATCTAATCTTTGCATTCAAACATAATTTCATACTCCTCAATAAAATAACCAACCAAGTAAATGAATGTAAACAATCATCAAACATCATCAATAAGTTCTAATAGCATAAGTAATCATCATAAAAATAAAGCATCCCATAATATCAAAAAATCTAAGAAAACAATCCAAAATAGGTCAAATATATAACAAGGTCTCAAAATATAAAGTATCTAAAATGTAAATAAACTACTATGCTGGGCTTGGTTGAGGCCTCACAACACATACACATATATGTCTATTTCTATGTATGTGTATGTGTGTGTGTGTGTGTATTTAAACATGTGTGTACACAAGTGTATTTATATATGCATGTATATATACACATATATGATATATGCATACATATATACATAGATGTATGTTTCTATGTATGTGTATATGTGTGTGTGTGTATGTTTAAACATGTGTGTAAACATGTCTATGTATATATGCATGTATATATACACATGTGTGATATATGCATGCATATATACATAGATGCTATATATATGTGTGTGTGTGTGTGTGTATGTATGTATGTATGCACATATACATAGAGAGAGAGAGAGAGAGAGAGAGAGAGAGAGAGAGAGAGAGAGAGAGTTGACATATCAATCAAGTTTTTTAGTAGTGACACACACTTATTTAGATTTTGTATAGCTACAAAGCTCACTAAATAGTTTGTAGTGTTTTCCATGCAATTTAGTAGCCACTGGACTTCTATAGTTGCTACTAAGTCATTTGGACTAATTCTAGTGGTTACCAAGCACATTCAGTTAGTGTGAAGTTTAGCAATTCAAATCGAGTAGTTTATTGTACACCAAGGTTATCTATGGTTACTAAGTTCATAGTTCATGTGATGTGAAGCCTATGCGTACCAAGCATCACAGTATCTATTGAGTTCACATTTCAGGTGATGCAAAGCCTGTGTTGGTGTAGTACTAAAGTTTGTGGGTATCACCCAACCCTAGTTTTACTTTCTATTTGGAAGGTTTCCGGGTCACCAAATCTTTGTGTTCAAGTGTTGTGGATGCTTTCATGGTTTTATTTTCTCATGCATGCAATTAGATCAAATCTGATGAAGTAAGAGCTAATTGGTTTATTGGATTAAGAATTGGATTAGCAGAAATTTTAGAAGTTACTGATTCACCCTTCCCCTCTTAGTAACTTAGCTTAATCTTGAATATTTCCAACAATTAGTATCAGATCTTTGTGGTTCTTAGGAGAAAGTTTAACAAGTTGAGCAAAGATCAAGGAAATGGAGATTTTTATACTTGACAAAGCTATTGACAATGAAAAGTTGGATCTAGAAATGGCCATTGCCCAACTCAAGAAAGCTAAGGAGAAACTTTCCCAATCCCTAAAAGAAGAAAAGAACTTGCAAATTAAATGAATGATCATCTCTACATTGAAGAAATAATTGAAGACTTTCACCCTTCAAGAAATTTAGATGAAGCAAATGATGTAATCAAAGAACTCCTAGAGAAGTATGGTTCCTTGCAGGAAGAAGTAAGAA
Organism: Cupressus sempervirens; assembly: GCA_028749045.1. NCBI lineage: Eukaryota > Viridiplantae > Streptophyta > Pinopsida > Cupressales > Cupressaceae > Cupressus > Cupressus sempervirens. Next base: position 946,574,519 of record CM053787.1, on the reverse strand, counting down.
AGTTTAAAAGAGAACAAGAAATTTAGTTAATAAGGTTATATGAAGTTTTGGAATAGAGAAAAAAGATAAAAGAAGAAATGGATAAAAGGAACAATGAAATCCAAAACCAATCCCTTCAGCATGCGGACCTTACGGTTAAAATCTCCAATTCAAATGAGAAAATCATGAGCCTAAGAAAAATCAATGAAAGAATAAGAAATGATCTAAATTTTGAAAGACAACTCAATGAAAGAACAAAAAATGAGCTGAGATCTAAAAAAAAAATCAATGAAAGATTAAAAAATGACCTAAACACTGAGAAGCAAATCAATGAAAGAATGATGAAATCTCAAGCAAGCATGAATCAATTGAATGAGCAAAATTTCTATAGACAAAAAGGAAATCCAAGAATTGGATACAAAGAAGAAGGTGAATTCTCCAAACAAGGTGCTCAAAGGAATCTAAGACCTACTTGCAACCATTGTGGTAAGATAGGTCATACATCAAAAAAATGTTGGAGTAATGGAAAAGAAAAGTTCAATGGAAAATGCTACAACTAAAATCATCATGGTCACAGGGTTAATGAATGCAAACAAAAACCAAAATTTGAAGGCAACTATTATAAATGCAAGAAACATGGACACAATGCATCAAAATGCAAAAATAAAACATTGAATCCTGTAGAGCAAATTGTTAAAGCAATATTTGGTTGGGATTACAATACCTAGTGTAGATGTCATTACTATGGAGAATATGGACACCTTGGTATGAATTGTGTTAAACATCATATGAGGAAAAGAGATACCACTATAAGATGTTTCATTTGTACAAAACTTGGTCAATTTGCCAATAATTGTATGAATATTGGTAAGATTGAAGATGAGAAGAAGGAAAAAGCTAATAAAATTTGAAAGTTGATGAGACGACAATGGATTCCTAAGTCTACTGAGGATACTGGTCTGAGTAACGATGGTCAAGTCACTCAAGAATTGGGTGACTCTACCACTTCTCATTAAGTTCTTAAGGAAGAACTAGAACCAGGCTATGAAACAAGACATCAAAATTAGTTCAAGTTAAAAGGAAAAAAAGATCCAAATCTGTATGTAAGATACAAAGGGATCACTAAGCAAGATCTGTATCAGTTATTACTGAGTTACCTGCTCTACCGAGTAAGGTTAGGTCACAAAATCTACTAAGAAAGGTCAGGAGTAATGAAGGCACTTATGGTTACCAAGTCAAGAAGACTTCGTCAAGTGATCAATATAGAGTAATGGATGACAGTCTGTCAAGCATTATAGTAACTCATTTACCACCTTACTGAGCATTAATGCAAAACTTTTGATAAAAGGCATGGGAGGGAATTCATTTTTCATCATGAATGTTTGAGTGCTATTGCGAAGAAGCTATTTTCTATGTGATCAAGTGACTTGAGTAAATTTCCTACAATTTTTTTTGAAGTTCTCAAGCTACCAACTTAAAATGGCATCCAACAGTAGCAACAAGGTCAAGAAAGGTGTAGACATGTTGGTTTGAGGTGTTGAGTGGAAGGCACCAGATTTTAAGCGTGTGCTTGTGGTTGCAGAAACCATAGACCCCAATGGAGCTCAATAACAAATCTCTCCCAAGGTACTTCTTGTTAATGACATCTGAACTCACTTTTGTAATAATTTGCCTAAGGGAAAAATTCACCCAAGAACTAAGAACTCAAACACAAGCACAACTGTAGACCAAAAATGGAGAGAGTATGATCAGAATAACAATGTATTGAATACTTGATGCTTGAGATTACACTAGGATTGCCGGAATATAAAGGCCCCGAGAGAGCTTCTAGAATGCATAGAAGTTAGCACCATGATGTGTCATACAACCAAGCACATGTCCAACAGATATGGATTATCCTCCATTAAGCACGAAAGTAAGTGCGGTGATGAGAGGATAAGCCTAGAAGGGTGGGACATGCAAAACAGTGTTGTAGACACCATGTGCTCAAATAAAGGTGCATACTCATGTGTTGTCGACATGACAACTCACAAGGTTGCACAAACTCCTAAGTGTCTCATAAATAAAAATAATAAAAATAATGCAAAATAATTAAATAATGCATTAACCTAAGTAAACTTAAGTAAGTGTAAATAGTAAAGTATGTATTTACACCAACACCCCCCCTTAAGTGCAAGTTAGGGGAATGCCCTTAAGCTTACGAAACTAGGATGAAGATGCAGAATGGGTCCTGACTGCTAGGCCATGTTAGGTACCCATGTACATAATGAAATGCAATCTCCCATAAAGTGGGGAAAGAGGGAAAACCTCATGGGAAAAATCCTCCCCCAAAAGGAGAAATAAGTAAGGATGCATCGATGGATGGAGTAATCAAGACCCCCCCATTACGACATACATCCAGTATATACAAAAGAGAATGAGAGAAGGAAGAGAGATAGAATAGGCTCTCCCCCCCCCCAAAAAGAAGAATGCCGACAAGTGAAAGCTGCTCTGATGAAGAAGCTGGTCTAAGAATGCAGAATGGTGTTCCTCCCCTTAGGAAGAAACAATGCCCAAGTTATTGTCCTGAAGATGTGTGCTAGCCTTGAAACCTGCTCAAGTATTCATGTACTGATACTGAAGTTCACCCCTTCCATCTGTGCTGAAATGAATGAATGCAGATCTGTCAAGGATGTCTATTGAACCTTTTCCATTGAACCATATGTCTCCTCTACTAGAAAAGAGACCACCACTAATTGTTGTTCATAAGGATCCACAATCACGCCAACCTGTGAATATTGATCATGTAGAGAATGGACATGAGGGTCAGAGGGAGCCCTCACAACAACTGTAGAAGAATCATCATCAATGAGAAGATGTATGTCCTCAAGTCTGTCTCCCAAGTCAAGTGAAGTTGGAGCTAGAAGACAAGATGTACCATGTTGTGATGGACCTTTCACTATGGCAATATAAGCTCATGGACTAGATTGATGTGACTTCTCACTGCAACTATCGACAGAAGCCCATGTGTCTAAACCTGTTGAAGCACTATCGCTGGTGTCACTATCAATTTCCACTGTGTATGAAGTGCGGAGAGGAGTAGAGGGCAAGCTCAGTGAACTTTCCTCAAAGTGAACATCCTTCTCCACAAAGATCTCATGTGTCTTTGGATCCATAATTCTATAAGCCTTCACATTGTCTTCATAACCAATGAAGGTACAAGGCTGAGATGCCTGTGCCCTGCGACCCTTGGAAGATCTATTTGCCCAAGTAGGACAATCGAAGACTCTAAGGTGACTCACAACTGGTTTTCTGCTGCACCATGCCTCAAAAGGAGTCTTGCCATCTAAGGCTGGATGAGGAGACCTGTTAAGTATGTGAGTAGCATTCCTAATGGCTTCAACTTCAAGTGTAGGATCGAGAGACTTGGCCTTGATCATGCAACTTGCCATGGTCTTGAGAGTCCTAATCCTCATAGCTACAACATATGTCTTGTGCAGACTAAATGCTGAAGGGTTCTAAAGATCAATCCCCTCAATTCTACAAAAGTTCTTAAGTCTTCTATCAACATATCTGTTCTCATTGTCCACTCTTAATACCTCGAAGGCTTTCCTTGACTTGTGTTCAACATGAGTCTTGAAGTCTTGAAGCTTATGAACTACTTCATTCTTATGATGAAGGAAGAAGACCCAAGTGAATCTCGAAAAGTCATCAACAAATGTGAGTATCTAGCGGCCTTGGCTGACTGAAGTCACTGCAAAGGGTCCTATTAATACCATGTGAACTAGTTGAAGAACAACTAGAGCTTGAGAAGACTTCCCTTTATCATACTTCTCCTTGAGATGCATATCCACTGAACAAGATGAAATTTATCCTTAGAAAAGTTAATTTGAAGTAGACCTTTGACCATTTGGTATGTGCAAATTTGCTGAAGATAACGGTAGTTAAGGTGACCAAACTGCTCATGCCATAAGTTGATATCTGAATTAGAGTGATTTAACAAGGCTTGGGAAGGACTCTTAGGCACAAAGTGGGAGAATTAATAAAGCCTCCTATCATTATTGACTTTCCCAACTGCTACTAATGAATCATCTTTGAGACTTCACACCATCACTGAATCAGGAAGGAACTCAACCTTATGAACATCTCCAAGGTGAGTGATTTGGTAAACTGATAGGAGATTGGAGCTTAGATTTGGAACATAGAGTACATCTTTGAATTCCCCATCTTCCATTTCTACATGTCCTTTCCCTTCAACTTCCATTTTTGCATCATCTCCCATGAAGATGTGTGGTACCTTTGACTACTTCAATGAAGAAAAATCTTGCTTTGAAGAACCCATGTGGTAAGAGGCACCTGAGTCAAGTATCCATTCTAAAGAAGTATTTGTGTTGGCCATAAGTGCTTGACCTTTACCCTTTGAAGAGGTAGGAGTTGAATCCTTGGAAGTACCTGGCACTTGAATTCTATTCTTCTTGAGTAGAATTTCTAACTCATCGATTCTTTTTGTCTTGCAATGATGCTCATCATGATTTGGCTTTTTGCAATATGCACAAAAGAGTTTGTCCTTCTTTTCATTACTTCCCTTCTTGTTTGAAGAAGAAATGCCTTGTTGAGAGGAGTCATGTTGTGTCTCAGATTGTGTTTTCTGCTTCCACTACTTCTTCTTTTTGTTTGTTTTTCCCCCTTGACCAGATTTTTAAGCATCACTAGCTACTAAGGCTTTGGTCTTAGATGACTTGAGAAGGCCAAAATCCACCAAGTGAGATTGTTCAACAATCAACATGTCTACAAATCCATCAAAGGAAGGCTTCTGGTAAGCAGATCCCATGGTTAACTTGTGATTATTAAAGCTCAAAACAAAGTTTGGCATACTCAGAAGGTAGCTTCTTAAGGATGTGATGTATCAACCTATCATCCTTCATGGGATTTCCACAATCTTTAAGAAGTGCCCTATACTCATTGACTTTTATGATATAATCCTGAATTGTGTCATAATTCTTAGGATCTAAGAGAAGTAGATCATCCTCAATCTGAAATCCCTTTTCTTCATCCACTTTACCATATAACTATTCAAATTTATCCCAAGCTTCCTTAGATTCTGAACAATTTTTAATGTGGAAGAGAAGAACTCTATGTACACAACTTCTAATTACACCTAAAGCCCGTTGGTCTTGTCCTTTCCAATCAATGAGTTCTTTAGCATCAGTAGGTTGGGTAATTGTACCATCAACATAAAGACTATATCCTTTTTCCATTAATCTACTCCATGCAATATCTTTCCATGTAGAATAGTTGTGTGAAGTTAAAGGAGGAAATTTAAAACCCATGATGTAGAAATGAAAGAGCACAAAATAGAGAGACACAAGAAAACATAGTACATACCCCCCCTTTTCACGCAATCAAAAGACCCCCCCAAAAGAGATGCTTTGGCACTTTATAAGTAGTGCATTTACAATGGGCCACTTGTCACAATTAACTAAGTGGAGTTTCTGATTTTGCTTTGAAAACTACCTTATGAGGCTAAAATCTATCACTTAAGCACTGTATCTTAATTTTACAACAATTCTGAAAAAGAATCAAAGCTTTACAATGCCAAAGAAGGCCTGATTCTAAAAGTGAGAAATTTATTCACACAACCCTAGAATCTGACTTGATATTTGGAAAGTAGACAAAAAGACACGCACTTTCAAAAAAAATGGAACCTTAAAAGGTGACCAGATGTGCTCGTATGGAGCTTCTTAAGTTGCAAAAGGCGAGATTATGCAGGTACAATCACCAAAAAATGCAAATTCTACAAAATCTATGCACCAAAAATAGAAAACAACACCACTACTAGAAAATTCAGGAAATTCTACCTGATTTCAAGAAAAATTGCACCTGAATCGGAGTTTGAATGTCCAAGTTATGAGCTTGCAAAGTTAGGTTGCCAAACTGAAAAGCAATATGGAGAGGCGTCTGGAGGCGAAATTGTGAAGTTAAATTTGATGGTCAAACGACCATCAATTTAGTTTTAAAATGCCTAACAATGACGTTCTGACGGGCGTGAAATTTAGTCTCGTGAAATTAATGACATCAGCAAAATCTCTGCCCTCGAATAACGTGGCAGATGAGTCATCAGTCCATACTATATGAAATGGATGATGTGGGAGAAATCTGTATAGATGACATGGAAAAAGTTGGTTCCACAAGTGACGTGGCAGTCCCATGTGCTGACTGGGCAATCTGAGCAAAGTTGTCCACGTGTCACAATGTAGACTGGGCCGCGTGGAGGGTTTCTTCATGACAAAAGATATAGGTCACTGCCATGTACAGAGAGGCAAGCAATTTACAAATTGTCCCATGGTAAAGCAAAAGATGCCCCTTGGCAGCTACAGATTAATTTGCATGACCAAACAGTAGCAGTGGTGACAAAAAAAATTTGAACTCGCCGAAATCTAAAAAATGATGCCGAAAGTCACGAAACCATTGTCGTGTGGGGGGGAAAGATGAAAATCGTGGGTGATTCACACCCTCGCTGGACTTTAAAAATGTCATGCCGAGAAGGGCCTGTGCACGGATGTCGAAATGCACGGATGTCGAAACTTGTAAAATGACATTGGGGTTCTTGAGTTTCGCCGGTGGAGGTGGGGATTAGTCCCACATTGGGAATGAGTGGGATGTTTGTGTTGTTTAAAATACAACATCCACAGAAAGTAAAATAACTGTGAGCTTTGTCTGCCGAGAGTATTCAAAATTTGCACGACGGAAAAATATTGGCCACTGGGGTGACACAGGTCTTGCCAGTTTTCAGAATTCACTGGTAATGAAATACTGTGCAGGTTTATGAAGTCCCCCAATAAAATAACCCTGCAAATATAATATTCTGCCAAATGTGCAGTATGGGATCTAACAACCCGTATTGCAAAAAAAACAATTCTGACAAATAGAGTGATTTTGAAAAAATAATTCAAAAAAAATAATTTCGAAAATAGCAAAGAAAAAATAAATTCAGATCTGAGAAATAATCAAATAGATCTGAAAAAAGATCATACCCATACCGCAAATCAGAGCTTCCGAGTTTTGATTTGTAAAAAAAAAATTTCTTCACGATCGACTTTGAGCCAAGGTAGGCGTGCTTATAGTTGATTTTCATCGGTTTAGTGTTCCGAATGCAATGGAGAGGTCAGATCTGGTGTTGGACGCTCCCAATTTTTGCAGCACTCCGAATTCAGGCTAAGGTGTGAAGCAAGCAAGAGGTCTTGAATGGCTTGTAATGAGAAAGTCTCCAAGCTCTGATATCATGTAAGAATTTTCCTAAGGGAAAAATTCACCCAAGAAATAAGAACTCAAACACAAGCACAACTGTAGACCAAAAATGGAGAGAGTATGATCAGAATAACAATGTATTCAATACTTGATGTTGGAGAGTACACTAGGAGTGCCTGAATATAAAGGCCTTGGGAGAGCTTCTAGAATGCATAGAAGTTAGCACCATGATGTGTCATATAACCAAGCACATGTCCACTAGATATGGATTATCCTCCATTAAGCACGAAAGTAAGTGTAGTGATGAGAGGATAAGCCTAGAAGGGTGGGACACACAAAACATGTTGTAGACACCATGTGCTCAAATAAAGGTGCATACTCCGATGTTGTCAACATGACAACTCACAAGGTTGCTCAAACTCCTAAGTGTCTCATAAATAAAAAATAATAAAAATAATGCATTAACCTAAGTAAACTTAAGTAAGTGTAAATAGTAAAGTATGTATTTACACCAACAATTTTAAATGTGCAATTGAAGAAATTGGTACTCTTACGATGGATGACTCCCTAGCTTAGTTATGTGTTGATGGAACCTTGAAACCTAAGCACCAACATTTGGAAGTAAAAAGGTCTAACTCACATTCCCCATATGCCCTCAGAGTTTCAAATAAAATGGGTTAGGTATATCCTTAGCTAGGTGTATAATGGACAATTGTAGTTGGAGCATCCAATATTGATAACCAAGAAGATGAATCATCAAATCACTAGCCTTCCCATGCTCTTCAAAGCCAAAATGAGCAAAACCCTAGGTCAAGCTAAATTGGAAAAGAAAACCCTAGCCAAGTGGGATGGCGGAGGCATGAAGATAAGTAGTGTTATAGATGTAGAACTCAAGTTTGGTATTCATGTTATAGCCCATAAGATATATAGACCAAGCTATCTTAATAGTCTATCCTATAAAGTTGTACACTTGGCATATAAAGTGGTGAAGAACAATTTATCCTATGACCTTGCTGAGTTATTGTTGAGGAAATTCAATAAGAATATAGAAAGTGTTAGAACCTCTAAGAATAACTTGTGATAATTTGGTTCTTTGTTAACATGTTTATTCTTCTATGTTCAAAAGTTTTTCCATTCCAAAGGCACAGTAGTCTGGAGAAAGGATGTGCTAGTTCTTTACCAAATAAATGAATACATTATAGAAATGGGAGAGAATTATGGCAGCATAATGGAAAACTAATTCGATGTGTTTAAAGATAAAATGAACAATAGGTTTAGGATACCTAAGAAGTTAGTTGATGACTACAAGGATGATGTGTGCTTCATGGTTGATTGTGATAAGGTATACATCTAGGCAGTCAAGCTTAGAGTTGCATGGGCCAAGCCTCTTGGTTACGATGTAAACATTGATGAGACCGAGGATATCATTGAAGCCCTTATTAATGAACCTATGAATCCCAAGGCCTTCTACATTGGTACTTATGAAGAGGCAAAGGCAAGAATAGAGCTAGAAATAAAGCTCCCTCAAGTGGTTAACAAAGGAAAGAGGAGGATAGACAAACTTAAATCTAATGTACCTCTCATGTTAACGGAGGGAAAAGGTGAGGATGAAGAGTAGGCAAAGGATGAAGAAGAATCAGAAGAAGAAGAACCTTTGAAGAAAAAGGGAAAGGTGATCACCACCAAGTCTCCAAAGGCATCCACTGTAGTCTTCACAAGGAGATCCAAGAAGAAAGGAAGTGATATTGTTCTCAATAGACCTCCACCCACCTTCCAAGAGAAATTGAAACAAATAGAAGGAGATGGAATTACAAATTTCAAATCTTTGAAGGATGAGATGAGGATAGAGGCAGAGCAGAAATAAGTTGAAGAACTAGCACTGACCAAAATGGGAAAATGGAAGTACTCACTAGACCAGATCACCTCTCAAATCTCTAATGAATTGTTAGAGAAAATAAAGCCAAGATGATATTTTTCAATGCTAATAGTAAAAGACATATATGCACATACCCTAAGGCAGTTACTACTGAGCATAATAGATGCTAAGGTAAAAGAGTCTTTGAAGAAAACTGAAGAGAAAATTACTCTAGGATTTAATACTTGTTTAATTTTGATTAAGGATATAGAGCATGTAGTTAAGAATGTTACAAATGATTGGAAAAATGTTTATCATCTTCATAAACTAAGTGAATATCCAATTGAAGTAAAGTATGTTGATGAAGAAGAGGATAAGGAGAATGATGAAGAAGAATATGTTGAACAAGTAACTCATTTTGATAACGAGGAAGAAGAAGAAGAGGAAGGTGAAGAAGCTACCCAAGAAGGCAACCAAGATGATGAGGAAAGTGATCCAATAAAGATAGCAATTGTGGTCATTGCCTCACTTCCTCACTCCCCGAGAAAACCCTTGATAATTTCATGTATGGAGGCAACTTTAGCATGTTTGGTTGTGGCTACTTCTGATACATCAAATGTCCAATCACTCTTTGCACCAACATAGCTCAACATATCATTGATAGAACTAACTTCCACTTCATTTTCCAAGTTACTTTCTTCAATCATCACCTCTCCAATTTTGGCTTCTTCAGTTTTTAGCTCATCCATGGTAAGCACTCCAATTTTGTCTACTTCAATTTTGGATTCTTCAATTTTGACTTCATCAATTTTGAATTCTTCAAGAATTTCTCTCAGAATTCAACCAATAAGTATTATATCAATTTTCACTGCAAGCCTAAGTATGTCTACTATTGTTTCCATTCTGGGTACTAAGGCAATAAGTGCAAGGACAGTTGAGCCTCGGGTTCAATTGAGTACAAAATTTTTGAAAGGAAAGGAGATAGAAGAAGATATAGACTTAGATGAGGAAATAGAAATTCCCAAAAGGGATATCTATAATCTTTCTACAAATAAAATGCACACATTTGGTAAACTTCTATAGAAAAAGTTAAAGCAACAAAGATTGAGAGAAGAAAGAGACAGAGAGTACAAAATATTAGATGATGCCAAGAACATTTTGACTTAGGCTATTGAAGTTGATGTTGATTCTTCTCGACCTATTTTGTTTCAGCTTGGTGAAGCAGTCCAAAATTTTAAAGAGGATACTAAGGGACAAGAGAAATTGGTTGAAAAGGCAGAAAAGAAGTTCAATAATGAAGTGTTGGAGCACATTACTTAGCAAATTGCTATTAACCAAGTCGAGCTTTCAACAATTTTAGTCAATCTTGAGGAATCTTGTTCTAATGTGTCATTAGTTTTTTTCCAAGCTATGTGATGTCATTAAATATACCAAGGAAGTTAAGTAAAATTGATATTGATCTTAAGGAAAGTGCTCAATAGTTGCAAGTTGACCCCAATTTAAGCTTTGCACATTTTAAGAAGATCAGATTTTTGTCAGACTTGCAAGAAAATTTGTTAAGAGAAGAAGTAAGGATCCATACCACATTAGTTGATAGATAAAATAAAATCCTTCCTATCATGGATTCTATGTAGAAACACATTGTACATTCAAAAACCCTAATCTAGGACAAAAACTTCTCTGTTGCTAACCACATAATTGAACTGCTAGCTGAAGTACAAATTTCCATTTATACATGCAAGGTATTGCAAGATAACTGGGATATGACCTTGGAAATTACTCTCAAGGTACACTCCAAATTCTTATCTCATTTTGGTGTCTCCTTGTAAATATGTTGAATAAATCTTTGGCATTACTGTCAAAAAGGAGGAGATGAGATATGGGAGATGAGATATGAGAGATGAGATATCGGAGAAGAGATATGTATATAAAAAGTTACATGTACATAATAGATCACATAGTATGGGGGAGATATATGTTATTTTGCAAATATACTCTGTATATATCTTACAAAGATCAATTTTGACAAATATCAAAAATAGACAAAGCTAGAATCACATGGTGATGAATACAAGGTATTCAATTTTTGGGCTAATAAGTGTTTTTGTCACTAATACTAAAGGGGGAGATTGTTGACATATCAACCAAGTTTTTCATTAGTGACACACACTTATTTAGATTCTATATAGCTACCAAGCTCATTAAATAGTGTACAGTGTTTTCCATGCAATTTTGTAGCCACTGAGCTTCTACAGTTGCTACTGAGTTCTTTGGACTAATTCCAGTGGTTACCAAGTAGATTCGGTTAGTGTGAAGTTCAACGGTTCAAACTAAGAAATCCAATGTACACCAAGTTTATCAATGGTTACCAAGTTTTTAGTTCATATGATGTAAAGCCTGTGCTTAATAAGCATCACAGTATCTACTAAGTTCATAGTTTAGGTGATGTGAAGCCTATGTTGATTGAGCTACTTCATGGTGACCAATTGATTTAGTGTTTGCTAAGTTAAAAAATATCTACCGAGTCACCAGTGCAAACCAAGTTCAAGACTACTTGAAAGTGATCAGTATGAATCAAGCTTAAGAACCTCACTGAGTCAGTCTTCAAAACTTGAGTATCTTCATCTAGGCCGACTTTGTAATATTTGTGTTAACTTGTGTCATGGCCAAATTTGTAATTTTGTAAATTGGATTGGTATATACATATGATGTATTTTATCATATCCCATGAGTAATATGTGACATGTAATGAATGTGTAATGTAAGAGCAAGAACGTGAATGTGAAAGCATATGCATTGTGAATACAATAGATAATGAATTATAAAGGCCATATCTATACAAGGAGCAGTAGTGAAAAATCTATCACAACAAGGTGATTAGTACACTAAGGATTCTCTATCAACAAACTTAGTTGCATACCAGAGATCTATTACTTCATCCTAACAAGTGAACTAGTCAAAATCCTCTAACAAGATAGACCTAACAGTCTTCTCTAAATCTCTTTACTGAGTGCATACTTCACTATATGTTTGTAAATCCTCTCACAAGGTGGATGCAACAGTCCTAATTGCTCCTAATAGGGTAGATCATTAGAAGTGATCAATGTAAGCCTTACTAGGCCAACTTTATGCTGTAGTACTAAAGTTTGTGGGTATCATCCCCACCCCAGTTTTACTTTCTATTGGGAAGGTTTTTGGGACTCCAAATCTTTGTGTTCAAGTGTTGTGGATTCTTTCATGGTTTCAGTTTCTCATGCATGAAATTAGATTAGATGTGATGAAGTAAGAGCTAATTGGTTTATTGGATTAAGAATTGGATTAGTATAAATTTTATAAGTTACTGATTCACTCCTCCCCTCTTAGTAACTTAGCTTTGCCTTGAATATTTCCAATAGAGAAAGTGTTAGGAGATAGAGAGATGGTGATATAGGGATCGGGGTTAGAGAGAGATAGGGACCTTAGTGATAAGGGGGTAGAGTGATAAGTAAGAGTTATGGGGACATAGGGGTTAGAGTGAGGTTAGGGACTTTAAGAGCTACTCTACAAAGAGAGATAGGGGTTAGTGATAAAGGGTTGAAGAATGATAAGGATTATAGTGAGATAAAATATATATGTACACTCACAAACATGCATACATGACATATAAATTTTATATGCATATATGTAAATGCATACATATAATAGTTGTATTTGTATGTATAGACATGTACATATAAACTTACATATAAATAAATATATAGATACATACACACATACCTATGTACCTATATGTGTATGTATGTATGTATGTATATATATATACATATATATACATATATATGTACATATATATATATACATACATACATACATATATATATATATATATATATATATATATATATATATATATATATATATATATATATATATATATATATATATATATATATATATATATATATATATATATATATATATATATATATATATATATATATATGCACATGTACATATATATTTATAGATATAGATGTGTATCTACATGCATATATATCAGACATGTATAAATTTATATACATGTGTACATATGTGTATTTGTATGTATATATGTATATGCGTGTAATTTTTATATCATGTGTGCATTATATAAACATGCATATATATTCATATATACATACATATATACATGCATACATAAAAATTCAAAATATATATTAGAAAATAACAAATATGTATATACCCATATATGAATAAATATACACATAAATGTGCATACACACAAAATATGTATATATAATTGATATGTCTGTGTGTGTGTCTAATGTGTATATAGGTTATGTGTAGGATCATGATAAACCCAACTATGCCATTAAGTGGCAATGAAAGAAGCACCTTGACAACAACCAGTTGAACTCCATTGATGGGAGTCAGTCTGTAAAGAGTCACAGTTGAAAGTACTAAAGAATGGAAGTAGCAGAGGCATCGATCAAGTGAAGACATTTCCATAGGGACATGGAAATTTTGAAGCTAGGGAGTATGGTGTAGCAGCACCCATGAAATATTTAATTCTGATCATTATTTATCTATGGTTATGAAAAAATGTAAGAATGCAATTCAAAATGGCTAAATGTCATAAGTTTTGGCAATATCACACCACATGTAGTGAGAATCTTGTGTTCTTAAAGAATTGCCAAATATTCATAAATGTAACCGATAAGCATGTAACCAAAACGAAAAATGTACAGTTTTGTAACTGTTACAATTGTCTTTATATAGACAAGATTATTCAATCAGAGGGGACAATTGAGAGTTGGAAGGGATAAGCTTAAATAATGGGGGCTCTCTGGTAGTAGCCAGAGAGCCATGCAAAATGTAATTGATGTGTTAATGTAACAGTTTCTTTTAGCTTATGTTTTTTGTTTCCGATCATGTCATCCTCTCTATAGCTTTTAATGGTTGGATGTCTTGTAGTTTTTTATTGCAAAGTTATGATATAGCACTAAGTGATAGTTTTTTTTGTTACATGTTTCTAGGGAGGAATTATTTGTTTTGAATCCAGATTTGAAGATTGTTTTGATCTCCTCATTAGATTGGTATTAGAGCTCAGAAATTTTGAGTGTGTAGAAGGCAATCTACACTAGGCAGAGTTGGGTAATTGATTTTTATTAGTGAAGTTTTGTGGTTGTAGGTGCTAGTTCACTCGCTACAAATGGGTGGATAGGAGGTCTACTAGGTGAAGGCCATAGGAGATGGTCTAGGGCTAGAGAAGATGGTCCTTTGTGTGTTGCCAAAAGCCTTGGGGAGACAGGCAAGAGGGACTCCCAAGTGAGGGACAAAGTGTTGGTGTTTGTGAGAAATACAACACTGGAGAAGTGGACATTTGGAGGCAGCCATTACAAATTTCAATGATGAGAATTTTAGTTTGAAGAAATGGTTCAATAGATATGTGAAAGAAAGTGAAGAGGAAGAGGAAAAGGTTAAGGTTTTTTTTTTTTTTCACAGGTTTCAGTCAAGCATGTTTCCATGGGACATGGAAATTTTTCAAATTTGGGAGTATGGTGCAGGAGCATGTCTGTAACAGGAAGTCTAACAGTGACAGGAAGTATGATAGTATATTAAAATGTAGAAGTTTTGTGACAGGAATTTGTAGAAAATATTAGTAAAATGCAGCAGTTTTGCGATAGGAAGTTGTAGAAAATATTATTAAAATGCAGAATTTGTACAATGTTGAAAATATTTATTTATGAGAGAAATATGCATGATGGATGTGCCAAATGTAATGAAAAAAATGTTTTGTAACTGAAATAGAATTCAAAGAGTCATGCAATCGACAAGAACATGAGGAGTCATTTATAATTGCCCAAAAGTAATTATGAAAAGGACATGATCAATAGAGAGAAGGAAGGAAAGTTTAGAGGGAGAGAAAAATGTTAGAATATTGCAGCCCTCTGACTGTTAATAGTCATGGCCATTTTCCTTTTGTAGCTTTTGTAGTTTTCAATAAAGTTTCCTTAGTGTAAGGTCTATTTTATAATCTATGTGCTTCATTTTGTTAGTTTAATGTATTTTTTGGGAAAAGTTCATATTTAGTAATTGGCTGAAAATTTGGCATATCAGATTCATACAATGATACTAGCAAATTATGTCATGAATATATTATTCAAATTTGGGGTTTAAAGGTTATATAGCATTGTGTTAATTAATAATCAGTTTGCAGCTAGTTTGTTGTTCCATTTTCTGTATTTGGAGATGACCAAGGCATCCATGTATTTTAATATAAATGAGGAAGTGGTCAGGTTGCACTAAGTTGATGCAGGAATCCAAAATGTGGTGACAAGAGGTTAAGAAAGTTTGTGTCACCTATCATTTTTCAGTGGGTATTGAGAAATTAGTTGTTTAAAAATCTGAAATAGGTTGAAGATTGATCTTGGAAGGTGTATGTGCCCCTTGATGTAACTTAGTTGATTGATTCATTTCCTCCTAATTTTTCCAAGGTGAGGCTCTACATCAAAATCAACAAATCAGGGTTATGTCAACTTGACGTGCAATTTAAAACTTGTTATGAACTTTGAATCAAAAGGTTGTTAGAAAAGAATCTCTAGGAAATTGAATTTAGTTTCTAAACTACAAGGCCTTATTTGAAGAAAGAAAAATTGATTAGTCAAAATTTTGAATTTTAATGCAATAGTACAAAAAATTTAGAACAAAAATAAGAAGTAGACATATATCTGACCACTTTAATCAAAATTTAACAATAATACTTTTCAATAATATTCTAGATATAAGAAGTAGACTCATGCATAGATGTGACACATATTTTTTGGTATTTTAATTTCAAATAAATAATTAATTATGGATTTTCTCTTATAGTATTTACAAAGTACAAAAACTCTTGTGTCTAACCACCTTAACTAATTAAAAACTTTATAATATTTAATTTTTATTTTATTTTCCTTATAGTAGAAGTACATAATATGATGCTTCTTTTGGATTTCAAAAATGTTATACCATTTGAAAGTAATATTTATTTTCAATCAGTGTGTCTTTTAGTACTTTTATTTGTAACTCCATTAGAAAATGAATAATAATTACTTGATGAACTCATAGTTTGACAACCATTACATATATGGAAAAATAATAATATTATTAAGAAACCCTTTTCCATCAAATTTGGGTGAAAAAAAGTCATCAAATACATGTTTAAAGTAAAAAACACATAAGGATAGGAGAAAAACATATTTTTAGGATATTTTTTAAGCTCACCATGTAGGGTTGGTATCCAAAGAAATACTAGGCCTCATATAGGTATCAATATTTTGGTTTGGTATTAGGATGGGTTGGAAAAAAGTTAGAATAGCTTTTAAAATTCTTTGAGACATTTCAAAACTACATATTTTTTAGATTGTCACTTTTTGGCACACTGTGATCCTACACATACCCTATATATACATATCATATGTATATATATACATATATATGCATATCAACGTGCATATATGCATATATACACATATATATACATTTAAAATATTTCAAAACATATGAAATATAAAAATATTAGAAAACTTAAAAATATTAAAAACATTATCATGTTTCGGCATTTGATGAGTCAAATCCCTAGCTAATTACACATTCGATTGAAACTCTCATCATCATGATGGATATGATAGGTTTGAAGCAATTCTTAACCCCAAAAGTAACCTAGGTACTTTTTATTAAAGGTACTTTTTTAATCACTTTTGATAAAAACTTTGTAAAAAGCAATTTCTGACAAAAAGTAGAAGACTTTCAATTAGAAGTCTTGTTGAGTTTTCTATAAAATCTCCTTGACTAAATTTTTTGGATCAATTTCTTCCTCCAAAATAGTGTAACTTACTATTGTGGGTTGACTCCTAGTTTAGCCTATACTCGTTCAAATTATCTCAAGGATTTTAGAACTTCTATTGTAAAAAGAATAGAAGAATTATTACATTAGAAAGGTATTAAGTTTCCAAACCATAGCATAATTATAATTAAGGTAACTAAGAAAATATAAGCTATAATTGTGATTGAATTTAATACTAATAATTATCAACATAATAATAATAATAAAATCCTCTACACCTTTTTCAAATTTTGTGATAAATGAGAATTATTGGTCAAGAACTCATCAAAGTATTTTTAAAAATATTAGGATGCTAACTGGTATTATGGATTTAATAAACCTCATAGATAGTCCACTTTGAGAGTTGGAGTTACAAAGATAGACTATAATAGTGTAAATCATTTATAGCCTTTACTAAACTTTGTTTACCACTAAAGTCTCAATATAGAACTAAATTCATAATGGAATAGAGTGGTTATAGGGTTTTAGTGGGAAGAGATGGTGGCTAAGGAGAGGGTAGTGAAGACGATGATGATGGGGAATTGTCACATCTCCCTTTTGGCGGTATCAGGATGTTCTAGGAACATTGGTTTTGGGTAGATCTACTTTCGGAGTTTGGTTTGTGACTGTGATAGCCATATTGGACTGTGTAAATCTAGATGGAGTTCTAGACTTGGACTATACTAGACATAGTTGTGTTGGGACTTGGAGAGGTGGTTTTTTACAGGTAGATTCTGATGAAGATGAAGACCCAAACGGATCTTACTGGTGTCTTCACTATTGGATGCTTTTGTTATCTAGAGCAACAGATTGGGGGTGGTTTTCCCTGTTGTATTTTCTTTCTCTAGATGAACTAGTGATCTTTGTTGGAATAGATTAGGGGTTGTTTGTCCAACTTCCTATGCTTTCCCAAGCTACATTTGTGATCTCTAGTGTAGTAGATTGAGGGATTTTTTCCCCTCTAGTCTTTGCCTTCCCAACATCTATTTATGGTCTCTAGTACTAGAGATTGGCATTTGTTGGCCCTATTGTCTCTTCTTTCTGAAAAGTGTTCTATATGAGAGTCATGGTTATTTTTGGAGGCCTTTAGGTACCTTCCTTGTTTGGAGCAGTGTTTTAGGGTGGATGGGTTGGCAATGTTGAATAGATGGGTTGAATCTCTCCTCCCTTGTAAAACACTTAGTCTTTAGCAGAGGTGGCCGCTATTTTTCTCCTCCACTTTGTTGTATGATATTGAGGTGGAGGACCCTATTGAGGTGGGGGGAAAGATTATGAAGGTAGTTGGTTGATGGGGTAAAGTGGTGTTGAATGGTTTTAGTGGGTACTCTCCTTCTATTGTTGGAAATCATCCCTTTCACTTTGTAAGAGATCAAGCTAGAGAGAGTATGTTTGAACAATATACTTCACGTAGTGAAGAAGGTATGACTTTGTAGATAAATTCTTTGCTGTGGAGATGGGTGTTACTTCTTTTGAGGATGGCTTATGTATTCTTTTTAGCTTCTACATTCAAAACTTTCCCATGGAGGTGGGGATCTTATTTGGTCAATGAGAAGCAGAGAAGACTCTTGTTAGGATCTTGTGTACTTGCATTAAGTTTAGTAGCTTGGTTAGCAAAAGAAGGGGGATGAACTCTTACCTCTGGGGTTTGGTCTTCCTCCTCCCTGACCCTCTAATTTCTATTAAATGGTGATCTAGGATTTTGGGAGAGCTAGAATACTTTTGACTACATTTTCAAAAGTTGGAGGTTGGTCTTTTCCTAGACCCATGGTTGGGAGATATGTACTATTTTTGCCAAGGACGGAGGTATAGTCATTTTTAGCCTTCTATTTTTTTTAGGGTTCTAAGAGGTGTGAATGGCCTGATTTTATTCCCTTGTTGTTATGACAATGTTTTGTTTTCCTTTTCCTTGTAATCGAGTGATTGTTGACAGTTTTAAAGGCCACACTCTATCTAGTCCTTTATTTTTATTTTTTATTTATCTTTCATTACTAGGAACTAGTAATTTGATTTGTTACTGGTGTCTAGAAGTCTGAATGTACTTCAAATCAGCATGCATTAATTATTTCTTTTCTTCATTAAAAGCATTGAAATACCAAATAATTAATCAAATAAAGAGATTTTTTCTCGATAAAAAGTTTGGTCCATCAAGAAACATTATGTAGTTAATGAGCATGCAAAAAATCAAATTACATATCTAGATAAAACTATGTACTACACAAGGTCAAAGATAATGCATTCAGATAAAAATTTCACATGCATTTTCAAACAAAATATTATTTTCTAATGAGAGACAAATTAGACTTAATCACACATGCATTAATTGGATCACTAGACTCACTTTATAGAAGAACCTCCATCTTCTTCACAAGATTCTCTACAAGCTGTAAAATAATCAAGATAAGAGCTTATGTTCCCTTCTCATATTTTAACAAAGAGTCCTTTGGTCAAATAAAAAAATAAAATCAAATTTGATATATAGCTAAAAATAGAGATAATTTTCAAGAGATGTCATCATGTTGAAGAACAAAAGAAAAAGTATGCAATAAAAGTTAAAGAAAATAAGTGTTAATGCTTACAAGGAAATCTCAATACAATTGTTTTAAGATTTTTATAACATTTACTATATAAATATAAATGAATTTCTCATCTAAAATGATGAATAATAAGATAAAATTATAGTATAAATAGGAACAAGAATGATTGAAAAATTGTAATAACAAATACCACCAGTTCTATATAAAAAAGATTGTGAACATGACATGGAATAATAAAAATAAGCTATGTATAATAGAAAGGGTTGCAATAAAAGGACAATTGTTAAATATTATAATAGAAATTCAAGAAACATGATTGAAAAATGTACAAATCATAATTTGAAAACTTGTGGGAACTATGATTTTCTTGCCAAAGAAGAATTATATAGAAGAAACAATCTTTAGGGGTATTTATTTACTTTTTTGAAACTCAATGGATTCAATTTTATTCTATTGAGTATGTAGAATATTCTGAAATCATCATAAGAATATTGTTTCTAGTCATATTCACTTCATTATTTTTTAGGGCCTAACTTGGTCATCTAAGGACTTAATAAAATCTATCTACATGTGTGTGCATGTGCATGTCTATACATACATTTATGCTTATGTATACACACACGCACCCACCCACCCACACACACACAACCAAAATATGCCCTAAACAATTTTTTAATGATTATGAGTAGAAACAAGTTTCTTTTGATGATCATGTGTGTGTGTGTGTGTGTGTGTGTGTGTGTGTATTTTACATATATACACATGCCTATGCATACACATACATTTGTATAGATATATACATTCACATATATCTTTGTGTACACAGACACACACACACACATACACAAGAATGGATTTCTAGTTGGTTTCTAACAAAAAAATATTGTTAATTCTTTATTAGACATTTCAATTGAAAATTTAGTATCAATTAGAAAAATTCAACAATTTTATCATACTATTGATTCAAGAGAAATTAAAAGAGCATTAGAAAAGTTGAAATACACAAGAATGGATTTCTAGTTGGTTTCTAACAAAAAAATATTGTTAATTCTTTATTAGACATTTCAATTGAAAATTTAGTATCAATTAGAAAAATTCAACAATTTTATCATACTATTGATTCAAGAGAAATTAAAAGAGCATTAGAAAAGTTGAAATTTTAAATAATAGAATGCTCATATAAGAAAAAGTACCTCCTAGAAAAGAGATTCAATATAAAAAGATGTGAAAAGGACTTAATTATTAAATTTAATATAAATTCACAAGAAAAACATCATTAATAAAATGATAGATTAGTGAGGTGAATGAAAAATGGCTCTACTATATGGGAACAGGAAAATAAATGTCTAGAGTTTCCATGCAATGAGAACCGCTTTGATATCCTATAAGATGATTCCTTTTTGAAGAAAGTCTGGAACACTCAAGATTGAGGGTTTCAGCCCGCATATTAAAAAATCTGTCAGCCAAAGTACACTACATTCTCTGCTTATCAAAAAGAAATGTGACTATATACCATACAAATAAAGCTAAATAGGTTATTAAACTATAGAATAAAAAACCTTGAACTATCGAAGTAACAAACTAAGGCGCACATGGAAGTTGACAAAATATTTCTAATAATAAGTTATCTTCATCGTCATCAAGATTTAAATAATTGAATCTAAAAAATCATCTTAAAAACACCAGTGATGAACTAATGTGCGCACGTAAGTTGCAAACGGTTGAGATTAGGGCTTCAAAATCTTGGTTTGACGTGCTACTATAACTCTCATCTATTATGATTGGTACCATAAGCCTTCCTTATTATAATAGTCTCTATTTGACTTTCTACAAACAAATCTATTGGTTCTTAACCTCAAAAAATAAAGAGTTTGTTAGGATACCCATCCTTTCAGGTTGGTATTTTGCAGGTGGGATGTATAATATGAAACCATCAAAGTACAATAGAACATATTTCTTAGCAAAGAAATGGCGTCATCTCAATCTTACTTCAAGGACAATTTGATAGTCAATGTTGTAAAGTGCAGATAGTTTTAAATTGTAGTAAAAATATATGTCTGCTATTTTGCAAATAGCCGAGATATCTATGTTTATCGGTATACGTGCTTGTCATGCAACTATTTCTAAACATGAGACACTTTTCTTTATTAATTGCTTCAGTACTTGTCATGTTCATCACAGTTTTTAAATCTTTCTACTGTGAGACCGATTTTCAGATAAAACTATTCACTCATATTCAACCGTGGAAAAAATTATAGGATGCATGTGAAGCTTTCGCCTTAGCTAGCTTCAAGATAATCACTTCTTTTTAAAGGTTGTTTGATATAAGTTAGCTTCAAATACAATTATTACTTTTGTTTTCCCTTTTATAATTTGAAGAATATCATTGTTGACTTTCCTATTGTCAAGCTGGAAACAATCCCAGAGCTCATGAATTATAATATATTGCAGAAATACATGGTGAGGCAAGCACATGCCAAAGTCAGCGCCTAATTATTAATGTTTATTTTTCAATTACTTAAAAAAAAAGAAGACCATAGAGAAGATGTATGCCAAATTAGATATTATGTTTCTTCTTAACTTTAAGCATACCCCATAATCTTTCGTGGCAGTGAAGTTTGGAGAGTGTTTACTAAATAATATAGTAATTTTATTGTGGAGATTTAAAGACAAAATCATTTATCTAGTGTTTTACATATATTTATTTTTAATAACATAAATGGTTCATTCAATACTTAGTACTTATTGCATTTATTCATCATTTATAAGAATGAAGTATGGAGAATCCTCGAAAAGTCACAAATGACAAAATTATTCAAATATTTGATGTCCAATTTAAACATTTGTGCTTTGTCAAGGTCACAATTATGTTTAAGATCAAGACCACCTAGCTAGTAGCTCAATTGGCACACAATGCCTTTAATTGTTGTTGACAAGTGTATCCTAATTGACCTCTCATCGCAATACTATAACAGAAATATTGTTAACCACAAGACTTCCACAAGATGAAACCCTCTTGTGTTGGAGTAACAATATTGATATGGATGATCTCTTGGAGAGTAGTGATGCTTGTCCTTTATGAGCATCACATTGTTGCAACAAGTGCTAAATGGAATATTAGTTCTCTTAATATGTAATTTTACGTGAGCCATCACTCATGTTTCAATAAAATTAAAATGCTTTGGCTCCATAAACACATAGTTGAGTCCTAAAAGAAATGTCATAATATTATAATTGTTGAAAAGGTATTTTTATATTGACAATTGTATTTTAATTATAATAGACTCTTAGTTGACTAAGTTCTCTTATCAAATTGCATGCATAAAAATAGAGAATTATATTTCTACAAAATAGTATATTTATATATTTGTACCATTAACAAATATGAGAGTGGAAATTTATATTTATAAATTTAAATTAACTCAAGATTTTTCTAAATACAATAAAAGTAAAAAAAATATGATTTGATGTATTTTTGTGATACAAAAGTGCCATCAAGTGAGTACACTATGTTAGGATTAGCAAGACATAAATTAAAATTAGCTGCAAATATAACCAATATCAAAAATCAATAAAGCACATAGAAGAAGAGAACAAAAAGATACCATTATTTAATTTGGTTAACCCAATCCTTGTGCTATTTCGATGAAACATCGAGCCCAATATTGTTATTATCCATGATTTCAACCTGATTACAATCTGCAATCACTTACGACTCAATACCACCACAAGAAGCTACCAAATTATCATCCCTTAATAAAATCCCTACCCCCAAGCCATTTTAGACAACAAAAATGTTTCTTAAAAAACAAGGGCTAGACTCAGTCACAACATGTCAACCCCTAGAAAACTAGACTGAAAACATTATTTTCTCAAGGAATACCATCCGCAAACCCTGATGAGGATACATGAAAAGTGTACAAAACCTACTTGTTTGATCACCACAAGTTAACAATCTCCTACTTGGGAAGTAATCAAGCTCCACACTAAATGACAATTTCCCACTTGGAGACCTATCCTACATATAATTTGTGAGACTCCTATTAGATCAACTACCTTCTAGACTCTATTGCTATTTTAGTCAATTCATTTTAGAACAACAACCAAATTCAAAGAGGAGTTCAAACTCTCCCTTTTCACTTCCTTTGTAAACATATGTGATGCATTAGAATTTCTATGTATCACTTACATCTTTAACTATCGATCATCCAAAACTGACTGAAAAAATAGTACCTCAACTGTATGTATTTTGTCCTAAGTGTAACGAAAAATTCTTGGCAAGATGAATGAAACTCTAGCTATCTATATATAGATAATTGTCCCATTATCAGTGTCTCAATTCTTTTATAAATAATTACAACCATATCATCTCTTTGAAAACCTCTATAGCATCAATATACTCTTCCATTATAATGGATAAAACATTCACCTTCTATAACAAAGAAACCCAACTCATTGTTATTCCACCAACAATTAATACATATCCTATAGTACTCTACCTAGTATCTAGACCCCCTAGCAAATTTGAGTCAATGTAGCCTTGTAAATCAATAGTAACAGGTTCCAAAATCTAAACATTTATTGGATGTTCCTTTCAAATAGCTAACAATGCATTCCAATGCTCATTTTTAAGATGATTCGTATAATTGGTAACAACTCACACTACATGTGCAATATATATCTTAAAACATACCATAGAATACATTAAAATTCCTACAATTGAAGGATAAGATACCTTGAATGTTTTATGCTCCTCTTCTTGTATCTTTGGAGATATCTCTTGAGTCAATTTAAAATGACTAAATAAAGATGTGTTGATAGCTTTGGCATTCTCCATATAGAAATTTTCCAACACCTTAATATAATCATCTTGAGGTAATGTTAATATTTAATTTTTCCCATCTCTATAAATTGTAACACTAATGATTTATTTTTCTACCCCCAAATCCTTCATAGAAAATGAGTCTGTTAACTGTTGTTTGAATCCCTTGATGTGATCCATGTTAGACCCGACTACAAGTATACAATCAATTTATAGATATAAAATAGTCTATCTATCATCATCCAACATCTTAAAATAATATAAAGGTATAAATAACACTTTATGTATCCATGATCATTCATAAAACTGTTAAATTTAATATAACATTGCCAAGGTGGTTGCTTCAAGCCATATTAAATTTTCTTCATTCTGCACACTAAATTCTCCTTACCCTTGATCTGAAACCCCCATGGTTGTTCCATATAAACTTATTAATCCAAATCAATAATTATAACTATGTAAAAATAAATTATTTTAATGGCTAGAGAAACTATCTCATCAAAATCAATACCCCTTTCCTATGCAAATACTTGTACAACTAAGCTAGCTTTAAATATTTTCTTAGCTCCACCTTGTTCTTTCATATTGTAAACCCATTAATTTTGTAAAGCCCTTTAAACTTTAGGTAACTTACATAAATCACAAGTCCAATTTCCAGTAAAACGTTCATTTCTTCTATCATTAAAGACTCCCACTTAAGCTTTGTGTTTACTTGTAAAGCTTCACCATAAGATTCCAATCCACCTGGATTAGTTAATAAATAATGATACAAAGAAGGACACAATATTTTTGGATGTCTACTTAGCCTTATTGGTTGTCTAACATTTACTGGGGTTTGCGATATTTGTTGTTTCTATTATTATGGAGCATAAGGAACCACTGAAACATAATCTTTTGGAAACATTTTCTTTCTTCTCATTACACTTTGTCATTGAATATGTCACCCTTAGTTTGTACAATTTTATGATTTTTAAAATCCCAAAGTCTATATCCAAATTCATCAATACCATATCAAACAAATACATATTTTTTAGATTTATCTTCTATTTTGGTAATATTTTTAGAATCTATATGTGCAAATATTTCAAAATTGAAGGTTCTAAGAAAAGGATGAGTCACCTTCTTACTAGTCTATGCTTCCTCTAGAATATCACAACCAAAAGGGGTAGAGGTAATTATATTGATTAAATTAGCAACATTATTAAAAGCTTATGTCCACATATTTAAGGGTACCTCAACATGCAGCCTCATAATCCTTGCATGCTCCAATATTATCCTATTCATGCTTTCAACCACTCTATTTTCTTGTGAATTCCTTCAAACAATTTTTTGCCTACGAATTCCTTTATAGTAACAATAATATTCCAATGCATTGCTACAATACTCACCACCATTGTTTGAAATGAGACATTTTAGTATTTTCTCAATGTCATTCTCAACCAAGAATTTTCATTTCTTAAAAATTTGGAATACATCATATTTTTGTCTATGAAAATTAAACATACTTTTCTAGTTGCATCCTCAATGAATGTAACATAATAATGAGAGTCAACAAAGGAAAATATCTAAGTTGGTCCCCATACATCTATATGGACAAGCTCTAATTTCTCATTTTTTCCTTCCTTCCCATTCTTCACAAAACTCACTATCTTTTTTTTTTTTTCTATAAATATGTACCTTTCAAAGAAATCCATATTGACTTTTATAGACCTAGTAAGACTTTCTTTAGATGAATTAATTATGTACCCTTTTTACTCATGTACCCAAGTCTATTATGTCATAGTGTTGTGTTAGAATCTACAATAATTATCTTACATTCTTTCTGCTCAACTACAACAATTATTCCTAAACAATGATTTTTCTCTAAAACAATTGAATTAGAGGGAAAAAATGACCTATAAAAAGATATAAGGTGCCTTCTTGTGGACCTTTTGTCACTACTATGGAACCTTTTGAAACATTCTCATTTTTATCATTAAAAGTGACTTTGCAACCATCATCACCTAGTTGCCCTGTTGAAATTAAATTCCTGCTCAGTGTTGGAATATGTCTTACCTCTTGAAGTAACCTATAATTCCCACTTTGCAAATTGATCTTAATTCTTTATTTCAAACAATTTGACAAGATTCATTATCTCTCAAATAAACTAGCCGAAAATTCCCTTAGACATAATTAGGAAACTAACTTCTATGGGAAGTAGCATGAAATGAAGACCTTTAAAATAAAACCCATGAATCATCAATATTTTCTAAGGAAAGAAGTAAGAATTCTCTTTGGATTTATTAGTCACCATATTTTCCTCCTTTTTTCCATCTCGTTTGTCTCCTTCACTATTCTTCTGAGACAAAAAATCTTTCTTCTTAAGCCCTAGTTTTTCACAGTGTCCACAATCTCTTGATCCTCTTGATTGAGATCTCTTTTTGTTTTATTTTCCTCTTGATTGTTCACAATTTCCAAAAAAATTTCCTCTCATTCATTCCACCTCTCCTCTCTGCCTTAAAGATACTTCCTAATGTAGCTCTACTTGAGCACTTTCTACAAATTTTCTCTCACAATAACACCAACCATATTTTCAAATTTTAGGGTATGAGAACTAGAAACAAAATTATTCACAACCATTACAAGCAATTCCATCTTTTAGGAAAAGAACACAGAATCAAGAGAGACCTAATTTCTATATCAAAATTATATTTATAGAAGATGATTGACTGGTAACCATCGTAAACTCATCCAAAGGACTAGAAATAGGTCAACCTTCTAACATCTTCATATTAAACAAATTCTTAATGATAAATAGCTTGTTTGAAAAGAAAGGCTTTTCATATAACTTTCCCTAACTTTTTAAAATTCTTCTACTATATTTAATTTCATAATATTAAATGTCACTAATTTTTCTAGACATAAATGAAACTTTTAAGTGCCTTCCTATCCAAAATATTATATTCGTCATCTAACATATTTGTGTCTTTCTTGGATTTTCTTTCTAATGGCCACCATAAATCCTTCTGATAAGGATAGTCCTACATTTTCATTTTCGATAATTGAAGGTCTTTTCCATTAAACTTCTCAACTTTAAGTTTACCCTCATCTACCATCACTCCCACTCAATCATGAAAATCTGACTCAATCACGAGATCTTTATGAAAAGAATAGCTGATTTAACAACCTTGCTTTGATACCACTTGTTAGGAATAGTGAGACTGAAATAACATTTACATGCAAATATAACCAATATCATAAAAGAACAGAGCACATAAAAGAAGAGAATGAAAAAAACAATGATTTAACATGGTTCGCCCAATCATTGGGCTATGCCCACCAAACATTGAGTCCAATATTATTATTATCTAGTGAGTACAACCAAATTACAACCTATAGTGCCTTACAACTCAATACTACCACAAGAAGCTACTAAATCAACATCCCCTAATAAAATCACTATCTCAAAACCATTTTATGCAAGCTTTTTGTTGTTTATAGAATTAGGGCCAGAGTTAGTTAAAATATGTAGGTCCCTAGAAAATGGGCCAATTTTTTCCTTGGGGACTGCCACCCTGAACTTCCATAATTGGGTGCTACTACCCAAAAACCCCAATAAATGTACATGCAAAGTATATAGTACTTACCTGATCAGTCATCACAAGCTAAAATACTACACTCCATACCTAAGACCCTAGGATAAAATGTAACTAGCATACTATGAATTAATGCTTAGTGTGAGCCACTCCTTGTTATGAACCTCTTTATATTCTTTCTTTTATGTCTAGTTATGTGAGTAGCTTTTAAAATCTATAATTATTTAATGTAACCTATACATCAAAAGAAAATAATTATTTAATTAAGCTATTGATTGAAATAATTTCAATTAATTTTCCTTAATTCTTTAGAAATAATCTATATTTATATTATGGTACATCAAATTTACTATATATAAATTAGTTTTTATTAAACTATGTTATATAATATCTATAATATTGTATTTGTACCTATGTGTGTGTGTGTGCCTATGCCTGTGCGTGTGTGCGTGTGTGCGTGCGTGCGTGCATGTGTGTGTGTGTGTGTGTGTGTGTGTGTGTGTGTGTGTGTGTGTGTGTGTGTGTGTGTGTGTGTGTGTGTGTGTGTGTGTGTGTGTGTGTGTGTGTGTGTGTGTTATATTATGTATATATATAATATATGTTATGAATAAGTAGAGTGGGATAAGACATGAACCCTTCCAATAAACTTAACATCATGTCAAAAGACACAAAGATAAGGTTCCAAGACGTGATGCCTACAAACTATAACTAACACAAAAGAAGCTTAAATTAGCAAGATAGAAACATGGAAGAAAAAAATAGACTAGGTAGCCAAAAATAAAATTTCCATCTAATGCCTAGAAGGTCAAAAATAGATTGGGGTATAACCAAAAAGACCAACAACATCAAAATAGTCGATCCAAGAAGATCCAACTAGATATAACCATGCTAACCACACCAAAGGTCAATGACAACCACGAATAGAAAAAAGAAAAAAATTGAATCCATCAAACACCAACCATCGAGATCCCAATACACACCACCCTAAGGTAAAGGATTTGTAGACTACGCTACTACTTATGCAACTCCTTGAGCTGGTCTAGGAAGGAGTGCTTGAGTTGGCCAAAAAAATTGCCTTACTTGTCCATTGGGAAACTTATAGATAGCTCTTCTCCTTACTTTGAGTCTCCTATTTGCACATTATGTTAGTCAATATTTGATCCAACTAGAGCCTTAAGTAGCTAATTTCAACTTCAATCTTAGCCTACATAGAATTTTGGTGAGAAAATAAATTATTCATTTGGTCCCATAGTAGGTCTTGATTTTTTTTCATAACCATGAAGGTCTTTGGTATTTCATCTTTTTCTTCTTCTAAAGAAACTCTATTCTTCATATCCACCACCTATTCCTCAAGTTGCTCCTAATTGTGCAATCTATCACCTAGTGCCTAACGAACTTCCCACCAGGATTCATCCA
Source organism: Cupressus sempervirens (assembly GCA_028749045.1). Lineage (NCBI taxonomy): Eukaryota > Viridiplantae > Streptophyta > Pinopsida > Cupressales > Cupressaceae > Cupressus > Cupressus sempervirens. The sequence goes on along the minus strand of CM053787.1, from coordinate 946,545,265 downwards.
TATGACACTTGATCCAATCTTTAGCCTTGTGCTCTTCCTCAACTATGGCATCCAATCTATTGATTTTCTTATGAGAAATATCCATATCAATACCTCCTTTTAATCTACTATAGCATTTCAATGTCCTATCTCTATAGTCCTCTATTTCTAGGCAGTTCATAATCACATCTTCTTCCCAATAGGGTTTACTATTTGGCAAAGTGAACTTTTTCATCTATTTTAGGGCATGCCTAGCAAAATAATTAGGATCATAGGTCCTAGCAAGGGCCAAGGGCAAGAAGAATTCACTCATGAATTCATCTATTTCTTTAGTGGCGTCATTCCCTATGACAAAATCACCCACTCTAATTTTTCTAGGAACAAAGTAATCCTTTTTTATCGTAGGTTTGACATATTCCATGCTCATCATTATTAATTCCAAAATAACTCTATTGTTTGTATACTCTCTATAATGTATTTCAGAAAAATATGAGGGGGTTGGGAGCATCCATCAACCCTTAAAAAAATGTCAAAAAGAAAAAGACTTTCCTAGTCATGCCTAACGTCCTATCCTCATTAGGGGATCTAGGGGTTCTAATTAGCATCCTAACCCACCTAGGAACCCTCTCAATAATATCAACTAACATATTTTAAATTGGAAAAAATAAGTAATTATAAAAAGAAATAGCATTAGAATAGGGATAAAACCTTTGCCATAATCTAGTCCATAGCTAGACTGGTAGATTTTCTCCATTCTTTGTAGTTCCTTCAATGAAATTAGGACTAATATGCCTTGTGTTCTTGTATAAAATGATGTGAATCAACAATTAGAAGTGGTGGAATTTGAAATTCCCCATTTCTCCCCTTTGAGCAACCTTAATCTCATCATGCATAACATTTATAATGTGGGTCACAAAATCATACCCTACATTATGGTGCAAGTCTTGTATGTCTAGGGCCATGATGTATACATTTCTAGGAGAATTCATTTTTCCATCCAATCCAATCACCTTATCCACTCAAAAGATAGTATACTGGAAGTATTTGCTAAAGAATTCTAGAGGTGTGAAGACTCCTACCTCCTTTAGGAGCTCACCCTTTTGCTTTTTGGACTTAGGGAGATGTCTTTGCATAACCCTTCCAATGAAAAAAATATTTCGAGTCAGGAATATCTCATCCATTTTATCTTTCTCAATGATCTTTATCATTGGTCCTCCAAGGTTAAAAACTTCTATCAACGTCTCCCTCTCTAGTGTGCACTATCCACTCATATCCTTCTTGTTGAATCCATGAGTTGTAGGATTATAGGACTTTACTAAGGCCTTCACCAAGTCAACATCTACAATCACCTCTGGCATGATCAACTTTGCTAAGTTTCTTATCTAGGGGTTGCACATTGCTGGATTTTAAAACCTATTGTTATAAAAATATTAGAATAACTCATTGTCAATAGTTTCTGGCATAGTTGCATCTTTGTAGAAACTATATGTGTCTTTGAAAATATGGGAATTCATTGTCTAGTCATGGGATGATCCTAGTAAAAAGTAAACACACTCTTCAGTATATAAATTGGCTAGCTTTGCCTTGGCTTTCTGAACACCTTGAGTAGCCTCTTCTACATTGACTTGTGCTATCAACTTTCCCTCTTCCTGGGATATTTTTATTTAAATTTGATTTCTCCAAACACTTCTTCTACAACTTAATTCTTTGAAACAACTTTATGATCAATTCACTTTTATCTCTAAATTTTTTTGAATGTTTTAATTAGAAATCTATTACATCACCTTTTAATATAATTCAATCATGGAAATAGCATTAATGGTTTATTTAAGTCAAAATGCATGAAAATTTCCAAAAACTCAAACAAGTGTCACAATCTAGTTTTATGATGCTTGTACTGCTAGCTTTCAAAATGCCTTTTACACTTTTTAGATAGTACCCATCATTTTTTGTAATCATGAGGTTACAATAATCACTTCTCTACTAAATCTTTAGGTTGCAACCATGTGAACACTAGAAAACTATTAGTTGTTCACAACTTTGCAAAGATTATCTTCTAACTCTCATTACTTGCAATTGTGTGAAACCTTCACAATCACTTCATCACTACTTCATGGTCTATACTTTACCTTGTTATTTTAATCATGTGAATGAGAAACTACATAAACTTCTTCATCTCTTGACTACATCACATTGTCACAACCCTTTGATTTATCTATCTTTGATGGGTTGTCAAACTATGAAAAATACTAATCACACCATCGTGGCTTGGTTCTGACATTAAAAGCTCACAACCATGTGAAACCTTTTAATTCTAAGTGATCTCTTGGATTTTGCCTTTATTTCCTTTTATCACTTTAACTACATGACTGAGTGATGACCAAATCCTTATAGGCTCTTAATTTGTTCATTGATTCACACCTTTCATTTCATCTTAAGGTCCTAACTACACAACCATGTGACCACAAATTCTATGGATCATTTTGACTCCTTCTTTAGGTCATAGCTATCTAACTAACTATGTTCTTTAAGCATGTGACTGTGTGATCAAAGCTGATTGCTAGGTCACAACTTCACTTTATTCCATGTCTTCTAACTGTGCGACTACACAATCAAATAAAACTTCAAAGGCTCTTAAACATGTCGCCAATTCACAACTTATATCTTTTACTATCACTTTAACAACATGATTGAGTGACGAAACATCTTATACAATTTGATTGTATCCTTTATCCATGTGACTGTGCGATCAAAGTTGATCTCCAGGTTGTAACTTATATTTCTCTTTACCATTGCGACCATGCGGTCAAGCAATTCATTCATCATATTGACTATTTCACATCATTGTGACTCTTCTATTAAACTTCTAACTTCTAAAGTTGTTCAATTGCACAATCAAAGAGATCACCAAGTTGCTCTATCACTTTGACTATTTAAACATTAGGTTGTGAAACTGCAAATGACTTCTTTAACCTTTTTCATGCTATCACACAGTAATCTTTATGTTATAATAAACACTTCCTTCAAAATCTTCCAAATGTCTCATCTTTGACATTCTATAAGGGTAGTGACTAAGTGTTAGTCCCTTTTCACATGGTTGCCACTTAAAATGCTAGCTCCATACTTAACCATGTGACCCTGCATAAGTTATTTACAAACTACATCACACCTTCATTGTTTGAAATAACCACTTGAGATTAATTGAGACAATCAAGTGAACACTAAACACTTGACTGTGTCACACTATCACACCATAAAATGATTAAGAGCTTAATTATTCCATGATAGAGTGATCACCTTGGTCACATGATCACACCTTGAATTTTTTGAAGTCTTTTAAAAGTGTGAAACATGTTTTAAAATAAGGAGGGTTTCTAACATGAAAAACATGCATATAGATTAAGAAAATAGGGTTTTCTAGGGGAATACTTTACACATAAAAATTGTAAACCCTAAATTTGCACAAAATGAAAATTGGATTTTCACAACAAATTTTCATGATTGAAACAAGTTGAAAATACATGCCAACACCACATATATAAAAACTAAATATCTAGATTGAAGGAATTAAAATTGGTAAAGGAAGGACTACAATCCTCTAACAAGGAGCTAACAAAGTATATCATAGATGCTTGGGACCCTTGTAATTGTACCTACGAGCATCACCACTTGCAAACATATTTGATCCAACAACAAATGAAAATAAGAAATTGTTGGAAAATCTATGATAGGAGATACACTTTAGGAAAATTGGCCATCCCTAGATTAATGCTATGAAGATCCAATGTCCTCTCATTAAAAACCTTGACAATCTATTGCTAGACATGGACAAGTTGATGAACATGATGTCTAACCACCAGGCCTCCATGCAAATAGAATCATATAAGATGACAGTAGGGCTATCACTATTATAAGGGGTAATTGATATGAAAATTATTTTTATCATTAGTTATGTGATTCTCAAAACTAGTTAGTTGTGATTGCATCACTAGAAGCAGTTAGAGGAGTTCAAGAAGGAGAGATCAGTGAGAGCTAAGAAAGAATTAAAAAATGTGTACAAGTTAGTGAAGATGGTAATTACGAAAAATCTATGAGTATCTTAAAAGTTTACAAATTGACTCATACATGACTGCAAACAATCAGTTGGTAGATATCCGATGTGTGAAATCCTAATTCCTATAGTTCATCAAGGAAGTAACTAGTAATTTCAACTACCAAGACTCAAAGATCTCAAAGGTGAATACCATAGATGACATTATGATGCAAGTGTTAGACAAGCTCTAGTCCAAAGATACCATAGTAGATGATTTGATAGAAGACCATGACTATTGGGTAGTGAAAGCTAAAAATGTCTATATTCTAGTTATCAAGTCCAGTTACAAATGGTGCTTGATGTGTTAAGGCAACACAAGGTCATTTCTACAAAGAAGAACTAAGGGTCCATTTGGCTGCTAGAATATAAAAATGGGAATAGGAATATTTATTCTTGAATAGAAAATGGGGTTACCTATTCCTATTCTTCTTTGGTCCACCCAATATTTGATGCAAAATTCACGGACTAAAAAATTTATGTTTTCTTAAATTAAAAAAATTGGAATAGGAATATGTATTGCTATTCCACTTGTTTAGGTGGAATAGAAAGTCCTCATTTTTGGGCCAAAACTAGAATACATATTCCAATTTTATTCCTATTCCAATTCTAATTTGATGCATCAAAACAGAGAATTCAAAATTTTAAGAATATACATATGCTTATGCCACTTGTATTCCCATTTCCAAATGAACCCTAAAGGAATTAGGAGCATTACAAGTCTTTGCATCATGATTCCTCTTCAGTTTAAATTTTGACTAGTGTCACTCTATGTTTGTTTTTCACTATTAGTATAGCCATTTTGGGCAATCATTTGTGCATGCATAATTTGTAATGGATGAATGATGGTCAATCCTATTTTTGATTGTGATTGTTGAAAATGATTTGATATAATGAAATGTAATTGGTCAAATCTTGAAGGGGGCATATAAATGTAATTTTCAAAGATTAATAAAAGATTGACAAACTCTTGGTGTCAATTGGATTTGTAGCTATGTCTACCTAGTCTACTATGAATATTTGTCATTCACTACATTCTAGATTAGTTTTTCCTTTGAATTGAAAGATATTTGTATTCGATGCTTTTAATTTCATATTGATCTAAGTGTTGTTATAATGTTGGCAGTCAAGAAAATTGTGTATTTCATTTCATCTAAAATTTTGTTTCTTTTCCTTGGCAACATTCTATTTCATAGTTATTTTCATGTTCATTTTAGTGGTTGGGAGTGAGTTAAATTAATGATAAACTAATCAAGTTAGGAGAAAACTGTGAATTATTGTAATCTGACAAGGTGGCTTTTGTATCACTGCATCATTGAGTCTTATTCTACTTTATTATTGTTGATTGGGTCTTGTTAGAATAGATTTGCATTATTTACTTTTGGATTTGAAAGTGAGTGAACTAGGAAATTTTTGTTGAGCTATGTTGACTAGTCTAAAGAGCCACTTGGGTTCATGAATGATATTTTCTCATTATGCATTTCTTCAATCTAGTAGTTGTAGCAGTAGGAGTAGAGGTAGAGTAGGAGTTAGAAGTAGTAAAGAAGAGATGAAAGATAGCTTATCAACCATATCTGTGGGTGTTGTGGGTCATCCAAATATTTCTATTGGCTTAGATTGATTGTATTTACAAGTAGTCTAGTTATTAGCTATATTTCTCTCTAGTGAAGAGCATAACCCCAAAACCTGTGATCTACTAAAGATAGAGCTTGTTTCAAATATTTTGCAACTTAAGGGAGTTATAACTTTCAATTCAAAGGGTAGTGATATAAAATATACACTAACCCATCTATTCGTAACATTCTTTTGTTCCTCTACACATTGGACATTGAAAGAGTCAAGCTACAAGCCAAACATAGGAGGACATACTATTAATTTAAAAATAATATGTAGGTCTAGATGATAGTTTGTGTAGGTCAAGGAGTCATGTCAGATAGGATGGAGTGTCACATGAGATTTTTTTGGCTCTCAATTTTCATGTGAGCCTAGATTCTTTGTCGAAAGAGACTTCACAAAAATTATACAAAATAAAATAAAATATGGAAATATGCAAGAAGGAAGCTAAATTTTTTATTTTCAACCCCATGGCAAGTGCCAAAAATATGTGTCGAAATTGTGCCTACAACTATGACACAACACCTCAATAATTCATTAGATTCATGGTTAGTAAAATTAGATAATTAGAAAACATGAAAGAAACCATGATAAATCAACCTATCACATTCTAGTCAATAGGAGCATGGTTCTCTCCAATTTTTTAGAATTTTTAGTGACTATAGACCCTATTGGAATGAAGGATTTAATATGAATGCAATCTAGTGTATCTTTTTGGATTATTGTATGCAATATTTTGTATGAATCTTTTTGGTTGAAATAATGATGCAATTCAAATATATGAACTCAATAAAGGCATTAATCTCTATAAAATGTGATGCACAATATCTCTAGAGAAAATTCAGCATTATAAATTTACTCTTCAATTGTACATAAGAATGAAGATTGGTAAGTCTCCTTTCATAGGATCCAAGGATGATTTTTAGTTGTGTTCAACACATGCACCTCTTTTTGATTAGTTACCTAGGCGTTGGAAGCAAAACTTGTTCTTCCCTTTATTGGGAGTGATAGCAAAGTTCACTAGTCTATTTGAGTTAGATTTCTTAGTTAACTGGCTCTCTTTATTATTGAAATGATGCAACAATTCCCTTGACTTCACCTTTTAATTTATGCATTGCCAAGTTAACTCTTTTATTTACTTTTTAAGCTCATGTTATAGAATTGATCTCCATTTTCACTCAAAATTTTTTTATATTTATTTAATCAATTCTAGAATTTTGGAGAAGATAATTGAATATTTATCCAATTCAATAATTAATATCTTTAAATATTTAATTTACTTTAATTCATTTTAATTCATTTTTCATGTGTAACTGGCACACATATTCAATTCAATTAATGAGATATGACATTGAATTAAATTAAATGATTTAGGATGATTTATTGAGTTTAGGCTAATTAGGACTCTAATGAATTTTTTTTATCAATAATTGAGTTTAATGATTTTTTTACCAATATTTTTCCTTAATTTTTTATTGAATACAATTTTAATTGTTTATTCAACTAATTTTGAAACCTCTAGTGTGTGAGCACTATAATTTGATGACAATTTAACATTTAAATTTTTTTAGATTGTTAAATAACTCTATTTTAATTGATGACAAATAAATTAATTTAATTAAATTTTTTTGAATGTTTTACTTAACTTCACTATTTTGTTTTTACATACCACATTTGATTAATAAATGATACAAAATTAGTAAATAAAATTATAAAATTATAAAATTTTCATTTCTAAAATAGAAAATAAAATAATTATATTTATAAAATTATGACAAGGAGTACTCAAATGGATTTTGGTTTTTCCAAACAATTTAATCTTGAAGACCCTCTAAAAAGTATGGCAAGGACTGAACTCATCAATTCAATGCCTTAGCTAAATCTTGATAGCTCAAGGCGTAGAATCTAACCCACCAAGTCTATCTCCAACCCTAAATCGAGGTGGGCAAAAGAATTGTTGCCTAAGTGATAAGAAGTGGGTGCCTATTATTTAGAATTCAACAAATGGTTGCCCATTTCTTCCAAAATATCAACATTTAAAAATGAATTTTTAGTCAAAGTTTTTTTCAAATAATTTGCAAATGAGCACCTATTTTTCAAAAAATGCACACTCATTTAAAAAAAATTTGGGTGCCCATTTTTTGAATTTTGGATATGGCATTTGAATCTAATACCAGAACTCAATTTTTAAAATTAGATGCTCATTTCTAAAGGTGTAACATCTCATTCTGCAAACTTTTATGGATTTGAGACCCAACTCTTTGCTTCCACTATTTTATCAAATCTTTCCTTAACAACATGTAATATTATAAATATTGAAGTTGTTTAGAAGTTTTTAATTCTAATTTGTTGAAGTGCAAAAATTGTAATGATTTTTGTTTATTAAATATTTTATTTATGGCCATTTTTCATATATGTGATTTTTTTTGGTATTTTTCAAAACTAAGGCAGTGTTTGTTGTAAAAATGTCTTCTAGAAATTTTGACAATCTATATTTTTAAAACATATATTTAATAATTTAATTATATGTGATATTACACATGTAAAATTGTTATAGAGATTTTTATATTAATTTGAATAATAGCATAAAATTTGAGTATTTGGAGGATTAGAAAATTTAGATAGCATCAATTATAAATAAAACTACAAGGCTATGCAATATTATTATTATTTTAAAAAGTCAACAAGGGTTAATTTGTCCCCTAGATGACATAGTTTTGCACATCCAATTGTATGTTTTATAAATTGAATTTGAACATTTTATATATGCCACACACTTCAACATATAACTTTGATTGTTGATAACTATGTTGAGAAACATAGTTATAAAATGTGATGCAATCTAATATATAGCTTTTTATAAACTATAAATCCTAAACTTAATAGACATTCAATCTCCAATATCCAAAATCAATAGTTTATAAAGTTTATTATTATACCTTGAAGTGAGTGGTATACCTTAGAATCAATATCCTAAACTTAGTTTGATGGTAACTATAACATTTTAAGTTATACCCCTCACTACTATTGGTTTTGGATATTGGTGATTGCATGTGTATTAAGTTTAGGATTTATAGTTTATAAATAATTATACATTGGATATACAAGATGTATGATAATGAAAAATAGATGTAATTATTATTTTAATGGTAAATACATTTGTTTAAATTTTATTTTCAATTAATCATCATTTATATTAACTTGTTTAGTTTAAACAATTGTTCTTAAACATTATGGAACTCAGTAACTAAATTTCATCATTTTGATATAATAAATTTATAATTGTTTTCATGATATGATTTTTTTCTCTAATTCCAATAGTACAAAGCAATTGATATAATTATTTACTAAATAATTTTAAATAAGAAAGTATAGTTAATATGTGAAGGCAATTATAGGCAATTTAATAGAAGTCAATATAAATTATGTTGATATAAATTGAGTGTTGAATATCCAATAATAATCCTCGAAGACAACTATAATAAAAATACATTACATTTTTTATACTATTTTTAAAATTTATTTATTAAGAAAATAAACCTTAGTTAATCATTCTTAAACATCATCAAACATAATAATGAGAATATGTTAATAAGATTGAGGATTAAATATATACAAACCATGTCACATAATATGTACAAGCAATAACTATGCATTGACCATATTAAAAAAAAAAGAAAAAAGGAAAGTACAATCCATGCTTGTTGAGATCCTTGATGTGGAAAACAGTAATGGAAAGTAGCTCAGAAAAACATGAATGGAAAGTAGCCCTTTCGACTAAATTGGAGAGCAGTAGACGCTTCCAAACTCTCTCCTCTCCGCGATTGGAACAAGTTTACACCATTTGATTATCTCTCCGCAATAGACATATTTCGGTCAACATGTGAATAAAATATTTATTGACAGTTTCCGAATATGATAACCACAAAATGAACTAAGAACCTTTCCTTAATTGCAGGAAAAAATTGTTTATTTAATATGGAGTTGTACCAGAGAAGCGATAGGTTTGGTGGACATTCATTCATATGAGTAGTGGGCCAACCTCTACTCAAACACTAGAATGAGACCAGTGTTCCACCATTCCTTGGCTCCTCTTATCTTTGAAAATCTATAATGCGTTTGTCAGTACAATCAATTGTCTTCTATGACAATTCAAATTTATTTACATTTTGTCTTGTAGAATCATCACGAGATGTTGTAAGGAAATTCGATTTCATCCTTTCAACTTTTTTTTACCTACAACGCTTCATTTTTTAGGGTTTTGCTTTCGACGCAGTTTTGATATGGTTCATATTAACGTACCCACATAAAATAGGCTTCTGGCCATCTTATGTTAGTGGAGGTGCCTATAATGGGTTGGACAGTTATTTGTCTTATCGAAGGACATATTAACCTCAAATCTTTAGTCATGTCATGTTATTATGTAGAATGGAGACAAAAGGTGTATACTTTGAATCTTCTTTTGTGTTTGTTACTATGCATATAAGAAATATAATTAATGGTTGATTTTGATTTTCGTGTGGTGCATATCATTTGGAAAATATTTTATTTTGATACCGATATGAGTCTTATATAATTACTTCTTTTATTTGTTTCCACTCTATAGATTACTGCAAAAATCATAGTTTGTCATAGTGTCTCAAATTTATAATAGCTTTTTCTATGTAATTTGCACTTTTACTGATAATTGATTTAAAAGAGATTAGTTTAAATAAAATAAATATATGATTTAAATTTTATAATTAAATTATACAGTCATGTTTCTTTAAAAAATCATTTAATTCATTTATCATTATTGTCACAAACTTATTTTCTTACTCATTTTCTTATATGTAGAAGTACTTTTATCTAGAACCAATTAACTAGTGTTACTAAATGGCATGTGGATTGAGTAAGATAAGGAATCATATTTTCTAGAGACATCCCTCTATTTTCTATTATCTAGATCATATAGTCTTTATAATAATGAATATAGATAGTAAATTTGCATATTCTTGAAATTAATAGTTACAAAGAATATGGTTGTTATATTATAAGACAACTCACAAAAGAGAAACTATTATGACCCTAAGGATATTAGACAAGCTTCTAACATCTCATAAACACATCTAAGTAGACAATTTTCTTCCAATTATATGATATTTTATTGTTTTACTACTAGTACAAACTCAACTTTTGTTTATACAAAAAATAAATCTTAAACTTGATTACGATTGTTAGTCCCTGCCGTTAGGCACGAGACTAAATTTTTTGAGTCCATGTTTCCAATTAGTTTGTGTATTGAAATCCATGCATTGTGCATTACATCCTATGTTTTCTATCAATTAATAGAGTAAACAATGTCTTTTTGAATTGATCATATTTTATTTCTTTTTTTCATTGGTTGTAACTTTTTTCTCAGTAGTCTTTTTATTTTCCACTCAAATAATTAGTAGAAGAATTAGAAGTGTTGGAAAGGTGTCATGCTACATGAAGCTTTTATAGTTGGCATTATGTGAACTTTTCATGTGGTTCATTTCTGCTGCTATATTTTCCATACATGCAATACCCTATATTTGGTTTTTCAATTTTGAAAAAATGCATACCCTATATTTGATTTACACAGTACATTTCGGGATTATTTAATCTATCCATTGTGAAATTGATCTCTAACAATGAGGGATTCATCCCCTTAGCATGTGATAATTGATTTTCCCAAGGGTAGCCATGCATCTCGCTATAGTTGTGGGAATGTTGTTTACATTCTTTATTATCACTAGGGCCACCTCATTCTCTATGAATGCTATTCTCGTCGAGATCAATTTAATTATTTCTTCTAAGGATAGGGAAGCAAATTTTGGTATGAAAAATTAGTTCTTTAAATATCATTTTTCTAAGCATTGAGTTCAAGTTAGTAGGAGATTAATCTATGTTTTTTTTATTTGATTTGATTTATTTTGAATTTTTCAATCTCTAAATTAGGGTTTCCACATCAACCGAATATATTTTATAAATTTCACACAAGACTTGACCTAGCTTTCTCTACTGAGTAATATTGTCCAAAGAACCCCATTTGGTTCTCAAATTTTGAGAGCCATATGATAATCCAAAATCCCATTTGGTTCTTCTCAAATTTCAAAAACTATATGATAACCATGATTACAACCTAACATGTCTTTGAAAGTTTTGACCTGGATCTTCCCCATAAAAAGAATGTTGATTTAATGGTGTCTTGCACTCTCAATTGGATGCAACTCTTTTGATATTGGTGCACCTAGTTTGACCCAATTTGGGTTTTCTATAGTGCTCAGTATTACACATTAATATGGCGTTGATTATTTCAATTCCCCATTGTTGCTATGAATGTATGAGCTTATTTAAAAAGTATGCTCGTCCCTTATCTAGGAAAGTTCTAGAACAAAAGAGTGCTAATCTAAGTGTGGTGGCAAGGTAGGGGGTTGGGCCTTCCATATTTTTTTTGTTTCAAAGGTAAGTTGGGCTAAAATATTTCCCCCATGTTGGCAGGGATCAAGTGATTTGTTAATCAAAAAACAATCTTAACCATCAAGAAGTTAGTTTTTTAAAATCTCATATTGTTTCAACTATTTTTTAAAATGTTGAGAGGCCACATCTTTGTGGTATCTTAAATTTGAAAATGGAAAACTTGGATTCACACTCTCTAACCCTCATACCATGTAGAGCTTCATATTTATGGGGTCTTGTTTCCTAAGTTGAAATTATAGCACTACTCCAAAGTTTATGAAGTAGCATGTAATATGATTTTCAAATATTCTCTTCTCATGATAAGATTTGTATTATGTTATTATTTTGTTTTGAGAATCTAAAATCATAGTTTAAATGTATTTATTAGTAATAATATTATATGTTGTCTTTAGGTGGCATTATTGTTTAACCTAGAATTATACAACCTATTACCATTAGTTGAGAATGATTTTTACCATTAGTAATTTGATTTGAATGACTTTTTATTTATTTTGTCTGATTGTTTGAGTCAATGTAGTAAGGCCAAGTTTTTATAGCTTAAAAATACATATATTTAGAACATAATTTTTAAAAATATAATAGAAATAATGTGGTCAAGGGTGTTTTATAGAAGAAATTGTATAAGCTGGGAAAAAATGTTGTAGGGGTTATTAGTACATTGAAAAACACATTGAGTCTTGATAAAATTTTTCTAGATGCGGCCAAAAATGAGTATAAGAAGATTTTTTGGGGCCCAAGATTCTTATCAGCAATATCAATAAACACTTCAATTCGATGCCTCTTAGCTTTGTTCTAATATTCGTTGTAGTCTCCCAATGATTTATTACTATCTTGATTCTGAGTTCAATGCTGAAACTCGTGTTTCAATATTCATCTTCTTTGTGCCTATGAAAATCATGTTGCTTGAGTGGGCTTCTAATATGTACGTTCTCGCTCTCTATGCAAATTTATGGAATAGATTAGTGGATTTTTTTATGAGATCATTTTATAGGACTTATTTCTATAGATTTCTAGATTTGATCTAGAATTGTTTATGGTCATTTTTAGATTGCCCGTCTACAACTTTTCTTTGTGACATGTGAGATGTATTTTCAAGTTAATTATGATTGCACATCTCAAATAAATTTTTCTTATATTGTTTCTTCCACCAACCATGAATTTCTTTTTTGTGAATGCCCAACTTGTCCATTTGGTTTTATACTTTGAATTGGTTATGCATAGCCATATTTTATGCACCTATCTTGAATTTTATTGTTCTTCTCAATGTACACCTTCTTTTTATACTTGCTGTTTCTCTAAATTATATGCTTATTATTTACTTGTTTCATCTTTCTTAACTTTTTAAACAAAAAAATATTTTAGTGGGTGGTAAATTTGAAGTAGGGACACTTCTTTGCTTGTCTTCAAAATTTTACTTGGTTGCTTATCAATATTTGCAATGGGCTTCTTAGATAATATGTTTCAATATTTGAGATACTCTTTTTTAATGTGGATTTGTGGGCTTCAAAGATGGTAGCTATGGTCAAGATGGATTTGATGGGAAGGAAGTTGTTCTTTGCATTTATTCGATAGAAAAAGAAAAAAAAAGAAAACCATCCTCCCATACTCCTATAAGAACATGACATTGGAAGAGATCCATCTAAAAAAGCATTTTTGATGTGTGCCCTTGAAAATGCTAGTATCTCGTTCAAAGAAATCTAGCTTTATAAGAAGAAAAACATAACTTTATAGATCAAAATTATACTATGTAGTTAAGAAAAGTGGTCCAAAAAAAAGATTGAAAATTCCCTTAAATAAACCATTAAGCAACCAAAGGTGATGAATCTCACATTTGGGTTGTGTCGATGTAAAGCCAAGACTCAATAGGACAAGAAATACAAATGTAGGATTCGATGAAGAAACTATGCAAAAACTAGGTGAAGAAATAAAAGACAAAGCTCATTCACCATCAAAAGAATTTTATTTTGATTGCGACCACCTAGCAAAGTGATCAATTACAAGTTGATAGAAATGCATCATCTGGGTTCTTATTTTCCAATTGTTGTTGATGAATGGAAGACAATTTGATTTGTCAAAGAAAAGCTTGGTAGGTGGGCTTTTATTCAAGGGTACATATAAAGGCTAGAAAGTTGCTTTGAAAATGCTAAGAGGATGTGAAAGAGGTTGCTCAGGTTCATAAATTTTATCTTGAAACTCATGACTTACGGGCATAGAAACATCTTGCCCTTCTACGAAATCTACATAGATGATACCCATGGAGTGTCCACTACAATAAATCAATGGATAAATCATCTCTTCATAAAATGATTCAAAGGACCAAGAGAATTCAATTGAATTATATGCTCCATATATGAAGATGGAACACAATTTTTTTATGAACATAGAGTTGCACATATATCTTAATACAACAACAATTTTATGGGAGAAATCCAACAAGAGTCAAGATGATAACGAGACATTATTTATATGCCTAAATTAATATTTCAATCTTTGCATTAGGCAGGGACTTCCGTTGTAGCAGTGCAACCCTTGTTTATTAGTAATCTCAAACCATCCTTGTAATACAAGCATATTTTTAGCAATAGAAAAAAGATACTTTATCTAGTTGTTATTTATATTTACTCTATTAAGAAGTTAGTTTTTTATGATTAAGTAAAGTGGGATAGGTCTTGAACCCTTACACAAAAAATAACATCAAGTTGATAGACACCAAGACAAGGTCACAAGCAGTGACACGTGTGGAACAAAATCATAAAAATCTAGTATGAAACTAAATATATGAGACAAAAAACTAACAAATTTGAATAAGGATGATAAACAAAACAAAAACCCAACTATTTCCAAAAAGGACAAAATACAAACCAAGCTACAACCCAAAAAGTCATAAACTAATAGTAGGGAGCAAGCTAAGCCAAAAAGCACAAACCATCGAACACTACACCAACCACACTAAAAAAATAGATGTTTCCCACAACCAAAACCTAGCACCATCATAAACCAAACACCAAGGAACCAAAATACACCAACCTAGGCTGAGATAGGAAGGCCAACCAACTACTTATGTATCTCCTTGATCTAGTGTAAGAAATAGAACTTGGGGTCTCAACATACATTATCTCACTTGTCCTCTAAGAGGCCATTAGATTACCATCTACTTTTCTCAAAGTCTCCTCTATGTGCTTTTTCTTCATCAATCTTTCCTCTAGCTCAAGCTTCAGACCTCCAATATTAGCCTCCATTTTTTTGTTAGAAAGTAAATTCCACAAAGATAACTAAGAGGGGATGAATGAGTTATAGGATCAAAATAACTTTTATTTTCCTAATTAAATATAAAAATATAATCAACATTAAAAGAAAGTCCATATGAAGATAACCATGCACAATAATACTAGATTTGTTATCTAGAGAAACCTTTGATTAGAGGGAAAACCCCAGTGGGGATGGTACCCACAAAATGATGTACTAAAACATAAATTTGTTGTGAGAGGATGGACCTTTTTAGAAGTTAATGAATTACTTTTAGTACATGTCACTCTTTTTTAGGAGACTTTGAAACCTTTTGACGAGATTCCAACCCTGTTAGAAATTGTGCCAACCATATTAGGAGTTGTGGAAGGTAGAAGGGCCAACTATCCAAACAACTTCAAGGGTAAGATCATGTTGAACCCACCATCCAACTATTCCTCATAGTAACCTTTAATTTGAAGAATAATACCAAATACAACTAATCTCTACAATATTTTTTGAACATAAACTTTCCTCTATCCTCTTACCATGATTGTACAATACCAAATCTTATTTGATCTCAATATCAAGTTCACTAGATCTCATATCCTATTTTTCTCATTCAAATCACATATAATTGCTTCAATCACTTTCTTGCATATAATACTTAATTCACAATAACCATAATGCCACCCTTACAACCAAGGAATAATCTTTCCTATATGCCATGTCATTATTGATTTGGCCTTGAGGCTTTCTAAATTTACAATTACAATATGGCCTTCACTAGATAATACAATACATGGGTGTGTGCAAGATCATGATAAGCTAAAAAGTGGTGATAGGAAAAAAAGATCACTTTTCATCTAAATCTGATGAAATGAAAAGGGTTTTTTAAACAAATTATCATTTTCCATTGATATAATTGTTGTTAAATTGTAAGTTCAATAAGTAATTATTACTTATTTTTCAATGAAATTTCTTGTAAGTGTTTATTTACATACTGATTGAAAAAAAAATTTATAACTTAAAAATGGTATAACCTTCTAAAAATCCAAAGATGTGTCACATTCTATGCTTTTCATATCATGAGGAGAACAAAAACACATTTAAATTTTGTATAATTTTGAATGAGTAAGGTGGTAAGACACGAGATTTTTTATTCAAAAAAATGTTATAGCAAAAAATTTAAAATTAATTATTTCCTTCGAATAAAACTACAAAAAAATGTGCATCACATCTAGGTATGTGTCTAATTCTTATATCTAGAATCTCAATAAAAGAATATAATCATTTGATTGTGATTAAGGTGGTCAAACATATAGCCACTTCTTTTTCCTTGATTTTTTTAATACTTTTGCATTCAAATTCAAAATTTTGACCAATTAAATTATTTTTTAGCAAAAATGGCTAGTATTTTAGAAGTTGGATTCAATTTACTACACATTCTATTTTTACAAATTTTTGATATAAGATTCATAACTAGTTCAATATTTTACATCAAATTGACTAACATTGATGTCCTAATTTTCATTGCCACTTAAGGTCATAGTTTGGTCCACAATGATGTTCCACATACCAACACATTACATCAATATTACATCTTTTATCAAAACTATCCACTCATAGTATTCTTAATCTCTTCACACTTTCACATCACACTTTCTACACTCAACTACACCATCTTTATAATGTCTTCTTCATTTGTCCCATGGTGCTTGACTAGATTATGACCCTATCAGGACATATAATCCAAACATCGCAAATTTCTTTTTAGGAACTCTATAAGAACACTATCTTTAATAAAAATTGAGTAACTATCACCATTATTTGACTTTCCACACATGCAGTTAGCCTTGTCATCAAGATACTATGTAAAAAAATGTCCTTAACTACACCTATTGTCATCTATAATCCTAGAACTACTTGGCTGTTATCATTGTTTACTACTTTTCTAGTCTTCACATAATCAATATAATGTTAACATCAATGAAAACCATAGTCATTAATGAAACATATAACTATTGCGAGAATATCTCTGATGATCCATCAATTTTAGGATAAACCCCTATGGCAATATCATCAACATTCATGATAACAATTTCCCCCTTTATCATTGATGGAAATATAGATGAAAATCATCTAAGTTTGATGAAAACCAAGTCCATCTCTACTACAACTTCTTCTTCTTTTTTAAATACCCATCATCAATCAAATTTTCAAATCCTATTCATCAATGAAATTGCTATCAGGCAGTCAATGCATCTCCCTATAGAAAAAAATTCTTCATTCTCCATAGTGAAGATTTGAGGGTGTCATCCCCACCCTTATTTTACATTCACCTTGGATGGTTCCTGGGTAACCAATATATTTTTGTTATGAGTTGATTATTTTCTTTCATGATTAATGGATGTTTTTCATTTCTAGATCTAGTATAACATTGTACTGAATGGTTTATGTAATTGGTGATATTGTTGAGATCTGAATTAGTGGTGAAGTTATCAAATTTGACAAGTCTTAAGAGGGATAAAAGTTTTATAGATCCTAATTCATCCCAACCTCTCAATATCTTTCTTTCTCATTAGACTTTGAATAATTGGGATTGAAGATAAGTTATCTTAGAAGAAGTATAATCACTTGAGAGGATAAGCTCTTGGATATAGAGGCCTATAAGTTGGCAAAGATCGTTGAGAACTAGAAGCTTTACATAGAGCTTTGCCTACATTAGCTTAATGAAGCAAGGTAGGAACTAAGGAAATCCATAAAGAAAAGGAAGAAGATAGAAATTTAGTAGAATGACAAACAACACTAGGAGGAGGACACTAAGGTCTATTTGAAAATAGTGGTCCAAACTCTAGTGAAAGTGATGCAACAATACAATATCTACTTGAGAAGAACAACAAGTTGAATGACAAAGTAAGAGCCCTAAAGAGAGAACATGATATCCAATTAGTAATACTATGTGAAGTGACCAAACAGAAGAATAAAGTTGAGAAAGACAAGATACAAGATTAATGGGTACAAGATTTGATGAAAGGAAAACTAAAGTGTAGAGACTTACACACAATCAGTAAGACTTGGTCAACTAGTTATTAGTCACAACTCAAGGAATGACTAGGAAGGATGTGGGGACTACAAATTTGAAATTAGAGAATGACATATTGAGAAATGAAGTAAGATCTGAAAAGTAATTCATTAAAATCTTGAACAAACATAAAGTTGTGATATACTATGAAGAATTGATGAGATCACAAAGAAGAACCAATGATATATATAGACTAGGCTATGTTGAGTATCAATTATCTAATGTGGAAGGAGAATTGTCAGAGAGTGGAAAACAAAGGAATAAAAAGACAAAGAAAAATGAACCCACATGTTATCATTGTGGAAAGCTAGGCCATACAACAAACTATGAAGAAGTAAGATTTGTAAATCAAATGCTAAGCCTAAATTTACCAGTAATTATTTCAATTGCAAGAAGAAAGGACATCAGGCACATGAACATAGATTAAAGGCTATTAACACACTCGTTGCACCCAAATTGAAGGATATAATTTTAATTTTTTGAAGTATGGTCATTGAGTACAAGAATGTAGATGCAATGCAAAACCTAATTGGACAACCAAGAAGCAAGGAAATGCACCTAAGAAAGGTAACACAATCAATTGGGACTACAACACATGGTACATTTGTCACTACAATGGTAAATATGGTCATGGATCTATAAATTGTATTAAGACACATTTTGGAGTAAAATCAAAGAGTTGGATGAATGGTAGGCTAGTCTATTATAAATATCACAAACCTGAACATGTGAGCAAAGACTGGAGGACCTAGGCTCAACACTTAACATAGAAAAAAAAAACATATTGTTAATGTAAAGAAGACAAATAACTAGATGAATCATACCTAGAGGAAGAAGGAAGTAGCAAGAAGAACTAGAGCTAGTGATTTTAAGATTACCAAATCTAATAGATGAGGTGATTCCTCAACTCCAAATTTAGCAAAATAGAGGTATGAGGAACTATACATTTTAATGCTACATCTTACATCAATTCCTAAGTTTGAATGTATTAAAATCCATATCAATATAATAAAGATGTGATGGGACAAAATGGTAGTATGAAACAAGAAAAAGAAAGTTGTATTGAGTTGATTAGTAGATGGTGCCAAGCATCATTAATAAAACTGAGTGGTGATCAAGCAATAATATGAACCAATACTGTAAAGTGTTGAATTATTGTCTAAGCTATAGTATTGACTGAGTGGTATAATGAGTGAATGTAAAAACTAAGGCATTCAGTAGCAACCAAGAGAGTTTTATATCACCTACTATATGTACAAAAAATTTATGAGGCCCTAAAATTAAAATTTTGAAGTATATATTGAAAATTTGAAATTATTTTGAGCATAATATATTCAAGTTTTCTTGGAGAATAGTTAATTTGAGCACCTAAACCATTCAACTAGGGATTAAAAGAGCAATTGAAGGTGTGAAAGTGTTGAAAAGAGTTGTTTCTATTGTGTTATAAAGAAGTGCAAATTCAAACCATAACTATAAAAATGGTAGAAGGATCATCATTCGGAGTAAAGAAGCAAGGCAAAGAGTTAAGAATTGTTCAATTTGTAAGGAATGATACATGTCCATCTCCCAATTTTAGGATTGTGTCCTAGATTGTGATGAAGGGAGGTCCCTTAGGTTCCCTTTCATCCATACCACCAAAGGTACTTATGATTTATAATTTTAGGTCATGCTATATATGCAAAGTTAGTGAAATTGGTGATTATGAACTGAAGGAAGCATATAAGAAGCTATGCATTGATAGAGAATTTAATGATGAAAATAAGAATATCATCAACAAAGGGTTAGTTTGTTTCCTAGACTTCCCTTGCAACATCAAGATTGAATGGATTAAGATAGTTCTAAGCCAAATCAATGATTCTATTAGATTAGACATGATTCTATTCATTGTAAGTGACCAAGTCTAAAAGATAGTGAATCTAAGGATCATTCTCATGTTCTTGTTGAGCTACAACTCACACAATTGATTGTCATCAATCAGGAAGGAAAAAAACATAATGTGTAAGTTTGGATCTCTGATTCTTTGTATATTTTTCTATGTACAAAACTTTTTACCCATAATTGGAGATGTTGTCTGGAAAGAAGGAAGAACATTTATGCAACATATTAACTATTTCATTCAATAGATAGGATAAAATTTTGATAATGTAACAGATATCTATTTTGAGGAGTATAAACAAATGATGAGCAAAATAATTAGGATTCCTACATCCTTAGTTGAGAATTTTATGATCTAATGTATGCTTTTTAGTTGATAATAATTTTACATATGTGCAAGTTATAATACCTAGGATAGCATGGTTGATTTCATTTCCCTATGAAGTCAATATTGATGAAACATCTACAACTATTACAACATTGGTAGTTGAAGAAGTGGACAAGAAAGCCAATGTATTCAAAAAATGTGAGCAAGCTAAAGCCAAGATTGCTAGTGGATTGAAAACTACTCCACTAGAGAGAAAGAGAAATAAAATGGCAAAGAACTTGGAATAGAACAAGAAATGCCTTTGTAGATTACACAAGGTCTAGGTGGAAACCTATCTAGTGATGATGAAGAAAATGAAGAGGAGGAGGAAGAGGATGTAGAAAAGAAAGGTAAGGAAATAAGTGTGGCTGAGCCTAAGGCTAAGAAGGGGAAAAAGATCATTATTACCAAGCCCATGATGAAGGAAAGCATAAATAGGAAGCCTACTCCTATGAGCACAATAACACCAAGAACCATGGAAACCATCAATGCAACATTAGTTGAGCGACTAAAGAAAACTATGGTGAAGAAAATTGAATGAGTGAGCTCATAGAAGAGGAAACAAGTTGACAAGAAGATAGAGTTGAGTGACCCTACAAAGAAATCAAGAAGCAGATTGAAACTTTAGAAGGAAGAAGAAGATGAAGAAAAGACAGATTTAGATGACATTAGTCAATTCAAGGTAGCAATACACAAACCTCCCACTAATATTGATGAAATTTATCAAAATATAAAGAGTAGTGTAGATTTTTCAAGATTGAAATTCATTAAATATGATAAATTAGATAAAGCTGATAGGGTTAAGATAAAAGAAGTAATATTAGAAATGGTGGCTAGTTTAAAAACTTCATCATTGGATATAGAAACTCATATTCCTGATGATTTATACAATAAGATTGAAAAATTATGTAAATTTTCCATAATGATAGAAAGGAAAATCAAAGAGGCCACTCTCACCCAAATAATGTCCAACTTATCAGGAGAACAGATTAAATTTTTTATGGAGAAATATAGGAATATATATTTTTTCCTAAATATAGAGGATTTTATTTGTTGAAGAATAAAATTGAGGATGTTGCTCAATGAATAAATTTGATTTGTAAAATGATATTTTGTCTCATCCTTGGAAAATAAGAAAAGAAAGATGAACACAAAGGTAAGATTTAGTGAGCATGAAAATCTTGAAGAGACTATCAGGAAAATGAAAAAAGAAAAGAAAAAGAAAAAGGTATAATAAAGTGAGCTTGAGAGATAGTTACTATTGAGGATGTCCTAGAAGAAACCACTATGAAAATGAATTCATTGGCTAAGAAAGAGCTTAAAAGTAATAATAAATCATTACCATGCTCTAATCCTATGATGATACAAGTGCGCAATTATCATAAGGAAAGAACCCAAGAAAGTGCACCAACTATGGATACTACAAGTGATACCTCCATAGTTACAATTGAATGCAAGCACAAAGAAGGTGATGCACAGGAGGATAATGCAAAGAAACAAGGAAAGATGACAAGTACTAAAGGGACAACACTTACCAAGAGAACGGATAACTTTGAGAAACCCCCCTTTGGCAAAATGCATAAAATTGTGGAGAATCCAACAATATGATTGGGGCAATAATTTAAATTTTATTTGGATTTTTTCTCAAAATAGGAAATTTTTTAATTTTGTTACATCCAAAATCTATAGAAAGATCCTTTCTACATAGGCAGTTGGTCTTGAGTTTTCTTGCTAGCTATTTTTTTTCCGTCATATGAAAATTTTGTAAAACCCTGGTGAATCTTTAATTATTTTAAAAAATAATGACAAAAAGTAAAAATACCTAAAACCCATAATTTTATATCATCCAAAATATAATAAACCTTTTAATGATTAGTAGATGATCCTAAATCAATATAATAAATCCTATTTCGAGCTAAAATGTTAAAGAGCAATAAGTTTCAGAGAAAGTTTATGGAATAATGACACTTTTCCATAGTATAATCTATTTTGAGACAAAGATTAGAAGGGTAAAAAGTTCCTTGGAAATTGTTTGGAATAGATACACTAGTCAAGTCTTTGTACTTTACGTATAACCTGAATTAAATTTTTACCATAGATTGGAAAATGTACCCATCTATAAAGACATGTCTCAAAAATTATAGGCAAAAAATTCAATTTATTATGTCAAAATATTAGATTACATTGGTGAAATCATCACCAAAATAAAAATAATTATGTAGCATTATTAGCAATTAGCTTGCGAATGGGACCCAATTTTTGTAAAGTGTGAATGACATGGCCACCTTGAAAGTGCAATTTTTTTTTCCAAATTTAAGGTCCTTGATGAGTGAAATTTTCCATTTGGAAAATATTCATGACTAAAGTTATTCCTGGCTGTGAAAGACCAACAAGATCAAGCCAATAAGTGAAATGACATAGAATAAGGTGAAAAGGGAGAAGAGAATATCAAAACTCTATCAGAACAATCTGCTATAATTTCCATGGACCTCAACAAGAGGGAAATAATGAGGCTAGAAAAGAATTTTTGGAAGTGAACTACAAGTGATTACAAAATATCAATTTGGTGAACAAGCACCTTTGCCACCTACAAAAGAAGAGAAAAAGGAGAAATAAAGTGCAATGATCACTAGATTAGAACAAACTAAGACTTAGGGATTGGAATATAATCCAAGCATTTCCAAGAGAGCACAAGTCACTATATAGAGACCAAGTCTAGAGCTTTAAACAGTGGGTATGTAATTATCATTACCCAACTCTAGTGCTCCTAATTCCAAAGGAAATAAGAGAAATAAAATGAAAGGCTAGTCACCTAGCTAGTCAATGACATTGGATGAAGTAATTATGATTCCTATCTAGGACACAAATAAATTAACATATGAGAAGATGAATATCTTGTAAGATTTATTGGCAAGAAAGACCAGACAAGAATAGATGAGGAGGTTGAAACAATAGAAGAAAGTGCTACATGAGATTAAATAGGCATTTTCCTTGAAGCATTTGATGTGGAAAACCTTAATGAAATGATCCCATTATTCCTTAGCTGGTTCATATTGTTGAAAAGATAAATGATCCTAATATTGATTCAAATAAAAACTTGATGGAGTGGAGTTCTAGAAAGTTTGAAAGGAAAGTGATTAAAAAGATCTCTACTAAGATTGCATTAAGGAAAGTAAATTTATCGAACCTTGTAAATAGTGTAGAGGAAGTTGTAAAGAATATTCATTACTTGTACAAGAAGTTATGTGATGATACATTCTTTACAAGGAGAATAAAGAACTGATTGATCAACAATAGTTAGACCTACAATTGACAAGACATTCTTTGAATATAAACACAAGTTCTAGTTCAATCCATTTCAATAGATTAACATTTCTAAAGGAAGATTAGCTAAGTTGATGGCTAATGATGGTGGAATAAGGGCTAAGCTCATCTCTATTGGAATTTTTTAGAATAATGGTGGGGGCGGGGGGGGGGGGGGTTGACTGAGTTAACCAAGGTCTAAATGTACAAATAAAACTTATCAATGCTTAGTAGACCCATATCCATAAACCCTTATCATGCATGCATCCATTAGATCATACAACTCTTAAACATTGTAGGTTACTATCCTAAGTCAAAAGAACTTTGCATAAATGTAACATGAAACATAATAGATTCTAAATCTTAATCAATGATCTACATTCCATCCTTTTGTCATTTTACCCTTCTAATTTTTTGATTGGTTAATATGATTTTCTTAGTATCAATGCCTTCTGACAAGACACATAATGTACTGCTTAATTGTCTCTATCATTAAATTTCATGTAGAAGTTGGCTAAAATTATTTCCCTAAGTATTTGTGACATTACAAACTCGTGTGCTAAAATTGGTTTACTTAGTAATTGAATGTTCTGACTCTCGATCATAACTAACATTCATGCTATCTCTCAACTTCTATAGGCTTGGCATATAATGACTTACTCGACATAAGTTAGCCTTTACTTCACTTGGTCTCCAATTTTTTTTCTTGACATGTATGCTAGCTCAATCTCTATTGGGGTGCTTGACAACCTTTGACTTGTTTGACATGTAATGTAATATAAAAGAGTCCTTTGTAGCTCAATCTTCTTTGGATGGTTCTATTGCAATGATGACTAATCAACATTTCCTTGGAAATTCCTAAGTGTTAGATACTAATAAGAAACTTGGGCTTAGATATCAACAATCCTTTCTTCTAATAATTTGATCAAAAAAATGATTCTTTGGAAAGTTCTTGTTAGGTGTCACTATCTGAACATTAATCTCTACTCTAGGCTTAATCTTATGTTCTTCTCTTTGTTCCACTGCTTGAACGTTATTCTACAAATCTTTATCAATCTCATAAAAATAATTCAATATTTTTTGTGTCTTTCCTTTGATTAGTCTCTTCATTAGAATTATAATCAAGTAATATTTCTTGAATTCTAAACTTTTCATTTACTCCTACATTTGTGCTCTTAATAATAGTCTTGGTTCTCTGATTAAATATCTACAAGCTTTTCTTTTCAATGAATATCCAAGAACCATACCTTCATCACTCCTTTAATCAAAATTTCCAATGCCATCATCTCTTTCAATTATAACACTTACTTCCAAAAAAAT
The DNA here is from genome assembly GCA_028749045.1 of Cupressus sempervirens. Lineage (NCBI taxonomy): Eukaryota > Viridiplantae > Streptophyta > Pinopsida > Cupressales > Cupressaceae > Cupressus > Cupressus sempervirens. The sequence continues at coordinate 946,519,924 of CM053787.1, read as the reverse complement.
TGAAATAGTTAATTTATGGTGCATGTCCAAACCAATGTTCATGGGGAGTCTTACTAGTACCCTTTTTGATTTTAACTCTATTCATACTACATACTAATGTATGTACCACTTCTCTCCAAAAAATATTTTCACCATTATTCTTAAACATCATATCTCTTATTTCCTTAGTTATAGATCTATTTATCCTCTCTCCTATACTATTCTACTTAGGTTTCTTAGGGGATGAATTTGTCTCTTAATTCTATCTTCTTCAGAAAACATTTTTAAAGTAATTTGAAGAAAAATATCCTCCTCTATCATATCTCAAACACTTGATATTTCAACTAGATTAATTTTCAACTCTACTCTTGAATATCTTAAACTTGTCGAATGCTTCTAACTTTTCTCTGAAAAATGCTACCCAAAAACATTATATAAAAATCGTCAACAAGAATCATAAAATACCTTCCACCATAAAAAGCTCCTATTTTTATTGGACTACTCATATCTGTGTATACTATCTCAAATTCTTCTAAAGTGGTGAATTTCTTTCTAGAAAATTAAATTTTCTTCTTCTTCTCCATAAAAAATTCCCTGCATATCATGTTAGTATGCTTGAAAATCTTATGAAAACCTCTATCAAATAATGTAGTTCTTATCTTTACAATGTTACCAAATTGTGATGTTGCTATGAGGATTTAACTATGTGATTATGAGTCAAACTCATTGACCCATATTTCATAGCTAGTAATTCAACATGAATCCATCTCTCATGAGAATAAATGGAACACTTAGCACTCATTGGATCTAGGTGATGCTCACAGGGGTGAAAAACAAAGACTTCCTAGGAGGTCACCCATCCTAGTACTATACTAGCCTGAGTGTGCTTAACTACGGAGTTCCCTCCATGGTTAAACCCAAATATTGCAACCCCATTTGAAAAACCTTTACCAAGTGTTGTGCCTTATGAACCATTCATTAGAAAGCTCCTTAAGCTCATTAATTGATAAGTAGGAAATAAAATTCAGAGAAATTCAACTTGTGATATTGTTATCAAGATTTAAATCTGTAATTTTGAGTCAAACTCATTGACCCATATTTCACGAGTAGTGATTCAACATGAATCCATCTCTCATGAAAATAAATGGAACAATGATTTTAAGTTTTCCATTTATTCTCATGAGAGATGGATTCATGTTGAATCACTACTCATGAAATATGGGTCAATGAATTTGACTCAAAATCACATAGTTAACTCTTGATAGCAATATCACAATTTGACTTGCTGTGGAAATTATCTCCTACTTATCAATGTTATCAAAGTTTATATGATAAAATATCTTATGCCATAACCAATTGTCACCCACCTTAGCAACTAAACATGTCATCTGAGTAGGATTCAACTGAAATACATTACCTCTTGTCCTTGTACTAGCATCAAGCATCTTATTATTTTTATCCTTGATAATTTATATCTTCTCTATGAATCGCAATAGATATCTCTTGTCAAATAGTTTTCAAACATTGAAAATATTATGTTTCAAACCATCAACAAAGTAAACATTATCTTTTTTAGTCTTTCTATTAAGTGTAATAAATAGTTTTCTTTTAATATAATAGGCTACATTATTTCCAACTCTAACAATTACTCTATTATTATAGCTATTGAATTCAATGAAGTTCTTCATATCTTTCATCATATAATGAGAAAAACCACTATTTATAATCCAATCCTATTTCTTCTTTTTAACTTGTGATACTAATTCACTTTCTTTCCTATCTTATTCTTTCTCAGGCATTTCTTCTTTAATAGAAAAAAATATTATTTCATCACTTCCATAATCTCTTTCAATCTTGAAAATCTTTCCATAGTTGTATCCTTTACCTCATTAATAAAAATAGTCAATCCTTAGGTATTCTTGACTTATAAGAATAATGACCATATGCATGACATGTCCAACATTTAAATATTTTTTTACCTTTAGGTTCTCTCTTAATAAATGGGGAAAGTGTTGGAAATTTGGCTAAGGTAGATTTTGAATGTTGTCATTTATGGAAACATATATTCAGTATGAAGAAGAGAGACCTTGAAGATCAAGTTATTGCATTCATACTTAGAAAATACAATTTTGATGTGTGCAGTTGATAGAGGCAATATTGGAACATGCGTAATTGGTTGTGGACATGACAGAGTGTCAACATGATGTGTTCCAGTGCATGAGTCGACACAGAAAGTACAAAAGGAGATATAATAGTTTTACCAGTTGTGACAATATACAGACAAGAATAGAGTATGACAAAAAAATGGAAAAATATAGATAAAGGAATTATTATTTTTACCAAATAATTAGTTAATTAATTAGGGAATACATCCTAGATGTAAACCTTAAGACAACAAGTTGTAATAATATATTTTGTCAAGCGTGTGAAAGCTTGAAGGCTGTCTGGATAGTAATTTGAGAAATACAAAGGTACAAAGGAAAGTTTTTAAGTTTGAAGTAAAGTGTGCTTCTTAGGAAGAGTATGTGAACTTTATATGATACAAATTCTAGTGTATGGTGATATGTATGTGAGTTTTGTGAAAAGAGGAAAAAATTATATCATATATTGAAGATATCAGTGGCGAGAAAAAATGTTTTTGTACCTATCCTTTGTATCAAGGAATTAAATTGTATATTGCATGTTTGAACAGTGGGCTCTTCCTAGATACATATTGTCTTTGTACATAACAACTTCTAACAAGGTTGAGGCTTCTAACAAGACGTATGTGCTATAACAAGGATTGAGGCATGATATGCATCTAACAGACTCCTAATAGGGTTGATATCTTTAACCATATAATTTTTATTAGTTGAACATTTTGTGGGTACCATCTCCACCTAGGGATTTTCCTTGGATAGGGTCTCCCTAGTTACCAAAATATGGTGTTATGAGTTCTCTTATTTCATGGTTATGTTTAATGTTTTGTATGATTAGTTTTCTTTCATATGTAAGTTATAAGGCAATTAATAATATCCCATTTTGGGCTAAATTTTGTATAATATTGATTCACCTCCCTCCCCTCCCTTCCCCCTCTCATAGTATTCCCTATCTCTAATAGAAAGTCCTTCCTCAATCTTCTTGTTTTATTTCATTCTTGCTTGGTTGCTACTAGCATAATCTCTAGTTGTACTTGCACTTATTTTCAATATAGGTTGGACACTCAAAGTGCTAAAAGTTGTTTCAACTCTACAAAAGTCTCCACTTTGTCTCATCCACATCTCAGTTGAGGTTAAATGTACAAAGATGGGGGAGCAAAAAGGGGGTATAAGTTGCCACTTTTTTCTTGAAATCAGAAAAATCTAAAATTTAGCAAGAAATTGAAGATAATTGGATTCAATATTCAAAGATATGATAAAATCAAAAGTTGTGGCCCTCTGAATCTAGTTTCTTAACTACAAACATTTTTTGTTAAGTGGTGCAGTTTAATTCCCTCTAAAACGGGGAGCACATAAAGTGGTTCTACTTTATGAGTAAATTTATAACATAGTGTCAAGTGTGCTCTCCCTAAAACCATATTTTATTTTTATTTTTTTAATCACTCTATTGAGGTTTTATCTAACACTATATTTTATGTCGATTTATTTTGGTAATTTTTTACTCTATATTTGATTTATTATGAATTTTTTAAGTGAAGTCATCTAAAAAATGTGATATTTTGTTGTGGCATCCCTAAAAATCATTGAAAACTAGTTGAAAATTAAAAAAATATCCTTTTTTTAAAAGTGCATAGAATGGAGTCTAGTTTCTAGAAAAGTAACTTGTTGCAAGAAATGATAAGAGAGTGAGAATCTATCTCCAAAATATTATAAGTTGGTTTTTGAAAAAATGTGGACATACATTGATAAAAAATTAGTGATGAAAGACTTAAGAAAGTCCAAATTCAATAAAAAGCATATGGTTAGATAGCTAACAAAGAGATAAATAATCTTAGGTAACCTAATTCTCTTGTTTTATAACCACAAGTAAACTTGATGGATGCCACACAACTAAATCTATGTGTATTTATGTATACTTGTTGGAAATCATGTCTCAAACCTATTTTAGATGTCCAAGCCTTTGGGTTGGAATCCAAGGCAAATCCAACCCTTAAGATTGATAATATTCAACTAACACCATAGTGCATAATAGGGAAAACTTTAAGAAACACACCTTTGGGAAAAAAAGGTACAAAATCATGTTGAATCCAATGTCATTTTATAGGGAAAAACTAATTTCTATTGGTGATTTTTTTTCATATTAGGAAAAAGATTAATTTTATTGGCAATTTTGTTTTGTTGTATGAAAATTTTGTAAAACCTTGGCAAATTTATAAGCATTGATGAGATTAAGGACCAAAAGTAGAAATGCCTAGAAATCATGATTTTATATCATCTAAAACACAATAATAAATTTTAATAAAAGTTAGATGATCCTAGAAATCAATAGTATAAAGCATATTTTAGGCCAAAATATTAAAGGACAGCATCTTTTACAGAAAGTCTTTGAAATAATGACACCTATCCACATTCAAATTTATTTTAGGTCAAAGATTAAAATGAACAAATTTTACTTGAAAAGTCTCTGGAATAGAGAGATGTGTCAAGTATAGGTACTTAACATATAATCTAACTTGAATATCTACCACATATAGTTGAATGTATCCATCGAATAAATCAAGCCTCAGAAATTGTAGGCAAAAATATTTTACCTATGTGGAAAGATTAAATTCCATTGGTGAAGTCACCACCAAAATAAAAATAATTGTGTATCATTATTGATGAATAGTCAAAGCATCAAATAAGACAACTTCTTCAATAAAATTACCTATTCTTCCAATTCCTTAAAGATAATATTTGTTACTAAAATCTAATTGCAAACACCAATTATAGTAATGTATCTAGATGTATTATGGAATTTCCAATTAGACATGTATATTGCATATAGATACAATGATTAATCATTGTATAACTAGACAAAATCCTATATCCTCATATGCAATTGTGAATTGATGTCATCTATCAATTATGTCGGTTATTAAACTTGTAAATCAATTCTATTCTAAATACTTTAATGAGGTCTAATTTTTATGTTCCACCTTTTATTTTCATCATTGATAAGTTATTATATTAATTTTATTTTAAATAAATTATGCAATACAAAAAAATGATAAAATAATTTATTAGATGTAATTGATAAAATACTGATATAATTTAGCAAAAGTCAACATAAATGACAATGATAGTGTGAGTCAAGAAAATTTCTACAATTATGATTAATTTTTAAGGATATCACATTATCAGTATTATCACAAGTTTTCTTTTTTGGAACTTTCATTCTTAAATATTATTAAACTCAAAAAGAAAATATTTTTTTATAAGAAGCTAGTGTAAATCCAAATTTGAAAATAAATATACATTAATCATATAGCAACTATGTACCATCAAACTTGTTTGAAATGTTTGAAGTCGATGTGAAAAATATAACTATTGCAGTCATTGATTATTAATCTCCTATCATAAACAATTATTAAACTGCTGAAAATAAATTCCTAGATAATATCGAAAAAATAACACAACTGCAACTTCACTTATAAAATACGGAAAGAAATGTGCAACACAATGAACACAATATTTTTGGACAAATTGTCCCTAGAAAAACCCCTAAGGGAAAACTAGTTCTACAGATGAGGAATTATATTAAACTTCAGTAAATCAAGAGATACAAAATTCCTTGCCTCTCACTAGCAAAACTCCGATAACCTCCTAATTTCTCCCGCTAATATTCCCCACTGCTATCCCCATGCTAACACTGCAAGACAATTTGCTATCACTACAAAATGCTTCTCCAAAACTTGTGTCTCCAAATGACCCAATGACCCCTTTTTATACTACTCGTGTTGGTAAACCAACGACCAAGATTAAATCAAACCAACGGCTGAGATAAAAACAACTCGATAGCCAATAATAGAATTGGTTTCAAGGTGTCCAAAAGGGAATCACTAAAATTAGTAAATAATTATCCTTGCAATAATGATTTACTAATTCTCAGCAAGTGGACAAATAGCTGTCCAAATTACCCATAACTAATGCTGCTATACATAGATAAGGACGAACAGCTGTCCAAGCTACCCATAAATACTACTGCTATTTTCGTGTCAGAAATAATAGCTATCCAACTAACAATAATTAACACTCGCTCTTAGGGAGGAAGTTGTTCTGCATGACACCCATCTTATCTCTGAAGAAGATAAATATGGCCTTTCCCAAAGCCTTTGTTAGAATGTCTACTACCTTCTCATCTGTAGGTATGTATTGTAGTCGAACAACTCCCCTTTGTACACAATCTCTGATGAAGTGATATCTGATATCTATATGTTTAGACCTATCATGAAACACTGGATTCTTAGACAACTTGATGCAACTCTGATTGTCACAATGTATCACAATAGTCTCAAACTTCTAACCAAACAAGGCTACTAATAACTTTCGAAGCCATATAGCTTCACATGTCACCATGCTAGCTGCTATGTATTCTGCTTTTGCTGAACTTAGAGCCATAGACTTTTGCTTCTTGTTGAACCAAGATACAACTCCTAATCCCAAGCTGAAACAACACCCTAAAGTGCTCCTTTTGTTCATTGTACTTCCTGCCCAATCTGCATCAGTATAGCCTATCAACCTGATACCTTCACCTCGAACATATTTGATCCCATACTCGACTGTACCATGCAAGTAATGCAGCACATGCTTAGCCGCTATCCAATGCATTCTCTTTGGTTCAACCATGAATTGACTAAGAGAGTTACCTGCAAATGCTATATCTGGTCTAGTGTTGACCAAATACATAATCGAACCAATCAACTATCTATATAAAGTGGGATCTACATCTTTCTCCTTAGTTGTATCTACCTTCCTCCAATTTGTGATCATGGGTGTCGACATGGATTTGAAATCCTCCATCCCAAATTTCTTCAAGATTTCAATGCAATATTTCCCTTGACCAAGGAAAATCTCCCCATTTGTCTGACACACTTCCATGCCTAGAAAGTAGTGCATAAGTCCTAAATCCTTCATCTCGAACTCTTCTACAAGGTTCCTTTGGAAATCCACTATGAGCCCTAGTGAACATGTAAGAAATAGGTCGTCCACATAAAGAACAAGAATGAGAATCTCACCCCCAACCATCAAGTAGTAGAGGTTAGCATCTGCTTCACTCTTCACAAAGCCCATCTTTTGCAAGTATTTATCAATGCGCTCATACCACGCTCTATGAGCCTGCTTGAGTCCATACAATGCTTTCTTCAATCTGCACACGTGGGTCTCTTTGTTGTGTGCTACAAAGCCTTCTAGTTGTTCTATGTATACCTCCTCCTTCAACTCACCATTAAGGAATGTTGTCTTGACATTCATTTGATGGATTTGCCATCCCATCTATGCTGCAAGTGAGATTACAGCTCGTATAGAAGTATACCTGGCAATAGGAGTGAATGTCTCCTCATAGTCTATTCCCTCCTTCTAAGAGAACCCCTTTGCCACAAACCTTGCCTTGTATTTCTCGATGCTACCATCTGCACTGTGCTTTATCTTATAGATCTAACATGATCCAACTACAACCCTATCTGTTGGTCTAGGTACTACCTCCCACACATCATTCTGCATTATTGAAGAAATTTCCTCAACCATAGCATCTCGCCATAGCTGATGTTCTATAGCTTCTTGATAGCTAGAAGGCTCACTATCTACCAATTGACTAACTAATGCCACATAGTCATTAAACTTGGCTAGTTGTCTTTGCTGTCTAGTACTCTTCCTAGGAGCTCCCACAAACTCTTGAGTATCCCTTTGTGTAATTGGAACCACATGGTTCCTACTGCCAACTATAGAGGATGAAATGTCAACCTCTATGTCTTCTAGATGCATTTCTTATTGCACCTGTTGCTCCATACTCTGTGAATCTTCACTAACTGAGTCTACACTCGTATTGGTAATTTTACTTAAGCTTTGCTGCTCTTGACTTGGTCTTGGAGCTTCTGTTGGCTGCTCACTCTGATCATCTGCTGACAAATCTCTAGATCTCCTGAGTGCCTTGTCCTCCATGAAGTTGACATCCCATCTGAAAATAATTCTTTTAGTCCCCGGAATGAAAATCCTATATGCCTTTGAGGTCTCACTATACCCAACAAAGTACCCCCTCTCTACGGTTTGATCTAACTTTATACGTGTATCTTCAGGAATATGGCAATATGCCAAACTCCCGAATATCTTGAAGTGACTAACATCTAACTTCTTCCTTGTGAAAGCCTCCTCTGGTGTCATCTTCCCTAGCACCTTGTGTGGAACTCTATTATGAATGTAGACTGTTGTATTACACACTCCTTCCCATAAGTAACGGGGCATGTTCTGGTCATGTAACATAGCTCTTGCTACCTCTGATATAGAATGGTTCTTCCTCTCAGCAACTCCATTCTGCTGTGGATTGTAAGGAACAATCCATTCTCTCTTAATTCCTTCTCTGGTGTAGAACTCCTGGAAGACATTTCCTTTCTACTCGCCTCCATTGTCTGACCGAAGAACCTTTATCTTCTTTCCTGTTGAGTTCTCCACAAGAGCCTTGAACTCTTGGAATCGACTGAAAACCTCATCCTTAGTCTTCAAGAAGTATATCCAGGTCTTTCTAGAGAAATCATCAATAAAAGTAACATAGTACTCATATCCTCTGAGAGATTTCGTCGACATCGGTCCACAAACATCTGAATGTACTAGATCAAGAACACCCTTAGATCTGGTGTCACTCCTTGGAAAAGATGCTTTCACAAACTTCCCCAACACACATCCATTACATACATCGTCATGCTCTGTGCTCACCTCTGGAACACCTATCACCATCTCACGAAGCAATCTAAGTGCTCCGTGATGAATATGGCCCATCCTCCTATGCCATAGCTCTCCAAGATCTCTAGGATTATTGTTGCTCATGAGTGCTTTAGGAGTATCAAAATGCAATTTATAAAGGCAACCACTCCTAACTCCAATACTTATGGGTGATTTCCAATCCTTGTGCTCAATCAACACATTTGTCCCTCTAAAGAGTACATTATACCCCCTATCTTGAAGAACAGATATAGAAATCAAATTCATACTTAAGCCTAGCACATATAACACATCATGAAGTGGAATTATCTTTCCATTCTCCCTCTAAAACTGAACAGTCCCTTTCCCAACAGGGTTGAGTTTGGACAAGTTTTCCATAGAAATTTGGATGTTGGTGTCCTCCTCCTTGTAACTGGAGAAGTACTCTCTAACTCCTGTGATATGAAATGATGCCCCACTATCTATATACCAAACACACAGTGAGGTTGAGCTAACCATACAAGCTATGAGTGCAAACTCATCTTCCATTCTACTGGAGAGTTCTTCTACACTTGTTGAAGCTGCCACTTGCTTCTTACCCTTCTTCCTCTCTGGGAAATCACTGACATAGTGGCCAAACTCATGACATCCAAAGCACTTGACCTTAGAAAGGTCCTTCTTCTTCTTCTCAATTTTTGAATTTGATCCTTTGCTAGATCCCTTCTTTGCTTTCCCTTTACCCGCTAGGGCAACGTTCTCTTGTTCCACCTCATTTTTCTGACTCTTGTTGGCCCCATTGACAAGACTTAGTCTAAACTCCTCCTAAGTGAAATCAGTCCATAGTTGATCCCGACTCGGTAAAGTATCTCGTCCACTGACAACTTGAACAAAGACACTCCATTGTTTAGTAAACCCATTTAGGGCTATTCTCACTAGTTCATCATCACTAGGGCTATCTCCAACAGCTGCTAACTCATCCTTGATGGGTTTGAGCCTGGTGAGGTAACTTGTGACGTCTTCTCTCTGATTCATCCGAGTATTCTTTAGCTTCTCTCTAAGAATCAACTTCCTGTTGGTGGTAGCATTCTGGTATAGATTCAGAATGGCGTCCCACATCTTCTTCGCTGTATCTAGCTCTGAGATATGTGGAACAATATGATCCTTGACACCATCAAGGATTATCCTCCTCGCCTTGGCATCATCCTTCCTATATGCTGCAAGTCGTGTTTCATCCGTTGGTATAGGCACAACACTGGTAGCATAATCCTTGATACCATTCTCTTCCAACAATAAAGAAATTCTGGCCTTCCAGACACCAAAATTTAAGGCACCATCGAATCTATCCTAATCTCTCAAACCAGCTAAAGCCATCTCAAGGGTTTAATGCAATAATAAATCTAAAGAGATCAAAATTTCCTTCCTAGGGCAAAACTCTTCTACCCTTAACAATGCTCTAATACCATGTGAAAAATCTGACTATTGCAGTCACTGATTATTAATCTCCTATCATAAACGATTATTAAACTACTAAAAATAAATTCCCAGCTAATATTGAAAAATAACACAACTGCAACTTCACTTATAAAATACGGAAAGAAATGTGCAACACAATGAGCACAATATTTTCGGACAAATTGTCCTTGGAAAAACCCCTAAGGGAAAACCAGTTCTACAGATTAGGAATTATATTAAACTTCAGCAAATCAAGAGGTACAAAATTCCTTGCCTCTCACTGACAGAACTCCGACAACCTCCTAATTTCTCCCGCTGATATTCCCCACTGCTATCTTCACGCTAACATTGTGCCCTTGCTAACACTGCAAGACAATTTGCTATCATTGCAAAATGCTTCTCCAAAACTTGTGTCTCCAAATGACCCAATGACCCCTTTTTATACTACTCCTGTTGGTAAACCAACGATCGAGATTAAATCTAACCAATGGCTGAGATTAAGACAACTCGATAGCCAATAATAGAATTTGTTGCAAGGTGTCCAAAAGGGAATCACTAAAATTAGTAAATAATTATCCTTACAATAATGATTTACTAATTCTCGGTAAGTGGACAAACAGCTGTCCAAACTACCCATAACTAATGCTGCTATACATAGATAAGGACGAACAGCTGTCCAACTAATAATAATTAATAGTGGAGAGATGAATTTTGACATAAACAATACTTGTAAAACAAGAGAATGTTTAATGTTGATGTCTCATCCAAATCTTATATTGTAGAAAGGATTTGGATATGATAATTTTTTTTTAAATTCTACAATATAATTTACTTCTTCGTAATAATAATTATAGCTAACAATAAACATAACTATTATTTAAATAATTTTAAATATATTATATGTTTAATATGTATGTAATGACAGTGTGTCAATAGAAATCATGTTGTCATATAAATAAGCTAACTAGAAATCAAAATGTATCCCTCAAATAAAATCATATTTAAAGAAAGCACTTTTTAAGTATTAAAATCTAATCTATCAATTTTAACATAGCAAATCTTCCATGAAAAATCATCGTTAAACATCAACAAACTCAATAATGAAAAAATCTTTATAAGAATAAACCTAGAACCAATTTAAACTACAAATATAATAATCATGTCATATAGAATGTACAATCCAAGTTATTCTTCAAGTGGGGAATATGAATGAACAACACCTCTTCCACTCAATGGGTGTTGCTTTCTTGACCTAAAACATAATGTGGTCTTCCCGCATGGCGTAAAACACTCTCATCTCCATCATGCGAAGATTTCTTTGACCTTATGACAGATTGCTGATGACTCTATAACTATACAATCAACCAAGAAAAAATGTTTGTCTTAAATGTGTGCAATTGAAGGGAAACCTAACATAGAGATTCTGTTCTATTGTCTTATCATGTGCAATTGAAAATTTTGATACTTGTATTCAAATTAGTCGCGGGATAACATCCACTCAACGTCAGTACAATCAATTTTAGTATCTTTAAAAATCATTCATTTGTTTGCAGGTACAGTCAATTGACTTCTATGACAATTCTACTTCATTTCTGCTTTTGCAACAATAATGACGAGATATTATAAGGAAAATCAGATTCATCCTTTCAAGTTGTTTAGCAGAAAAGTAGACTGATGTTTGCTTCCAATGCAGTTTTGATATGGTCCACATCAACCTACCCACATATAATTCTCACCATCTTAGATAGGTTAGATGGTCGTTTACCTTATGAATGCGTATACTGACTTTTGATCTTCATTGTTATCCTTTCACATTTAGGATAGAGACAAAAGTTGTACATTTCATATATCCTTTTACCTTTTTTAAATGTAGTATGATGGTTATAATAAATATATTTATGATTAGTTTTGACTTTCTTTAAGTAGAAATCATTTTAAAAATATTTTGTTTGATTTTGACATGATTTCTTGTACATGTATTTTATTTCTATTATTGTTTTATTTTTAAGATTGTCTTAATAAAAAGAACATGTCCATTTTGTTTATTAAAAATTAAATTGTCTCACTTTTTTCTAAGATGTAGTCTATATTGTCTTGTCTATTTGATAGATTGACTCCTATAATATTTTTGTTTAATAATTTTTAAAAAAATAAAATATATACACATTTAGATTCTAAGACTTATTTTTGAAAAACTACATAATGTATCAACTATTATTACTCTATAATTGTCATTTTTTATAACTAAATATAACTTTCTACATGACCACTACAACATCTTACTAACTAATAGTATAGGGATTCACTATGAAAAATTCCTTAATAAGCTATGACACCCATATATTTGCTCCATTCTAGATTGCGTAGTATTTATAATCAGCAAGATCCAGATATTGACTTGTACATTTTCTTGAAATCAGAGAATGTGAAAGATGTGATCTAGTATATGATAACAACTAACCAAGAGGAAAGTATTTTGTTCTTAGGATTAAAATTGTTCCTATTGGAATTTTTTTGTGGTCCTAATGTCACTACTACATTTTAATAAGTATGAGAGAGTTCCCACAACATCTAAAATTATGATAATATTATCAAGACTCAACACTGCAATTTTAGAGTCAAATTAACTAACCCATGTTTCATGAATAATAGTTGAAAATAATTAGAATCTTGTATTTAATTATTCTCATGAAAGGTTATTTCTTGTTACACCGAGAGGCATTCTATACAATCACAACACAAATGCCCAACATGAGAATATGCCAAAATAGATTCTCCATCAATAAAAAAGAAATGGGAGCAGTTATAAACTTCTAAATTAAATATTAATTATTAAATCATAAAATAAAAAAGAATTCCTGAAATAATAGCTAGCTGAAATAATAGAAAACCAAATGAAGGCCGAAATAATAGGCCCGAAATAATAGGGCCCGAAAAGGTAGGGCTCGAAAAAGTAGGACCCAAAAAAATAGGGACCAAAAATAGGGCCCGAAAAAATAGGGACCAAAAATAGGGCCTAAAAAAATAGGGCCCAAATAATTTCAATATGATTTTAATTTTTGTTAAATTTAATTTTGCATGCACATTCATGTTTATTATTTGTGGGGAGTGGGGGAATTTGAAACAAATTTGTGGAATGTGAAGAGATGTCTGTTGGGGGATATGAGGGGCCTCTTAGAAGTTATAAAAAAAAGGCTCCTCATTTCATTTTCATTTTATGTTTTTGTAGGAAGGAAGAGGTGGAGGTTATTGGAGGATTAGATTGGAGATTTTGAATAGGAGTAAATTGATGTCTCAGAGTAACCTTTCTGCAGGTGAGATTTCCATTTTTTTTTTACATTTTTTTTTAGATTTGTTACGTTGAGAGGCGTTCTATACAATCACAACACAAATTCTCAATATGAGAATATGCAAAAATAGATTCTCCGTCAATAAAAAAGAAATGGGAGCAATTGCAAACTTCTAAATTAAATATTAATTATTAAATCATAAAATAAAAAAGAATTCCCAAAATAATAGCTGGTTGAAATAATAGGAAGCCAAATGGAGGCCGAAATAATATGGCCCAAAAAAGTAGGGCCCAAAAAAGTAAGACCCAAAAAAATAGGGACCAAAAATAGGGCACAAATAATTTCAATATGATTTTATTTATTTTTAAATTTAATTTTGCACACACATTCATGCTTATTTTTTGTGGGGAGTGGGGGAATTTGAAACAAATTCGTGGAATGTGAAGATACATTTGTTGGGGGATATGAGGAGCCTCTCAAAAGTTATAAAACAAAGGCTCCTCATTTCATTTTCATTTTATGTTTTTGCAAGAAAGAAGAGGTGGAGGTTATTGAAGGATTAGATTGAAGTTTTTGAATAGGAGAAGATTGAAGTTTTGGAGTAACTTTTTTGCAGGTGAGATTTCTATTTTTTTTTTTTTTTTTTTACATTTTCATTTAGATTTAGATTTAGATGTAAATTGAAATTCAAAATTAGTTATAATATTCTACTTTCATTTAGATTTCAATTTTAATTAGTTTCATTTAGATTTAGAATTCTATTCATAACTATTTAGGCTTGCATTTAATAGTTTAGTCTTGCATGTTTGATTTAGATTTAGATATTATTCAAAATCTATTTGATTTATATATTTTATAATATTTTTCATTTACATATTTTAAAAGTGCACATTTCAAATTAATTTTATATTTGCATGTTTCATATTAGTTTTAGATTTACATATTTCAAAATAGTTTTGGTTTGCATGTTTTAGATTTGAATGTTTCATAATAGTTTTACATTTGCATGTTTCTAAGTATTTATATTTTCATATTTCAAAGTATAATTTTATTATTAATTTGAATGAGAATGCCACCATATCAATACAATTTGTATTTTATTAAAGTTAATGATTTATTTAAAGTAGATGAATCATATATTTAGTATATATTTTATCATTATTTTATTATAAAATAAAATAAAATTCGCGAAATAATAGTTGGCCAAAATAATATTAAGCCAAATGGATGCGAAAATAATAGGGCCTGAAAAGAGGGGCCAAAAAAGAGGACTCAAAAAATAGGACCCAAAAAAATAAGGCCAAAAAAATAGAACCCAAGAAAATATGTATGGCTGAAATAACTTAATTAAAATTTTAATATAAAACATTTTCTTTTTGTTAAATATATTTTTGCATGCATATTCATGCTTTTTTTTGTGAGGAGTGGACGAATTTGAAACAAATTCATGGAATATCAAAAGACATCTATTGGGGGATATGAGGGTTCTCTCATAAATTATAAAACACATGCTCCTCATTTCATTTTTGTTTTTTGTTTTTACAAGGAGGAAGAGATGGAAATTATTGGAGCAAATTAGAGTTTTTGAAGAGGAGTAGATTAAAGTTTCATATAGTTTAGCCTTGTATGTTTGATTTAGATTTAGGACTCAAAAAATATTTGATGTAGATATTTGATAATACATTTCTTTTGCAGATTTTTAATGTGCATGTTAAAATTTAGTTTTACATTTCCATGTTCTACATTAGTTTTAGATTTGCATATTTCAAAATATTTTTGGTTTCTATGTTTTAGATTTGTATGTTTCATTATAGTTTTATATTTGCATGTTTCAAAATATTTATATTTTTAATGTTTCATAATTAAATTTAATCATTGATGTGGATAGCAAGGTCACCTTATCAATAATATTTGTATTCTATTAAACTTAATGATTAATTTAAAATAAATGAATCATATATTTAGTTTATATTTTTTATTATTTAATTAGATTATATATGTGTTTTATTTAAATATTTTTCATAGTATATATAGATTTTTATTAATATTTATGTTTGTAATGTTTTAAAAGTTGAAGATAATGCCACCATATTTCAAACATTACAATCTAACTATTTCATTTGAAATAGTTTTTATTTTTATTTATGTTATTTTGAACATTATTCATTTGAAAGAATCAATGTTAATTATTAATTCTTTTTCATTCTGATTATTTCCACATGTTGATTTTTGTTTATAAGTTTTCAGGTTACTATTTGAGATATGGATACCTCGAATAGAGAATCAAACATTATTGGATATTAGAGCCTGACTACTTCAATGATCTCAAATGATTTCTTTGAGATCGAGTTTGACAAATGCCTACAAATAATTAAAGAGGTGGGCACAACTATAAATAAAGTTGTTGAGAAGCAATATTTCCAATTGACTATGTTGAGGAAATGGAAGAAATGCATATGGAAGATGCATAAAAATTTATGTGTGACACATCTACAAAAGTGGATGAGTTTCCCTTAATGATGAAAGAAGTATTTCACAATCATTGTTCTAATAAAGGTTGCAAAAGAATCCTAATCATTGAAGAATTTGACATGTATTTACACCATCATAGATTTTTTTATTTTTCTTTGTATATAGTTCATTCTTGTCTTCAGTTTAATTTTTTTACTTCTAATTAGTTGTATTGTCAGTTTTATTTCCCCATTGTTCAATGCAACTTTCATGGAGAAGAGAACAAGACAAAATAAATTTATTGTTGTACAATAAATTTCTTCAATGGATGTGGCTACTAAATATGTTAAATAGGAAAGAAAATCATAAGTCTAAATAGATTCCTTAATGATAGGCATATTTATTGACTACAATTCTTAATCATTGCAATAAAAATTACATTGGCATTATTAAAAATTGAACAATATATAATGTTCTCACATCATCATGGAGAAATAATTTTCATAAAATTAACTCTTATATATTCTTTCACACTTTTAACAACATCTAAATTGTTGTGTTGGGACTTATAATTTTCCTTCCATGAAATAATTTTTCCACTGTTTGAGTCATTTGTATAACATATATCCCAAATTTGACCATAGTTGTAGTCTAGATATTCCAACACTATACCTAAATCTCATACTTCCCTTAACCGTGTCCCTTATTTTAGTGTAACATTTAACCACTTATTAACCCTAACCATAACACCAAGTGTCATACAAATGAAATTGTAAACCTTGGATCCTAACTTTAACTCTTACTTTATATTTGATTGTACTAATCATTTAGTAAATTATATACCTTAGCCTAACCCTATATGTACAAGTAACTAAAAATAATATTATATTTTTTATAAGTGAGAATATGTATATACGCACACCCACAGAGAGAGAGAGAGAGAGAGAGAGAGAGAGAGAGAGAGAGAGAGCATACCTATAGACAAGAAGGAACTCATATTATGTTTCTTATAGAGACATGTTCTATGGAGAGAGAGAGAGAGAGAGAGAGAGAGAGAGATATTAGGGGTGTATCTAGAGAGCATAAAGGGGGAGAGAGATTAGGAGGAGTATCTAAAAAGCAGGGTGAGAGAGATAAGTGGGTGAATCTAGAGATTAGAGAGATAGATTAGGTGGCATATCTAGAGACTAGAGAGAGAGGGTATATTTATATATTTGGGGGAGATATTAATGGGCGTAGTTAGAGAGAGAGAGAGGGAGAGAGAGAGAGAGGGGGGGGAAGAGAGGGAGGGGGGTAGGGATTACATTATTAAAAAGGTTAATAACTTGTATCACAATAGCACTAATCATGGGCATTATAATAGAATTAATCCACATTAAAATTTAACCTGTTAGTTATCCTAACACCAAGGTAAAGTGTAATAATAGCACTAACATCAGCTATAATCTGACTAGTAACCCAAAAATTACCTTAACCGTAATAATAACACAAACCCTAACTCTAACTCTAACTCTAACTAGATAATTCTAATTTTAACCCTAACCCTAGCCCTAACCTTAACTCTAACTCTAACTCTAACTCTAATTTCCCCCTAACCCTAACCTTTACCCTTTATAATCCTAAATCTAATGCTAATTCTAACCCTAACCCTAATTCTAGCTCTAACCCTAAACCTTACTATAACTCTAATCCTAACTCTAGTTATAACTCTAATGCTAATTCTAATCCTAAATCTAAAACTAATTTTAACCCATATTCTAACTCTAACCCTAACTCTAACTCCAACTATATCTCTAACCCTAACCCTAGCCTACCCCTAATTCTAACCCTAACCCTAACTCTAACTCTAACTCTAACCCTAACTATAACTATAACTCTAACACTAATTGTAATGCTAAAACTAACCTTAACTCAAACCCTAACACTAACCCTAACTAAAACCCTAATCCTACCCATTATCCTAATCCTAACACTATATATAATGCTAATCCTAACCCTAACACTATATGTAACTCTAACTCTAATCCTAACTCCAATTCTAATCATAAACCCAATCCTAATTCTAACCCTAACTCTAACTCTAAACCTAAATCTAACCCTAACTCCAACCTTAACCCTAAATGTAATCCTTACCCCAACTCTATCTCCAACTTTAAGTCTAACTTGATCCCTAACTCTAACTCTAATTCTAACCCTAACCCTAACCTTAACCCTAGCCTCAATTCTAGCCCCTGTTCTAACCCTAACACTAACACTAACACTAATAGTAAAACTAACACTAATTATAAAACTAATCCTAATGCTAACCCTAACTCTAACCATAACCCTTATGGTAACCATAATTCTAGCCCTAATTCTAACCCTAGCTCTAACTCTAACTCTTGTTCTAATTCTAATTCTAACTCTAACTCTAGCTCAAATCCTACCTCTAAATCTAACCCTAACCCTAATCCTAATTCTAACCCTAATTTTATTTGTAACCCTAATTCTAGCCCTAACCCTAATTCTTACCCTTACCCTAACCCCAACTCTAACTCAATTTGTAACTCTAATTATATTTGTAACCCTAATTCTAACCCTAACCCTAATTCTAACTCTAACTCTAATTGTAACTCTAATTCTACCCCTAATCCTAACCCCAACCTATATAACCCTAACTCTAACCCTAATTCTAACCCTAACCCCAAATCTAGCTCTAACCCTAACCTGATTCTAACTCAAACTATAACTCTGATCCTAACTCTAACCCTAACTATAACTCTAACTCTAATTCTCACCCTAACCCTAACCCTAATTCTAACCCTAACTCTAACTCTAATGCCAATTCTAATCCTAACCCTAATTCTAATCCTGATTCTTACCCTAAATCTAACTCTAACTCTAACTCTAACCCTAACTATAACTCTAACTTTATCTCTAATTCTAACCTTACCCCTAATTCTAACCCTAACTCTAACTCTGACTCTTTTTGTAACCCTAACCCCAATATTAACCCTAACCCTAACTTTGACTATAAACCTACCCCTAATCCTAAGCCTAATACTATATATAACTCTAACTCTAACCCTAACCCTAATTCTCATCCTAATCCCAACCCTAACTCTTACGCTAGCCCTAAATCTAATCAAGTAACTTTAACCCTAACCCTAATCTAACCCTAACCACAACTCTATCTCTAACTTTAACTCTAACTCTAACTTGAACCTTAACTCTAACTCTAATTCTAATGATAACTCTAATGCTAACCCTAACCCTAATTCTATCCCCAATAGAAATCCTAACTCTAACTCTAATTCTAACTCTAATTCTTACTAACACTAACACTAACACTACCTCTAATTTTAACTCTAACTCTAATTGTAACCCTAACCCTAATGCTAACCCTAAGCATAACCATAACACTAACACTAACCATAACTTTAACACTAATTCTAATCCTAACCTTATTTCTAACCCTAAATATAACCTTGACTCTAATTCTAACTCTAACTCCGGACCTTATTCTAACTCTAATTCTAACTCTATCTCTAACTCTAACCCTAACTCTTATTTTAACCCTAATACTAACCCTAACTATATTTGTAACCCTAATTCTAACCCTCACCCTAATTCTTACCCTTACCCTAACCCTAACTCTAACTCTAATGCTAACTATATTTGTAACCCTAATTCTAACCCTAACCCTAATCCCAACTCTAACTCTAATTTTAAACCTAACCCTAACCATAATCCTAACCCTAACCCTAACCCTAACTCTAACCCTAACTATAACTCTAACCCTGACCCTAACTCTAGCTCTAATTGTAAACATAACCCTAACAAGAACCCTATCCCTCACCCTAATTTTCATCCTAATGCTAACCCTAACTCTAACTCTAACCCTAACCCTAACCTTAACACTAACCATAACCTTAATTCTAACCTTAACCCTGACCTTAACTCTAACTCTAACCCTACCCCTAACGTTAACACTAACCTTAACCATAAAAATTAATTTGTCCCTAACTCTAACCCTAAATCTAACTCTACCATAATTGGACTCTAACCATAACCCTAACCCTAACTTTAATCTTGGCTCAAAACTTAACCCTAACCTTAACTCTAGAACCTTAATCCCTACTCAAGCCCTATCCCTACTATAACCCTAACCATAACCATAACCATAATTCTAACCATAACCTTAACCATGAGCATAACTCTAACCCTAAACTTAACCATAAACATAACTATATCCCTAACTCTAACCCTAAATCTAACTCTACCATAATTAGACTCTAACCCTAATCCTAACCCTAACTTTAATCCTAACTAAAACCCTAACCCTAATCCTAAATCTAACCTTAACCCTATCCCTACAATAACCCTAACTCGAGCCCTATAGTAACCCTAACCCTAACCCTAACCATAAGCATAACCATAACTCTAACACTAACCTTAACCATGAGCATAACTCTAACCCTTAATTGTAACCCTAAATCTAACTCTACCATAATTGGACTCTAACCCTAACCCTAACCCTAACTTTAATCCTGACTCAAACCCTAACCTTGACTCTAACCTTAACCCTAACTCAAACCCTAACCCTAGCCTTACTATAACACTAACCCTAACCATGACCATAACTCTAACCCTGACCTTAACCATGACCATAACTCTTACCCTAACCTTAACCATAAACATAAATCTAATCCAGACCTTAACCATAACTCTAACAATAATCGTAACCATAACTCTAATCCTAAACTTAACCATAACTCAAACCCTAACCCTAACTCTAGCCCTAACCCTAATGCTAACGCTAACCATTATTCTATCCCTAAGGTTAACATTAACTGTAATGGTAACTTTGTCCCTAACGATATTTCTATGTTTGACTATAACATTTTACATTACAATATGCCAAAAATAAAATTACTTTAAAAAAATATCTAAATTATACTCCATAAATTATTTTATTTTTTTTAAAGTTTGAAGCATAATTTTATAGTAACTTTATACAAATCTAATTAAAATTAATTAACAATTTTATAATAACCTTATCAATATATAAATAAAAAGTAAATGTTTTTCCTATTGCACTGCGTCTGCCACTAGCTTATATATATATATATATATATATATATACATATATACATATATATATATATATATATATATACATATATATATATATATATATATACATATATATATATATATATATATATGTATATATACATATATACATATATATATATGTATATATACATATATATATATGTATATATATATATATATATGTATATATATATACATATATATATATATATATGTATATATGTATATATATATATATATATATGTATATATATATATATGTATATATATATATGTATATGTATGTATGTATGTATGTATGTATGTATGTATGTACATACATACATACATACATACATACATACATATATATATATACATATATATATATATATATACACACACACACATATATACATATATATATATATGGATATATATGTGTGTGTGTGTATATATGTGTATATATATACATATATATGTATATATACATATATACATATATATGTATATATACATATATACATATATATATGTATATATGTGTGTGTGTGTGTGTGTATATGTGTGGATATACATACATACATACATACATACATACATACATACATACATACATACATACATACATACATACATATATATATATATATATATATATATATATATATATATATATATATCGAGAGCAATCGTTCTCGAGGTGGCTATTTTAATTTTCATAAATTCCAATTTTGATTAAAATAACTTTTGGATTAAATAAAAATAGGCGCTTGGAGAATGATTACTCTCAGCATTATATATATATATATATATATATATATAATACTCATGAAACTTGGATCAACAAGTTTGACCCAAAAACTACATATCATGATAGCAATATCATAATTATTAATTATATCTAATCATTGTCTTATATGCTTTTTATATCTACTAAATATTTCAACTAGTTATGATTTCTCCAACATAATCTTGTTTTACTTTTTTGTGGTAGTAAAAACTCAATGCCTTCTTTATATAGATAATTAGATCTAATTTTTGATAAATATTATTATTTGCTAGTGTTTAAGGTGAAAATATAAGCAATCAATTAGTTAGTGTAATCTAGATGAGATGAATTTATTAGCTAAGTATATTCACTCTAAGCCATTCAATATAAGAGAAAGTGGAGTTGCCAAACATAACTCTCAATATAGACCTATAATAGTATAGGTCACCCAAGTTGATATATACTAGAGGGGCAAAAGAGCCTCATACCTAATATCTCTAGTGGATTTTGGTAGTAGCACTTTGATTTTAAATTTGAAATTTTGATATACGTGCACCTGCAAATAATGTGAAAGTGGTTATGGTTGTTAGGGGAGTGCTTTCCTTTTTCAATCCCTAGCTGATGAATCAACCGTTACATGAAATGAAATTTAAAGAACAATTGTTAGGAAAGATTTTGTGATTGTATATTTTGTAGGTAGAAAATAAATTTAAGCATTGAATTTTATTGATGTAATTAAATATTTACTAATTATAATTTACACAATCTTACTTAGGACAATGCATTTTAGACAAGTTTCTCATTCATATATCTAGAAGTTTGCACCTCAACTATGAACATGTTGTTTGAGACATTCACTCTAGGTGGTGATGGTTGTCATCCCAATCCTCCTTTAGTTCACATATCACATTATCATCATCATCACCATCATTTCATATGCATCATTATATAATGGAGGATGATCCACCTTTGGTGGACATATAATTTCACCTCATATAGGTTGATTATTTTTCTAGTTATTATCATTATCTCTTAGTGCCTTTCTTATATAAGAATGCCTATTTTGTATATTTTGGTTATGTATAATATCAATAATAATAATATTAAATCATAATGAAATTGTCTTGTTAATCTCTTAGGGAAGTTATCTTGGTCTTTCATTTGGTCATGGGGGTGCTGCAGAGAAACCAAAAACTCTAACTTGGTATTATGAAAATTCTACCATGGTACCAAAGCTCTCAAGGTGTCAATACATATTCTCTAAATTATAAAGATTGGATTGATTTATTTATGGATGCAAAATTTTACAGTCATCATTGCATAGTCTATTTGGAGGAAATTAGGGGTTTTCTATTTTTTTGATTTTATTCAAGGTCAAAATTTGAACTTGTTGGTGTAAATAAGAGGTTGGCATCATATTAAGGAGTTAGAGAAGTTTCTAAATCAAATTTTGTTTGATCTAAATAAAAAATCTGAGGCAAAATATAAAACCTTTTGAATTGTGTATGTGTGATAATTATGATTTAGAAAAAAAAAAAATTAAAGGCAATTTTCAAATAACGATGTCACTCATCTAGACTCCGTTTTTTGAGAAAAGGATTTTTTTTTTTAGCATTATAACTTTTTGATCTACACAATCATGAAAACAACTTCTAGTATCTA
Organism: Cupressus sempervirens; assembly: GCA_028749045.1. Lineage (NCBI taxonomy): Eukaryota > Viridiplantae > Streptophyta > Pinopsida > Cupressales > Cupressaceae > Cupressus > Cupressus sempervirens. Next base: position 946,496,372 of record CM053787.1, on the reverse strand, counting down.
TCTTTAGGTTATTCTAAAAATTATAAATTCTAATTTTTGCAACTTCCAAAACTTCATTTGGGCTCATATCAACTCCTTTTCAAGTACAACATCTTCTGAAATTGCAAACCTTTTGTTTTATTTTCTAGATCTAGTATAAGTTTTTGGTGATTATGATCAGAAATTGTATTCATAAAGTTTGTTTCAGTTTTTCAATTATAATGTATAGGGCTTAGTTTAGTCCTTTCCATGGTGATATAAATCTACTATAGCTTGATTATGGGCTGTAATCATTTGTTGTTCTAAATTTTTAATAGAAAAAGCATATCATTAATGTAATCATAGGATATGAAACATGGCTTGTAGTAATTATTTTAACTAAGGATAATTATTATTCTTAGGAAAATGGAGTAATCACACATTGTACATTTCTTAATCTATCACCATATCTTTTTAGGTATATCATTGAGCCAAAGTCATTAGGGAAGCTATATGTTTAGAGAGAAAGTAATTGTTATATTATAAATTTGATTAGTAGTACCACCAATTTATGAATTCAATTATTTAGGCCCCAAATTTAGAGGTATTAAATGCCATGCATAATTTGGATAATTATTTCGGAGATTTTTTGAGATCCACATGTTCTTCCTTTCCCAAATAATCTAACATAAAATTACCTCATTACACTAGATGATGCAGAAAACTATTCCCTATGATGATTATGTAGCTTAGAGGAGATTGAAGAATTTTCATTTATTGAGAAAAAGAATGATTTAATGACTCCTCCTACAACTCTTATTTCTTCAATTGAGATCACACATTCTTCTCGTGTTGGTGATTCCAAAGATCCATTTCAAAAGGGACATCTATTTGATGTAGGAGCATCCTAGATGTAAGGGAAACTTTTCATCATAAAAAATATTTCTATTTCTATTTTTCAATAGGGTTTATTTTAGAATAAACTTGTTATTTTTAGAAACTTAATAGTTTTAGTATGGTGGTCATGCAATCTTAGAATGTTCTAATTTCATAGTTGGAGGTTCATCTTAGATATATCAGCCTGCTTGATGATTTTCATTACCATATCTTATATAAGTGTGGAATTGTTGAGGGTTATTGGTATGAAATTTTTTTATTAAACCATTAAGCTCAATTTTGAAGGCCTTAGAGGCTCCAACACAAGGTCAAACCTTGGATGATGGATGCTTGCACAATCAACTATTATAGAATAGGATTTTCCACTTTTTTAAATGGCTTATAGCAGCCAATCAAGTAAATAGTTAAGAATTTATAGTCTCCAATAGTTGGGCTAACCAAAAAACTCTACACCCATGTGGCTTGGCATAATTTATTTCTAAAAATCTACAATTTCACACTTTTGGAGATAATAAGAAGCTCATTTTTTGTTCTTGCATATTATTGTTGTATCCCTATTTTTATTATGTGTTTGTGGTATTAACTGGAGTACCCTTCATCAAGTGGTATTAGAGAAGAATTTCTTGAGTGTGTAGTGTTGGGACTCAAAATTGCCTTCCTGATTTGAGTTCTGAGCTTTTGAGCCCGATGAGTGCATTTTAATGCATGTGTACCTGGTTGTCCTTTTGAGGCCTAAGAGGTGTTTAATGTTTCTAATACCTTGAATTCAGTATATCCACTCATTCCATGAAGATAAATTTCCATTCTGATTCATTCTGCAAAGTTCCATTTTGAGCAATGTTCAAATCTGCATTTTCTCTTGTGTCAAATAGTGATAGGTAGCCTAGTTTTCATTTGAATATCTTGCACCAAGTTATGTTTCATGACTAGCCGCTTTGGTAATGTTTAGTATACATATTAGAGAACCTATGTTTAAGATTTAGAGTCATTTTGACATGTTTTGACTAGGTTTTGAATCCCTCAAAGTTAGCTATTTACTATTGTCATGCTAATGTAAATTGTTTAGAATTCAAGGAGGCCCTATTTGACCAATTAGATCTTTGACCCAGTTGACTAAAATGAGAAAATTATTTTTGCATTGCATTATAGGGGTTAGATAATTGCTATGTTTTAGATTTGAGCCTATGATTAACCTGTTTGATCAATTTTTGAATGCAATTCCATATGCAAATTGTAAAGTTTTACTGGTGTCATAAAGTGCAGATCGATCGATACCCCTACTAGGGATGTCATAACCTAAAATCTATGATTTCCTATCCCAAATGAATTTTAACATTGTGTTCTACTCTAAAAAATTTCCTAGGTCCATTTTGCTTGCAAAAATCACTTTTCTACCTATGTTCCCAATTTTGCAAATCCAAGTACCCCACTTTGACCACTCACCAAATGCACCTGGTTATTCATCATAAGCCCCAATCTTAGATGTATACTCTTGTCATGATAGTAAACCAATTCCCTAGTTTTTGTTCCCTCAAGTGTCAATTTGACTTGTTTTCAAAGTCATAAATGAATGTGAGTTATGGTTTTCTAACATGTTTACTTGTACACAATTATGAGAGAGAAACTTTTACGATCAATATCTTTAACCCCAAATTCTTTATGAGATGAGATCTGACAAGGTGCAAGAATGTAGAACAAAGAATTAGTATGTTTGATTTCAAAGCCCCGTCAAGTGTTTTAGTCAGTTTTTAAGGCCAGACAAAATACCCCTTGGCATAAAATTGACAAGTTGGAGAAAGAGGTAGAATGGGTGTTGAATGATAAACTTGTGATTGATTTAGGTTTTAATTAGTATAGTAGGCTCAATGGATCAATTGGAGAGGTCATTTGTTTCCATTTGAAAATAGTTTTAGCTAGACCCACTTTGGGGCTCAAATATTTTCAGTAGATTGATAAGGCATCCCAACTTTTTATTAGGCCTCAACTGTCCATGAAGAGGGAGATTTTAATAACACATTTTAATTCGAAATGAAGGAAGAGAGAATGGCCCAAAAGATACAAAATTTGTCATAATGAAATGCAACAAATACAAGTAGATGAATGAGCATCTCTTTGCCTTATGTTCTCCCATGCCTAGATCATACTTTTAAAGGGGAGATCAGACATCTATCATTGGAAGTACCATAGATTTTGTGAAGGATTCTAGGAAAATTTTGTGACCACTTTAGGTTCATAAGAGAAGGTGTGAGTTTGGGTTACAATCCCAATTCACCTATTCCCTTCAATGGTTTTTTTCAATCTCCACTGTATATACATCGTACTCAGAATAGTCAAAAAATGGTAGTGACTCTTTCAATATTGTCCAGGCATCTAATATGTGCTTATCAACAAATACAAAAGCAATTTATGCTAACACATATTCCCATTCTCCTGACTATGTGTACATGGAATAAAAAGAAAAGCTTCATAATCAAATCTGAGAGGGGAGGATTGTTTCAAATGCATATGTCTCAAAAACTATTTGGAAGAGTAGCTTCTAAAAATTGTACAACTTTCTATATGGAATAATTATATAATTTCATTTGAAGAATTGTTTGGTGACAAAGGGGGGTTGTGTGCAAATTATTAGCTAAACTTTTGTCATGTAATAAATATGCATGTTTCACATTAAAAAAAGTAGCTAGATGTTATAACCACAGAAAGGGAGATCTATCATTTTTCTCAAAAAAATCGCTATTTCATACTTCCCACATTCCCATACTACCTTTATGGATATCCTCTTCAATCTCTTGTAGCAATAGTTTGTGTCCATGTGATTTATAGAGGGAATGAATTTTGAAAGAAAGGCTTCACTAATAGGCATGAAAAGAATCTATAGAGGAAGGTGTCATCCTTAATCCATCTCACTCATTTAAGACTCAATGCAATTTGAACCTTAGATGCTCTATATCCCCCTTTCATTGGCACTACAGAAGAAGAAGAATGAAAGCATGAGCACAGATGGCTTGGTAAGTGAACTTGTATGTTCCAATCTCAACTGAACCTGGTGTCCACACCAAGAAGTCAAACGGGCAGATTTCCCCACTCTAGCCCCTCATCTACTTGACATGAATGGGTGAATTCTTCATGTAAGTTGTAGTTGCATGTAGATGCCTATTGCAAGGGATAGCTTTTTGATTAATCCCACATGTATGCTGCAAGGAGGATTTTTTTTGTTAAAATAAAATAACATAGACTCATTAGTTTTCTTAAAAGACAATGATTTTTGAAGCCACAAGCTCGTAAGAGACCCACCTATCTACTAAAGTGCATGTAGCAAAATTTTGAACACACATGCAAAATCAGATGATAACATCATCACTGATGACATGGATGACATGGCATACACATGACACTGGATAGACAAATCACAAATTAATACCTAGCATAGAAACTAAGAAGATGTTGACATGGCAAGACCAATGATTGACACTTACCTAGCCAACACATGGCAATGGGCCCCAGTCACTGATGATGTGGTAGGGGTAGGCTTCCATCCAATAACAAGGTGTCATGTGGCGCTAATGTGGTAGGTGCCCGACAAGAGATGATATGGCGGTGACATGGTGTAGTGAGGTCCAATAGGAGACAACCACATGGTAGGCCATTGGAATAATTAGAGGGTGCCATGGGTGCTCAATTATAGTTGATGTGGTAGACACTGACCATTGGCATGCTACCACATAGCATAGATGGTCAAACCTAGGTTTGAAGCAAATGGAAATAGAAAGGGAAAATTAAAAGGGTGTAAAAAATATGTTTTAAAAGGATTTTTCTAAAATGCATGCGTACAGGGATTTTAAATCAAACAAGGTTTATATTATATAGTTTTAACTTTAGGTTTGATTAGATTTTGCATAAAGTTTTAAAATCACGTGCAAACTTGTGAATCAATCTAGGAGCCTATTTTCAAATTAATCTCCTGGCCATTCCTGATAAGAAATAATAGCACTATTATATATCATTTAAACTAGGAGAGAGAATTTTCCATTTTTGTGGTTTGTTTCTACATAGGAAGCCACCTGTTGGAGTTATTCAAGGTTTTGTACTAGATGCTCATTTTTCAACGTCATTCAGTTAGAGTAGTTCAAATTTGATTTTTGATGAATAGTTGAACTAGATGAATACCAGAGGCAGAAGGGACGTAGTTAGGGGCAGATTTTGTCACCTCCAAGTCAGTATAGTGAAGATTTTATCAGCATTTTAGATGTATATCTAATGTTTTTGTCAAAGATAGGGTTTCTCATTTAAGTCAAAGGAGATATGCTCAAGTTTTTTATAGAAAATGATGAGAATCACATTAGATTTTGGTTATTAAAAGATGAGAGATGCTTTGGAATGTCAAGGAATGAATATTCAAGTGGACACATGTCACTTCTAGATCAGACCTAGGATTTCATTCCTTTCTTGTATCTTTCTCTTTCTAATTCATTGTAAGGGCTCCAATTTTTGGAGAAATTTTCTCATTACTATGATACCATTATCTTCAACATATTTTCTCTATTATGAGCAATAGTAGTTAAGATAACAAAGATAGTTCTAATCTATTTAGTAGTTTTATGAGTTGTTTACATGCATCTTGAATCTATAGTTTCATAGAAATGAAAACAATGAACAAGAGTCTTACTAGTTTCATTATGATTCTTGTCTCCTATCTCTATAATATGCAATGTTATGTGGTTTAGGGACAAAGAACCTAGACCTATTTGCATCTCCTTAAGGTTTTATGTCTAGTATTTTTTGTTGTTGGAACAAAGAGCCAAGTAAATTCTTCATGTATTTGACAAGGTTGTTGGTGATTTGAGAAGGATATTTCATTAGAATGAGGTCTCTATGAACATTGAAATCTAATTCACAAAGTAATAAGATAGATCCAATATCTTGATGTATGCAATATGTCACTAGTATGATAGATAAATGGGTGTGATTTGTGGAATTTCCCAATAGATAAGTCACTGATCGGCTACAAGATCAACTTGTTCTTACTATTACATATTTGGGGATTTGCTGAAATCAAAATTATAATCATCCATTTCCCTTTCCATTTAAGAGCTAAGAGGATGCCCTCACTTAGATTATCAATTTCTTAGGTCATGTTATTAGCTATTTCATGTCTATGATATTTGCATAAATACAGAAGATATAAGGGTTCTATCTACTCTTTTTTAGATTTAGTGTGTGCTTTGACTACTGGTACCCTATGAAGGAGATATAGGTATACTCACCTAGGTTTCATAGAGCTTGAAGTTGAAGAAGGATCTAGCTTTGTAGTTGGCTTGGTGTCTAAAAGAATATGTTGCAAATGGGAAGTAGTTGACCCTAGATGTATCTTGTTCTCATCAGGGTAATTTGAATCATAAAATTTCAAAACACCAACATGTAGGAGGATCATTGTATTTAAGGAACTTTTTACCAAGACCTTGGTTTGAGATGAGTGTAAAAATTGATCACAAATTTTGAGTCAATTTGCACTAGGACCGAAGTTTAGGGTTTTACTTGTAAGAATGAAAATAACTCCACAAAGGTAATGTGGGGGAAGAGCCTAACTTGTGCCACCTAAGCTTAGAACCCTCCAAAGATAAATGCAAGCATTGTAAGAATAGATTCACACAACAATAAATCTTTCTATTAGAGAAGAATGTGAGGATGAAAGAGAAGAAGGAAACTTTTATCATGATGGTGAAGAGAAAATTATGAACCAAGTGAAAGAAATACTTTTCATGGAAAATTAAAATATTGTGAAAAGACCTCAAATTTAGGTTCCCATATTTTCAGAAATCTTAACTTGGTTAGACTAATTGATCAACTAGATCAAAGAATTAGAAGAATATTTTGGCTATGAAGATATCAACGATGTTGATAGGGAAAAGTTTTCAAAGGTTGAACTAAAGGTTCATGTGAGCATTGGGTGGAAGAAGATTCAATGGGAGGGAAATATAAGAGAGAAGGAGAAAATCACAAGATGAGATTGGATGGTATATAAAATGAAGCAAAAACATATTTTGATTGATTATGATATTGATCTTCTTTAGAGAACCCAAGGTTTGAAGCAACTAGGAAGATCAAATAAGGAGTATATAAAGTATTTCTATTAATTCAAAAAAAAATAGGTCATGTAGAAGCTAACAGGAAGAACTTTTCTCATTAGCTTAATGGGTTGGTGATGAGAACTCGTGACGAGTTGAGTCTAGTTTGAATGAATAGTATTGAAGAGGCATACTAGTTTGCAGTAAGGGTACAAAACAAGATAAACAATAAGATTGAGAGTAGGAAAAGAAGAAGAGGTCATGGCTAAAGATATAGAGGTCTGTCTTATGGAGGGCCAAAATAAAGATCATAAAATGTGGTGCAGGAGCACCTAGGTAGGCTAAGTGTGAAACCTAGGTATTTCTTTATTTTTGGCTTGTAGTGATGCTAGCCACATCACTATTCTAATAATAGGTCCTATGTGGTCCTTAGGTGTGTTTAGGAGACTTGGCAAGACCCAAAGTGACCAAGTTGCTAGAAGTTGCCGACTATTGTCAACTAGGTGACTTAGGTCCGGAAAAGGCTAAAATGGTCTAGAAAGGTTCCAATGGCTTTGAATTTTTTATTTGAAGTCATTTTATGCATATTATATGTCTACTTTGTTTTTGTGCCAAATTTGGAGGTCTAACTCCATGTAGAACAAAAGTTGCTGAAATGTTGTCATGTTGTCATGACAACATTTTCTTGCAAAAAGCAACTTTTTGGCATTTGTGTGTTTAGAACGTCCTAATTGTTTAGAAAAGTTATGGAACTGATGGAGGAGCCTTTAAAAATGTGAGGACAGCCATTTTTAGGGGGTTGGACAAGTTGGTTTTGCATTTTTGTACGAATTGAGCAAGTATTTTGTTGCCGATTTTATGCATTTGAAGGCATTTTTAATAGAGGAGGATTGAATGGCCTGATTTTTGTGTTGGAAAAGTTCTGAAATATTTTTTTTAATCTTTTTTTAGTGTTGGTTTGATCATTTTAATTTGTTTGCATTAGTGTAGAAAAATCTTTTTGTTCTTGGCAAGTTGCTGATCTGAACAGGGCTGCACTTAGAAAATGGGATCTTAGGGCCACTTCCCACCATTGGAAACCTCTGGTATTTTGGGATTTGGAACTAGGATCCATTTAAATTATGTATCAAGAAGGAGGGCCCTTGAAATCATCAGCAAGCATTTTTAAGGTGATGCCCTAGGAGAGCCAAATGCAACTTGGCTAAGAATCACAGTTGGAAAATGAGTTATGGAGAGGATTGAGTGTACAAATACCTTAATCTGGCTGCACAGTGAGTAATGAGAAGGTCTAACCTTGCTCCAGTCCAAAGGAGAGGTCTTGGAAAGGTGTCTAAGGTGGTTTTCCATCACAACAGCGATAAAGCACTTGAAATCCTCATTTTTGGCCTAAAACTGTACTTTCATTGTACGAAAAGTTTGGAGGCTAGAAAATTAAAAAATCTTGAAGTACTCTAAAAAGGGTATCCAAAAATATAATTTGTTTGTAGGGTTGTTAAGAATTTTTTCAAGAAATCTTGTTTCCAGCTATTTAGGAGGGCTAATTCCTAGTAGCCTTTTTGGAGCAATTTGGTGTATCTTCCCTAGTAGATTGAATGCACCTATGAAATCAGAAATGTTTAGGGTCATGGATGTTAGAAGGAGTCTAAAAAAAAACCTCGATGAAGAACTGGTACCCTTGGAGCTATAGATGGACTTGAGGGTTAATAGCGGACTGGAGCCGGCTAGTAAGAAATTTGATGTTACTTTGTTGGTGTACCCCCAACTAAAGGATTAGGATCTCTTGAGAAAGGTCCTAGTAATTATAGGGTGTGAAGAAGCCCTAGTGGGTCTAGTGAATGACCTAAGGTAGCCCTGAGAGAGAGCTTGGGGTTTGGAAGCAAGGTTGGGGTGTTGCATCAAAGTGGTATCAGAGCCAGTTAAAGATTTGGGAAAGGTAGTTAATGTTGGAAGCCGCTGAAGAATCAGTAGGAGAATCCATGATGGTGACAAATGTGGAGTTAGCTAAAGAAGTTGATGAGCAAAGGCAAAGAAATCAGCTTCTTGAAGAAGCACTAGAAGAGGTGAAGCAAAAACTAGATGCAGTTGTAGAGGCAGCCAAGAAAAGAGATGAAGAAGAAGATGGGAATGGTAAAAAGGTAGCAGAGGAAGATATTGTACCTGAACCTGATCCTATCTTGCAAGAAGAGCCCTTCTTGAAAGCAATCAAAGCCTTAGGAGGTAAAGCTTTGGAAGGAGTGCCACTTTTCAGTAGTAAGATGGATATTGATGTAGTTATGGATTGGTTAGAGGGTATGGAGAACCACTTTGAGTGTGAGGGTATCTCAGAGGCACAGAAGGTTAAGGTTGCTAAGTCAAGGCTTAGAGGCTCAGCCTTAACATGGTGGAAGTATGTACAAGATGAAAGAGTCAGCATGGGCAAGAATCCAATTGCAAATTGGAGTGCTATGGCAAACAAAATCAAGGAGAACTTCCTACCTGAAGACTTTGAGATCCAACTCCATAAAAGGAGGCAAGGACTGAAGCAAAAAGATCTTGATGTGACCTCCTACACTGAAGAATTTCAGAGGTTGTGTTTGAGATCCAAGAAGCAAGAAGAGGAGTCACTCAAGGTGGCAAGGTATCTTGGTGGCTTGAAGTGGAACATTCAAGAGGAGCTTAGCTTATGGGCCCCTAGCACTATCCAAAGATGTCATTAGCTAGCTTTGAAGGTAGAAGAAAAGAACAAGAGGAAAGGAGATTCTAACTTCAAAGATAGAGGCAAAGGCAAAAATCAGAAAAATCAAAGAGGAGGCTACCAAGGCAAAGGTAGTGATCAAAAGAGCCAAAGTGAAAGAAAACCCATGGAGCAAACTATTGACCACTCTTCAAGAGGTGGTTATAATAGAGGGAGAGGCAATCAAGGAGGATCAAGTAGGGGTAGAGGAGGTAGGAGCAGCTCTTACTTTGCAACAATGAAGTGTTACAATTGTGGTCAACTAGGCCATCCTGCCTATAGGTGCCCGGACAAACCCTCTTCCTCAAGCCAAGATAAAAGGCTAGCATATGCACAAGAAGATAATACAAGTTGCAAGGATGTTGACATAGACCATATTGAGTCTGAAAAAGGTGAGAATCTTATGTTTAGGAGGGTGCTGATCAAGCAACCAGCTTCTAATGAGCCTAGACATAGAAGGGCATTGTTTAGGATCAAGTGCAAGATCCTAGGAAAAGTATGCAAGGTGGTGGTTGATTCTGGATCAACTGATAATGTAATATCAGAGGAGGCTATTACAAAGCTCAAATTGAAGAAGATACCTCATGAAAACCCTTACAAGGTCAGATGGCTTAAAAAAGGGCAAAGCATCCTAGTGAATGAACAAGCATGGGTGGACTTCTCAATTGTAGGATATAAAGACCGCTTATTATGTGATATTTTGCCAATGGATGCTTGTCATCTTTTGCTAGGGAGACCTTGGCAATTTGATAGGGAAGTGGTCTATGATGGCAAGGAAAATACCATAACATTTAAGAAAGGAAGCAAGACCTTCAAAATTCAGTCATTGTTAGAAGGGGATGAACCACAGTCCAAGGTGCCTAATGTGCTGCTATGTGGAGAGAAAGAGTTTATTAGAGACCTCAAGCATGAGGAGAGCCAAGGATTTGCAGTCATACTAAAGGCTGCAAGTGAAGAAAAGCCAGTCCAAGAACCTTTACCAGCAGAGGTACAAGAGTTTCTTGTAAAGTATAAGGAGATTGTTATCGATGGTACACCAGCTACCCTACCACCAAGAAGAGTTATCAGCCATCAAATTGACTTTGTTCCAGGTGCCTCACTACCTAATAAGGCAGCCTACAAGTTAACCCCAGATCAGAACCTTGAAGTGGCAAGGCAAGTCCAAGAGTTGATGGACCAAGGTTTGATCCAAAAGAGCATAAGCCCTTGTGCAGTCCCAGTGGTTTTGGAATCCAAGAAGGGAGGAAAATGGAGGTTGTGTATTGACTCAAGGGCCATTAACCGCATTACAATCAGGTATAGGTTTCCTATTCCAAGAATTGAAGACCTTATGGATTGTCTAGGAGGTGCTATGTATTTCACTAAGCTGGACTTGAAAAGTGGGTATCACCAAATTAGAATAAAGGAGGGAGATGAATGGAAGACAGCATTTAAGACTACTGATGGTCTTTATGAATGGCTTGTGATGCCATTTGGTCTTTCCAATGCCCCTAGCACCTTCATGAGGCTCATGAATGAAGTGCTCAAAGACTTCACAGGCAGATTTGTGGTGGTGTATTTGGATGATATCCTCATCTACAGCAAGACCAAAGAGGAACATGTCAAGCATGTAGAAGCGGTTTTGAAGAGGCTTCATGAGGAGAAGCTATCTATCAACCTTGAGAAGTGTGACTTCTTCAAGCAAGAGTTGGTGTATCTAGGCTTTGTGGTGTCTAAAGGAACTTTGAATATGGACAAGGAGAAAGTTGCTGCTATCCTAAGTTGGCCTACACCTACCACATCTAGTGAGGTAAGAAGTTTCCACGGTTTGTCTCAATTTTATAGGAAGTTCATTAGGAACTTTAGTGGTATTTGTGCACCATTTCTTGATACCATAAAGGGGGGAGTCAAGTCCAAGTTTAGGTGGACTTTAGAGGCTGAAAAGTCATTTGATATGTTAAAAAAAAAAGTAGCTACTCAACCCATCCTAAAATTGCCTAGCTTTGAAAAGTTGTTCACCTTAGAATGTGATGCAAGTGGCCTAGCAGTGGGTGGGGTGTTGAGTCAAGAAGGTAGACCAGTAGCCTTCTATAGTGAAAAGCTAAATGAGGCCAAGAAGAAATACTCATCCTATGATCTAGAATTGTATGCCTTAGTCCGGTGTCTTAGGAAGTGGAGACACTATTTGTTGCCAAAAGAATTTGTTGTGTTTACAGATAATCAAGCTCTTAGCTACATCAACACACAGGAGAAGTTGAGCAACAGGTACTTGAAGTGGATGGAATATTTGCAGGCCTTCACCTTTACAATCAAGCATAAGAAAGGACAAATGAACAAGGTTGCTGATGCATTAAGTAGAAGGGTTTTAACAGTCCAAGAGATTCAGCTCCATAGCATTGGAGTGGAGAGTTTTCAAAATCTTTACAAGAATGATGAGGACTTTGCTGAAGCCTATAAGGTATGCATGGATTTTGGAAACCACTTTCATAACAGATTTTCAGAATACACTTTGCAAAATGGGTTGCTATTTAAGGGTACCTAGTTGTGTGTACCAAGAGGTTCCATGAGAAAGAACCTAATACAAGAGAAGCATAATGGAAGCTTGAGTGGGCATTTTGGTATCAGCAAGACAATAGAACTAGTGCAAAGGTTCTATTATTGGCCTAAATTGGTCAAAGATGTAACCAAGTATGTGGAGCAATGTATGGTGTGTATGAAGGCAAAAGGAGGAATGAACAATGCAGGTCTTTACCAGCCCTTACCAATTCCTAGCAGACCATGGGATTGTGTAAGTATGGATTTCATTGTTGGTTTGCCTAAAACTAAGCAAGGGTATGATAGCATTTATGTTGTTGTTGATAGATTCAGTAGAATGGGACATTTCATTCCATGTAAGACAACTAATGATGCAAGTCATATAGCTCATTTTTTTTTTCAAAGAGGTTGTAAGGATTCATGGACTTCCATTAAGCATTGTGTCGGATCGAGATGTGAAATTCATGAGTCACTTTTGGAAGACTTTATGGAAGAAGCTTGGCACTAACATGTCTTTTGGTTCAGCTTACCATCCTCAAACTGATGGTCAAAATGAGGTGGTTAATAGAACTTTAGGTAACCTTCTTAGGTGCCTAACTAAGGAGTATGGTCAGACTTGGGATGTTATCATCTCACAAGCAGAATATGCCTACAATGATAGCAAGAATAGGACTACCGGAAAGAGTCCTTTTGAAATTGTTTATGGCATGCACCCAAGAGGTGTGTGTGAACTAAGGTGTCTTGGAAACATGGATCAAATTAGTGGTCAAGCTGAAGACTTTGTACAAACCATGAAGGAGATTCAGGAGCAAGTCAAGAAGACTATTCAAGACAACACTCTAAAACTCAAAGCCAAGGTGGATGAAAAGAAGAAGGATGTTCAGTTTGCTGTTGGGGACTATTTGATGGTCCATTTGAACAAAGCAAGGCTTTAAAAAGGCATTCCTACTAAGTTACAGATGAAGAGGGTAGGGCCTTGCAAAATATTGGCTAAATATGGAGCAAATGCCTATAAGGTAGATTTACCTTCCGATTTGGGCATATCCCCTATTTCTAATGTGCAAGACTTGGTGGCATACAAAGGTGACCCATCTCAGCTCAGTCCTGATGTTCATGAAGATCTTGAACTTGCTTCAACACCTACAAACAACAAGTTGGAGGTAGAAAAGGTGTTAGATTCAAGGGTAAAGAAGACTACAAGGCACAAGGTTTACATGGAACACCTCATCAAACGGAAGGAGAAACCAATTTCAAAGGCTACATGGGTTGCTGAGATAGAGTTCAAGAAGGTTGGCATACCTCTAGATTTGTTGCAAACTGATCCACCTTGAGTTCTTTGTTGGAGGGGGGAGTATGGTGCAGGAGCACCTAGGTAGGCTAAGTGTGAAACCTAGGTATTTCTTTATTTTTGGTTTGTAGTGATGCTAGCCACATCACTATGCTAATAATAGGTCCTATGTGGTCCTTAGGTGTGTTTAGGAGACTTGGCAAGACCCAAAGTGACCAAGTTGCTAGAAGTTGTCGACTATTGTCAACTAGGTGACTTAGGTTCGGAAAAGGCTAAAATGGTCTAGAAAGATTCCAATGGCTTTGAATTGTTTATTTGAAGTCATTTTATGCATATTATATGTCTACTTTGTTTTTGTGCCAAATTTGGAGGTCTAACTCCATGTAGAACAAAAGTTGCTGAAATGTTGTCATGTTGTCATGACAACATTTTCTTGCAAAAAGCAACTTTTTGGCATTTGTGTGTTTAGAACGTCCTAACTGTTTAGAAAAGTTATGGAACTGATGGAGGAGCCTTTAAAAATGTGAGGACAGCCATTTTTAGGGGGTTGGACAAGTTGGTTTTGCATTTTTGTACGAATTGAGCAAGTATTTTGTTGCCAGTTTTATGCATTTGAAGGCATTTTTAATAGAGGAGGATTGAATGGCCTGATTTTTGTGTTGGAAAAGTTCTGAAATATTGTTTTTAATCTTTTTGTAGTGTTTGTTTGATCATTTTAATTCGTTTGCATTAGTGTAGAAAAATCTTTTTGTTCTTGGCAAGTTGCTGATCTGAACAGGGCTGGACTTAGAAAATGGGATCTTAGGGCCACTTCCCACCATTGGAAACCTCTGGTATTTTGGGATTTGGAACTAGGATCCATTTAAATTATGTATCAAGAAGGAGGGCCCTTGAAAGCATCAGCAAGCATTTTTAAGGTGATGCCCTAGGCAAGCCAAATGCAACTTGGCTAGGAATCACAGTTGGAAAATGAGTTATGGAGAGGATTGAGTGTACAAATACCTTAATCCGGCTGCACAGCGAGTAATGAGAAGGTCTAACCTTGATCCAGTCCAAAGGAGAGGTCTTGGAAAGGTGTCTAAGGTGGTTTTCCATCACAACAATGATAAAGCACTTGAAATCCTCATTTTTGGCCTAAAATTGTACTTTCATTGTACGGAAAGTTTGGAGGCTAGAAAATTATAGAATATTGAAGTACTCTAAAAAGGGTATCCAAAAATATAATTTTTTTGTAGGGTTGTTAAGAAGTTTTTCAAGAAATCTTGTTTCCAGCTATTTAGGAGGGCTAATTCCTAGTAGCCTTTTTGGAGCAATTTGGTGTATCTTCCCTAGTAGATTGAATGCGCCTATGAAATCAGCAATTTTTAGGGTCATGGATGTTAGAAGGAGTCTAAAAAAAAACCTAGATGAAGAACTGGTACCCTTGGAGCTATAGATGGACTTGAGGGTTAATAGCGGACTGGAGCCGGCTAGTAAGAAATTTGATGTTACTTTGTTGGTGTACCCCCAACTGAAGGATTAGGATCTCTTGAGCAAGGTCCTAGTAATTATAGGGTGTGAAGAAGCCCTAGTGGGTCTAGTGAATGACCTAAGGTAGCCCTGAGAGAGAGCTTGGGGTTTGGAAGCAAGGTTGGGGTGTTACATCAAAATGGAAGGATGAGGTTAGTAGAATTCAAAATAAGAGGGTAAACAATTTTAATTACTTCCATGATTAGAATAATTGACATTAGAGAGGAACATGAAAGTGATATGAATCAAGAAGAGGAGATTTTTGTGGAACATATTTTCACTATGGAGAAGTAGGTCATAGAGTATTTGAATTTCCTCAACCACAAGGAAGGTCAAATAAGAGAATTGAAGGAAAAGCAAAAGTTATACATGTAGAATAAGATGCCAACTCATCACATTTTAATTATTTTGAAAGAGAAGAAATCCCAGTTAATATAAGAGATCTATTGAGTGGTTTGAATAAACTTGGGAAAAGGAGGAGCTTATTTTCCACTAGGTGCAAGTGTGAGGATAAGTATTGTGATCAGATTATTGATAGTTAGAGTACTAAAATTTTGAGTTAGAGGATATGGTCACAAGAGGGAAAAACACCCACATCTATACCATATTTGCTAAGTTTATGATAACCACAAGGTCATGGTCAATCAATAGTTCCCTATAAAATTCAAGATTAGGTGCTACTATGATGAGATACTATGTGACACCATGCCTATAGATACATGGCATGCACATTATTGGAAAGGTCATGGTAGTTCAATAGACATGTTGTACATAATGGTTATGTGAATACATATTCCCTAAAAAGGGATGGAGTGAAACATTGTCATATTCCCATTTTAAGATACAATTTTAATAATTATTAGATAAAACAATGCTATTAAATAAATAATAAAGTTATATTAAAACTAATGCTAAAATATAAAACAAGAAAATAATATTTATTTAATCTATATTATTAATACAATAATATTTGGTATGATATTTTAAATTATTAAAATATAATAAAATTTCAATGAGTAAAGAAATAAATAAAGTTAAATACAAGAGATAGTATTGTAGAAAGTATGTTAACTTTCTAAATAGAATTTAATAATAAATAAAATAAACACAAAAGAGTAAGTAAGAAAATGATATAACATAGACTAATATAAATTAACTAAACCTAGTAAAAAGTCAAGAGCTATTTAACAAATAGACATGACACATTAAAATTAGGATATAAAAAGGAGGAGAGTTTACTTTAGAGAGTGGCGAAAAAGTAAGAGAAGAAGAGAGGAATTCAAAGAGGGAAAATGGAAGAGGAAAGTATTATGAAGAAAATAAGGAAGTGACTTTCTAAAGAGGTATCAATGGCATTGAAAGGATGTGAATCGTTGAAAGGGCCATAATTATGAATAGTTGTGACTCTTGAAAAATATTTTGATTATAAAGTATTTGGACTTTTCCAAAAATCGTGACTTTTTGAAAGGATTATAATTATGAAGTGTTGTAGCTTTTCAAAGGATTTTTATTATGAAAGGTTGTGACTCTTGGAAAAGAAGAAACAAAAAAGTATAATTTTGTCCTTTCCTTATAATTAGAAAAGGAAGAATTTTGGAAAGTAAGTATAGAGTTGAGATAATCTAGAAAGAATAATTCATTGAAGGGCCAACTAAGGATAGAGCCACATGGACCAAGAAAAGAAGAAGGTAAGAAAGGTATGTTTATGGATTATATTTTTTTAATTATATTTATGAATTTACTTATATTAATGAATTGTACTTGTGGATAATATTATGTTAACCTATGAGGTTAATATCATGGATACCAATGTTACTCGTAGCATGGAGCATGCAAGATATTTAAGATCTCCATTGTCTTCCATGGATGAGAATCAATGTTACTTGTAACATGGAGCATGTGAGATATTTAAGGTCTCCATTGTCTACCATGGCCGAGTGTCAATGCCATAGCATAGAGCATGTGAGATATTTAAGATCTCCATAGTCTGCCATGGCTAATAATCGACCTACTAGAATATTTTGAAGTTGTCAACATATGCATATGTAAGTAGCCTTGGATAAAGGATGCCCATCCAAGAATAATCTTAAGGGGTTCGCTCCCAAGAAGACGACAAGGTAGCTATGAGCTAGGAAGCCTAACTTGGAGAGGTCCTTAAGATTGGGGTTAACTTAGAGGGTATAGCAATATAGTTAGTTTTATTATTATTGTGATTATAACATTTATTTTGTAGGTATTACTTGTCCCTAACTAACCATATTAGTGGTGACATTACAGTGGTATTAGAACATGATCTTGCCATCCTATAGGGTTAAATAGGATCTAGAAAAATAATTAATATGAAAGACTAATTTAGAAAGTTAATGACTATTAGAAATGCTTCAAACATATCCATGATAGCAACCTAATAATTCAAACTAAAAGAAATATATATTTTAACTCAACAATTTTTTTTATCTAATTGCTTGAGGACAAGCAATTTGAGGAAGAACAGACTATCATATCCCGATTTTAAGATAGAATTTTAATAATTATTAGATAATATAATGTTATTAAATAAATAATAAAGTTATATTAAAACTAATGCTAAAATATAAAAAAAGAAAATAATATTTATTTAATCTATATTATTAATAAAATAATATTTGGTATGCTATTTTAAATTATTAAAAAATATAAAATTTCAATGAGTAAAGAAAAAATAAAATTAAATGCAATAGACAATATTGTAGAAAGTATGTTAACTTTCTAAATAGAATTTAATAATAAATAAAATAAACAAAAAAGAGTAAGTAAGTAAATGATATAACATAGAATAATATAAATTTACTAAATCTAATAAAAAGACAAGAGATGTTTAACAAATAGACACGACTCCTTAAAATTAAGATATAAAAGGGAGGAGGGATTATTTTAGAGAGGGGTGGAAAGGGAAGAGAAGAAGAGAGGAATTCAAAGAGGAAAAATGGAAGAGGAAAGTAATATGAAGAAAATAACGAAGTGACTTTCTAAAGAGGTATCAATGGCATTGAAAGGATGTGAATCTTTGAAAGGGTCATAATTATGAATAGTTGTGACCCTTCAAAAATATTTTTATTTTAATTTATTTGGACTTTCCAAAGGCTTTTTGTTATGAATTGTCATGATTTTTTGAAATGATTATAATTATGAAGTGTTGTGACTTTTCAAATTATTTGTATTATGAAAGGTTGTGACTCTTGGAAAAGAGGAAACAAAAAAGTATAGTTTTTTCCTTTCCTTATAATTAGAAAAGGAAGAATTTTGGAAAGTAAATATAGAGTTGAGATAATCTAGAAATAATAATTCATTGAAGGGCCAAATAAGGATAGAGCCACATGGACCAAGAAAATAAGAAGGTAAGAGAGGTATGTTTATGGATTATATTTGTTTAATTATATTTATGAATTTACTTATATGAATGAATCATTCTTATGGATAATATTTTGTTAACCTATGAGGTTAATACCATGGATACCAATGTTACTCGTAGTATGGAGCATGCAAGATATTTAAAATATCCATTGTTTTCCATGGTTGAGTGTTGACATTGTAGCATGGATCATGTGAGATATTTTAGATCTCCATAGTCCACCACGGTTGATAATCAACCTACTAGAATATTTTGAAGTTGTCAACATATGCATATGTGAGTAACCTTAGATAGAGGATGCCCATTCAAGAAGAATCTTAAGGGGTGTGGTCCTAGGAAGATGGAAAGGCAGCTATGAGCTAGGAAGCCCGACTTGGAGATGTCCTTAAGATTGGGGTTAACTTAGAGGGTAGAACAATATAGTTAGTCTTATTATTATTGTGATTCTAACATTTATTTTGTAGGTATTACTTGTCCCTACCTAACCTTATTAGTGGGGACATTATAAACATAATCTAAAGCCATTGAATGAAACACAAGATAATAGGATAATTAGGTCCATAGAATTTCCCAACAATCATCGAACCTTGCAAAGTTAATGCAAAAAAAGCATTTCATAAAGAGACAATGCCAAAAAGGAGAGAGGAACATAAATCTTTCATTGATTCATCAAATTTTTATAGTTTGTTGCAATAATCTATCATGTTTGTTACTGGCTACTCCAAATTTATTAGAAGTTTGTAAGACCAAATCCACTAGAAATAGTTTTTAGGACAAATAGAACATAAAAAGTGTCAAATCCTTAGGTTGACCCACCTTAGTTTATCAGAGCCTAAAGAGTAGAAAGCATAAGTGTTTTTTTAGTTGGTCCAAGCTCAAATAGAATGTACTAAACATGGGAAATAGCCAACCCCTAGGTGTTGTTTTATTTGTTGTTTCCTAGTATTTTCAAATTTGTTAAATCAAAAACAACCAAACCTAATAGTCGTTAGTTGAAGAATATATTAAATTCCTACGAAAATTTCCTCCTATGATAGAAAAAGTAAATTTAATAGACTTTAGGATTCTTATTTCAAATGAGGCATCAAAAACAAGGTCTCTTTTAATAGTTCAACATTATTGTTACCCTCACTATTATCAATCCACTCAAGGCAAGATCTAAGGACCAATGCCAAACAATGACCATGGGAATAATAAAAAAATTGTTGAAATTGGATTCAGTTCTTTCTACAAGCAATCAATCTATAAATCAAGAAAAAAAGAAAAGTGTTGAAAATGAGATATGCTTCTATTACTAAAATAGAGACATGATTAAAAATGAGATTTCAAGTGTCGAATACAAAATGACTTCAACATTGAATACAAATTTCTTACAACGTATATGTCATGATTCCTTGACCTCAAAATGAGGCTAAATATAATATCTAGAATCACTCAAATCAATAGCAGCAATAGAAATTTAGTAGGAACCTAGTTTTCAAATGTTGGTGCTTCTAGAAAGCCACAAAATATGTCAAATTAGAAAAATGAAAGACAAGAATGAACCAACCTGCTTCCTCTGCTCTTCTAGAGGAAAAATCTCCATTGTTGAGAAATACAATTGAAAGCTATATATAGTAGGAAAAAAAATCCAATTTGAATGTTTGTTCGAGTAATTTGTTTAAAAGTTTAGTAACCCATATGAAATTCTTTGTTTCCACTGTAGTGAAAAAATGAAAATCCCTTAGTCAAGTTTGAGTGCTTTGAGATGAGGACTAAGAGACCATTGCATTGTGAAATACCAAAATTAAGATGCTACTAAAGAAAATGAAAAAAGAAAAGAAGAAATCCTATCCACCCCTAAAGAATGCTTTCTTAGACAAAAAGAAGAAGAAGAAGAAGAAGACAACAATAGGATGGCACTGCTTTGAGCACAAAGAATTGAGTGTGAAACAACTTATAGTTTTTTACTTTGACTTGATGAAAATGAAACCAAAATCTTTCAAAGTTACAACCAAATCCTCCATCTTACATATCTATAATACAATTATTGATTACAAGCTCAAAAAAGATTGAAGAAACATACCTTGGTGAATATTAAGTTGAATACAAAATTGGGGCACCTTTATTTGTTGTAATAAGGGAATAGAAGTTGATGCCCTCCATGTAAACATTTCATACAAAGGCCAAGTCTATTAATCTACATATGGGACCCAGGAACAACATGTCATCCTCCATTTCGATGCTATGGCATGAACCTCAAATCCTTTTTCTACTAATTTTCTCTACACGAAAATAAAAATATTGTCACGAAACATTAGCTTGACCAATAGAGAAAAGTTAATTCTATAGAGAAAAATCTATTTTAATATTGATGTAAATGTAGACCATTGTCTAGGGGAAATGTTTTTCTAGTTTCACTATTTTTGAAATAGACACTATTATGAAAAAGTGACCTGAAAACATTAGTCCCCACCTTAGATGACAGGGATTAAAAATTGGCTAGTTGTTATTTAGAATAAGGATGGAATTGAAAAAGTTTCTTTCTCATTTGAATGTGAGAAATCTCCTAGGCTAGATGGGTTTTTAATTTTCTTTAACCCTTCTCTCAAAACATTGGTCTCTCTTGGTGCTTCTTCTCTTGACCTAAAAGAGAAAACCCAACTAATGGTTGAAGATAATGGAGGAGAACAAGTACACTCTAAATTGTAGCCAAAGATCTATTTTGGAAATATGTGAATGTTTACATCCAACATAAGTATGATGCAAAAGAGACATGATTTGAAACCATTGGATCATTATATAAATAACCTTATTAAACAAAAAAATATTCTAAATACCAAGGAAAATAGCATTGGTATACTAGACTTATATTTGTACTATGTGGAATTATGACATCTAATTGTGTGATGATAATAGAGTGCACTAGGTAGTATATATTTCAAAGCTATTGAAATGTGAAGTACTTTGTGTTAGTTGGCTTTAGTTTTTGACTGACAGTGTATGTTTATACTAGTTAGCTTAATTATGTTTTTTTCTACATGTATTTCTATCATGAAGAATGGTTCTATTTTTGTATGTATATAATTGAAAGGTATCATGACATAATTTTTACTTGTCTAATCAACATCACAATTACAATTATGATGATGATCCATGAGCTATAAATTTCAAGAGAACTTTTTAACTCTTTTTTTTTAATGAAGGGGTATTGTAGCAAATATCTTTCTTTTGTAGGAACCATTACGTAACATGTATAAGTTTTTGGATAAGTAGTTTTATTTAGTAAATGTTTCAAAATGTGAGAATCAAGATCAACATATTTAAGTTGCTTTGGTATTTTTATATCGATTATGAACTTTGATGTTTCTAATTAAGCTAATAGAGATGGTTCAAAGTCTAAAATCGATAATCACATTACAAGAGAACAACAATATGTCGTTATAGCTAGTTAATAATATTTAAGCTAAATATACTAGATGAATGCCAATAGTCCATCAAAAGTTCTAAAAATAATAGTACTTTATCCCTTGTAACTAGACAATGGTATGCATAAATAAGAGAGTATTTAAAGTGCAAAAAAAAAACCTACATACTCCAGAAAAATGTGACTTTGGGGCAATGGTCTACCATAAAAAGAAGTAGATCTTAACATTTTAATCATCTTCTAGCTATTGGTGAGATTCTTGATATCCTTCTTCAAGTCTTCATCTCCAACCCCCTCCTATTTTGTATTTTCAATAATCTCCCAATATAGTTTCCTTTGACTTCTTCAACTTGCTTTTGTCAATGATCACCAACCACCATTTTAGGTATTATGCCCTCCACTAGCCCACAAATCAAGGAGGTAGAAGAGTTAAGGCCCTCCATGGTGACCATGTGTGGGATAATATCTTACTAGGAAATAATCCTATTGTAGGGCTTGGATGTAGTCCACCATATTCCCCTCACTAGTGCAACCATGATCCTTTCTCTTATGGCTTGCATTTTCGTTCGCAATTCCCTGCATGTAAGTGGTGGATAAATCATATGTTTCTATTGAATACAATTGGTTAATTGTGTATTGTCTTTAATGTTACACAAAATGTCATATCTTTACCAGTCAATGTATGTTGTGCTCACTTAGGAATTGAAGATAGTTTCTAGTGTCTACTATGTATTCTAGAGTTTGCCAAGTTTAAAAGATAGTTTCAACTGAGTTCACTCGAGAGACAAAGAGAAGTTAGTAGAAGTTGAGTGTTAACTAAGCCAACTCGGTTAATGAAGGGAAAGTTGGATGGAACTAGTGTTAACCGAGTTCACTCGATTACCAAATGAATTTTGTGAAGATGTAGTATTAACCAAGTTCACTTGGTTAACACAAAAAAATTATTACTAAGTTAATGCCCACCAAGCAAGATTAGCTAATGAAGAATTTTCTTGTTTTGGCATATTGAGTTAAATAGATTTGTGTTTTGGTTCTAGCTAACTGAGGAGATGAATATTAATTATTCTATGTTATATTAAAGATGACTTGACATTTCATAAGGTATAAAAATAAAGTCAAGTTGAGGATTGAATGTGTGGAAGTGTATTGAAGAATAGAAGATGTTTAGAGGAAGAAAATTAGAAGGATAAGTAGAATATCCATATGGAGCTACAAAGATATATTCAATCATAAAGGATCAAGTTTACAAGCTAGAGTTGAGATCTATAATTAACAATTCAATTGCATCAGAAATTAGGTCATCTCATTGTTATTCTCTAACTTTTGTAGCAGTGATCTAAATCTCTTAACAGAGTTAGCTTAATAGTTATTTGTAAATCCTTTGACAAGGTGGCATTTCTAGGTTGAAGTGTCTAAAGACTTCTAACAAGGCCACTCCTAAGTGTGATTAAATCCTCTAATAGAGTCATACCTAATAGTTTTTTTTTAATCTTTAATAGGGGTGGCTCCTAATAGGGCTCACTTTAGAAGAGTGAAAATCAGTAACTAGTTGCAATTGGTGGTTTTTCTTAAATTGGATTTCTATGTTAAATCTTGGTGTCACTTATGTTCATGCTATTTCTTTCATCTTTTTTCAACTAAGTTAAGTAAGGCTAATCATAGATAATATCTTAAGATTTGCATGTTAAGCATTTTCCAAGTAACAATTTCTATTTCAGTGTTTACCGAGTTTCAACATTTACTAATGTAGAATGGGTGACTGTGTTTACCCTACAATGGGATTTTTAGTGAAGTTTATGTTCTTTGTTGACATCTAAGGGATCTAGGATTTATTTTAGTGGTAACTAATTCACCCCTTTCCTGTCAGTTACTCCTCTTATATTTCCAACAGTTTCAAGAGTCTAATGTTACCCAGATTAACCATAATTTTAGTTATTTTCTTCTCCTCCATTTCTATCATATAGTCCTCTTTTCCAAATTCCTCCTCTTTAGATTCCTTAGTTCCTTCTATTTCTTCAGCTCATAAAACTGGTCAATTTTATAAACTACCTCCCCTTCTATACTCTTTTCCTTTTCTATTTTATTATGCAGTCTAGAGGACTTGTGTTCACTGGAGCAACCCTCAATTTAATGAAAACTTTGATTTTAATTTAAGGTTGAGCAATATATTATTTGTGGTGGCTCATATGAGAAATTTATATTTTGTTGGTGGAAGGGTTTTCCATTTTTTATTTGTGTGTTGTGGGGTCTTTCATTATCATTGAATTCAACAATATACACTTTCATGTTTAATCCAAACAATTATGTTGTATAACTTTTGGTTTATATTTACTAGTGGTTCTTATTTTTTGTAATTATTCTTTTGTGGTATTTGGATTGTAGTTTTGTATGTGTGGTAATATTTATGGAGGAATCATGTAATTGGTGTCCTTTTCCATTATTTCAAAGATATTCAAATTGATAAGATTAAAAGATTTAGTTATTAAAATAATATAAAGTTAGATATGATAATAAACTTACTTGACATAGTTTGATTTTTAAACTTAAGGGTTTGAAAAACCATGGATTTATTTGACAATCAACGTGTCAACATGGAAACAAGAGAAGTATATTGAGGTAATATTAGCTAAAAAGTTTTCTTCTTTGAGTTTTTCTCAATTTGTTGATATAGATTTAACTTTTTAGGGAGGACATTACTTTCCTAATCAAGTTTGAATGTTCATAGTCAATGACATGTGGGATTTGATCTAATTTAAAAAGTTTCATATAAATTTTTATTTGAGTACTCTCCCTCTTGTTTTAATGGAATATTAGTGACTTACAATATATCTTCATTCTATAATAAATGTCTATGAAAATCTTTGTACTATCTTGATAAAAACATTCTTGATTGAATTTAGTAGATAGAAGATGAGGTCCTTCCCCTTTGATGTTGTGTCTATTAAGATCATTAACAAACCTTTCAAAGGACATAATTATTTTTTATTTATATCCTACAATTTTCTATGTCTATGATTATTCAGAAGTATAAATCCATGGCTAATGTAGAAGGGGAAAACTTAAATGGGTTTATTTTAGTAACATATCATTATTAAATAAGGGTAGAGATATGATAGGGAGAGAACATATTGGATGGACATTCTAATAACCACTCTATACTTTATGTTAGACTTCTGGATGTTGTTTTTCCTATGATTAAGAAAATACTTGCTAGTCAAGAATTAGTACTACTTGATTCTACGCTACCTTAATTGCCAAACAAAAATTCTAAATCCATTGAAAGCTCAAAATATTTGGACTTCTTTAGCTATTTTAAAAAATAAATAAATTTCTTAATTAATTAATTTCATTTAAATATTCAGTCAAGTCATTCAAAAAAGCATTTGGCACACTTCACTAGTGATGTTTTCACAAAGGTTCAGACATGTCTTGGGTCGTTGAGCTCAACAACTTTATTCCTATGATAGGTCATTGTTCTTGTGGATTATTAGAAAACTTATAAGGTTTTCATTATTTGATTAAACAAATTCTACTTTACTAAATAAAATATTTCTTGAAAAAATTGGATTAACATCATATTAAGTTTTCTATGTCAATAAGTTTATGCATACATTCCTTTCAAGTATATCTAAGAATATCTTTAACGGAGCAATGGGCATGGAGATTTGTAAGTCAAAAATATCAAATGTAGGAATGGGTAGGACATTCATGGCTACACTAGGATATCTTCTTGTTGGCAACATTCCATACTTAAGTGGTGTAAATTTGAGTAAAGCTCAAACTTCAATTATTGTTGTGTCTATAGTTGAGATTTGAATTGACCTTTGTTTGTAACTAGTAAGATAAGATCATAGCTTCTATTTACACTGAATAGGTTCTCAATAAGTACAAACTATTCTTGTTTACTAACAAACATTGTAGTCTTATCTACAATTTTTTTTGTTACAAAAATGAATCTTAAGATATTCAAGTTAAAATAAAAAATGAGAGAGCATCCTTATTGTGTTCAAAGAAACCTTTTTTAAATACTAATATGCATATCAATTTTCTAATTTTATTCCATATATGGTGAACTTTATGAGATTTTTAACTGAACATAATTTTTTAGAAATATTTTCTAATTTAAAGAAATCACTAGTAATGTACAAAAATGCCCATTATAATTTATTAAACACTACTATTCATAATTTACAATATACATAAACCAATATGCAAAGTTATCCTCCAAATAAATAATGATTATGTCATAGTAAATATTTTTATCTATTTTATAATAATAGTTACCACTCTATTGTTTTCTTTAATTTTTTTTAAAAATGATATATATATATATATATATATATATATATATATATATAGTTAGTTAGTTAGTTAGTTAGAAATATAACAGGAGTAACTGAGAGGCGGGGGTGAATCAATTACCACTAAAATAAATCATAGATACCTTGGATGTCAATTATAAAATTCAGACTGGTAAAACTGATTACTACTAATACTCAGTAAACACATAGAAAATTATTGTAACTTGATAAATGTAGAGTGTGTTTTAACTTAGTAGATCTTAAGATGTTATTAGTAATTACTTGCAAGCATGAAAGAAATAACATGAAAACATGAGACACCAGGATTTAACGTGAAAACTCAATTTGAGAAAAATCACCAATGTAACTAGTTACTATTTTTCACTCTTATGAAGTGAGCCCTATTAGGAGCCAACCCTATTAAAAGTTACTAAACACACTATTAGGTGTGACCTTGTTAGAGGATTTAATCACCCTATTAGGAGTGGTCTTGCAAAATATCTTTAAAAAATTCAATGGAATTTTCACCTTATTAGAGGATTTATAAATGGCTGTTAAACCAACTATGTTAAGAGATTTTAGATCACTGCTACAATGGTTAGAAAGTAACAATGAAATAACCTAATTGCGATGTAGTTGAATTGCTTCAATTATAGATCTCTTTTATAGATCACACTTTATCCTTCTTGATTGAATAACACTTTTCTACTCCACAAGGATACCTTCTTATCCTTCAAGTTCTCTTCCTCTCTTCTTATCTCTTTCAACTTATTCAATTTGCATACATCACATACTTTGGAATCACAACCCGACCTTTTAGTTATACCTTCCAGATTATCAATTTGGCTCAAATAAAAATTAGAATAACCAATTTTAATCACCTTAGTCAGCTAGAATCAATAGGTAAAATAATTAAGCCTTACATGCCAAAATAAGAAAATCCTTTGGTAGCTGACCCAACTTGGTAGAAACTAATTCTAAAGTGATTTCATATGTTAACCAGTAGATACTTGGTTAACACTACAAAATTACAAAATTTCTTTAGTAACTGAGTGAACTCAATTAACATTGACTCTATTCAACTTTCCCTTTGTTAGCCAAGTGAGCTCAGTTAACACTCTTTTCTACATAACTTCCTTTGATGCCTGAGTGAGCTCAGTAGATACTATCTT
Organism: Cupressus sempervirens; assembly: GCA_028749045.1. Classification (NCBI taxonomy): domain Eukaryota; kingdom Viridiplantae; phylum Streptophyta; class Pinopsida; order Cupressales; family Cupressaceae; genus Cupressus; species Cupressus sempervirens. Next base: position 946,469,158 of record CM053787.1, on the reverse strand, counting down.
TAGCATAGAGTAAAATTAGGAATGCTCAGTAGAGTATGAAAACTATCTTCACTAACTAAGTGTGCTTGGCATGCACTAATTGTCAAATGATATGACATTTGTATTACATCAAGGATAACACACAATTAATCAATTGTATCCAACAATCTCCCTCTTTCATATTGATGGAAACACAACATGTCATAGCACAATGAGATTTTGAGAAAAAGGCTCCCTCTATTAGAAAGTTTCTCCCTCTTAGATTTTGTATAGAAAACTTCTCCAATAGTGTTCTCCCTCTATGAAGGAACTGCTTAATTTTTTCCTCTACAAAATTTCAAAAAGATATGATAGTAAACTTCTCCCTCTTTGACAAAACATGCCAAAGAAAATTCTAATTAATATCAATGTACCTTGAGTATGGATTCATCTACAATATTATCTTGCCAACACTGCATCAACTGATTAATCTTCAACATGGTTCTTGTTGATGCATCAGTAAACTTTATTTAGTGACCTTCAGATAATGGAATGACCCCTAGCTTATCTCTTAGATAAAGAAATGCATCCCTAGGTAATGGCTTTGTGAATATATTTGTAATTTATTCTTTTGTATGCACATATTCCAATCTGATTTCTTTGTCCTAAACTAATTCTCTTACAAAGTGATATTTTGTGGCAATGTGCTTTGTTTTGGAATGCATTATTGGATTCTTGGATATGTTGATTGCACTGGTGTTATCACAATACATCACTATTGTCTCTTTGATTTCAACCTTCATTCCTTCCAACAATAGTTTGAACTAAACAATGTTAGAGCAATTCAATGTTGCTACTACATATTCTACTTCTGTTGTAGATTGAGATGTGTAGTTTTGCTTCTTGCTTGTCCAAGATACTAGCCTTTTTCCAAGAAAGAGTGCTCCACCACTAGTTTTTTTTCTATCATCAAGATTTCTTGCCCAATCAGCATCAGTAAATACTTTTAAGCCAAGGTTGCCTCCAAGTTTGTACCACAAACCTTAGTCTTTAGTACCTTTCAAATATCTCAAGATTCTTTTTATTGCCATCATGTGGTTTTCTCTAGGTTTAGTTGAGAATCTTTCCACTATCCCAACTACTAAGGCAATATTAGACCTTGTATGAACTACATACCATAATTTCCCAATCATTGATCTATATAAGATCAGATCTACTTCTTTGGAATCATCATCTTTGGTAATCTTAAGTCCAATACACATGGGGGTTCCAACCTGTTTTGAATCTTCCATTCCAAATTGATTGAGTATCGTGTTAATATACTTAGATTGAGTGATATAGATACCATTTCTATTTTGGTGTATCTACAATCGAACAAAGAATTTTAGTTCACTAAACATGGACATTTCAAATTCTTTATTCATTTTTTCTAAAAATGCTTTGCATAGCTCATAATTTCTTATGAACAAGGTATCATCCACAAATATTTTTGCCAACACAATCTTCTTATCTAGTCCTTCCTTGATGTATAGGCTACTATTATCATTTTTTCTTTGAAAACCAAGCATATCAAATAGTTATGTAGTCTTCCATACCAGGCTCTAGGAGCTTATTTGAGACCATATGGGACTTTGTGTAATTTGTGGACCATTTTGCTTTTGTCTAGATCAACAAAACCTTCTGGCTATTCAATGTACACTTCCTCATCGAGAATTCCATTTAAGAATGTAGATTTAACATCCATTTGATATACTTTGAATCCTCTATGAGCTGCATAAACCATTAAAATCCTCACACCTTCTAATCTTGGAACAGGGGCAAAAGTTTCACCATAGTCAATACCTTCTTCTTGAGAATAGCCGTTACATACCAATCTTGCTTTATTTCTTGACACTTTTCCATCTTCATTCAGCTTATTTCTAAATACCCATTTTGTACCAATCACCATTTAATCTTTGGGCCTAGTTACAAGAGTCCAAGTTTTATTCTTTTCTATCTATTCTATTTCTTCATTCATAGCCTCAATCCAACTCTCATTTTCTAGTGCATCTTTAACACTTCTAGGTTCAAATTCAACAAGTAAACATGTCCCTTTTAGTTTTCTTGTTGTCACTATTCCATCTGATTTGTCTCCAATGATTTGATCAAGTGCATGATGTCTTTTGACATATTTGGCCAATACAGGTTCTTTGACTTTTGAATGAATTGTACTATCTTCATTTTGATTCTTAACTTCTAGCTTGGGTCTTTCTATCTATGGCTTGGGTTCTTCAGATTTGGTATGCACTAACTTGATAGCCTTTGAATGTGACTCAGGTTCTTATAACTCGGTCTATACTTCTTGCAACTTGGAAACTAATGGAGATTTGGATAGCTCGGGAGATGAAGTCTCCTTTTTGTCAAATGTGTTTAGCAATGTATCAGGAAATCTTCTATAGTCTTCTGGCTCCTTTTTTCTTTCTTCTTTAGTCTTTTCTATAAACTCATCAATTCTAACATGTGCACTTTTTATGATTTTGTGAGTAGAAAAATTTAAACATTTGTATGCTTTACTTTTGTAGGAGTATCCTAGAAATATACCTTCATCACCTTTTACATCACATTTGTCTTCTCTAGATTCTTTCAAGATATAACATTTGCTTCCAAATACTTCCAAGTAACTTGCATTGGGTTTGTAGCCATACCATAGTTCATAGGGAGTTTTTTTTTAGTCTTGCTTTAACTAAACTCAGTTCAAAGTATGAACTATAGTGCTGATAGCTTCCTTCCAGTACTTGATAGCAACATTTTTCTCAATCATTAGTGCTCTTGCATAATCCATAATGGATCTGTTTCTTCTTTTAGCTATTCTATTTTTCTCAAAAGTACCAGGGGCTAATACTTCTCTTTTGATTCCTCTTTCAATATAGAAATTGTTGAATTCATTTGAGATGAATTCATCACCTCTATTTGATCTCAAGTATTTCAATATTTTTCCAAACTTTTTCTACTCTAGCGATATACCATTTGAATTTCTCAAAAGCTTCTGATACTATTTCAATGGGCCCAAATAAATTAGTATGTACAATTTCTAAAACATCTTCTATCTAATAGTTTTTGCTTTTAAAACTAGTATTTCCTATTTTACCAATTTGGCAATTTTTGCATAATTCAACATCAAGTTTCTTCAAATTATGAAGACCTCTTACTCTTCTAAGTTTTCTAATCTTGACCATATTATCAAAATTTACATGACATAGCCTTATGCACCATAACTAGCTTTCTTCTACTTGAGTAATGAAACATGAACAATCACCAAGGTCAAATAAAAAAGGTTACCTATTTTTTGTCTACTTGATCCAATCATATTTTCTTGGTTATCCAGTAGTCTTTCCTTGTCATTCATGAATTCTACCTTGAATCGAATGTTGTTTAGTTGTGCCACACTTAGTAAATTATGTTTTAGTCCTTCAACCCAATAGACATTGTCACATACAGGTTCATTGGTTAATGAGATTCAGCCTTTTCCTTTTATACAACAAGGTTCATTGTTTCCAAATCTTACACTACCTCCATCATAGTGTTCAAAATGTTTAAACTTAGTTTTTTCTCAAGTCATCTAGTGAGAACATCAACTATCTATGATACATGTGTCATTTTTTCTAACATGAGAGACAAGTGCCATCTTATCTCCTTCATCATCAGATTCATCTTTTACAACAATATATACTATCTCATCTTCACTATTATCAGAATCTTTAGCCATAAAACAATTTTTCTTACCTTTGTCTTTGTAGGATTTGTGACCTCTAAATTCCTTATTGCCTTTGTACTTGTGCCTTTCCTTCTCTTCCTTTCCTTCTTTGTTTGGACACCTAGTAGTAATATGACCAATTTCTTCAAAAGAAAAATGTATTAGAGGGATTTTACCTTTGTACTTTCCTCTGCTCCTAGAATATTTCTTTGCAAGTAGAGATTCAACAATTTCAATATCATTATCTAAACTTTCTTCAATTTCTTCTTCACTTTCTGATTGATTAACTTTTATTTTCTTGCATTTTTCTTTGAGTAAGAGTTTAGCTTCAAGTGCAGATTCAATATTCTTGGAAGCAGGAACATAGTCATCAAAGTTTTCTAGTTCAAAAGCTAACAATCTTCCTACTAGGGTATCCAAACCTATCTTTTTATTTGGATAACATCTCTTTTCTTGATTGGTAGATACTCTAATTACATAGATGGGAAGCAAAGTTATAAGTACTTTACTTACAACATTTTCTTTGATTTCTCCTCTAGATGCTCTGATTGCACTAACACTGGCCTTGATTCTTTCCACATATTTTGCAACATTTTCATTTTCTTTCATTTTTATTTGATCAAATTTTCCTCTAAGGCTTTCTACTTTGGCTCTTCTCACATTGTTATCACCTCCATAGATTTCTTTCAATTTTTTCCACATATCAAAAGCAGTTTTATAGTCTTTTACCTCATCAAATTCAACATAATTGAGAGTAGATGTAATGTCAATCATCATGATGTTATGGTTCTTTTTCTCAGTAATACCTTCAACTAATAAAGTTCTAGTGGGATTTTTATATTCTTCATCAAGATATTTGCATCCTAAATCATTGATAGTAGCCAAATGAAGCCTCATAAGTCCTTGCCATGGTGCAAAGTTCTCTTTTCTTAGCTTTGGAATCTCTCTCTTGTAAGACATCCTAATTTTTAGCTCGGGTTCTTGAAACCTTCTTTGCAAGCACCAAAAGCTTTTATACCAATTTTTTGAAATATAAGAGGAATAACTGAGAGGGGGGGTGAATTAGTTACCACTAAAATATGTTCCAAATCCCTTAGATGTCAATAATAACATTTAAACTACAATATCTAATTTTTGTTGTTATTTAGTAAACACACAGAATATGCTAAAACTCGATAAATGTAGAGTGTGATTTTCTTTTAGTTGATATTAGACATTTACAATGGCTAATTTGCAAGCATAAAAGAAATAACATGAACACATGAGACACCAGGATTTAACATGGAAACTCAATATGGGAAAAACCACCAATGTAACCACTAAAATAAATCCTAGATCACTTAGATGTCAATTATAAATTTTAGACTAGTAAAACTGAAAACTGTTGATACTTAGTAAACACATAGAAAATTACTGTAACTTGTTAAATGCAAAGAGTATTTTAACTTAATAGATCTTAAGATGTTATCAATAATTACTTGCAAGCATGAAAGAAATAACATGAACACATGAGACAACAGGATTTAACATGGAAACCCAATTTGGGAAAAACTACCAATGTAACTAGTTACTATTTTTCACTCTTCTGAAGTGAGCCTTGTTAGGAGCCAAACTTGTTAAAGGTTACAAAATACACTATTAGGTGTGACCTTATAAGAGGATTTAATCACCCTGTTAGGAGTGGTCTTGCAAAAAGTCTTCAAACAATTCAATGGAATTTTCAGCTTGATAGAGGATTTACAAATGGATGTTAAACCAATTTTGTTAAGAGATTTTAGATCACTGCTATAATGGTTAGAAAGTAACAATGAAATAACCTGATTATCATGCAACTAAATTGTTGATTACAAATCTCTATTTTGGTTCATACTTGATCCTTCTTGATTGAATAAAACTTTTCTGCTCCACAAGGATACCTGCTTATCCTTCAAGTTCACTTCTTCTCTTCTTATCTCTTTCAATTTATTCAATTTGCATACATCACATACTTTGGAATCACAAGTTGACCTTTTACTTATACCTTCTAGATTGTCAAGTCAGCTCAAGTACAAATTAGAATAACCAATTTTCATCACCTCAGTTGTCAAGAATCAATAGGTAAAATAATTAAGCTTTACATGCCAAAATAAGAAAATCCTTTGGTAGTTGTCTCCACTTAGCAAAAACTGATTCTGAAGCAATTTCTTGTGTTAACCAGCAGATGCTTGATTAACACTATGAACTTACAAAACTCCTTTCATAATCGAGTGAGCTCAGTTAATACTGACTCTATTCAACTTTCCCTTTTTTAGCTGAGTGAGCTCGGTTAACACTCTTTTTTGCATAACTTCCTTCGACACCCAAGTGAGCTTGGTAATACTATCTTTAGTACAGAGTAAACTTAGGAATGCTCAATAGACTAGGAAAACTGTCTTCACTGACTAAGTGCGATTACCATGCACTAACTATCAACTGATATGACATTTGTCTAACATCAAGGACAACAAAAAAATTAATCAATTGTATCCAACACACACACAAATATATATATATATATATATAATATTTCTTATTACATTTACACTAATTCTAATATAAGGAGCTCCTAGAGAAAAGGACCAAGAAGAAAAATGAGAAGAAGGAAGAAAATGGTGGGTAAAAAAACCTGGTTATAACATCCTAGGAATGAAACCTCCAAATTACAATAGATTTATGAAGAAGGAGATGAAATAAATATTTGACTAATAGGCATGGATATTTACATAAATAACTTTGATATTACTTTAATAGTATAGTATCTCTGAAATACAACTGAAGAACGTTAGAAGGATGTTGCAAGAATCAAAACCTTTCTACCAATCCAAATGTTGATCAATCTATTGAAAAATCTCAATGAAACAAACTGCTTAGATAAAAAAAGCAAACCACAAAGACAAAAATAGCAGAATACCATGTAATCTTATTCCTCCATGTCTCCTACTATAGAAATAACATTACCAAGCTTAAGAGTTAGATCAGAAATGACATTGGGAGGGGAGATGTCAAAGGGGGAGCAAGTGCATCAGAAGATTCATGCTCTAGAAGATCTAAGATGGAAAGACAATTTGATGCACATTATTAACACAACTTTTGGGCAAACAATCTCCATACTATTGCAATGCAACCTTAACAGGATGAAAAGACTGCCTCTCTAGGTTTTTTTTAATGCTCTCAAACACCAGATAAACACCATGATTGCTAAGAAGTGCATGATGATGAAACAAACTTTGAAGGACAGCAACACCACTCTAGAGATCATACTTTTGACAAGCTTTAACAAACTCACCACCCTACCAAAAATTAGGTCAGATAAATCTAGAAACTATTAGCTCCAAATGAAATGGAGATTGCAATAAATAAAGAGTATTTGACAAAAAAACTAATAGAATTTGAGAGGGATATACCAATCTTTTTCTAGGAGGAAAGATAATCTCATGCCAAATAATCTTTTTGATTCCTCTTCAAATATGAGGACACTCACAAAAGAAAATAGTTGCTAGCATGTCATCTTTAATATAACCTAGAAAAGGAATCTCCTAATGTTCAACTTCCAAAAACACTTTATAAATTTTTGGATAATAATCCATGTGTAATGAAGAGCAAGTCGAACAAATATCGACTAAATAACTTACACCAACCAATGAGTTGTGATGACCTAACATATTGTTTCCACTAACAATAGTGAAGAACGACTCCCACAAAATGCAGAGACCAAAACAAAAACCTAAAATCCTAGAAAACTAGAAAGACTTCTAAAAATGGCACAATAAAGTAAACATAATCAATGATAACCATTGTGCCAAAGGATATGAAATCCATTGCATTATAATCAGACATCAGAACACATGTATATGCTACTTGCATCTAGTGCAAAAAATAAGATATTAAAGTACACACATGGTACTATTAAATCAATAGGTAGATGCTTCTTAAATAGAAAGAGAATAAAGTACATGACACATAAAGACAAACCTCCAAGAAGAATCGATAGATTTTGTCATTTGTCAAAAAATAAAACCAGCTTGGGATATAGCAGAATGACTAAACAACCACATCAAAAATCACCACAAAACCACCTCGTGATGAAGTCATGCCAAGTACAAATGACATATCCACATGCCAAGCCATAATAACATCTAAGATCTCAAATCCCAACCATGAATCATTTAAACCTCTCCAGTAGATGTCAATTGCTAACTCAATGTTACCATGGTTAGTACAAGCATTATATTTGGCTTCTTAAAACCATATCTACTAATTTAGATATGCATAAATAAATCACACATAATGATATTAAACATTGTAACACAAACCTAGCAGCTCACACCTAGTAGAAAAATTAAGACTCTCTCTTAATTATATAAACAATACAAGGAAGCATTTCTAATAAAAGATTTGAAGAATGAGAATCAAGAATTTTACCATCACAACCAATATTAGCTAAACTATCTGCCAAAGCATTACCTTCCTATGCAATAACAAGTAACTATACAGAGAGTCAATGAGACCCCAAATTTGCAGAAAAATATATTCAAGATGCCAATTATTGATCTTCCTGTGAATACAAGCATCAATAATTACTACCCTAATGTTGTTCTCTTTACATTTTTCTTTTGACCAGTGATTCCTAATATAATAAGCTCATATTTAAATAAGTACAATGTTTGAAACTAAATCTAACTTATGATTTACTGAATGGCAATATCCAACTTTGACATCAGTCTAGCTTGGATTAACATAACAGTTGGTACCCTTAAACTCATGTTCCTTAATTTCCCCTCTAAATTGTTGTTCTAAAAGATGAAATGTCACAACTTTGTTTTAATTCTTCTACTCTATTAACTTGGGGATGTTCCCTTATGATCTTGTATGATAATTAAACAAAAAAATGGGTTATATAAGCATAGATCAATCCTTCTTTGGCATATAATCAAACATATTATCTATCATTTCACATGTAATCAGCCATTATAACATCAATAATTATTATAGACTGCCTTTCATTTTGATTCATTAATCGACTACTCAGTGCAATGTTAAAAACTGTAGTTTCTTTTGTAGGAAAATGAAAGCTCAACCTAATACTATAGCAGATCATTTTTTACATCTTTTTTGAAGGTCTCTTTCTAGGATCCTATGAATCTTATTATCCATGTGAATTATTTCATCCCATTGGGAAATGCTAGTACAATGTACTAGTATAGGTTTAGACTGACCCATTTACCATGTAGTTGATTATCATGTAAGAGTATGTTGGAAACAAGTGTACCACATGAACTATAAAGCACGAGCATGGTTGTACAGTCGACCAATTTTCAAAAGATTGAAAATATTGTGAATTTACAAAAAAATGGAAAAAATTCACTGTATTTTTGTGAATCTTGAAAAGAAAAATTTAACTTTGTTTTGTCTTTGATTTTTTTGTTGTGAAAGCTTAGCTTGTCCCATAAGACACACCTTTACAATAATAATAATAAAGTATATAGAAAAAATTTATTTGTTAATTTATCATTTCTCTGTGATTTTTGCTTTTCCAAACTATGGGTCACTTCAATTATGACCAAGTGGTCATTTCATAATAGTGGTTGAAGTATTTTATGGAATTATTGAAATCTTGTTCGGTTAGTAATGAGAACAGAAAAGACCATTTTAATTTTGTACTTACTAAAATCTTATGTATAAATTTTAAAACATTCTTAATTGTTTTACAACAATTCATTTGGTAAATCATCTTCTCACAACTAAGGCTTAAAGCTCACATCCTCAATTACAATGCCATGTCAATATGATTTATTTCAAATTTTCACAAACAATTCAAATATAAAGTGAAACCAATGGTCCTACAAAAAGGAGCCTATACTTGCAAAGTTGATGTGACATCACATTATTGGTCCTTTTTTTAAATGCATTTTATTCAATTATAGGTACTCATCATTGTACAGTCAACAACTTTAAAGTCATAACTTTTGGTGCAATGTTGTCTAAAAATAAATTGGATATTAAGTCAATAAGTATGAAGATGAAATAAAAAGATATGAATACCAAATATACATCTCCCAATATTGGGTCCTATTCCCTAGTAGTTGTTCTAACTAATTGTGGGTAATGGTATAGTTCTAATTTATATGGGTAATTTCCACTTTTTTTTATGTGTCTATATATACAATTTAGTTATATTAAAAAAAATTGGTATATTTTTTAATTAACCAAGTTTCTTGCAAAATATGTTGAGCATTGAAGAGTGAAAAAGTGGTCATTTCAAAGCTTCACTCAATACCTACTTACGAATATTCTAATACTCTTGCACTCATGAATTCATAATGTGTACTAATATACAACTAGTATTGGACAATTTGATTAATTATGAAGCAAGAAAGCTAAAATAAGATTTAATGGGCCTTTATTAAATTTTCCCCTTATTTATAGTTAGCATTTGGTCTTGATTGAGTGCACAAGGAATACATGGCTATTGGAACACACTCAACTAGTAGTTGTTGTTAATACAATATTATTCATCAATTCTTGAATATTTTTTGTATTAAAAGAAGAAAATAATTACATATACAATCAGAATTTTTGTTGAATAGCAAGAAACTATAAAATCACAAGTACAAGTTACAACATGGTGGGAAAATTGAACATCACTTAAAACCACAATATTATTCTTCAATTTTCGAGTTTTGATCCCCAAAAAATATTGTACAATAATGAATCAATCTCAATGTTTGGAACCTTATGTATGCGACATTGAATCTTGGGAGGTTGACTTCCATCAAATCAATGTGTAGCTAAATTTAAAAATTGAGGGGAAAAAGAATAAGAATTGCATATAAGTAAAGGTGGGTGGTGCACCATACTAAAACTATGGTTTCTTCCTATCTATGCTTGTACAAAATATTTATAAAATGATACGTAGGGGATATTTTCAACAACAATTCAAATTGTGATATCACTATCAAGTTTTAACAAATTCATTTTTGAGTCAAACTCAAATTTTAAAAGACAACATAGTTAAAACTTGACAGTGATATCACAATCAAGAAAATGCCCAACATACACAAGTTTTATTATAATATATATTTTGACCACTCATATACAAATTCTAGATCTAATGATAGCTTCCAAGGAAAGACATATTCACAATAAAATAATTCATGAGGATATATCAAACATAAGTATACAAACTTGAGATACATAGAAGAAACACCCAACATAAGGCAAGATGCACAAGTTGGCTAAATGGTGCAAAAAGTAAAATAGGGAATTCCATTGATATGAGGCAAAGTGAAATTTATAAGTATAGAGCATGAAAAATACAAAAATAACAAAGGGGAATAACAAAAAAAATATGTTTGGAAATTGCCTTTGCAGTTACAATTCTAATTTTACATTGAATTCAAATCCCAACCAAAGTGGATAAGGTAAAAAAAAGACAAATTGATAAATGATACATTGACATATTATATCTATGTACAATCTATTTTTACCCAATGAAAGAATTTTCTATATGAAAGAGAGAGCAATATCCTTGTAATTAATAAATGGACATGGGGATGTATGGATATCATGTTTATAGAGTCAAAAGAGACAATCAACCTTGAATCTTCAACTATGGTCTTCTGCCACAACTCTTAGCAATTAAATCATCTTGTTGGCTAAAGAAACATCAAAATATCAAATTAGATGTGTCAAACAACTACATATGTGACATTAAATCGTTGAATGGATAACTAGTTTCTTAACTCCAATGATCAATTTGATATAATCATGAAATATCAAGCAAACTAGTGCCATTGATCAATACAAAGATATTTGAGCATTAATGTAATTTATTGAAGCCCATTTGCAAGAAAGTTAACATGGCATGTTTTTAGAAAATGCTCATATAAAATTATGTGCATGTCTTGCTAGAGTTTTATCCCATGAAAAAATGTCTCAATTTGGTTACTTTAATGTCATTATTAAATATTAATTGGAAAGGTTAAGTATGAGGGGAGGGGGTGACTTAGTACTTATCAAACTTTAATCATTAATCTTTTTTTCATCATCAATGAATAGTTTTTCATATCTTTAAACCTATAAACCTTCTATATAATATATAACAAATGTTATAACTTCAATTCATATGCATAAAAGTAAATAATATTGGCACATAAAATTTCACATATGTATAAAACAAGGATTTTGGTATCATAGAAAACCCTTCTTTAGAGGAAAAAACTATAGCAGGGATGATAACCACAAATTTTTTTACTGCAGTAAAAAAGGTTGTTGATTATGGTTACAATAATGTTTCCTTCTGAGAAACTCACTCAATAAAAATGATTGATACAATGTCAGTTGTAGCCTTAGTCTATCAAGACTATCTAGTTATGAGATTTCATCTTGCATGTCCTAGAATTCAACTTATTAAAGGATTTTTAAGAAGTTCATACAAAAACTTATCATTCCTATGAAAGAATACAAAGTGATTAAAGGTTTCAACAAATCTTGTAGAAAACTAGTTAAGTATTTATATAAGGTAACATGACCTTATTCTTGCTTCTTCTTTAATATTGTCAAATCCCTTTGCAATCTATTTTGGATTTTGCCACTATGCTTACCTTTCATTTTTCTTCCGATGTACTATCTCCTCTTATCTCTCTTATCTCTATCCTTTGTTTCTTCTCAATCTTGGCATTAGATCTTAGGGTTCATTTAATTCTTCTTTATGTAGTTTTCTGCCAAGTGAAAATTCCTTAGTATGATAACTATTATGTATAGTAGTATCATTTAACATCCTTCATAATCTACTTTGATAATTATACTTATACCTCTAATAATGCCTTAAGGTAACAATAGTGAGTTTTCTTATCAATTTTTTTATTATTCCTTGAGTGTTTGACATCAGTGACAAAACTATATGCCATACCTTCATTTCATACTCATAAAATTCCAACAATCTCCTACTTTTGCATTGATGAAAATAAATCTTTATGTTGTCCTCGTACTACACTCCAATACTTTGATATCTTTTGTTCTCCTCTATATGTTTTTTGAATCTTCTCTTTATTATGATGTTTTTCTTATTGTGATATTCTCTTTATTGTGATCTTCTCCTTATTATGATCTTCTCCTTATTTTGACCTTCTTCACATTTTTTTTATGTTAGTCAATTTCAATAAACATGACAAATAGAATATCTAGTAAAAATTACAAGTATCTATAACTTGATTACAATAGTTGTACATCTAGATTTAGTGAGAAATACTAGTGTTTCTCATGTTCTCTTCAAATCTTGCAAGTAAATAATATGTTGTTACAATTCTAGTGCATAGTTCTCCAATTCATCTACTATACAAACTTCTAGTGTTTGAAAAATGCCATGTGCTTCTACCAAAGACTTCTTTATAACATATATAGGTAAAGTTAGCATTCCTTGTAGTTCCAAAACTTTAGCTATTACCTTCTCCTTCTTATTTCTAAGCTCTTTCTCTTTTGTGACTAATTCCTTAAGTCTATTTAAATGTTTTACAATATTTACCAAAGAATCCAATTCTTTGATATGAATTTTTCTCCCACTTTGTACATAAATAACTTTGGTGTCAATCTCTATAGTGAATGTGTAAAAATTTTATAGCATAGGTTACATAGTTATTTCTTTATTCATGATCTCTTATGTTGTAACAATGTCATTCAACAACTTGCCTTTTAAGTCTATAATTTTATTTGACAAAACTTGTTTTTTTCCTCTCTTCACCTTTATATGCAACTTTCTTAGCCAACTTATCTTCAAGATATATTATTGTTGCTTCCATATTGTTGAGCTACACTTTTATTAGCCTTTTCACTAATTTTCCTTATTAATTATAAATTCTTCCACGAGATGTTCAAACAAATTAAGTGTCTTATTTAATACTTGTCTCTTTGTTCATGTAGACCTCTATGTATCAATCTTTATCTTGATTCCAAAAAATCTTTTGAATTATTCTTGATCTTTCCTATTTAGCTTCACAAATTCACTCTATAGTACATCAAATTGAGGATCATCTCTAGGTGGATCATTATCCTCTTCTTCTTCTTCATCCTCTCTTTTCCTCTTCCCTTTTACATCAACTTGCATCTATCCTTCTCCATCATCTTTCTTTCCATTCTTATCCTTGTCACTTCCATCATCATCTCTTCCTCTATAATCTCTCTTCTCCACATTGATAGTAACCAATCTAGATTCACTTTGACGTTGGAGTTGAGAACTATCAGTCTTCCCTTATTCTTGTTAATTTCTTGAATCCTAGGGTTGACTACTTGTATCACCAATATATCCTTCTTCTTATAAACATTTTCTTTAGTTATTATTGTGGCATCTATTATGCAGAATGTGTGGTGTTTGTTAGATACAATTGTTCAATTGTGTGTTCTCTTTGATGTCACACAAATGTTAAATCAGTCATTAGATAGAGTCTACCAAGCTTAGAAGGTCAACAAGGCAAAGGATAGTGTCTACCAAGCTTAAAAGGTCAACAAGGCAAAGGATAGAGTCTACCGAGCTCAAAAGGTTAGCAAGGCAAAATGACATAATCTACCGAGCCTAGGAGGTTAGTGAAGAAAACTTGTAGTATCTACCGAGCAAACAATTCTTACTGAGCTAACATGGTCATCAAAGAAAATGTGGTAGAAATAGTTCTTACCAAGCTCACTTGGTCATCAAAGGAAATGTGGCACAAGTAGTTCTTACCGAGCTCTCATGAAGAAATTCAGTTCTTACCGAGTAAACTCTTCAGCCAAAGGATTTTACAGATATTACAATGTTAACTGAGTCAAGAAGGTTAACTTAGGAAAATTTTGGAAGCAGTATTTACCCAATAGGGTCAGCCAGTAAAGGATTTCATTGTTTTATGAAATAACATTTTTTTTTTAGAGTAAAATTTGTAGCCGACTGATGTATGGTTTATTGGTAAATGTAACATGTAAATTGGCTGACTTGACAATTTGAATAATATAATTAAGAGGTCAAGTTGTGAATTCTAAGTGGGAAGAGGAAGTGTGTGTGGAATTAATGTAATATGAAGACTAATTATTGTGGAAGAAAATTTGAAGGATGACCAGAGATCATTGAGGAGCAGCAAAGCTATACTTGATCAAGGAGGATCTAATAATGCTAAACAGAGACCTATAGTCAGCAAATTCAGTTGCATCTTGTTTAGGTCAATTCATTGTTGTTTTCTAACCATTGTAGCAATGATTTCAAATTTCTTAAAAGAGTTGGTTTAATAGCCATTTTGTAAATCCTCTAACAAGGTGACAGTTTAGTTGAATTGTTCTAAAGACCTCTAGCAAGGTCACTCCTAATAGGGTGATTAAATCCTCTAATAGGGTCACACCTAACAGTGTGTATTGTAACCTTTAACAGGGTTGCCTCCTAACAGGGGTCACTTTAGAAGAGTGAAAAATTGGTGACTAGTTACTTGGTGGTTTTTCTCATATTAGGTTTCCACATTAAATTCAGTGTCTCTTGTGTTCATCTTGTTTTCAATTGCATGCATGTTTGCTTGAAGATAAGTAACAGTTTAATTTATCGAGTTACAACATTTTTTGTTGTGTTTACCGAGTATTAGTAGTAACTTGTTCTTTAAGACATCTAAGGGATCTATGGATTAATTTTTGTAACTGATTCACCCCACCTCTCAGTTACTCTACCTTTAATTCCAACAATTGGTACCAGAGCTTTTGGTGCTTATAGGAAAAGATTTCAAGGATATAGGCTAAAGATTAGGATGTCTTACAAAAGGGAAATTCCAAGACTTAACAAGGACAACTTCTTCACATGACAAGAATTGATGAGGCTTCATTTGACTTCTATTGGTGATATAGTGCTAAAGTACCTCAATGAAAAATATGAAGAGCCTTTTGGTACATTATCTATCAATGATATTGCTGAAAAGAAGACTCACAACAACATGATGATAGATATAGCATATGTTCTAAGTTATGAAGAATTTGATGACATCAAGGATTGCAAAAACCTTTGAAATGTGGAACAAGCTGAAAGAGATCTATGGAGGAGATGATAATGTGAGAAGATCCAGAGAAGAAAGTTTGAGAGGACAATTTGATCAAATGAGGATGAGAGAGGATGAAAACATTGCGAAGTATGTTGAAAGAGTTAAAGCATGTCTTAGTGAAATCAAAGCATCTAGAGGAGATATCAATGAAGAGACAGTTATAAGTACAGTTCTTAGAACTCTACTTCCCATTTATGCAATCAGAATCTTTGCAATTCAAGAAAGAAGATGTGAGGCAAATAATAAAATAAATTTAGAGGCTATAGTTGGCAGATTGATTGCATTTGAGCTAGACAACTATGACAATTATGTTTCTGTTGTCAAAAACATTGAATCAGCCTTTGAAGCCAAGCTTTCACTCAAAGAAAAAGGGAAAAAGATGAAGGATCCACAATCAGATAGTGATGAAGAATCAGAAAAAGGTTCAAACAGTGATCTTGAGGTGGTTGAAGCTCTACTAGGAAGAAAATATTCAAGAGGCAAAGGGAAGTAAAAAGGTAAGGTTCCTCTAATCTATTTTTCTTGTGAAGAAATTAGACATATTGCAACTAGGTGCCTAAATAAGCAGAACAAAGATGAGAAGAAAGGTCACAAGTATAATGGCAAGAAAGACTTCAAATCATTGAAAGATAAAGGTAAGAAAACATGTTTTATGGCTAAATATTCTAATGATTCTGATGATGAAGAAGAAGATGAAATTGTCTACATTTCTATGAAAGATGAATCTAATAATGATGAAGAAATGGCACTCATTTCTCATATGAGAAAAAATGATACATGGATCATAGATTGTGGTTGTTCTCATCACATGACTGGTGATAAAACTAAGTTTGAATACTTTGAAGACTATGATGGTGGCAATATAAGATTTGGTAACAATGAACCTTGTTGTATAAGAGGAAAAGGAAGAATCTCACTAACCAAGAAACTTGTATGTGATAATGCATATTGGGTAGAAGGACTAAAGCATAATTTGTTGAGTATGGCATAGCTACTCAATAATGGATTCAAATTAGAATTTATGCATGGAAAAGCAAGATTGTTGGATGGCAAAGGAAATTTGATTGGATCAGGCACTCAAACAAAAGGCAATTTATTTTATCTTGAACTTGGTGAATGTTCATGTTTCATTTCTCAAATTGAAGAAAGTTGGTAATGGCATAAGAGGTTATCTCATGTAAACTTTGACAACTTGATAAAAATCAGTAAATTCAAGAAAGTAAGAGATATTCCTAACATAAAGAAACCTGAGGTTGGTCTACGCAAGAATTGTCAAATTGGTAAAATGGGAAAGACTAGCTTTAAAAGCAAGAACTATCAGACTAAAGAAGTTCTAGAAATTGTGCATATTGATTTGTGTGGACCTATTGGCATTGAAAGTTATACTTATGAAAAATTATTCATTCTATTTGTTGATGATTATTCAAGAATGATGACTGTCATATACCTAAGAGAGAAATCAGAAGCATTTGAAAAGTTCAAATGGTATTTGGCCAGAGTAGAAAAGGAAACAGGCAAAAGACTGAAATGCTTAAGGTTTGACAGAGGTGGTGAATTAATTTCACATGAGTTCAATAAATATTTCATTGAAAGGGGAATCAAAAGACATTTTTTAGCACCTGGAACTCTTGAACAAAATGGAATAGTAGAAAGAAGGAATAGATCTATCATGGATTGTGCAAGAACCTTAATGATTGAGAAAGACATTACTATCAAATACTAGAAAGAAGCTATCAGCACTGCAGTTCATACCTTGAACCGAGTACAGCCAAAAAAGGACTCATTCAAAACACCCTATGAGTTGTGGTATGGCTACAAACCCAATGTAAGTTATCTAAAAGTATTTGGAAGAAAATGTTACATTTTGAAAGAATCTAGAAAAGGTAAATTTGATGTAAAAAGTGATGAAGGAATATTTTTGGGATACTCTTGCAAAAGCAAAGCATATAGATGTTTGAACTTATCTACTCACAAAGTTATAGAAAGTGCACATGTGAAAGTTGATGAGTTTGTAGAAAGAACAGAAGAAGAAAGTAAAAAGGAACCTGAAGACTATAGAAGATTTGTTTACATGGAACCTAATACAATGCCAAGTATACCTATTAATCAAGAATCTTCAACTCCAGAGTCTATTAATCAAGTATACCTATTAATCAAGTCACAAGAAGTTAAAACTGAGTCAGTACCTACCGAGCTGCAAGAACTCGAGTTGCAAATAGAAGCTAGTGAGTTAGCATCTACTGAGCCCAAGCAACCAGAATCAAAACCAAAAGTTGAGACACAAAAGGATAACAATGCAATTCATTCAAAAGGCAAGGAGCCCATGTTAGCCAAGTATGTTAGAAAGCATCATGCACCAGATCAAATCATTGGAGATAAATTAAAAGGAACAATGACAAGAAGTAAGTTGAAAGGCACTTGTTTAGTTTCTGATTTTGAACCTAGAAATGTCAAAGATGCACTAGACAATGAGAGTTGGATTGAAGCTATGAATGAAGAGATAGATCAGATAGAGAAAAAAAGACATGGACTCTTGTACCTAGACCCAAAAACAAAAATGTGATTGGAACAAAGTGGGTATTCAGAAACAAACTAAATGAAGATGGTAAGGTATCAAGGAAAAAAGCTAGACTACTATGCAAAGGATACTTTCAAGAAGAAGGTGTAGACTATGGAGAAACGTTTTCTCCTGTTGCAAGATTGGAAGGTGTTAGAACCTTACTTGTATATGCTGCATTCAAAGGATTCAAAGTTTATTAGATGGATGTCAAGTCAACATTTCTCAAGGGCATATTGGATGAAGAGGTTTACATTGAACAGCATAAAGGTTTTGTTGATCCAAATAAGAAGGACATGGTCTGCAAATTTCATAAAGCATTATATGGTCTGAAACAAGCCCCTAGAGCATGGTATGAAAGATTGCATAACTATCTTAATTTAGATTGGTTTTCAAAGAACTAATAACAATAGTAGTTTCTACATAAAGGAGTGATCAGATAATAAGATTGTTTTGACAGAAATATTTGTAGATGATACTTTGTTTACATGAAATGATGATCTTTGCAAAGAATTTTTAGGACAAATGAACAAAGAATTTGAAATGTCAAAGTTTGGTGAAATCAAATTATTTTTTGGTCTTCAAATTCAACATAATAAGAATGGCATCTACATCATGCAGTCTAAATACATCAAGGAGATAGTGAAAATTTTTTGTATGGAAGACTGCAAACTAGTTGGGACTCCTATGTGTATTGGATTAAAATTCACCAAGGATGATGAATCAAAGGAATTGGATCAGACATTGTATAGATCTATTATTGGAAAGTTGCAATATGTAGTGCACATAAGACCAGACATTGCCCTTGTATTAGGAATTGTAGCAAGATTCTCAGCAAAACCAAAAGAAAATCACATGATGGAAATCAAACGGATCATGAGATACTTAAAAGGAACTAAAGAATATGGATTTAAAGGTGTTCACTAATGAAAATTAGGTAGGAAATGTTGATGACAGAAAGAGCACAAGTGGAGGAGCTTTATTTCTTGGAAAAAGGTTGGTTTCTTGGACAAGAAAAAAGTAGAATTGTACATCTCAATCCACAGTAGAGGCTAAATATGTTGCAGAAGCAATAAATTGCTCAAACATTGTGTGGTTCAAACAATTATTGGAAGGTACGAAGCAAGAAATCAAAGAACCTATTGTTATGTTTTGTGATAACACAAGTGTAATTAACATCTCCAAGAATCTAGTGATGCATTCAAAAACCAAGAATATTTCCATAAAGTATCACTTTGTTAGAGAATTGGTGCAAGAAAAGGAAATAAGATTGGAATATGTCCATACAAAGGAACAAATTGCTGACATATTCACAAAGCCTTTACCTAAGGATGCATTCTTGTATCTAAGAGGTAAGTTAGGGGTCATTCCCCTATTTGAAGCTCACTAAAATATAGTTCTAGTGATGCATCAACAAAAATAGAATTGAAGAACTATCAGTTGATGTAGCAAACCAATGAAGACATTGCATATGAATCAGTAAATTAGGTACAATGCTATCCAGCTATTTTGAGTTGTCTTTGGCATGTGTTGTGAAAGAGGGAGAATATAGTGTCATATCTTTTTGAAATTTGCAAAATAATAAGAGTTTGTGCAAGAGGGAGAGATTATTATGAAAAAGGGAGTTTGTTGTATTTGAAGAAGATAGTGAAGTATTATGTCAGTAAAAGACTTGTTTTCAACTTTCATTTTGCTATGACATGTTGTGTTTCCATCAATGCCAAAGAGGGAGATTGTTGGATACAACTGTTCAATTGTGTGTTGTCTTTGATGTCACACAAATGTCATATCAGTCATTAGATAGAGTCTACCGAGCTTAGAAGGTCAGCAAGGGAAAGGACAGTGTCTACCAAGCTCAGAAGGTTAGCAAGGCAAAGGATAGAGTCTACCAAGCTCAAAAGGTCAGCAAGGCAAAATGACATAATCTACCAAGCACAAGAGGTTAGTGAAGAAAACTTGTAGTATCTACTGAGAAAATAGTTCTTACCGAACAAACTTGGTCATCAAAGAAAATGTGGCAGAAAAAATTCTTGCCAAGCTCACTCGATCATCAAAGAAAATGTGGCACAAGTAGTTCTTACTAAGCTCTCATGAAGGAATTCAGTTCTTATTGAGTAAACTCCATAGCCAAAGGATTTTATGGATATTGCAATGTTAACTGAGTCAAGAAGGTTAACTTAGGAAATTTTTGGAAGTAGTATTTACTGAGTAGGATCGGCCAATAAAAGATTTCATTATTTTATGAAATAATGTTTATTTGTTTAGAGTAATATTTGTAGCCGAATGATGTATGGTTTATTGTTAAATGTAACATGTAAATGAGCCAACTTGATAATCTGAATGGTATAATTAAACGATCAAGTTGCAAATTGTAAGTGGGAAGAGGAAGTGTGTGTGGAATTAATGTAATATGAAGACTGATTATTGTGGAAGGGAATTTGAAGGATGATCAAAGATCATTGAGGAGTAGCAAAGCTATACTTGACCAAGGAGGATCTAATAATGCTGAACAGAGGCCTATAGTCAAAAAATTCAGTTGCATCTTGTTCAGGTCAATTTATTGTTGTTTTCTAACCATTGTAGCAGTGATTTCAAATTTCTTAAAAGAGTTGGTTTAATAGCCATTTTGTAAATCCTCTAACAAGGTGACAGTTTAGTTGAATTGTTCTAAAGACCTCTAGCAAGGCCACTCCTAATAGGGTGATTAAATCCTCTAATAGGCTCACACCTAATAGTGTGTATTGTAACCTTTAACAAGGTTGGCTCCTAATAGGGGTCAATTAAGAAGAGTGAAAATTTGGTGAATAGTTACTTGGCAGTTTTTCCCATATTGGGTTTCCAGGTTAAGTCTGGTGTCTCTTGTGTTCATCTTGTTTTTAATTACATGCATGTTTTCTTTAAGATAAGTAACAGTTTAATTTACCGAGTTACAAAAATTTTTGTTATGTTTACTGAGTATCAGTAGTAACTAGATCTTTAAGACATCTAAAGGATGTATGGATTAATTTTTGTAAGTAACTGATTCACTCACCCTCTCAGTTACTCTACCTTTAATTCCAACAGTGTTATCCAATAGATATGGGGTTTTTCTCATCTTTCTTACTCAATGGACTTAACATTTCTTCTATCAATAAAAGTATCTAACTCATTAGTTTAAGAAATTTGATATTAAAAAAACTTATTAGTATGAGTGCATAATGGATATCTATAGCTTGATTAGCTATCTCTACCCTCATTTTTTCAATACTAGCCATTGTGTATTTTCTTGTTGCTTGTTCACTTTTTTTTGACTTATCTAGGATTAAATTGAATATTATCTTCATCATCAGATTCTCCCTTTCTATTACTAATATAATCAATAGTGAATTATCCCTTCTCATATTTCCTCTTGGATGTAGTAGGGGTGGATCCAATTGATTAACTAATAATAAACATATCATCAATGTTTAAAGGTCCCGCCTCTTTGTAGACTTGATTTTTATATCTTTATACCTCTTCAATGTACACTTCTCTGATATTCTACATTTATAATTAGTTCCTTGTCAACTATTACCATAACTTTGATTACCTTTGTCCTAAATGCCTTGGCAAACTTATCAATCCATACTTCAATATCATTTACCAATAAGTTGTGACACAATTCTCTTAACACTTTTTTTCTACAACTCTTCTACTCTTTGGTGCTTAGAGTGCCATCTAACTAATAATTTAGTATACAAATCCTTGGGAACTTTATCCTTTACATCTCTTGGATACTTTCCAAACCCTCTAAAATGTTTGATCAATGAATCTTCAACCATCTTTTTATCAGTTTCTATCAGTTTTGCAAAAGCATAGGGATCCATCTTCCCAACTAAACCTATATCAATGATATATTAAGCTAGTTCCTTGGGGTTGAATGTAGTCTTATACATTATTATTCTATGTTTTCTTCCCCATGAAATGACTTCTCTCTCTAATTCTACTTCTAACTTCTTTGTTTTTTATTGAGTCTTGATCTGACTCAAGGTGGTTCTCCTCTTTGGTGTAGTATGTTGTGTTATTATCCTTTTGAAAAAAAAAATCTTATTAGTCTTGATGACCCTTTCTTCTCCTACCTCTCCTAGTGTACTTATTTCAATATCATCACCACTATTTTCTTCCTTTTCTTTATCTTATTCTAGAATCGTAAAAATAGTTTCCTCAGTTGGAGCAGTACCTTTATGTTTCTTCTTCTTCTTCTTCTTCTTCTTCATTAGAGTGGATAATTACAATTCCAATGTATCCTGGGGTGACTGCACCAAGATGGTGTACAAAAAAGTGGACACCCAAAAAAAGACAAATTTTCAATAACTCAATTGGGTTATTTAAAAGTGAAATGTCAACTAGGCTTAGTATCCAAGCCAGGCCATTATACTTTAAAAAAATCAAACAATTGCTTTGAATTATCTCATTAAATAAATTGATTAGGTTTTTTTAGCTATATATTTTATTTATTATCCACATTTGAGGGCATTTTTATACCCTTAAATGATAGGAACTATGTGGAGTTCATAAGAGAATATCAAAATTTGATCGAGTTTAGCATAAAAATCAATTTTCCATTACATTTTCATCCATGACGCCCTACAAACAAGGTAGGTTTTCATCCTAGTCATCATTTATGTATTTTTTTAATCAAATTTTGTTATGTGTTTTAGTATTTTATAAGTTTTTTTTTTTTTTTAATTATTTAATATAGATGCATCAAGGAATCCAAGAAAATGAGGGAGAGACAAAGGACCACCTCCTACACAATCAAACCCTCCACCCATCATGACACAACCACAAAACCCTCCACTCAATGTTCTCATTCAATAACCACCACCTCCTATAAACCCTTCATGCATACAATTACATCATTTAACTACCACACAAGAGGACCTCATAAAATTCCTTACACAAAATAGTGCTAACATTACCCAAATGGTCAATAGTTTGTAGTCATCTACAATTTCTCAACACTCAACCCTACAGATACACTTGAGCAAATAATGCAAAATGCAAATGAGGTGCCAAGTGTTTTCTATTAATGTTCTTAGTGCATCAATAATAACTTTATTCTTACATGAGAGTCTACCGTGGAATGACCAAAAAGAAGTCTCATTAGAATTCTCACTTTTCTCTCACCTCACTAAGGCCTTGGGTAATTTTGTTCCACCCATACAAGTTTTTGGCATTTCCTTTCCCATTATCGTTGATGTGAGGACCCATCAACTTTTATTAGCATCTTTAGTATGTTCTTTTGAACTAATGGATTGGTATGCATCAAAGAGATTTCTAACAATGATTCTTTCACTACTATTTTTAGATGTTCTTAACCCCAAAATTCTCATCGTCTCTCTAAAATTCAGATTTTTTAACCATTTTAACAAGAAGTTTGCAAATTCCACATTGACTTAAATTTTCAAAATATTAATTCAAAGTATTTTGAACAATTCTCATACAATTTCCTTCTGACATTTTATCATGCATTGGCTTCAAAATCTTTTCATCAATGTCAATTAGAAACTTTAGTTTTCTACGAATTATTCTAGGAGATGTTGATGTACATGCATACTATATATTTTCATTACTTACATCATGTGAATTCATTATTTCAACTTGAGATGTTGCATCAAGTGACATAAGTGTATTTATCATTATCATTTTAATTGGGGTATGTTGAACATTTTTGTTTATCAAATTAGGTATGTTTGTGACATCAATATCAATAGGTAGATTTTCATCACTTACATTAGAGGTATTTAATGTTGTACCTATTGGAAATATGGTTAGATAGATGTCTTGATGGTTGCCATATATGGTAACATACATTCAACATTTCATTTATGCATTTAGAGTTAGAAAATTGTCTAAGTGTTAGACAATTTGCTGCAGCACAATGAACACATGTTTAGTGTATAGATGACTCACTGAGAGTTAGCTTATGTGTAGTTAAGAAAAAATTCATGAAAGTATCATGATGACGTGTGCTAGTGCATAGATTATTCTTGAATCTAAGAAGGATACTGAGTGCCCTAGATGGAGTACTTATGAGGAAAAGATGAGAATATTTCATTTTGACCTATGCAACAGAGAAAGTAAGAAAATTGTTGAGAAAGAGAGAGATTCCATTCTTAAGAAATTGAGCATGAAAAGGGAAGAATTTAATGAGATTAAAGGTATTACACTGGAGATGAAGGAGACTAGACAAACTAAAGTGTTGGAAACAACTCCCATTGTAGTTGTAGGACCTTTAGAGGGTGTGACAGTAGCACAACCATGTGCACAAACACCAATTGCACCTTATGTAGTAGCTGCACTAGGGAAACTAGTTAGATCAATGAGTGATCAACCTAGAAGTCGGCCTGAGGTTGAGTCATCTATGGCACAAAGGAAATTAGAGAGATTGGTGAAGATGAAGCATGAACCTACACCAACAACCAAGAAAAGGGTCAAGAAGACCACTAGCAGACCTAGAAAGAGAAGAAAATTTGTGCAAGTCAGTGATTCTAAGGAATTAGAGGATGAAACTATAGATAGAACCAGTAGTTCTAAATTTGCAAGAAGGAAGAACAATAAGTGGAAAGAAAGCATGGAAGCCAAAGATAGAAAACCTTAACATGCAAATTATTAATGATGAAAATTTTGTACAGTTGAATAAATATTATGATTTTCACAATAATATAGATAAAAGGTAGTTAGAAAATGCCATTATAAGGAACATGATTTTTAGGAACAAAAGATTTGAGAATATGCAGAATAAGATACCAGAGGATCTGTATAATAGGTTGGTAAATAGGAAAAGGAGGATATCAAAGGAAGATATGAATATGAGGATCATAGTGATCGATAGAGTATGTGATGTTGACTCTAAGGAGGAATTAGATAGAATTTTGAAAGGTATTGAGCCCTTGATGAGGAACAAAAGAAGAGAAATTATTTTGATGGGAGGAAACTATTTAGATATAAGGAAAGAAACTGAAGAGGCAATTATAAAAATTTGACTTGAGTGCCTAAGGTGAGTGCGCAACCTAAACCTAAGAGTCCAATATATGTACAAGTACATACACATTTGGCCAATCCATTGTTGGAAATATTACTACTTACTCTAGCTCTAATGATGAGGAAGAAGAAAAGAAGGAAGAGATAGGTGCAATAAAGAAGAAAAGAGGAGAAGAACAAAAAAAGAGGAGAAGAACAAAAAAAGAGAGAAGAAGAAGATAAGAAGATAGGTGATGAGGAATAAAGGAGAAAAGTAGAAAGGTTAGCTAAAGAAAAAAAGAAGGCTAAGGAAGAGAAGAAGAGCAAAAAACTATAAGTAGTTCCACTTCTTCTAGCAACAACTCTAGCAACAACAGAAACAACATCAACAACTAGTCTATTGGTGACAGCAGTAGTGACATTAGATGATGAAGATCAGAAAGGCTTGATGAGCATATTGAATAAGTTATTTGAGAAGAATAAATCAGTAAAGTCTTTGGAAAAGACATTAATTGAAGTCTTTTATAGAATGCAGATGAAAATTACTATAACTATAACTATTCTAGACTTGTAGTTGAAGACCATGGAGTTGGTGAAAAACTTTAATAAGGAGTTCACAACTTTAGCAGAAGTAGCTTTAGCACAAGCTTAGGTAAAATATGATACAACATTATTTAACATAGTGTTCACCAATGTGAAAAATGATCTAAAGGCACTTGATAGAAACATCAAGGTATTGTGAAAGCATATTTATGAAGTGAAAAGATTGTATGGACAATGTGTGCAATCATACAAGTATTTTACAGACTTTGAGAGTTAGATTGATGGTAAGTTAAGTTAACTTGAAACACTCATTGTCAAGTTACAACTACTAGAACCTAGAATCGAAGACTATGGAGTAAAAGTGGAGAAGATATATGGTATGATTAGAGACTTGGAATTTTATAAAGAGAGAGAAGCAAGAAGATTCTCTAGTCTTAGGGAAATTTTATCATCTAAAGTCAACATTTTGCAGAGGCAACTTGAGGAATGTCTCATAGCTAAGGCTTCCTATGACAAGTTTTCCTATACTAACTTGAGTATAGTTGAAGTGGCATCTTATACACTTTGCACACTAATCAGTATCTTATAGATAGTAAAATTGAACTAGAAGAAAGAGATAAAAAAGACTAAAGGTTGTTTATGCAGATTGTTTTTCTAGATGAACAGGTTGATTAGTAGTAGTAGACCCAAATTTTGTATACAGATTTTGGCATCTTTGCCATTAATGTCTAAGGGGGAGAATAATATGTAAGTAAAATTGTATGTTATATGTTTTTAATATGTAAGTACTAAGGAGTATACATGAGGGGGAAGCAATATTGTATTGTAAGGAGGAGTTTATTTATGTATCAATGTAAAGAAGTGATAAGGAATGTAATGATCCATTGAAACATGAATAAAATTGTTATGTTTTGAAGGTAATTTTGTACTTCCTTTTATTTTGTTTTTGTTAAGTATAACATCATTTGGGACTTAGCCAATTTTTCCAAATGTTACCATCAATGCCAAAGGGGGAGATTGTTGGCAATATGGTTAGATAGATATCTGGATGGTTTTCATTTATTTCAACATACACTCAACATTTTGTTTATACATTTAGAATTAGAAAATTATCTAAGTGTTAGACAGTTTGCAGTAGCATAATGAACAAATGTTAAGTGTATGGATGACTCATTGAGAGTTAGCTCATGGACAGTTAAGGAAAGCTTCATGATAGTATAATGATGACATGTGCCAACGTGCAAATGTGTACAATCAATATGATGTGAGATCAGGTTAAAATACCACTGTGGGTATTTAATAGTGTAGAAAAAAACACATCAAAGAATTGTAATATATGGCCTTAGGAATTAGTTTGGTTATGAAATAATTACTAAGTTATGATGAGCCAACTATGTGAATATTATTTTATATTATGTCAAGTGTGTGAACACTTGAAGGCCAACTAAGCATAGTTTTGTAATTATGCAAGGTATGATTAAACATCTTATCTTGTGAAGATAAGTGTGATATTAATGATAGATGAGTAAGTGTTATGTGATGCGAACTATTGTACAGAGAGTTTGAAAGAATTATGAGCCTTCTGTAATGTAAATTATGATGTATGATTAGAATAAGTGCAAAGTACAATAGACAACAAGTATTGTATGTATATGTATTCTTGTGAAGAAAAAAATTGTATAATTGCATGTTAGAGTAGTGGGATATTCTTGCATACATTTTATTTATTCACCAACTCCTAATGGAGTTGAGGCTTCTAACAAGGCCTAGTCTCCTAATAGGGACTTTAGACACTATATGTACTTCATAGACTCCTGACATGGTCAATATCTTTAACATGATTCTACTATTTAGTGAATCATCTAGTGGGTATCATCCCCACTAGGGTTTTCCCTTGGCCACTATTTCCATAGTTAACAAATAATGGTGTTATGAGTTATCTATGTGCATGGTTATATTGACTATTCAACATTGTTGGATTTCTTGCATATGCAAGTTATAAAGCAATTAATAATTGTGGGCAAAAATTTGTAGAATACTAATTCACCCCCCTTCCCCCTCTCAATATTATCTATTTCTAATAGTACCTTCACATAATCTACACTCCCTTGTTTTTGCCTTTGTTGCCTCTCTTTTTTCAATTGTTCCTCTCTTGTTCTTTCCCATGATTGTAGATGCAAATTACCCTAAAAACAATAACATGAATAAAATAAATAATAAAATATAAAATTGAACAAATTTGCATGATTATGTTATTCTCAATCATAAGATACTAACATAAACTAATATGTTGGCACATAAAAAATATAAAATTTAGCATTTTTGAGTACAAAAAACCTTACACTTTCATACTTGGTATAGAAATACATGTTAAACAATAGTAGAATCTGGTGGACTACACTGAAATAGCATAATAACCATTGGTGTATTGTCTTATTTATAGTTTTCAATAATTCGATTGGGTTATTGAGTTCTAATTGCATTATCCATATGGAAAAATAACCTGATTGGGTTTTGTATTACTACTACACAAAGGCATATTGAAGAAAGGAAGGAGTGATTGAGAGAATGAGGGTAGTATGATGGGATAGAAGGGGATACAGAGAGAGAGAGAGAGAGAGAGAGAGAGAGAGAGAGAGAGAGAGAGAGAGAGAGAGAGAGAGAGAGAGAGAGAGAGAGAGAGAGAGAGAGAGAGAGAGAGAGAGAGAGAGGATTAGGGGATAGGAGAAAGAGAGACAAAGGGGATAGAAGAAAGATAGAGAGGGGATATGAGAGAGAGAGAGATTAGGGGATATGTTAGAAATAGTTAGAGAGAGAGATTACAAGATATGATAGAAAGAGTGAGAGAGATAGAGAGAAGAATCAGAGGATATGATAGAGAGAGAGAAGGGGATAGGAGAGAGAGAGGCGAGAGAGAGAGAGATTTGAGAAAATACTAGTACATTTACCCTTGTTTTTCTACCAATTTTTTTGACCAAAGTCCTTTTTGGCCTATGATTTCTTACCTTTTTGTTTTTATGCCCTATTTGGTCAAAATTTTGACCAAAGTAGGGCTTCCCAATTTGGTCAAAATTTTGACAAAAGTAGGGCTTCCCAATTTGGTCAAAATTTTAACCAAATCGGGTTCATAAGAAAAAATGAATAAAAGTGGCATCAAATTTTCTTTTTTAGATGGAGGAGCTAGTTGGATGCAGTTTCCATGCATAGGAGCCATTTGAGGTAAGAGCTAGCATTTTGCATCGATTGATCCCCTTATACAAATGTTTATGTTGGCATTAGAGATTTGGTATCCACATTTGGAAGGAATTTATATTTATATGAAATTTCTCATATGGTTTATATTTTAAGTTGCCATTGCAGACATTTGATAGGTTATTTATATGAAATTTTGAGTTTTATTTTGAGTTTCCATTGCAGACGTTTGATAGGTTATTGATCGATCTACTTATATGGTTTACATTTTGAGTTTCCATTGAAAATTTTGAAAGCTTATTTATATGAAATTTGTCATGGAGAAATTGACCGCCTAAACATCACGAATTTTGTAGCTTTCACTTGTCTAGTGGGGAAGGGAGAAGATGTCAAACTACTGAATGGATCTTGATTGGGTGCTTCCTTCATTGTTTTACTAGAAGACTTTCTTGGGATTAAAACTTTAGCTCTTTCGAGTGTATCACTAAGTCGTAGAAATCTACAACTTTTCCTATCACATAATTTATTTGGCAAGGGTTCATCAAATCAATTTGCCTAAGGGAATCTTTGGACTACTAATCTCATAATTTGTTCATTAAAGGAAAGTATACACGACATTACCCCTACTCCACATCATGTATATCTATCTAGGTAAGGACACAAATATGTGATGCTTAAGAATTTTGGAGGAGACATATTGACTACCATTTAAGAAATCTAGCTTCCTTAATATCAGTTTCATAATAACTAGAAGCTTCAAGATAGGAACGTAATTTTTTTTTTTTGTGTGCATTTTTGTTTATGTTGTTTGTAGTCAAAATTGTGAAGTTAAAATTGACATGTTAGGCATCTAAACCTTTATTTCCATAGTTTTTAATGTTTTGTTGAGCAGAAGTTTCATATGATAGAGAACCTATGACTATTAAAGATTGTAGAGCTATGTGCTGAGAAATTTCATGTTTATGAGAGAGAGAGAGAGAGAGAGAGAGTGTGTGTGTGTGTGTGTGTGTGTGTGTGTGTGAGAGAGAGAGAGAGAGAGAGCTAATTATCTTATAGTCTATATTAATTCCATATATACAATTATCTTATAGGTTATATAAATTCCATATTTTTGTATAAATTATTTTAATAGAAGGTGAAAAGTTGAAATTAGTAGATGAATTGGGTTTAAAATAGTATGTTTTTGCTGACAAATTTTCATTGGTTATAATATGGGTGAATTTGAGCAAGGTGATCAAATTTTTCTTTCAAAACCATATGTGCAGATATAAACATTAAGTACAACATGTCTAATATTTTAGTAGATATACACATTAATTAGACCAAAATTTTCTTTCAAAACATTATGTGCAGATATAAACATTGTTTTGATGAATAGACCTTTTCCATTAATCAAAATTTAAAGATACATATTCACAAAAAAGGGATCGAGGGATACAAGATCACCCCACGAGTTTAAATAGCACAAGGCCAGAGATCAACTATTCATCAAAAAAACATATATAAGCAGAAACATAAAACTCTAGGTTGCAAGAGCCCTGCTACCCAAAGAAAGGTCTATGTCATCAGAACCCCAAAACTCCTTGGGGTTATTGGTTGGCTTAGGAGGAACCCAACCATCAGTAGCAACAACAACTTTATCAGCATCCTTGTCCTTATCATCCTTGGCCCAAGGAGGAGAAATGGCTAAATACAGCCAAGGAAAAGCCCACCTAGGGTCATAGTGAGCAAACAACCAACCGACATCAGTAGCAATAGGAGGAGCCTCTAGGGACAAACTTGAGCCCAACCTTTGAGGAGGCAAGGCCAAGCAGTGATGACCACAAAAGTGACCACTGGGAGAGAGGCGACGAGGCTACAACCTACTGAGAAATTTCATGTGTATGAGAGAGAGAGAGAGAGAGAGAGAGAGAGAGAGAGAGAGAGAGAGAGAGAGAGAGAGAGAGAGAGAGAGAGAGAGAGAGAGAGTGTGTGTGTGTGTGTGTGTGTGCTATTTATCTTATAGTCTATATAAATTCCATATATACAATTATCTTATAGGCTATATAAATTCCATATTTGTGTATATGTTATTTTAATAGAAGGTGAAAATCTAAAATTAGTACATGAATTGGGTTTAAAATAGCATGTTATCATTGACAACTTTTAATTGATTATAATATGGATAAATTTGAGCGAGGTGACCAAATTTTCCTTTCAAAACCATATGTGCAAATATAAAAATTAAGTACAACATGTCCAATTTTTTTTGTAGATATTCACATTAATTGCACAAAATTTTTCTTTCAAAACCATATGTGTAGATATAAACATTAAGTACATGTCTAATAATTTTTTAGATATATTTTCCTTTGAAGAAAGACATGCTTGGCAATATGAACCTAGAACAAAATAATGAGACAATTGCTAGATTTTGGTCTCAGTTCCAAAGAAAAGCTAATAAATGTAATTGTCCTTGCAAAAAGTGTAAGGGCTTAAAGAATTGAAGAATTCTAATCACAACCCAAATTCATTGTGGGTAACATGATCACATTGAAGGGGGCAACAATTTTTATTGATTTTTGAATGTGGATTTCCAATTGGAGGAACATGTGGGTGTGAATATCCAAGTTGAGGATAACATTCCCATGGAAGAAGATGATAATGTGCCAGAGGACATGATTGAAGAAGATGATATTGGCACTGCTGATGAAGATGCTCATAATGATGGTACTAGCACATCTAATAATGGTGATGAAGATGGTCTTGATATCTCTATACTTGAGAAGGTACATGAGCCCCTATAGAAAGGATCCCAAATAAATCTTCTCTCTACTATAGTGTTGTTGGTGAACTTGAAGGTTAGGAATGACTTATCCAATGTAGCAATGCCATGTATGCTAAGGTATGTCATTTTTGTCATCTTCAATGTTAGCATACCATTACTATTCATTATATTAACAATTCATATTTGTTGTTGTGGGTTGATAGGTGAGTCTTTTTTACCACCATCAAACATTCTACCTAGTTTGTACCAAGAATTATCTAACATTATGAATCAAATTGGAATGAAGTATCATAAAATACATGCATGTCCCAATGATCACATTCTATATCATAAACAACATGAATTTGCAATAGAATACCTTAATTTTCATATTAGTAGATATCAGTCATATCAAATAATAAAAAAGGTGCCTCACAAGATTCTTCAATACATTCCCATTATTCCACATCTTGAAAGATTATTCAGGTGCACTAGCTTGGCACAATTTAGGGATTGCCATGCACACAATAGAATTCAAGATGACATTATGTGAATGCCTATGAATGGTTCTACATTTAAAGATATAGAAAAAACATTGCAAAACTTTAAAGAAGAACCTCGTAATCTCAAGCTTTCATTAGCAGTGAATGATGTCAATCCATTTGGAGATTGTTATTAGCAATAACATTCCTCCTTGGATGTCCATAAAGAGGGAGTACATAATGTTGTCAATGATTGTACTAGGTATATTTTCATTTAGTAGTTATACAAGTTAATTTATAAATAGTGCATCAGAATGGTCATAATGGTTATGTAATGTTTTTGTTCATTCAATTATAGCCTAGGTACCAAGCTAAAGATATGAATGTGTACATTGAGCCCCTTATTAAATTTTTTTGAAGTTATGGAATGAGCTCATTTTGTATGACATCTCTAGACCAATACAACAAAGAAAATTTCAATTCCATGTAATGCTTCTATGGACAATACATGATGCCCCTACGCTAACTCATTTTTGTGGTATATTATATTGTTAAGGTTAAATATTTTGGTCTATTATAGTGCTTATGCATTATTATTGTATGCTTAATTTGCACATGATAATTATACATGATCTTTTAGGTCTTTAGACAAAGGGAAAACTCACATGTCCAGTTTGTGATTTGAAGATGAAATCTCTTCATTCAAGAAGTTTAGGAAAGTAGGTGTTCAATGAGTTTAGGCACTTTCTCCACAATAATCATAAGTATCAAATGACTGAATAGCATCTTTTTAATGGGAACAAAGAGACAACATCAAGGCCACAAAGGATCACACCTCATCTACTTTTGTTTCTGCTAGTTGTTGGTTAGGAGGTTGAGAACTAGAGTTCCCCTCCATTTCAGTTTGTTGGTTCTATGTGGTTGGTCAAGTATGAACATTTTCCCTATTTTTGGGATGAGGGTTTGAGGATTTTCACCTATATGCTAGTTGTTTTTACATACAATGTCCAAACCCAAATTTTATTTACTTTTCTTGGATTTTGTGCACAAATACCAAATGGGTTTTATTTTCAAAGTTTTTTAATTTTGGCATTTTGACCTCATTTTGCATGTTGCCCAACGTTCTTAGATTTTCTTGGCATGATGTTGGCATGGACTTGGATCATCCATTGGAATGCCAATTAGATGATTTTTGCACTTTTATGTTGCATTGGGATGCATGCCACATCTTCTCTCCAAAATTGTTATTCGATTGAGTGTTTTATTGCTTGTGTTGTCATCTAGCCCTTGTGTTTTGATATTCTTAACGATGGTGTGCCCACTTATGAGCAAGTGTGCATGCATTTAACAAGTGACTTGTGAGGCCCAAACTCCTGATGGTAATCTCCAGTTGAGTTATATCTTTAGTGTTGGGTTGGAAATATGCATGCCTATAGGTGCTCATCGGTGGATAAGTATGGGTAGGGTAGGGTAGCTTCATGGAGGGGCTTCTATCACATCCCTAGTAACCATGCCCAATTTGATAGATAGAAGGCTTAATTAAGTAATAATTAAATAAAATATTGGGTGGTAATGAAAGATAATAAAATGTGTGAGCACCTAATTAAGTTTGAGGACACAATGTATGACCCTTCCATTGGGAAGTTGATTTCACACCACACTAGCTTGGGCTACTTGATGCCAATATATTTCCCCTTCAAGTGAGTCCCTACATAGTAAGCCATTGAGTTTCTAATTAGGACCTACTATACTTTCATTGTCTCATGATCTTGATTGTAGTTCCTCTTACTATTTGGTGTGAGTGTAGTCATAGATTTTTATTTTATGTGAGTGTGGTTAAATCATTATCTCCATCTGCATGGCGGGAATGGACCTATGGGTTTCACATAGTTAGGAGACATAGCTACCTTCACCACTATTAGGAACTAGTTTACGGAGATGGTCTATAGTTCTAGTGTGATCGTTGCTTGATGTTTTCACTTAATACTTTGGGTTCTAGAGTATGCTTTTTTGTGATTTATACTTTCATTGGAATGCTTGGATATCATGTTTCAATAATATTGGTTATTTGATGCATTCCTTTATTTTGATGTTTAGCATTGGATTTAGATGATGTAATTTGATTAGTTGGAAAATCTAATGCTTTACTTTTTAGCATGATAGATTTCCTTATTCTTATGATGTAGTACATTTTAGTAGTGATGTCCTCATAAGATAGTTGTAATGATCTAGTTGGTAGTTTGGGATGTCACGCATGGGGGATGGCTAGGACCTTCAAGGTCTTAGGATGCTATTATGGTTGGGAGGAACCATGCATGAGTTTTATTATTATTTTTCATTGTGATGTTGCTTCTGTACACTATGATGTTACTTTCTACATTCCTTTCTATTATTGCTTTATGATAAATGGTTAGATGAGTTCCTTGCATTTCAAGAATCCAAGCCTCAACTTGTGGATTTAATACTCCCTGATGTGGAGGTTCTTACTCTCTTTCATCCCTCTAAATGTTTAATGTAACATTCTTTCTTTTATTGGGTGACTGTTTCAGTATGGTGTGACACCTATAAAATATCGCATGCCTTTATAGTAAATATCATGTGATACTAGAAAGTATCTCATGCCCTTTGGTGAAGTATCATGTGATACATGTAAAGTGTTACATGGTCTTACAAGAAGTATCATCTAATCCCTAAAAGGATCACATGACTTCTTGAGAAGTATTGTATGATACTAGAAAGTATTGTATAATGTTGCATTAAAATGTCACTCTAGTTTTGATTAAAACCTATTTGGGTGAACATCAAACACTTTTTGGTTTGTCCAAAAAAAATTGAGAGGTTTTTTGGCTACTGTCTATGTTTTTCACAAATACCTTGGAATTATATTTTGAATTCAAATTTTTTTGGATTCGAAATCATTTTTTATCTTGTGTAGTTGTCATTTTTGGACAACAATAATGTTTGGAGATCCATTGGTGTTTGGATTTTGTTTAGTCTTCCATTGTGATCTTTTTGATCCTCATATGTTGAGTTTCATGTACATACATACCTATAATATAAATATATATTGGCTTATATTTATCCTTATTCCAAGGATCTCCAAGTAGGGCATTACATCTACTTTCAACTTTTTCCAATGCCCAAGAACACTACCTCATGCATCAAGTTGAGGAGATTGAATCGTGTGGACCTATACAAACTAGGTCAATGTGGATGGTTGAGAGACACTTAAAATTTATGAAGGGTTTGGTTTGATAAAGAGCACATCCTGAGGGTTCTATGGTAGAGGGATATATGATATACCAGACCATGGTGTACATTAGTGAATATCTTCCCAAGTTTTCATCAGAAGTCCATGTAGATTACATTTGGGATCCCAACTCCATTAAAAAATTTGAAGGGGAGTACTTGATGGGGAAAGCTAGATTGAGGAAAGTGAGAGGTATTTATAAGATGTTATTGTAGTTAATTAATTCTAATACATCATCAATATAAATTGTTTCTAATGGGTCTAGTTGTTTTGTTTATAACTGGTCATGAGTGGGATGCACTACATCTGTATATTGCAAACAATCTTGATTAGATGAAAATATAGATTCAACAGTCTCAAGAAAATGATCGGTCATTCACATGTGATAGTTTGCATCATTGGTTAAAGAAAGTCATCATAATGGAGATCCCAATGTTACGCCAATGGTACTTGATCTAGCATATGGCTTGGGAGATAGAAAGGTACGTAGAAGATTACTAATCATGACTAATAAATTTAATATCAATTCATAGATCGATGCAAATAATCTTGACATGTTTGAATAATTTTATATCAAACAAAAAAAGGCTATGTACTACCATGGCCTTAAATTTCACATAAAAAAGTTAGACTAAATAAAGAAAAGTTGTGATTTTGTGATAAGTGCAGTCTTTGAGGTCACTAATATTTCATCTAGAAATGACATACATCCTCAATAATCTAAAAATTGATACTATGGCATTTTTGATGATATACTCAAGTGCAACTTTAATTCATTCAAATTGGTTCTATTTTTTGTCAAATGGTACAAGCTACAACTGAATCAAAATAATTCTGATAGGATTATTATTGAACATAATAGTGGATTTTCAATGACTAATACAAGGTTATTTGAGCTAGTTGGAGATGATCCCTATGTTCTTCCAAGTCAATGTGAGTAAGAGTTTTACTTTGGAATTCCACACAAACAAGGTTGTCATTTTTTGTTAGACATGATCCAAGAGGAAGGCCAATAAAGTATAATGTGATGGAGGAAGAAGATATTGAAGAATCAGAAGATGAAGTAAATGATGATCACGAATGACTATTATACAACGATGATAAAGAAGATGATGATGATGGTTATGGTCATGCTGACGATGATGGTGATGATGATGATCATCATCATCATCACCATGCTAATAAAAATGGTGATGATCAAGGCAATGATGATCATGATAATGGTGATGAAGATGATGGTGATGTAAATGAAGATGGTGGTGTTGACAATGATGATCAAAGTGACAAGTATGATGATGTTGATGATGATGATGACATGGATGAAGATGATGATCAATGACATGATCAATAAAATGTATATTGACATATGATCAATGTCAAGTATTATGGGGTCATGATTTATTTATAGAAATTTGTTTGACATTTATGTTTCTTAAATTAAGTTATTATGTGTTGAAATCTACTTTCATGGAGTATATACAATGGTATTTCATAGCAACCACGCATTAAGTAGAGATAAGGAATTATAAAATATAAAATGATTTTGATGAATGCACAATGTAATTTTTGTCTTCTATGTAATTTGTAGTATATAAAGCATTGTAAATGGAAAACTTTTCATTGATTATAATATGGGTCAATTTGATGAGTGAGGTGATCAAATTTTCTTTTAAAACCATATGTGTTGATATAAGCATTAAGTACAACATGTCCAATATTTTTGTAAAAATGTGCACATTAATTACACCAAATTTTTTGCTAACTTAAGATAAAATATTTACATACACAAGCTATTCAACACCTTTGACTAGGATCTTGCACAATCACATGGATTGATAGGTATAAGTCAATAGACCCTATAGATACAATTTTTTATTTGCATATCTTCTCTTTACTATCAACATCAACTTTAGTCCTAGTATGACTCTCATTTTATGGATTGCAGGTATCACCAAATAGGTATTTGTTTGATCTTTCTTCCTTGAGTGAGGAAAATTTGCGAATAGAAGACAAAAGTGAGGCATCTAGTAGATCTAAAATAGGGAGATCAACTAAAGGTCAAAAGATTAGAAGAAAATTCAATAAATGAATAAAAAAATTATTGTTGAGGGGGGTCATGTTCTAATGATAATGAGAGTGAAGGCAATAGGAAGGTTCCCTTAAGGTACACACATCTTCAGCAAGAATGGGTACCCAAAGAACTACTCCAATTAACACTGATTTTTCTGTTAATGAAAGAATATATCGCATAGCTCCATCTTCATTAGATGGTTTAGGTCTATTATCCATGGATGGCATAAAGCCCAATTACAATAAAGCTGTTGAATTGATGAAGTATGTAAGACCTTGTTACAATTACAATAATTGGATGCGGATTGTGCAATATGAAAAAAGTATGCATAGGTATTCATTGTCACCAAATTATATACAATGCAAAGAAAATAATCAAGGTAAAAGGATCACTATGTATATTGATGGAAGGCCAAAAGAAACAAGGAACATTGTAGGATTTATAAATAGTTCTCGACCTATGTCAACTAATAAGTGGTCAAATTGTATATTCAAGGCATGCGAGGGAAATCATGTTTTTGTATGTGTGATAAAATCAATAAGTGCAGGGGAAGAGCTTCTGAGAGATTACAATTTGAATTGTATAGATACAAAAAAATTTCCTATCATGGGACTGGTAAGTATAACATTTAAACCAATTTTCTACAATTAATATTGACTCCAATATAAAATCTACTATTTTATTTATAATTTTTTTTGGTAAGTCTATTACTTTAATTTCACTATTGATTGCTAATCTTTTTCATAGGGTGACATGGAAACACCACAATGCATAGGTGGGGATGTACCATCTCACACACCTTATTTAGTGAAGGTAAACCTTAATTATTGTAATTGTAAAAAAAATATAGAGACAAATCTCATATTATTATGTTCTTTTCTTTATGTCTTTAGAGATATTTTGATGGAATTTTACTAATATTGATGTCACAACTTGATCATTATTGATAGGAAAAAAGAAAAAAATGACAACAAATCAAATACAATCTAAAACACGGGCATCATTTATGGATTACATTGCCCATAGTGCTAACTCCATATTCATGACCCACCAACTGATACAAATATACAGTGATGAAATTCTTAACAGTATCCTTGAGAGAAACCTAACCAAGGAGACAGGGGAATTGAAAGAAGAATCGATACTTGGAGTCAATTATTTGAAGGTAAGTAGTAATTAATCTTAAGCAATAATATAATTTCAATAGATGTTTATGTTTTATGGTATCGTATTGATCATGATCTAAAATATTATTTGTTCTTCTACAAGATTTTTCAACGTTTGTGAGACTGTGTGGTCAACATGGTGAGGGTTGTAGTGCACAATCTTCATGCAAGCAACACTTTCTCTTTAAAAAATTACTAAAAAGTATAATATTATTACACTATTGACTTTATTTAAGGTAGATTCAATTATGAATGAGTGTTATTCCATACTTGGGTCTCTATTTGAACTAGTTTAGGTTATACTTGATGATGAAAGGTGAGAGTGTTATGACCACTGAGTTCAACTGAGAACTTATATAATGTTAATAGACTCATGGATAAGTGCACCAAGTTGTGGTGCCAAAAGGGGGGTATAAGTGGCCAAATTTTTTTTGAAACTTCAACAAGAATTTGAAGATAGTTACGCTCAAAATTTTAACATATGACAAAAACAAAATTAGTATTCCTTTGAATGTAGTTTCTAAGCTACTTTTTTTTTCTTTCAGAATGGTTTAGTTTTAGGTCCTCAAAAAAGGGAGCCACAAAAAGTGTTACTATTTATTTAGAAAAAATATAACACAGTGCAAAGTGTGCCCCCCCAAAATTTTTAATATTTTCTTTGAAATTATTTAATTGCTCTAGTCAAAAGTTACCTAACACTGTCTAGTTTATCCCAAAAATTTTGGGTAATTTTATAATATGTATTTTTTAATGAATTTTTTAATTGGGCACATCCCAAAAACATGAAATATCTGTGTCTCCCACTAGAAATGATTGAAAGCTAATCTAAAATCAAAAATTATTTCTTTCAAAGTGTGTAGAATGGAGTCTAGTTTCTAAAAAACTAAGTTGTTGCAAAATTTGATCAATGAGCTAAAATCTATAGCCCAATTACTACACGTTGGTTTTTGACAGAAAGTGGACATACTTTCAAAATAAATTATAGTTCAAACCATTGAAATAGTTCAAATAAAAAATAAATTATATGGTTATATAGATAACACATAGACCTATAATTTCATGTAACCTAATTTTATTGATGCTCAAGCACAAGGGAACTTGAAGGAGAGCACATAAGAAAAATTAATCAATTTTTGTATGTTTATAGAAAAACATGTCTCAGACTAGTTTAGAGACTCCAAACCTTTGGGTTCGATTGCCAAGGAAAAACCAAGCCTTAGGATTGGTATAATCCAAAGCTTTAAATAGTGTGTGCATGTTATTTAAAGCATGTTTAAATTTAGGCTTACAAGCACATAAGTGCTTTATTGTGCATACACTCTTAAGGCCTAAATTTCAATAGATAGGGAAGGAGAGAGGTAGAGAGGGTAGAGAATAAGAGAGATTAGAGGATGGGGAAAAGGTAGGAGATGACAGAGGGAGAGAGGGAGGGAGGAATAGAGAGAGAGAGAGAGAGAGAGAGAGAGAGAGAGAGAGAGAGAGAGAGAGAGAGAGAGAGAGAGAGAGAGAGTTTTAGAGAAGATGGGATAGGGAGAGAGGGATGAAGAGAGACAGTAGGGGATGGAAGTGTGTGTATGTGTGTGTGTGTGAGAGAGAGAGAGAGAGTAGGGGATAGCAGAGAGAGAAAGTAGGAGTGGGAGGGAGAGAGTGAGAGAGTGAGAGAAAAAGTAGGGGATGGGAGAGGAAAGTGAGTAAGAGAGAGAGTAGTAGATGTGAGAGAGAGAGAGTGTGAGTGAGAGAGAGAGAGTAAGGGGTGAGAGGGAGGGAGAGAGAGAGAGAGAGAGAGAGAGAGAGAGAGAGAGAGAGTAAAGAGAGAGTAGTAGATGTATCTATGAGAGAGAGAGAGAGTAGGGGATGGGAGAAAGAGAATGTGTGAGAGAGATTACGGCATGGGAGGGAGGGAGAGAGAGTGTGTGAGAGAGAGTAGGGGATGTGAAAGAGAGTAGGGGGTGAGAGAGAGATAGAGAGAGTAGGGGATGGGAGAGATAGAGAGAGAGAAAGAGAATAGGGGGTGGGAGAGAGGGAGAGAGGGAGAGAGAGAGAGAGAGAGAGAGTAGGGGATGGGAGAGAGAGTGGGAGAGAGTAAGTAGTGGGAGATGGAGTAGAAAAGGGAGAGGGAGAGAAGGAGAGAGAGAGAGAGAGAGAGACAAGGAGTGGGAACGAGGGAGAGCAAGGGGTGGGAGGGAGAGAGAGAGAGGGATGAGAGAGAGAGAGAGAGAGAGAGAGTAGGGGGTGCGAAAGAGAGAAATAGAGAGAGTAGGGGATGGGAGAGAGAGTGAGAGGGAGATTAGGGGATGGGAGAGAGAAAATGAGAGAGAGAGAGAGTAGGGGGTGGGAGAGAGAGAGGGATGGGAGTGTGTGTGTGTGTGTGTGTGAAAGAGAGAGAGAGAGAGAGAGAGAGAGAGTAGTGGGTGGGAGAGAGAGAATAGGGGATGGGAGAGAGAGAGAGAGAGAGAGGATTGAAGTGTGTGTTTGTGAGAGAGAGTGAGTAGGGGAAGGGAGAGGAGAGAGAAAGAGAGAGATTAGGGAGAGAGAGTAGATGATGTGTGTGAGAGAGAGAACAAGTGATGGGAGAGAGAGTGTGTGTGAGTGAGATAGAGAGTAGGGGGTTTGAGGGAGAGAGGGAGGGGGGGATATGGGAGTGTGTATGTGAGAGAGTAGGGGATGAGAGAGAGAGAGAGTAGGGGGTGGGAGAGAGGGAGTGTAGGGGATGGGAGAGAGAGTGAGAGAGAGTAGGGGGTGGCAAAGAGAGAGTAGGGGATGTGAGAGAGAGTGAGAAAGAGAGAGAGTAGGGAATGGGAGAGAGAGTGTGAGAGAAAGTAGGTAGTGGGAGAGGGAGAGAAAGAGTAGGGGATGGGGGAGAGAGTGAGAGAGAGTAGGGGGTGGGAGAGAGATAGAGAGAGAGTAGGGGATGGGAGAGAGAGTGAGAGAGTGAGTAGGGGTGAGAGGAAGAGAGAGAGTAGGGGATGGAAGAGAGAGAGTAGGTGGTGGGAGAGTGAGTGGGAGAGGGAGAGCAAGAGAGAGAAGGGAGGGGATGGGAGTGTGTGTGTGTGTGAGAGAGAGAGTGTGTGTGTAGGGGATCAGAGGGAGGGAGTGAGTGAGGGAGAGAGAGAGAGAGAGAGAGAGAGAGAGAGAGAGAGAGAGAGAGAGAGAGAGAGAGAGAGAGAGAGAGAGAATGGGATGGGAGTATGTGTGTGTGAGAGTGTAGGGGTTGGAGAGAGAGAGAGTAGGGGATGGGAGAGGGTGGGCTAGGGAAAGATAGATTTTTCACATAGTGCATATCCACTATAGTGCGCATGCGCTTTAAAGGGTGTACATGCTATAGTGTGTATGAACTATATGAAAACACCAAAAAAATGGTCATAACAAAAATTCAGGTCCCTACTAATCCATATTCAAAAATTGGATACACTATTTGAAGGCTTTTTGAATATTCTTTCTATAGAAAAGGTTAGTGCAATCCTTTTTAAATATGATTTGTTACTATATAGAGACAAATTTGATTATAATTTAAAAAGTTGTTTAATATATAATGAATTCATTGAAATTTGAATGCTTGAATAAAGTGTTATTTGGAAATGGTTAGAAATTTGAAAAGCTATCTAATATATATTGTGTATTCATTGAAATAATTGTAATTTGTATATGTATTTGAATGATTTGTAATTTAAAAATTGTAAATAATTCAAATTTTTGAATAATTTGACATATCAAAATCATCATCATGCCAAGGAAGAAACCAAAAACTCAAACAATGAAAGAGAGTGAAAGAGATTTGGAAATTAAAATAGATAAAATGAAACTACAATGTGAACAAGGAAAATTGCAAAACAATAATGAAGAATTATATTTCCAAGATGAACAAGAACCACGGATACAAAGAAACAAATAGAAAGAATTGGAAAGACAAGGAGAACAAATGTGACTATTATGTTCAAGAAGACAATTGAATTGTGAAGCTACACCATCTTCCAATGTTGGAGTCATATCATCATCTCATGTTGAACACACACTAATTTGTACATCCAATGATGTACACACTCCATCATGTCATGTTGAAGGCACAACATCAACATATCAAGTAGGTGATATTCCA
Source organism: Cupressus sempervirens (assembly GCA_028749045.1). NCBI lineage: Eukaryota > Viridiplantae > Streptophyta > Pinopsida > Cupressales > Cupressaceae > Cupressus > Cupressus sempervirens. Next base: position 946,426,321 of record CM053787.1, on the reverse strand, counting down.
TCTTTTGCATCTTATTGCCAAGGCACATCATCTTCAATTCAAGGTATAAAAAACACTCAACCTTATGTTCATGTTCAAAATGTTGAGGGAATGGAAGAGATTATGACACCTAGAAGTCATATTCTTTTTCCAACTATCATAGTTAACTCCAATGAACTTAAGATTGTCCTTTCTAAAATGACTTGCCATTGATCTCCCAAAGCTACTAAGATTTCTCTTCAAGGAATTGATCCTCTAATAACAATTGTTAGAATATATACTCTACTAATATAACTAAGATGCAGGGGGTGATCTGAATCAATTATCCAACTATTATCACAATTATAAACCTTATTAAATATTAACCATAGGAACAATATAATCAAAAACTACAACAAGATACTTGTGCAATATAACACCAAATATGTTAACTAGAGAAACCCTTGATCAGAGTGAAAACCCTGATGAGGATGGTACCCACAAGATGATGTACTAATATAAATATTTCTTTTTAGAGGATGGACCCTGTTAGGAGTCTATGAAATACATTTAGTACATATCAGTCACTGTCAAAAGATTTTGAATCCCTATTAGGAGATTCCAACCCTATTAGGAGTTGTGCCAATCCTATTAAGAGTTGTAGAAAGTAGATGGACCCACTATCCAAACAACTTTAGGAGAAAGACCAATGAACCCACTATACAAATGATCTATGTATTATTTCTTGTAGAATAATAGAATAGAATTGTATTGCTTCTTCCTCTTTCTCTATTATGTCAACTAGACTTCTGCTCCTTCTGATCTAAGTACTAGATTATAAACTTTGCATCCAATAATCCCTTGGATCAATTACTTGTATTCACCAAATACTCTACTCCTTTTTGAAATTCTATCGAAGCTTCCCAGTTAATACATATTACAAATAAGGAAAACATCCTTCCTTTATACCATATCTTCAAAATAATTCCTTAAGTCAGCCTTGAGGCTTTCCCAATTAATTATATTAAGATAATCAATTAATTTGCAATTACAATATCACTTTCAAATCATAGTCTATAAAAATTCTCACATGTGGGACTTTAGGGCTTGTGTACTCATTGATACCACCATTAGACTAACTTCTATCACTTTGTAACTTCGCATCTCTAGATTATATATATAATGCAATCATCAAAAACCACTTAATAGGTACTTTGTCTTTGTACTACTCTCTATAAATCAAGCATATCTTCTTTATGTCTTCAACATACTATGATTCACCAAATTTTTTCTATGTACTACACTTCACCTGAACATCGATCCTCCATCTATACAACCTCAATCTTTGTTTGCTACTCTGCCAATCTTCACAAAATTATTGCTATGTTGACATCAATGACAATTATAGTCATGAATGCAACATGTCAATACTACCACATGCTATCCAATGATTAGGATACTCCCCCAAAGTAATGCCATTATTATTCATGTTAACAATTTCATTTGGTCATCAAATGACTCGCATAATGAATCTTTTCCTCCAAATATGATGTCATAAAAAAAATGTAGCTAGCAATATCATTTTTTTCACTTCGATTTTGTATACATATTGCTATTGTCATTAGTTCTTGCAAAACCAATTTTCACCAAGTAATTGTGTAACCTTTCATACCATACTCTAAAGGCTTGATTCAAATTTTATAAAGTTGTATATAACTTACATACCGTATTCCTTTTGTTTGGATCAATAGAACCTTTAGGTTGCTCAATGTAGACTTCTTCCTCCAACATTCCATTCAGAAAGGAAAATTTTATATCTATTTGGTACACTTTGAATACTTTGTAAGAAACATATACAAGCAAAGTTCTCACTCCTTGTAACCTTGCAACTAGGTCAAAAAATTCAGCATAGTCAACCCCTTCCTCTTGTCCATATCCCTTACAAACCAATCTTTCTTTGTTCCTTGTTACTACACCTTTCTCATTTATCTTGTTTCTAAACACCAACTTAGTTCAAATTACATTTTTATCCTTTGGTCTTAGTAAAAATATTTCGTGTAGCACCTCTCATGTTTTCATTTTGTACCTTGTTATATTTTGGTTTCCAGAGATAATTTGATACTCATGTTTGAGGATATTAAAGATGACCTAATGGTCAAATACTTTATTTTGATTTACCAATATCATAGATGTTAGATTCTATGTCATCCAATTTGACCATATATGCATGATGATGCTTATTGATGTGACATGATGCTTGATGATGATATATGGTTAATTTGTATTTGGACATATACCAAGTTTATGATTATATCATGGACTTATTAGATTTTGGATACTTTGAATTGATGCTATGACTATTTACTTCATTCTTTCCTTGAGATTTTTTATGATACAATGAGTGATTTAATAGATTATTTTAATACCATTAAATAAATTCTTATTAATTTAATTGAATGCATTCATCACTTCAACTATATTATTATATGCAATTGCACTCGATCGTGTTGTGTAGTGTGTCCTTATATCCTTGATAGTGCCACATGGAGTTAGTTATTCATTTGTTCTTAACAAAATAATGTCATCCTTGTATGGTCTATGTATCCTAATTAATTAATTAATTAAACCCTCTAGTGATTTAATAAATCTGGACTCATTTGCATTATGTGATTAGACCTGTGAGCATGTCTGTGCATTTAGAGGTTCAAATTGTTGTGAAAGTTATTAAGGAATATTGCAATTTTATAGTTTTTGGGAATTTTATATTTGATTTAATTAGTTTAATTCCCAATAGCTTTGTCGTAGTTGAATTTCATTTAATTGGAATTTCTTAATTTTGGTTGGGTTGAAAAGGTATGTTTTAGTGGGTTAGTTAATTTTCCTAATATTATATTGCACTTTTTAAAGTGAATATATATCACAAAAGGGAATTTTTTCCTCACTTCTCACTTGTGAAGTAGGAATTTTGTGAGAAAATTCCAAAATCCTCTCTAAAGGATTTATTGTTTTGTTTGTTGTAGGAGCTACAGGACTAGAATCATCATGAGGTTGAGCTAACTAGATCTAGCTAAGGGAGACCTTCATTTCTTGAGACTTTCGGCGATGACTGCAAGGTGATTACTTTATTGTGTGCATGTTCCTATTTTAGTGTTTTTGGCTAAGAGGTAGGGCTCTCTCATTTTATTCTTTTTTTACTTTATTCTAGAATTTATTTCTAGTAGTAAGTTGTTGGGAGGTAGTGAACTAGTGTTCCCCTCCATTTCTGTATACTATCTCTACCTACTTGGTTGGGTATGAGCATTTGTACCTTTTTGGACTTGAGGGTTTGGGGTTTCTTACTATTATTCTAGCCATTTTTGCATGTGAACTCTGAACCTAGGTTTTATTTGATATTTGTGGCTTTTGTACCCCATAACACAATTGCTTTTAATTTTGAAGTTTTTGTCATGTTTGGTTTTCTTGGCATTGTAGTTGGTCCTAGATCTAGATTATCCATAGGGATATATTTTTGACCCTTGATGTATTTATTTTATTGCATTGGCATGTTGGAAATCTGATTGAAAAGCTCATTATTGTTGAAGATCAAAGAAGGAGATTGTTGTAAAAGAATGTTTTCAATCATTGTTTTGTCATTGATGTCAAACTTGCTATTTGTAGGGATTATATTTTCTTATAGGATCCAAGTACTATCACTTATTTGATTGATGAAGAGGATTTGATCAACAAGATGAAATGAGAGCACCTAAGGGAAAGGTTGAGTTATGATGTTGTAATGAAGTGCAAGGATCAGTTAAGATAATGGTTAAGTAATGTATTGATGACATACTCAAGGATACAGAGATTGGTCACACTTAGAATTATTACAAGAAGAAGTTGTAACAAGTTTGATTGTAAAGCTTAAAATAAGATCATAAGTGGGTGTCGAGCAAGTTAGTTAAAGCTAAGTAATAGAAAATTCTAGTTTGTGTCGAGTGATCTTCATGTGCCAACTCAAGATCAAGTGTCGAGCATTAGAAAATTCTCAATTGGTGCCAAGTGATCTTCAAGTGTCGAGAATCAAGAAAAACACAGTTGATGCCGAGTAACATAATATGTGTTGAGCACCAGTATTTCAATAGTGTTGAGCTGCTACATTATTTCAAATGATGAAGATCCACCAAATCTAGGTTGACATAGTGGTTAAATTAAATTTTTTGAACGAGTTGGAAGATAAGGATGATGAGTTGTTGGTACAGAATCCTATGTAAACCATTTTTGGTCGAATTCTAAAGGATTATTGAAGAAGTTTGTAGAGGAAATAGAATATGGGTTAGATGCAATGGATCCTACCTAATCCATGTGAATTGAAATTGAAAAATGGAAGAATTGAGCTTGAAAAGGATACTCCAAGACTTCTATTTAAGAAGTCATAGACCAAGAAGCAAAGGGTTGTTGATACTATTGTTGCTGAAGAGCCAAATCTACAAAGTGGTTAGAAGAGTGTTAAGGTGGAGACATCTAGGAGAAGGTAAATCATTGAGGCTCTGCTTCTACGAGTGGTCATGAAGAGATGATTGCACTAGTACATTAAGCATGGATACTCAAGGAGACAAAGATTGAAATAAGGGCAAGCTATTAAGAGTTGCAGAGATTGAGGGCCAAGCAAGGGTATGAGCTGAGAAGTGATTTGAGATCTACAAGATAAGTTGCATGTTGTAGTCAGGTATATATTTTCTAATACTCTCTAGCAATTGTATTAGATTTGAAAATCCTATGGACTTAGGTTGGCCAAACAACCATTTGTAGATCCTTTAATAGGGTGGCATTCCAAGTGAATGTTCTAAAGTCCTCTAACCAGGTCCTCTTCTAACAAGGTGGTTAAATCCTCTAACAAGGTCATAATTAATAGTGTGTTGTAAGCCTTTAATAGGGTAGGCCTTTCACAGGGTATCACTTCAGAAGAGTGAGAATTGAGTAGCATGTTACTGGTGGTTTTTCCCAAATTGGGTTTCCACATAAATCACTATGTCATGTGTTGTTTTCTTATGTGTTATACTTACATGTTGATTTGTAGTAACTTGCTGATTAGATAAGTTAAAGCTTGGATGAATGAATGATTGAATGGAACCACTATACTTAGTAAATAGTTTAAATATAACATCTAGACCTTGAATAACTAATTCACCCCCCCCCCCCCACTCTTCATTATTCTAAAGCATTTCTAACATGGCATCTGTGTTGAAGTTGTACTCCCAAATATAAGCCAGTTGAGTGATCTATTTTATTTATGTTACTATGATCATCATGTAGTTGGTGTGCCCACACATGAGCCCATGAGTTTTCACTTGTCAGTTCTTTCAAGACTAGAGCTCCCAGTTGTGTTCAGTTGAGTTATATTCATTAGGTCTAGGTTGGGAAATTGCATTGGCTATGAGCACTCATTATATGATGAGCATGGGTATGTAAGGTAGGTTAGTGTGGATGGGCTTCTCTCATAACTTCAATTCATGTTCCCAATGACGTATATGTGAATGAGTTTCTAATAAGTGATAATTAAATAAATTCTTGGGTGATTAAATAATATAAGAAAATATTGCACACCTGTATGCCTCCTCCAAATGTATGCATGTGTTTGTTTATCTTAGAGCCATATTGTTTGCACAGATCATCTAGGTACACAACACATTGGCCTCTTGAGGGAATCTTAAGGGGAGTGGTTTGTAATGATGTTGATATTGGGAGTCCCAAGCAACCTACTCTCCACTAGAGTCCCCACATAGTAGACACATACAGTGTACAACCAAGACCTATTGTTTTGCATCATCTCATGATATTGGTTCTAGTCCTTTGTACTGTTTGGTGTGACTATAAGCCATGGATGATTTTTTTTGTGTGTGTTTGGTTGGGTCACTACCTCCATCAAACAGTGGGAGTGGACCTAAAATTTCCACATGGTTGGGAGGAATAGCTACCTTTGCCACAACTGGGGACTAGTATATAGAGTTTTTCTTCCTCCATGTTCAATTTCATACTTGGATGCTTACATGGTTCTTTGTATCTTCCAGAGAATGTTTCCATGTGATTTATTTTATTTCAATTTATTGAGATAGTTGATTTATGCACATGTATGTTCATTGTGATGTTTCTTTCTACATGATTACATTAGATGAATGGATTAAGTGTTATGGTTGAGATGTTAGTTTTATGCGGTTTTGCTTATGACTTTGAGTGTTTATTCCTTGATTATTTTGGAGCCAATACTCCCTAGTGTGGAGGTTCTAACTATTTTCCCTTTTGGTGCCAATACTCCCTAGTGTGGAGGTTCTAACTATTTTCCCTTTTGGTCATTGTTGGGTTGCTTCCTTGTAATCTTGGGCAATAGAAGTTTAGCATTGGGTGATACTAGAAAAGTTTCACACATTTTAGAGAAAATTATCATGCAATACTAGAATGTATCATATGACGGTAGTAAGTTCTATCACGTGATAGTGGTAAAGTATCACACTTACTAGTAGGTTATATCATGTGATATTAGAAAGTATCACATAGTAGTTATAAGAAGCATTGTGTGATACTCTATAAGTATCACCTAGTAGTATTGAATAGTGGTGTATGACATTAGAAATGTATCACATGATTTCTCTGAGAAAACATGCTCGAGAAAACAATAGGTATCTCTAGACTTGTTATTTAAAATTAGAAGGGGTTTTTGGGTACCCTCTTAGGTTGTGCCCCTTCCTAGGTCTCAATAGGTTAGAGATTATTTGTTTCTTGTTTGCATAAACTTTCATAGTTGGTTTTGGATGCATTGGTAAGTAGTGAAGGTTGGAGATTAATTAGATGCCTAGATTGCTTGGTTAAGTATTCTATTGTGATCTTTTGATTGATTGCATGTTGATGTGTTTTCTTCTATGCTTGTTCAAAAAAAATTGTATTGGCTTTTATCTATCCTTGTTCCAAGGATCTCCAAGCAAGGCATTAGATCTAGAATCAGAGCCCATGTTGCAACATTTGGATCTCCATGTTATGCTCCCACTATGAGATTGTTTGATTAGATATTATGGTATCTTATTTTAGCCTATGCTTGTGATAATTATGATTGCTAGATATGAATATGAACCTTATGTTGTTGCTCCTTTAGTGATGCCTCCTGGACATAGAACTACTGGTTGGGGTAAAAAATTATGGAATAATAATGAAGAAGAACATCATGAGGAAGAATGTCAGGGAGTTAGGGGAGGACAAGGTGATAACAATTAGGGTGATGTCAAGGCACTATTGCCTTTTCTAGAAGAGATTGTAGCTTGCTTGGGACCTTGAGTTGAGGAAAAATGATAGGACCATGGCTAAGAAGAGGGATCCCATGATGGATACTCCAAGATGTCAGATCATGGAGGTGAAGAAGAGTGTGGTTGTGAACATGATCATTCTCATACACCACCTAGTGATAGAGGTGACCATAGGAGAGGCCATGGTTAGGATGATGGAAATTCCATCCAAATGCACATGATGAGAGACCTTCATAGGTCTAAACCACCACTATTTGATGGCCTAGGAGTAAGTCTCAAGGCCAAGACATGGTAACTGCATATGGGGTATTGCTTCTCCTTGCATCCATATGAATGCAACATGAAGGCTTTTTGTGTTGTTACATAGCCAAGGAACATGGATCCATGTGGTGGGATATGGAGAGTGAGAAGCTCTAGGTTAGTATAATGAATCTCACCAAAGAGCTCTTTGACGAGAGGTTTACGTAGAAATTCGAAGAAATTCCTATCTCCATGGTACTATGAGGCTCATGTTGATCAGTTTTGTAAGGACAAACAAGAGAAAATGATAGTGGATCAGTATGAGAGGCAATTCTTTGGGCTAAGACAATACTCTAGCTACCATCATAATGAAGTACTCCTCACACAACATTTTTTTAGGGCTCTTAAGGCTTTACCATTGAGGATGTCCTTCTTCATTAGCCTAGGACACTTGCACTCACCATTGAGAAGGAAAGGATTGTGACAAAAAATGTGGCTAGGGGGCTTAATGTTAGATGAAGCTCTCAAAGCCATAGTACATTATCTTTAGGATAGAGTGTACCAACCCCTTAGACACAGTTCATAGGGCAAGGTCAAGCCCATTCAGCACCCTCACAAAGTGGTTGTAGTCATCAGGAGCAATGATGCTAATATTATCTATAGAAAGGTGGACAAAATTCAAGTACTATAGGAGGAAAGGGGTGTGACTAGAGTTAAGGTTTAGTAGTCCTCGTAGAGCTATCCATCTCAGAGTAATCAATACAGCCCTATCAAAGGGAGTGCACCATATTATAGTGATTTCTAGGGTGGACATGAATCTAGTTCCAGTTTTGGAGGAGCATATTTTTCTTTTGGTTAGCATGGCCATTAATCAGTGCAGTTTCCTATAAAGACATATTTAGGACTTAGTAGAGGTGTGGCCATGTCTAAACCTACCATGGGTGATGCAAGAAGATCCCATTGAGTATTTACGATGGTTGAAAACTATCAAGCTAAGCACCAAAGTACTATAGTTGAGGCTACATGTATATTTTTTATTAAGAAAAATAGGTTTTACAAGGATCCTAAAATTGAAAAGTTCTTACATAAAAAGGGTATCAAGTTAACAAAAAAATCCCAGCAATAGAAAAATGACTAATAGAAACACCAAAACAAAAGACAAGCAAAAAGCCAAAATGGAAAAATCCTACAGAGACAACAAAAGCTAAAGATAGAGCTTGTATTTTCTTTGCTTACTCCCTCGCCTTCTTCTCAAGGTCCTAGATAGTCTCTATCACTATGTTGGTTGTCTAAAACTCCTCCACAAAGAGCTCCTAGTTCTTCTCATAGCTTTGATCCATGTGCCTTTGGGTTATGTCTATTATAGTGTCCTCTTCCATCTTTTCTTCATCATTATCCTTCCCATCGTTCTCTATGACAAACCCCCTAGCTTTTAGCTTGCCACTAAGACTGAAAATGTTATCATTGAGAGATTTAAGAATAATGAGCATCTAATTAGCCATGTTTTGGTTGAAGTTCTCAATATTTTTCCTCCTTTCTTCAACCATCTTGATTGCATCCCAGACATTGGTTGAGTTCCCTTGCTCATTCTTCTTCACCTAGCTTTCCATCTGCCACATTCTTTCTTTTACTTCCTCCAACTCATGAAATGCCATTTTCTAGTACGAAAGTTGTCAATAATGTTGTTTTTTGCATTGGTGAGCAAGTTAATACCCACCTCCCTCACATTATCAATGATGGCCACCAGCGCCATTTCTATAAGTTCTTCCAATTGGATATTGCCCTTCTTTTCTTCAATGAAGTGGGGGTTCATAACTCTCTGACAATCCCCATTTTAGAGGATCTAGTGTTGACATTCTTCCAAACCATACACCTATCTATTATTACAACTGCACCGCTTGTGTTTCCCTCCTCCATTTTCTCATTTTCTTTCTCTTGTGGGGGCTTGGGGAGGGGAGGGAGAACAAAGAGCACTAACCCCATATCATTTTCCCCCTCTAGTGGTATGGCCTCCTCTTTGATCTTTTTCTACTTCTTTCTGGGCTTACTAGTGGACTCCTGTCTAGTCTCAACATCCATGCCCTTGGTCTCCTCATCTGTGTCCATGTCTTCTTGTTCCTCATTGTAATCTTCTTCCCCCTAACTAGTCATTTTTGGCATATGGCCCCTAGAGCTTTTCCTGCAAGGGTCTTTACTAGGAGTCAGAATTTCCTTGTCTCTCCCCTTGCTCTTTTTTCCCAAAGATTGATAGTCTTCCTCCTCCTCCTCCAAACTTAAGCTGTAGATTTCCTCTGTCTCTAAGGAGAAATTAAAGCTACTGGTCTCCTTAGAAGTAGCCACAACATGGTGCAGGGGTTTAATCCTAGACTAGGCTTTAAAATATTCAAAGAGAAAAACAAATAAACCCTCATATAGGGTAGGGTTAGCACTAGTTTTTTTCTTATATCTCAAAATATTCTTGTTCATGGAAGAATATAGGTAAAAAGGAAAAGAAACTTTAGCTCCATAATGGAAGTGGTTAAGAAAAACAAAATGATGGGTTCTAACCCTATCAAACCTCATATCCAAAGAAATGAGCTCAATGATGGCCCTCAGCACATGGGTAAAAGCACAAACCTGTGTCAGCCTTTTCCAAAGGAAAAGGCTAACAAAAGTATAATTTCTCAACTTCAAGGACATTAAACTAGTATTATTATTTAGAATTTGAAAATGAAGTAAACTAATGAAATGTCTAGAAATGGATGAAGTTTATGATTATAATTTTTAATAATTATTTGGAATAAGAAATGATACATTTTCTTTTATTTTAATGATAACTTTTTAAATGCTGAAAATCAGGGGTCTAGTTCCCACCACAAAACTACATGGAAATAGACTTATTTCCCCTTCATCTCATATTATGTTATATATAACATATGTAACTAGAAAAATAAAATATAAAAATTGGATTTAGACATAGTTTTCCTTCTATAAAAATTTAAACTTTAACTTATTTAAATTGATAGTTTCATCTCGCACCACATTTTTCAAAATAATTCTATTCCAACCAAAATAAAACTTATAGATCTGAAAAGAGGATTCTCTCCTCTAGAACGTCATACAATTTTTTATTTTTGTTGATTTGATTTAATATTTTTTTCTTTCTCAAAATCAACATCCTCCTGAGTGTTAAAATATGTACTTATAGAATTTTCAAATTACAAAAAACTATATCTAATTAAATGAACTCTATATGTGAATATTCTTGACTTTGAGGTCTATAAAATGTGGTTTATATTTTATTAAAATCCCTTCATAAAAAATAGTAAGAGTTATTGAAATGTTAGTTTCCTAAAATAATTGTATTTATTTAGTAATTGGATACTAACTAGTATAAAACATGCATTTAATAGATATTTCCAATTGGAAAAGTGTGAGACCATATATAACTTAGATAGAATAAATTTATCAATATCATATATTTGATCAATAATGAGTTTTAGATAGAAATAATCAAATTTACTCATTCTAATAAGTCAGCCTAAAAGGTGACACAACTTTGTACTTTTACCCACATATCTCTAGAGCTTCTTTTTCAAGACCATCTCATGGTAAGTCTCACTTTTCACTAGCTCTTTCTTCTCTTCTGTGTTCTTGGCAAAATCCTTCACTGTATTTGGAGATTTTTTTTTTAATCTTTGTAGAAATTCAAACCCTCATTAGGGATTTTGGTAACATGGGTGATGACCTCCACTTTAACATGATGTGACACCCCATTAATCTTAAACTTGCCATCCTTCCAAGAATTAACCATGAGATTGGTGATCATTGAGTCATACCAATGAAGCTTGGCAATGTAGCTATTGATGTCTCCCTTTTCAAGTTTCTTCTAGAACTTGGTTCTCTATTTCCATTTCTCTACCCCTCTAATTGGTTCCCTTTTGCTCCAATCTCCCACCATTTCAATTAACTGGGTGATTTCCTTTTGTAGAAACATAACACTTTTTTCACCTTTCTTTGTCCTCTATTTACTCTATCCAAAACTGTCTTTTCTTTCAATTCCAAAGTATTGGGAAAGAAAATAAGCAACTCATAAAGTGTGGTTATTAGACATCAAATGCATTAGCCACCTATTCCCCCCATATTCTCCATAAATGCATTGGCTTTTGCACATTTTTACATTAGTTTCCATAATTAATTGGGGATTTCTCTCATACCTCCCTGGATCCTCTCTTGGTCAATTAGGCCTTTTGTAATTAATAGAATATTTCCTCTGGTGGTCGATATTCTCAATGTCTCTTTCTTGACTACCTCATTGGCAAACTAGTTAGCCACCAAGTAGGATCCCCTATACTCATGGCTGACATGTACACTCAAAATTTTCAAGGGTAGTGCATATTTCTTCCACTATATTTACAATGGTCCAAGTAGGTTGGAGATCATTTTTTATGCATTTGATGATATTTTTTGAGTCCCCCTCCATCCATAAGTGTTTGACTCCCACTTCCAACACTAGTTTAGCAATGTGGAGAGTAGCATTGGCTTCAGCATAGTGATTTGTCTAGTTTCCCAAGGGGTAGGAGAGAGCAACAATAACCACACCATGGCTATTTCTGATGATGGCCCCACATCCTATAGGACTAGGATTGCCTTTGGCTACTCCATCAAATTTGTTTAATATATAGTCAATTGATTGAAATTTGAATGTTTGAATAAAGTGTTATTTGGAAATGGTTAGAAATTTGTCAAGCTATTTAAAATATATTGTGTATTCAGTGAAATAATTGTAATTTGTATATGTATTTGAATTTCTTGTAATTTACAAATTGTAAGTAATTTAGATGTTTGAATAATTTTACATATCGACATTATCATCATGCCAAGGAGGGAACCAAAAACTCAAAAAATGGAAGAGAGTGAGAGAAATTTGGTAATTAATATAGATAAAATGAAACTACTATGCGAAAAAAGAAAATTACAAAACAAAAATGAAGAATTATTTATTCAGGAGGAACAAGAACCACTGATGCAAAGAAAGAAAGAGGAAAATTTGAAAGACAAAGAGAATGAATAAGACTATTATGCTCAAGAAGACAATTGAATTGTGAAGCTACACCATCCTCTAATGTTGAATTCATATCATCATCTCATGTTGAAGAGACACTAATTTTTACATTCGATGATGTACACACTCCATCATGTCATGTTGAAGGCACAAAATCAACATATCAAGTAGGTGATATTCTATCTTTTGCATCTTATTTCCAAGGCACATCATCTTCGGTTCAAGGTATGTAAAATGCTCAACCGTATGTTGATGTTCAAAATTTTGATGGAATGGAAGAGATTATAACACATAGAATTCATCTTCTTTTTCCAACTATCATAGTTAACTCAATTGAATTGAGGACTATCCTTTCTAAAATGACTTGCCATTGATCTCCCAAAGCTATTAAGATTTCTCTTCAAGGACTTTATCCTCTAATAATAACTATTAGAATATATGCTCTACTAATATAACTGATATGTAGGGGGGTGGCTTGAATCAATTATCCAACTATTATCACAATTATAAACCTTATTAAATCTTAACCATAGCAGCAATATAATCAAAAACTACAATAAGATACTCATGCAAAATAACACCAAATATGTTAACTAGAGAAACCATTGATCAAAGGGAAAACCCTGATGAGGACGGTACCCACAAGATGATGTACTAATATAAATATTCCCTTTTAGAGGATGGACCCTATTAGGAGTCTATGAAATACATTTAGTACATATTATTCCCTATCAAGAGATTTTGAATCCTTATTAGGAGATTCCAACCCTTTTAGGAGTTGTGCCAACCCTGTTAATAGTTGTAGAAAGTAGATGGACCCACTATTCAAATAGCTTCAGGGGCAAGACCAATGAACCCACCATACAAATGATCTATGTATTATTCCTTATAGAATAATAGAATTGAACGGTATTGCTCCTTCCTCTTTCTCTATTGTGTTAACTAGACTTCTGTTCCTTTTGATCTAAATATCAGATTATAAACTTTGCATCCAATAATCCCTTCGATCAATTACTCGCGTTCACCAAATACTCTACTCCCTTTTGCAATTCCTTCAAAACTTCCTAGTTGATACATATTACAAATAAGGAAAACATCTTTCCTTTATACCATATCTTCAAACTAACTCCTTGAGTTGACCTTTAGGGTTTCCCAATTAATTATATTAAGATAATCAATTAATTTGAAATTACAATATCACTTTCACATCATAGTCTATAAAAATTCTGACATGAGGTAATTTAGGGCTTGCATACTCACTGACACCACCATCATACTATCTTCTATCTCTTTCTAACTTTGGACCTCCAGATTATATCTATGTTAGAAGATATAATCCAATCATCAAAAACCACATAATAGGTACCATGTCTTTGTATTGCTCTCTATAAATCAAGAATATCTTCTCTATGTCTTCAACATACTATGCTTTTCCTAATTTTGTCTATGTACTACACTTCACCCAAACATCAACCCTCCATCTATACAACCTCAATCTTTGTCTTCTACTCTACCAGTCTTCACAGAATTATTTCTATGTTGACATTAATGACAATCATAGTCATGAATACAACATGTCAATACTGCCACATGCTCTCCAATTCTTAAGATACTCCCCTAAAGGAATACCATTAGTATTCATGCTAATAATTTCATTTGGTCATTAAATGACTTGGATAATGAATATTTTCCTCCAAATATGATGTCATCGAAAAAAATTGCAACTAGCAATATCATGTTTTTCACTTCACTTTTTATATACATATTGCTCTTGTCATTAGTTCTTACAAAACCAATTTTCACCAAGTAATTGTGTAACCTTTCATTCCATGCTCTAAACACTTGCTTCAAATTATATAAAGCTATATGTAACATACATACCATATTCCTCTTGTTTCGATCAATAGAACCTTCAGCCTACTTAGTGTAGACTTCTTCCTCCAACATTCCATTCATAAATGCAAATTTTATATCTATTTGGTACACTTTGAATCCTTTGTAAGAAACATATACAAGTAAAGTTCTCACTCCTTGTAACATTGCAACTAGGTCAAAATTTTTACCATAGTCAACCCCTTCCTCTTGTACATATCCCTTACAAACCCATCTTTCTTTGTTCCTTGTTACTACACCTTTCTCATTCATCTTATTTCTAAACACAAACTTAGCTCTAATTACATTTTTATCCTTTGGTCTTAGTACAAATATTCAGTGTAGTGCCTCTCATGTTTTCATTCTATACCTTGTTATATTTTGGTTTCAAGAGATAATTTGATACTCATGTTTGAGGACATTTGATATGACCTAATGGTCAGATACTTTATTTTGATTTACCAGTGTCATAGATGTTAGATTCAATGATGTCCAATTTGATCATATCTACATGATGATGCTTATTGATGTGAGATGATGCTTTATAATGATATATGTTTAATTTGTATTTGGACATATACCATGTTTATGATTATATCATGGACTTATTGAATTCTGGATACTTTGAATTGATGCTACAACTATTTACTTCATTCTTTCTTTGAGATGTTTTATGATACAGTGAGTGATTTAAATAGATTATTTTAATGTAATTAAATAAATGGTTATTAATGTAATTTAATGCATTCATCATTTTTTCTATATTATTATATGCAATTGCACTTGATCTTGTTGTGTAGTGTGTCCTTATATCCTCAATAGTCCCACATGGAGTTAGTTATTTATTTGTTCTTACCTAACTAATGTCATCCCTATATGGTCAATGTATCCTAATTAATTGATTAATTAAATCCTCTGGTGATTTAGAAAATTTGGACTCATTTGCATTATGTGATTAGACCCGTGAGCATGTATGTGCATTTAGAGGTTTAAATTGTCATGAAAGTTATTAAAGAATATTACAATTTTATAGTTTTTGGGAATTTTATATTTGATTTAATTAGTTTAATTCTCAAAATCTTTTTTGTAGTTGAATTCCATTTAATTGAAATTTCTCAATTTTTTTTGGGTTGAAAAGGGGTGTTTTGGTGGCTTAGTTAATTTTCCTAATATTATATTGCACTTTTTTAAGTGAATATATATCAAAAAATGGAATTCTTTCCTCACTTCTCACTTGTGAAATAGGAATTTGGAGAGAAATTTCCAAAATCCTCTTTGAAGGATTTACTATTCTATTCATTCTAGGAGCTACATACATGGAATCATCATGAGGTTGAGCTCAATAGATCCAGCTTAGGAAGACCTTCATTTATTGAGATTTTCAGTGGTGACCATAGGGTGATTACTTTATTGCATGCATGTTCCTATTTTACACTTTTTGCTATGATGTAGGGTTCTCTCATTTTATTCTTTTTTCTTTGTTCTAGAATTTATTTCTAGTAGTAAGTTGTTGGGAGGTTGTGAACTAGTGTTCCCCTCCATTTCTGTAAACTATCTCTAGCTAGTTGGGTGGGTACAAGCATTTGTACCTTTTTGGACTTGAGGGTTTGGTGTTTCTTACTATTATGCTGGCCATTTTTGCATACGAACTCTGAACCCAAATTTTATTTAATATTTATTTATTTTGTACCTAATTACACAATAACTTTTAATTTTGAGGTTTTTTCTCATTGTTAGTTTCCTTGGCACTGTAGATGGTCCTGGATCTAGATTATCCATAGAGATATATTTCTAACCCTTGATGTATTTATTTTATTGCATTGGCATTTGTGTTGAATCTAGACTTCTAGATATAAGCCAGTTGAGTGATCTATTTTTTTATTTTACTATTATTCTTACTTAGCCATTGTTACTATGATCATCATGTTGTTGATGTGCCCACACATGAACCCATGAGTTTTAACTTGTTAGTTCTTTCAAGACTAGAGCTCCTAGTTTTGTTCAGTTGAGTTATATTTATCAGGGTTAGGTTGGGAAACTGCATTGTGTATGAGCACTCATTGTATGATGAGCATGGGTATGGAGGGTAGGTCGGTGTGGAGGGGCTTCTCTCATAACCTCAATTCATTTTCCCAGCTAGGTATATGTGAAGAAGTTTCTAATAAGTGATAATTAAATAAATTCTTGGGTAATTAAATAAGATAAGAAAATACTACACTCCTATATAGCTCCTTTGAATGTATGCACTCATTTTTTTATCTAAGAGCCACTATGAGATTGTTTGATTAGATATTATGGCATCTTATTTTAGCTTATGCTTGTGATAATTATGATTGCTACATATGAATCTGATCTTTGTCTTATTGCTCCTTTAGTGATGCCTCCTGTACGTAGAACTAGTGGTTGGGGTAACAAATGATGGAATAATAATGAAGAAGAACATCATCAGGAAGAACATTAGGGAGTTAGGGGAGGACAAGGTGATAACGATTAGGGTGATGTCATGGCACTGTTTCCTTTGTTACAATAGATTATAGCTTGGTTGGGACCTCAAGTTGAGGAACAATGACAGGACCATGGCGAAGAAGAGGGATCCCACCATGGATACTCCCAAATCTCAAATCATGGAGGTGAAGAAGAGCATGTGCATGAACATGATCATTCTCATACACCACTTGGTGATAGAGGTGACTATAGGAGAGGCCATGGTCAAGATGATGGAAATTCCATCCAAATGCACATGATGAGAGACCATCATAGGTCTAAACCACCACTATTTGATGGCCTAGAAGTAGGTCTCAAGGCCAAGACATGGTAAGTAGATATGGGGCATGGCTTCTCCTTGCATCAATATGAATACAACATGAAGGCTTGTTGTGTTGTTACATAGCTATGGAACATGGATCCATGTGGTGGGATATGGAGAGTGAGAAGCTCCAGGTCAGTATAATGAATCTCACCAAGGAGATCTTTGAGGAGAGGTTTGGGTAGAAATTCCTATCTCCATAGTACTGTGAGGCTCATTTTCATTAGTTCCATAAGCACAAAAAAGAGAACATGATAGTTGATTAGTATGAGAGGTAGTTCCTTAGGCTAAGACAATACTCTAGCTACCATCATGATGAAGTACTCCTCACCCAACATTTTGTCAGGGCTCTTCATTCAGGATGTCCTTCTTCATTAGCTTAGGACACTTGCACTCACCACTGAGAAGGAAAGGATTGCCAACAAAAATGTGGCTAGGGTGCTTAGTGTTAGATGAAGCTCTCAAAGCCACAATACATGATCCAAAGGAAAAAGTGTACCACCCCCTCAGACACACTTCATAGGGAAAATTCAAGCCCAGTTAGCACCCTTACAAAGTGGTTGCAGTCATTAGGAGCAATGGTGCTAACATTATCTATAGAAAGGTGGGAAAAGTTCAAGTAGTATAGGAGGAAAGGGGCATGACTAGAATAGAGGTTTTGCAGTCCGATTATAGTTCTCCATCTCAAAGTAATTATTAGGACTCGATCAAAGGGAGTGCACCATGTTCTAGTTCTTCCTAATGTGGACATGGATTTAGTTCTAGTGTTGAAGGAGCATATTTTTCTTCTGGTCAACATGGCCATTGATCAGTCGAGTTTCCTATAAAGACATCTTCAATACTTAGTAGAGGTGTAGCCACGTCTAAACCTACCATGGGCGATGCAAGAAGATAACACAGAGTATTTATGGTGGTTGAAAGTAATCAAGCTAAGCACCAAAGTACCATATTTGAGGCTATAGGTATGTTTTTAATTAAGAAAAATAGGTTTTACAAGGATCCTAAAACCAAAAAGATCTTACATAAAAAGGGTAGCAAGTTAACAAAAAAATCCTAGCAACAAAACAATGACCAATAGAAAGGGTAGAAGAAAAAATAAGCAAAAAGCCAAAAAGGAAAAAACCTATAGAGACAAGAAAGGCCAAAGGCAGAGCTTGTATTTTCTTTTCTTACTCCCTTGCCTTCCTCTCAAGGTCCTACATAGTCTCTATCACTTTTTTGGCTCTCTAAAACCCCTCCACCAAGAGCTCCTGGTTCTTCTCACAACTTTGATCCATGTGTCTTTGGGTTATGTCCATTATGGTTTCCCCTTCCATCTTGTCTTCATTATTGTCCTTCCCATCCTTCTTTGTGACAAACCCCCTAGCTTTTAGCTTGCCACTAAGACTAACGATGTTATCATTGAGAGATTTAAGAATAGTGAGTTTCTAATTAGCCATGTTGTGGTTGAAGTTCTCCATATTTATCATCCTTTCTTCAACCATCTTGATTACATCCCCTAGGTCAGTCGAGTTCCCTTACTCATTCTTCTTCACTTGGCTTTTGATCTACCCCATTCTTTCTTTTACTTCCTCCAACACATGAAAATCCATTTAATAGATGGGAAGTTGTCAATCATGTTGTTTTTTGCATTGTTGAGTAAGTTCATACCCACCTCCCCCTCACATTGTCAATAATGGCTGCCAATGCTAGTTCTATAAGTTCTTCCAATTGGATATTGCCCTCTTTTTCTTCAAGGATTTGGGGGTTCATAAACTCTCTGACAATTCCCATTTTAGAGGTTTTGGCATTGAATTTCTTCCAAGCCATATGCCTATCTTTTATTACAACCACATTGATTATGTTGCCTTCCTCCATTTTCTCATTTTCTTTCTCTTGTGGGGGTGAGGGGAGGGGAGGGAGAATAGAGAGCTCTGATCCCATATCATTTTCCCCCCTCCAGTGGGCCTCCTCCTAGATATTTCTTTGCTTCTTTTTGGATTTACCAGCCGAATCCTCTCTAGTCTCAACATCCATGTCCTTGGTCTCCTCATCCATGTCGATGTCCTCTCATTCCTCATTGTAATCTTCTTCCCCCTGACCAGGGATTTGGGCATATGGCCCCTAGGGCTTTTCTTGCAAGGATCTTTACTAGGAGTCAAAATTTCCTTGTCTCTCCCCTTGCTCTTGTTTCCCAAAGATTGATAAGTCTTCCTGCTCTTCGAAACTTAAGCTCTA
The DNA here is from genome assembly GCA_028749045.1 of Cupressus sempervirens. NCBI lineage: Eukaryota > Viridiplantae > Streptophyta > Pinopsida > Cupressales > Cupressaceae > Cupressus > Cupressus sempervirens. The sequence continues at coordinate 946,406,916 of CM053787.1, read as the reverse complement.
GATTTCCTCCATGTCTAAGGAGAAATTAGAGCTCCCTATCTCCTCAGAAGAAGCCACAACATGGTGCAGGGGTTTACTCCTAGACTAGGCTTTAAAATATTCAAAGAGAAAAAGAAATAAACCCTCATATAGGGTAGTGTTAGCACTAAGTTTTTTTCTTATACCCTGAAATATTCTTCTTCATGGAAGAATATAGGTAAAAAGGAAAAGAAAGTTTAGCTCCATAATAGAAGTGGTTAACTAGAACAAAATGATGAGTTCTAATTCTATCAAACCTCATATCCAAAGAAATGAGCTTAATGATGGCCCTCATTACATGAATAAAAGCACAAACCTGTGCAACCCTTTTACAAAGGAAAAGGCTAACAAAAGTATAATTGTTCACCTTCAACGACATTAAACTAGCATTATTATTTAGAATTTGAAAATGAAGTAAACTAATGAAATATGTAGAAATGGATGAAGTTTATGATTATAATTTTTAATAATTATTTGGAATAAGGAATGATATATTTTCCTTTATTTTAATGATAACTTCTTAGTTGTTGAAAAATGCTGGAAATTAGGGGTCTAGTTCCCACCACAAAACTACATGGAAATAAACTTATTTCCCCTTCATCTCATATTATGTTATATATAACATATGTAGCTAGAAAAATCAGAAATAAAATTTGGATTTAGACATATATTTTCTCTTTTATAATGATTCAAATTTGAACATATTTACAACAATAATTTTCATCTCCCACCACATTTTTCAAAATAATTCTATTCCAACAAAAAGAAAACTTATAGATCCTGAAAGAGGATTCTCTCCTCTAGAATGTCATATAATTTTTTATTTTTCTTGATTTGATTTAATATTTTTTTCTTTCTAAAAATCAACATCTTTTTGAGTGTTAAAATATGTACCTATAGAATTTTCTAATTACAAAATACTATATCTAATTAAAACACTATGAAATCTATATCTGCATATTCTTGACTTTGAGGCCTATAAAATAGTTTTTATATTTTACTGAAAAACCTTCATAAAAAATAGTAAGAGTTATTGAAATGTTAGTTTTCTGAAATAATCGTATTTCTTTAGTAATTGGATACTAACTAGTATAAAACATACATTTAATAGATATTTCCAATTGGAAAAGTGTGAGACCATTTATAACTTTGCTAGATTAAGTTTATCAAGATCATATATTTGAACAATATTGAGTTTTAGATAGAAATCATCAAATTCAGTCATTCTGATAAGTTTGCCTAAAAGGTGACACAACTTTTAACTTTTACCGACATACCTCCAGAGCTTCTTGATCAAGTCCATCTCATAGTACGTCTTGGTTTTCACTAACTCATTCTTCTCTTTTGTGTTCCTAGCAAAATCCTTCACCGTATTTAAATATTTTTTTTAATCTTTGTAGAACTTCAAACCCTCATTAGGGATTTTGGTAACATGGATGATGACCACATTAACATGATGTGACACTCTATTAGTCTTGTTGGTGCTCAAAATTGCATTCCCATTTTGAGCGCCTATTCCAAATTTTGAGTTACTTTGAGCCCTTATAAATGCTTTTCATGCATATGTATCCGACTATAGATTTTAATGCCTAATGGTGTTTTATTTGTCTAACACCCTTCATTCAGCCTGCATATGTGTTTCATATTGTTAAACTCGGTTATGTTTTATGCTTCACCACTTTGAATATTTTTAATATGCATGCCCAAGAACCTATGTTTCAATTTTCAAATTGTTTCGATATGTTTTGACTAGGTTTCGAACCTCCCAAAGTTGGTTAGTTGTCTCTGTTGTAAATCTACAAATTGTGCATATTTCCGAGTAGCCCTATTTGATAGACTATAACTTTCGACCAGTTGACCCAAATGAGAAATTCCCTTTTGCATCATATTTTCGAGCAAAGACTTGCTACATTTCTGATTTGAGGTCATGACGAATCCGTTTGATTAGTTTTCAAATGCAATTCTAAATGCAATTTATAAGTTTTTACTAGTTCCAAAAGATGCAGATTGTTCAGGTGCCTTGTTCGTGATGTGATAACTTTTGATCTGGGATTGGTGGGCTCGAATGGTTTATTCTCCTGCATTCTATTCCAAGAATACTTAAAGTGTGTCAGTTTTCATGTCCTGACAAATCCATCTTCATACTTTACCAGGGTCATTCTATTCACAAAAAATGATATTTTACTGGTGTTCATTGTCTTGCAAATCCAAGTAGCCTACTTTGCACGCTCGTCAGATGCGCCCCATTATTCGTCATGAGCCCAAATCATAGAATCATATTCTCCTCATGACAATGTACTAGTGCCCCAGTTTTCAGTACCTCATGTGCCCATTTGCCCAATTTTTAGAGCTCAAACCAAACACTATTTTCAGCTTTCTGATATGTTTATCTGCAGGTAGTTTGAAGTAGGCATGTTCGGAGGTCAATACTTTTTTATTCTAATTTTTTCATGTAACGAGATCTGGCAGGCCTATTGAATGTGTCAGAGAGAACAGAAATCCTGAGTTTTAGAGCTCTGTCAGATTTTTGAATCAGTTTTTAAAGGTAGGCAACAGGCCTCTTGACAAAGTTTCCCCAGTGGTGCAGAAATAATTGAATTAAGTTTTCAAGTTTTGATTCAGTGATCAATTTGGTTTCTAGCGAGTTTGAGGAGGTCGATAGATCAGTTTGCCATGTCAGTTGTTCAGCAACGAAAATTTTTTTTAGCCGGACCCACTTTGGGGTCTAACTAATTCCACCATATTAATGAAGTGTGTGTGCAAGTCGAAGTTTTTTGAAAAGGAAAGTATGACATTTTCTAATGGTTACAAAGTTCACTATGTGCACATTATCTTTTCTTCCAAATGATTTTGCAAGATCAAATGTATTTGAACAATAGTTGACTGAGGGGATTTTAAGAGATGTGCATTAAATCATTGTGAGTTGTGAGGATGAAAGAAAGTTGCATAATGAGAAGAACCCCACCGTAGCATTCAAACCATCTATACATGAAGAACATTTAGTTTGAGGAAAGAAGTGAATGTAAGTATACTAAGCAATGAAATTCTGCTGCTAGTCCCTCCTAAACAGATCAGACCCCCACACAATAATGGAGGATGACTCCCAAAGTGGAAGCCATAGCAGAAGATGTTCCAATGTATATGCAAGGGGACTTTCTTTTAGTTTGACGTCCATAGAGGGGCAGTGAAACGAAGCAAAGAAAAGCTCCAACATACAGAGCATATAATGGAAGCAGGCACGTTAGGGGAGCCGATCAAAGAAGTTACAGTAGATTAATTTCAAACTCCACATGCATGTAAAGAACCAATGAAGCATACATGGACCCAGCGTATGAAAAGAGAGCATCCCACCTCTGATAAGTTGTAGGTTAAAATTATAGGCAGCCCATGCCAAATGAAGAAGAGAAGCAGCAGGGCAAGGCATCAATGAAGACATCCATTTCCAGGGTAAAGCCACAGCATGGGATTTGAGCTCCATGTGGGAAGACAGGGGGCATCCACGTTTTGAAAACGAACAGTTCATGCAAGAAGAAAATGTTGCCCATACATTCATAGGAGGGTTCACGTGCATGGGGGCAAGAAGGAGCTTTAAACAAGAGCCTCAGTCTAAATATAAGGATTTGAATCACGTCAAAAGCAAGGCATTTGCCCATTCTACTCCATGTGCATAATGAGGGCACGATCGTACACATAGGAAAAAAATAACGTTAGCACAGAGCATTGCATGAGCAATATAAAGGGATCCCCACATTTTAATATGGAGCTGGAATGACCACAAAATGTGTAGATCCGCAGTATGTAAGGATAGGGCAACTTGTAAACAGGGGAGCTGAAGAATGGATCCATGCATGGGGAGTGTTCAATGACAGATTAAGGAAGCCTAAGTGGGTAGGCTCGAGTTGGTAGTCTCTTCAAAGACACACATATTATGTGATGCCAAGTTGGTATATGGCGGGACCCGCATGGTGGGTGAGAGTTGACTTAATTTTGGAAGCGCCATGTGGCGCATTTTCACGGCCATTCATATGGTCGAGGGATGAGCCTTAGTGATGTGCAATGGTCTGACAACTTCATGAAATCGTAAATGAAAAATAAAAGGTCTCCGATCCTACGATGCAGTCGTAAGATCCGGGGAAAAATTTTGATGTCTAACGATGCTCTGCCCAGTCGTGTGATCGGAGGCTCTAGAATGAAGAGGCCCGATGCTATGGATTTACCTTGTTGAAGGGTCGGAGGAGATCAAAATTGAGCCCGAGATGCTACGAAAGAGATAAAGAGAGGCCGCTCAGCAAATAACAAATTGACACGTGGCCTATAGTGGATTGGAGGGATAAGTGGAAGAAAGTCAAAATGATTTATAAAATCAAATCCCATTTGATTTCAATGCACATAGTTTCAAATTGATAAATTTGATATGTTTATAAAGTTTTATATAGTTCATACTATATTTTTTTCTAATTTTTCAATTTTAATGCTCTGTTCAGTAATGGAGGCTAGTTTTTCAGAGTGGTCTCAAGGGGGCATTTTTTGTTCAAATTGTGGAGTGTAATATACCATTGGAACTGGGGGAAATCAAATTTTCCAGTTTTGCAATCAGTTTTTGACCAGGTGCTAACTGGTATTAGCTACATGCAGTTTTCAAATTTTGGGATCTTCACAGTGGAAAGTGAAAATTCAATTTTGTAGATGAAATTGCAACCAAATATAGTTATATTTTCATCATCTATAAATTCTCCAGCAATCTTCACAATGATTTGGTGGTTTTCAAATGCAGTTGGGGTAGTTATTATTTTTGGTAACAACAACAAGCTGATTTTCACGGAAGATCAATTGAGACAAGTTGAAATCAGATTTCTTGGGGCCTTAGTATAGTTTGATGATTCTGATATCTTCTTTTAAGGAGATATTTGTATATTTTAAGTGAAGATATATCAGATATTTTTGTACATCATAGATGATCTTAATTGCCGGTAGATGAAGGATGTTCAGTTTCAACAACTCCATTTGTGAAGATTTCTCAGTGGGACAGATGTCAAATTCCACTTGCATTTCCTGAGATATCCTCTCCTATATGTCTTCTTTTTTTGCTCATTGTAAGGGTTCCAATTTTTAGAGCTTGTGAGACCACAAGGTTGGCTCCAATTTTTTGAGTTGTGATACCATTTTCTTAGTCTGATTCTATTATGAACAACATGTTATATTCCTTTCGAAGTACAAATATATTACACAGTCACTTCTTTATGTATCTTTTGAATTTTTGTATGCAGATGTTGTATTATTTTCAATGAAATTAATGCAAAGAGTTTAACCTTCTTAGTTTCATTCTGATTCTCATCTCCTACTTCTGTCATTTGCAATGTTCTATATTTAAGAACTAAGGGCTTGAACCCAGTTACATCCCCTTAAGGTTGTATATCAGAATAGATTTGTTGTTGGAACAAATCTCCAAGTAAATGCTTGTTTATACTAATAGGATTGCAAATTACACCAGAAGGATATCACCATAAGTACAAGAGTTTTAATGAATATTGATGTCTATTTGCAAGTCAAATAGATAGATCATATGCCTGAATATATGAGTATGTTTTAGGTATCCATCTGCATATTAAAGTTTAGTTAAGGCCCAATGGATAAGGGACTGGTCAGTTTGAAGGATACATGTTTTCTGTTGTTCCATGCCTGGGTTATACTGAGAAATCAAAACTTTAATCAAATATCAATTGCCCATTTTATATTTTGAAGAACTATAAGTGTAGGTCTACCTTATTTGTGGTTACTTTCCTTGGTTATGATTAGCTATTGTAATCAGAAGATTTACCAACAAATTGAAGAAGAATATTGTCCATATCTACTATAGAGGGTAGTCTTGGAGAAGAAGTATCAAGATAAATTAGATAAATCCCTTAGGTTTTCCTGCCTTGGCTTTGCAGAGCCTGAAGTGAAGTGAGTCCTGATATGACTCTATTAATTGGCTCAGAACTTAGATAAAGCCTTGTTGAATATAGGATTTAGCTCATCCTTAGGCTTGTCCTTGGTCTTTGTTTCTTGGTATCAGGTTTAAATCTACCTGGTATGTTCTTTACCAGAAAGAACTCCAAAAAAATGGTGACTCTGCTGGGGAGTATTGCAATCTAAAGGTGATTCACTACAGTTACAAGAAAGGTATGTCTAAAGTTTGTTATCAGTAGTAAGGTCATGCTAAAGTTTCATGCCTCCCAGTGATGTTTTATCCGGACTGCAATAGATTTGACAGTTGAAGAAAGATAGTATTGTTATTAGTGTTTCCATCATTAATCAATTCAGCTAAAGTGTGTTTTCAAAGTGTTGTAGTGTTCAGAGTCAAGAGTGAACAAGCATGGTTTGTTCTCTAGTTTTCAAGATTGTAAATCTATAAGAGTGGTTTGATGATCTATATTTTTCCTACCATTGAAAGTCTGGTTCAGATTTTGTCAAGTAACAAATCTAGTTTTATTTCTCATATCTATGAGTGGCAACTCTGTCTCTGTACCAGTGTATCCTTGTTGAGTTCATGTTTAAAAGTTGAGGGACTTTCAATTGTAGGATTGATTTGAAGCTCTTGGTAGTTTCTTGAAAAAGTTTTGTGCTTGGCAGTTTAGTGTTGTTGCTTTTGCTGGTTGAAAGAAATTTGAATGTTCAAAGTGAATCACTGCTATGATTTATATGTCCTTTTAAAGAAGGTGGCGGCTCTACAATGTTTTCATCAGTGTGTGAAAGAGTATCAATTCCAGTAGTGCCATAATCAATAGAGGAAAGTTTGCATCAGCATTGAAGGTATTTTAATTTTCATGAGTTTCATTTTCATGAAAGTTTAATGTTAAAATCAGTACCTCTATTCAGTTATTTAAGCACTAGAGAAAGAGGTGGAAATTTTATATTAAGATGGATTTTAGACATCATGTTTGAGGTTAGTTTGCAATTTTCTAAAAGTTTGACAACTATGGCAAGTAATATTGATATGTTGAATAAGCAAATTCATAATATGATTGTCAGTATAGTCAGAGGGATAATGGAAAATATTTAGGGTCTAAATATGCAACAAGTTTATATAAATTTTAAATTAGCAGTCAGTATGATGTCTTTGCATTCTAGACCGGAAGAGTCTTCCTTTCCAAGTGTTTTCCTAGAGGTTAAAGCACCTGATTCAGTAAACTGGCCAACACCTATAAGGTTACAAGAGCTTTTACAAGCTAAGAGATTCATTAGGGAGATGGAAGATGATAATGATAGTGTTTATATTATGTCTCCTAATGATGATAATACATGTGTTGAAATTCAAGGTAGTCATGAATGTAATGAATCCATAAAGAATGATAATATGTCTTTAGGATGTGAAGAGATGGATTCAGTTTTTAATGAATCAGAGGAGTGCAATCAGCATGAAGATGGATATGAAATTGAAAATCAGTCTTGTGATAGTGAATATGAATTTGAGGAAGTTTGTAACAGCAGTAGAGGTGTCAATTTCCATAATGAGAATGAGTGTTATAATGATTCTGATTTTTCAGATTATTGTAGTAATGTCACTGCTACTATGAGTTCTTTATATCATCCAAATAATAGTCACAACCAAGAGAAGATTTTTGAGGAAATCTTCTTGAGCCCTGATAAGATTTCAGATTTTTTGGCAAGTGAGTTTGATAAATATGCAAGTACTTCAAAGGATGTCAATATTTTCCCTCATAGTTTTTCTTCATTTGGTCAAGTCAGTTCCCCAATCTTTGATGTGGAAAAAGATAAACAATCTAAAAGATCTTTATCAAATTTTGGAGGTGCATATGATAATACCTCAAATGAATGTGCATATGATGACTTGATAGATGCAGGGGATGTGTTTGAGGGGAAGTTTTTTACTGTCTCAAGGTTTTCTCATGCTATTAATTGCAATGAAATATCTTTTGATACTTCAGATGAAGAGGGAAACATGAAAAGTCTTGTTGTTAATATTGATTTCCCTTTTATTACTGACAGTTCATGTAGTGAGACATCTGATGATTTTAAGGTTCCTTCTAACATTTGGTTAGATGAAGACAAGGTTTGTGATCAACATATTTTGGATCAGCATTTTCAAAATTGTTTTTCAGAGTTGGTGACTAACCAAATTTTTCAGTGTGAAGAGATTTTTGCAAGTTATAAATCTTATGTGATGAGTGATATGACTGCAAAGAGGCAGGGATTAGATTTCACATTTTCTTCATACTCAGATACACAAGGTGAGTTACAAATTGGTTCATGTAACTTGTTGAATGAAGTAGAATATCAAAATTTTGTGTTACTGATTGAAGATGTCCATAAGTTAGTCAGTGAAGATCAGTTTCAGATTGATGTCATTGGTTATGATCATGCTAATTTATGTTTTCATAGTGAGCAAGATGAAGATAGTGTGTCTGATTTTTATATGCACTATGGAAGTAGTGATGATTGTTTTGTTTTGCCTAATGAGCCGATTACAAATATTGATATGTTTTGTCAAAACAAATGGGAATGAGAATTTCAGTTTACCTCAGGAGGATGTGAGTCAAAATCAAGTTTATGACAGAGGTAGGAAGCTTTGAGCACTTTCCGATGGCTCGAGGCCATTTTGTAGATAGTTAAAGTAGTTTCCCTGCTTTCAAATTTTGTTCAGAGAAAGTTTGAGTGGTCTGCTTCAGCCAGAGATCTATATTCTTGTCATGCCCGCAAGGGGCATGCATCCTGAGAAAGAGCCACTATTGGTGCTCAAAATTGCATTCCCATTTTGAGAGCCTATTCCAAATTTTGAGTTACTTTGAGCCCTTATAAATGCTTTTCATGCATATGTATCCGACTATAGATTTTAATGCCTAATGGTGTTTTATTTTTCTAACACCCTTCATTCAGCCTGCATATGTGTTTCATATTGTCAAACTAACATTCCAAACTATTCTGCGATTTTCCTTTTTGAGTGGTTGTGTCAGTTCTGCATTTTTCACCAGTGTCAAATAGTGGTTGGAGGGCGTGTTTGACTTAGAATATCTGGTACCCAGTTATTTTTTATACTTTTCCACTTTGAGGATTTTTAATATTCATACCCAAGAACCTATGTTTCAATTTTCAAATCGTTTTGACATGTTTCGACTAGGTTTCGAACCTCTCAAAGTTGGTCAGTTGCCTCTGTTGTAAATCTGCAAATTGTGCATATTTCTAGGTAGCCCTGTTTGACGGACTATAACTTTTGACCAGTTGACCCAAATGAGAAATTTAATTTTGCATCATATTCTTGAGGTTAGAGGCTTGCTACATTTCTGATTTGATGTCATGATGAATTCGTTTGACCAATTTTCAAACGCGATTTCGAGTGCAATTTATAAGTTTTTACTAGTTCTAGAAGATGCAGATTGTTCAGGTGCCCTGTCGTGATGTTATAACTTTTGATCCTGGATTGGTGGGCTCGAATGGTTTATTCCCCTATATTCTAATCCAAGAATACTTCAAGTGTGTCAGTTTTCATGTCCTGACAAATCCGTCTTGATACGTTACCAGGGTCATTCCATTCACAAAAAATGATATTTTACTGGTGTACATTGTACTGCAAATCCAAGTAGCCTACTTTGCATGCTCATCAGATGTGCCCCATGATTCTTCATGAGCCCAAATTGTAGAATCATATTCTCCTCATGACAATGTACCAGAGCCCCAATTTTTAGTACCTCATGTGCCCATTTGCCCAGTTTTTAGAGTTCAAACCAAACACTATTTCTGGCTTTCTGATATGTTTATCTGTAGGTAGATTGAAGTAGACATGTTTGGAGGTCGATATCTTTTGACACTAATTTTTTCATGTAACGAGATTTGGCAGGCCTATTGAATATGTTAGAGAGAACATAGATCCTAAGTTTCAGAGCTCCGTCAGATGTTTGAATCAATTTTTAAAGGTAGGCAACAGGCCTCCTGACAGAGTTTCCATAGTGGTGCAGAAATAATTGAATTAAGTTTTCGAGTGTTGATTCAGTGATCAATTTGGTTTCCAACCAGTTTGAAGAGGTTGATAGATCAGTTTTCCATGTTAGTTGTTCAACAACAAATTTTTTCTTTAGCCGGACCCACTTTGGGGTCCAACTAATTCCACCAGGTTAATGAAGTGTGTGTACAAGTTGAATTTTTTTGAAAAGAAAAGTATGACATTTTCTAATGGTTACAAAGTTCACTATGTGCACATTATCTTTTCTTCCAAATGATTTTGCAAAATCAAATGTATTTGAACAACAGTTGACTGAGGGATTTTTAGGAGATGTGCATTAAATCATTGTGAGCTGTGAGGATGAAAGAAAGTTGCATAATGAGAACAACCCCACCATAGCATTCAAACCGTCCATACATGAAGAACATTTAGTTTGAGGAAAGAAGTGAATCTAAGTATACTAAGAAATGAAATTTTTCTGCTAGTCCCTCCTAAACAGATCAGACCCCCACGCAATAATGGAGGATGACTCCCAAAGTGGAAGCCATAGTAGAAGATGTTCCAACATATATGCAGGGGGGCTTTCTTTTAGTTTGACATCCACAGAGGGGCAGTGAAATGAAGCAAAGAAAAGATCCAACATACAGAGCATATAATTAGAGTAGGCACGTTAGGGGAGCTAATCAAAGAAGTTACAGGAGATTAATTTCAAAATCCACACGCATGTAAAGAACAAATGAAGGATACATGGACCCAGCGTATGAAAAGAGAGCATCCCACCTCTGATAAGTCGTAGGTTAAAATTATAGGCAACCCATGCCAAATGAAGAGGAGAAGCAGTAGGGCAAGGCATCAATGAAGAAATCCACATCCAGGGTAAAGCCGCAGCACGGAGGTGAGGTCCACGTGGGAAGATAGGGGGCATCCATGTTTTGAAAATGAACAAGTTCATGCAAGAAGAAAATGTTGCCCATACATTCACAAGAGGGTTCACGTGCATGGGGGAAGGAAGGAGTTTTAAACAAGAGCCTCAGTCTAAATATAAGGATTTGAATCATGTCAAAAGCAGGGAATTTGCCCATTCTACTCCATGTGCATAATGAGGGCAGGATCGTACATGTAGGCAAAAAATAACGTTAGAACAGAGCATTGCATGAGCAATGTACAGGGATCCCCACATTTTAACATGGAGCTGGAATGACCACAAAATGTGTAGATCCACACTATGTAAGGACAAGGCAACTTGTAAATAGGGGAACTGAAGAATGGATCCATGCATTGGGAGCATTCAACGACAAATTAAGGAAGCCTCTATTCATGGTTGGCAGCAACTAAACTATTAATCCCATATGAGCGGTATTCTAAGTTTCCTTATATTATAAAAGTGGTCAGGCTCGAGTAGGAAGTGTCTTCAAAGACACACATATTATGTGACACCAAGTTGGTATATGAAGAGACTCACACGGTGCGTGAGAGTTGACTTAATTTTGGAAGCGCCATGTTGCGAATTGTCACCGCCAGTCGTATGGTCAGGGCATGAGCCTTGGTGATGTGCGATGGTCCGACAACTTCATGAAATCATAAATGAAAAATAAAAGGTCCTCGATCCTACAAAAAGGTTGTAAGATCGGGGCAAAATTTTTGGTGTCTCGCGATGCTCTACCCAGTCGTGTGATCGGAGGCTCTAGAATGAAGAGGCCCGATGTTATAGATTTGCCTTGTCGTAGGGTCAGAGGAGGTCAAAATTGAGCCTGAGATGCTACAAAAAAGACAAAGAGAAGCCGCTCAGCAAATAAAAAATTGACACGTGGCCTATAGTGGATTGGATGGATAAGTGGAAGAAAGTCAAAATGATTTATAAAATCAAATTCAATTTGATTTCAATGCACATAGTTTCAAATTGATAAATTTGATATGTTTATAAAATTTTATATAGTTCATGCTATATATATTTTTAAAAATTTTCAATTTTAATGCTCTCTTCAGTAATGGAGGCTAGTTTTTCAGAGTGGTCTCAAGGGGACATTTTTTGTTCAAATTGTGGAGTGTAATATACCACTGGAACTGAGGGAAATCAAATTTTCTAGTTTTGCAATCAGTTTTTGAGCAGGTGTTAACTGGTATCAACTACAGGCAGTTTTCTAATTTTGGGATCTTCACAGTGGAAAGTGAAAATTCAATGTTGCAAATGAAATTGCAACCAAATATAGTTATATTTTCATCATCTATAACTTCTCCAACAATCTTCACAACGATTTGGTGGTTTTCAAATGCAGTTGGGGCAGTTATTATTTTTGGTAACAACAGCTAGTTGATTTTCACGGCAGATCAATTGAGACAAGTTGAAATTAGATTTCTTGGGGCCTCAGTACAGTTCGATGATTCTAATATCTTCTTTTAAGGATATATTTGTATATTTTAAGTGAAGATATATCAGATATTTTTATTCATCATAGATGATCTTAATTGCCGGTAGATGAAGGATGTTTAGTTTTAGCAACTCCATTTGTGAAGATTTCTCAGTGGGACAGATGTCAAATTCAACTTGCATTTCCTGAGATATCCTCTCCTATATATCTTCTTTTTCTGCTCATTGTAAGGGTTCCAATTTTTAGAGCTTGTGAGACGACAAGTTTGGCTCCAGTTTTTTGAGTTGTGATACCATTTTCTTAGTCTGATTCTGTTATGAACAGCATGTTGTATTCCTTTTCAAGTACAAATATATTACATAGTCACTTCTTTGTGTATCTTTTTGAATTTTTGTATGCAGATGATGTATTATTTTCAATGAAATTAATGCAAAGAGTTTAACCTTCTTAGTTTCATTCTGATTCTCATCTCCTGCTTCTGTCATTTGCAATGTTCTGTGTTTAAGAACTAAGAGCTTGAACCCAATTACATCCCCTTAAGGTTGTATATCAGAATAGATTTTCTGTTGGAACAAAGCTCTAGGTAAATGCTTGTTTATACTGATAGGATTGCAAGTTACACTAGAAGGATATCACCATAAGTACGAGAGTTTTAATGAATATTGATGTCTATTTGCAAGTCAAATATATAGATCATATGCTTGAATATATGAGTATGTTTCAGGTATCCATCTGCATATTAAAGTTCAGTTGAGGCCCAATAGATAAGGGACTGGTCAGTTTGAAGGATACATGTTTTCTATTATTGCATACCCGGGTTATACTGAGAAATCAAAACTTTAATCAAATATCAATTTCCCATTTTATATTTTGAAGAACTATAATTGTAGGTCTGGCTTATTTGTGGTTACCTTCCTTGGTTATGATTAGCTATTGTAATCAAGAGATTTACCAACAAATTGAAGAAGAATATTGACCATATCTTCTATAGAGGGTAGTCTTGGAGAAGAAGTATCAAGATAAATTAGACAAATCCCTTAGGTTTTCCCGCCTTGGCTTTACAGAGCCTAAAGTGAAATGAGTCCTGATATGTCTCTGTTAATTGGCCTAGAACTTAGATAAAGCCTTGTTGAATATAGGATTTAGCTCATCCTTAGGGTTGTCCCTGGTCTTTGTTTCTTGGTATCAGGTTTAAATCTACCTGGTATGTTCTTTACCAGAAAGAACTCCAACAAGTCTTAACCTTGCCATCCTTCTAAGAATTAACCATGAGATTGGTAATCACTAAGTCATACTTGTGAGGCTTGGAAATGTAGCTAGCGATGCCTCCCTTTTCAAGTTTCTCCTAGAACTTGGTTCTCTATTTCCATTTCTCTATCGCTCTGATTGGTTCCCTTCTGCTCCATTCTCCCACCATTTTGATTAGCTAGGTGATTTCCTTTTGTAGAAACATAGCTTTGTTTCACCTTTCTTTGTCCTCTGTTCTATCCAAAATAGCATTTTCTTTCAATTCCAAAGAATTGGAAAAGAAAATAAGCAACCCATAAAGTGTGTTTATTAGACATTGAATGCATTGGCCACCAGTTGCCCCTATATTTTCCATAAATGCATTGGCTTGTGCACATTTTTGCATTAGTTTCCATAATTAACTAGGGATTTCTCCTATACCTCCCTGGATCCTCTCTTGATCAATTAGGCCTTTTGTGATTGATAGAATATTTCCTCTTGTGGTCCATATTCTCAATTTCTCTTTCTTGAATACCTCATTGGCAAACTAGCTAGCCACCAAGTTCATCCCCTATACACATGGCTAACATGTACACTCTCAAATTTTCCAAGGGTAGTGCAGATTTCTTCCACTATATTTACAATGGTCCAAGTAGGTTGGAAATCACCTTTTATGCATTTGATGATACTGTTTGAGTCCCCCTCAATCCATAAGTGTTTGACTCCCACTTCCACCACTAGTTTAGTAGTGTGGAGAGTACAACTAGCTTTAGCATAGTGATTTGTCTAGTTTCCCAAGGGGTAGGATAGAGCAACAATACCCACAACATAGCTATTTTTGATGATGCTCCCACATCTTGTAGGACCAGTGTTGCCTTTGGCTACTCCATAAAAGTTGTCTTTGTGCCAACCTTCAGTAGGGAGTCTCCACTTGACCCAATATCTTTTCATTCTCTTTTCCTTCTCTTTGTCCTTACTGTTACCCCCTTCATCATGATCTCCACCCTTCTTGATAAGAAAAATTTCTATCAAATTAATGTTGATTTTATCTACAAGCACATTAGTAGGGCCTCTCTATCTCTAAAAATTTGATTTTTTCTCTCCTTCCATCCTCCTTAGTAGAAGTGGGGAAAATTCCATATGCTTATACTGTGTATATTTCTACCTTATTAAATGATATCCCACTGAGAGAGGAAATCCAAAATATTCCCTGGCTTACACTAGTTGACCCCATAGTTCTTGGTGAGATATTCCTAGACCTCCATGGAATATGGGCAATGGATGAAGATATGGTTAACCATCTCCAAGTGATGATTGCAAAGGATAAATCTATTAGGGATAAATTGACCCTTTTTTTCTAAGTTTTCTATAGTAAGAATTTTATCTTGAAGCATCACCCATAAGAAAATGTTAATTTTAGGGGTAAGGCTAAGCAGCCAGGCCTTAGCCCAAAGAGATTTTTCCTTTAGAATCCAAAGGGAGTTGTACCTTGAGGCCACTAAGTAGGATCCACTTGGATTACCCTTCCATTTCAGTTCACCCTCATTATTATTCAAAATCAAAGAATTCAACAACACCATTATCAGGTTGAGATCATTTGATATCAAGGGTAGGTCTCTCCATCCCACTTACTTTCATTATGAATAGCCTTATATAGGTATTGGCCCAATTATCATAAGTGGGGTTATTAATGAGAGGTCCCTGAATCAGCCAATTATCATGCCAAAAGATAATGTTCTCTCTATTTCCCACTTTCCATTTGGCCTTAGAATTAGCTAGGCTTCTTTCCTTTAAGATCTTGTTCCATATAATCATGCCAGTCAAGATGTTAGAATCATTGAGAAAATATCTTAAAGAAGGTCTTCTTATATACTTATCCACCAAAATATATCTGCATTCTCCAGTTCTTTTGAATACATGCCAAACCTACTTAGCTTGGAGAAAACTATTGAAATGCCTAAACTTTCTGATTCCCAGGTCCTGATTACACTAGGGTAGGAAAAAATTATATTAGGCCACTAGGGGGTATCTTTTATGTTCCTCCAATCCAAACCATAGAAAATATCTTTAGGTCTTTTCCATTTTCTCACCATATTTGACCAAGATCCCAAAGAGACTCAAGGAATACATGGGAAGGTTCTAAAGGGTGGACTTCACCAGAAGGCATTGACAAGCTTGGCTAAGAGTGGTTCCTTTCCAACCTACTAGCTTCTTGTTGAACATATTGATAACCCCATTCTAGAAAGAGTTTGACATCTTAGTCCCCAACAAGAGTCAGATAGCTCACAGGTAGGCTTCCAACCCCACAATCAAGAATCCCTACAATCTTCCTTTGTTTGTCTATAGGAGTATTGATAAAGAATACTGAAATTTTTTTCCAATTAATAAGATGACCTATTCCCCTGGTATACATATCCAGTAAGCTCTTAATCAATTTAGGCTCTGTAACTAAAGCTTTTCCTCCCATTATAATGTCATCCACAAACTATTGGTGAGTGAAAGATAAATTCCTTGAAGAAGGCTTGATTCCTCTCAAGGACCCTTCTTGTATTTTTCTCTAAGCATGATAATTCTTTTTTTATTTTCATGGATTGTAGTGCATCATATTATTTTATTTCGCCATCACTTTTTCAATGATGTGGTCTTATGGCTATACAACAAGTTGATAGGTGGTAGGTTGAGTTAGCTATAGGTTCCAAGGTGACTATGGATTCCATATTTAGTGGTTGTGTGTTGGACTTGGGCACTTCACCACCATAGTTGGTCTTCATATCCTAATCTTAGGATCTTATGACATCATATTGGGTATGGTTGGTTAGTTGCCTATCAAGAAAATATAGGCTATCAACGTAAGTTGGTACAATGTGTGGATGACATAGATGCATAGATGGGACTTGTAGGGGTCCAAAGACCAGTCTTCGAATGATCTTAGATAAGTAGCTGAAGTGGAGTGTGGGACATGGGTGTTAGATGTTTGTAATTTCTATCATTGATCTTGAGGAGGTTAAGAGTCATTAAGTGATGTTAGATGATCACCCACTTCATCATGAGTATGCTAACATATTACCTAATGAGATACTAGGGATGCTATCAAAACATGACATTGACTTTTGTATTGATCTCATTTCAGGAGAAGAGCCTATTTCATGAGCTCCTTATCATATGAATACTCAGGAGTTGAGTGAGACTAGATTGCAGTCGAAGGAATTCTTGACCAAGGGCCATATTTTTCCTAGTTTACCCCCATGGGGTGCACCACTCATCTTTGTGAAGAAGAAAGATAGGTTATTGCATTTATGCATTGATTACTGGCAATTGAACAAGGTGATGATGATGAACCAATACCCCTTGGCAAGGATTGATGACTTATTTGATCAGATGAAGGGAACAAGAGTCTTCTCAAATATTAATATGAATTCAAGATATTGCTAGCTTCAGATTCATGAGGTTGACATTCATCAAACATCATTTTATACATGCTATGGTCATTATGAGTTTACCGTTGTACCCTTTGGGTTAACCAATGTGTCATCGGTGTTTATGAGTTTGATGAATGGAGTATTTTACACATACCTTTATCTATGTGTCCTTGCTTTCTTCGACAACATTTTGATCTATTCTAATACTATTAAGGAACATGAGGTCCATTTATACTAGGTATTGCAGTGCTTACAAGACCACCACTTGTATGGAAAACAAGGTAAATATGGATTCTTGTAGTCTAAGGTGAAGTATTTGGGGCATATCATTGTAGGTGATGGTATTGTAGTGGACCCAAAGAAAAACAAGCTATTATGGATTGGCTAATGCCACTAATATTTTGAAGGTTCATAGTTTCATGGGATTGGCAGGATACTACCATTAATTCATGAAGGATTTCTCATAAGTGGATCATCCTATTACTTTTCTTGAGCAAAAAGGGAAGAAGTATTTTTTGTCAAACTAGTGTGAGTTAGCAATTGAGACTCTAAAGGAGCGATTGACTAGTGCACTAGTCCTTGTTGTGCCTAATCCTATAGGTGATTTTATGGTTTGCATAGGTGCATCATTGGAAATTTTGGAGCTATTATTAATGCAAGATGGTCATGTGATTACATATGAGTCTAGAAAACTCAAAGACTATGAGCTTAACTACCTCACTTATGATTTGGGACTTGCAGCAGTTGTGTATGCACTTGTGTGCTAGAGACATTTCCTTTTTGGAATGTAGATTTGAGATACATAGTGATTATCATAGCTTGCAGTATATCTTTAATCAGCCAAACCTAAATTCATGATAGCATCATTGTATGGAGTTCCTATGTGAATATGATTTTGATGTTCACTACATCAAAAGGAAAGAAAATGTCATTGTAGATGCCTTGAGTAGGAGGTGACATGTGATATCAATTTTGTCATTAGGAGTGGATTTGTGAGGCCATATTCTTGAGGCTTTTCCTAGTGACATATGGTATCAAAAGGTGAGAGTGGAGATTGAGTTTGGATGCACCCTTGAGGGGAGATTTATAGGTTAGAGTTTGATGGATTTCTATGACACTTAGGGCATATTTATGTGCTAGCGTCTAGTGATCTTCATACCTTGATTTTGTTGGAAGCACATTATGCACCATATTCCTCACATCCTAGTGTCAAGAAAATGCATGCTGACCTTAGATAGTTGTACTTTTTGGCAGGGATGAGATGCAATTCTTTTTATTTTGTTACTCGATGTCTTGAGTACCAAAGAGTGAAGAAAGAGCATTAGCATCTGGCAGGCCTTTTCCAATGACATATCGTTCTAGAGTGGAAATGAGTTACTATGCCTATTGATTTTATCATAGGGTTACCTATGTCATCACAATGACATGATTTTATTATGGTGATAGTGGACAGGTTGTCCAAGGTAGCACTTTTTTCACCCATGAGAGAATCCTACATAGCTTCTTCTATAGCACATCTTTTGATGGAAAAAATTGTTCAGTTGCATGGAATCCCTCAATGGATGATATCAGATAGAGATCTAGTGTTTACTTCATCACTCTAGACATCTCTCTAATATTTTTTGTGCATGCAACTAAATTTTAGTTCATCTTACCACCCAGAAATTGATGGTCAAATATAGAGAGTGAACCAGGTTCTGGAAGACATGTTTCACATGTATGTGATTGATAGGTAGGTGAAGTGGGAGGACTATATGTACCTTTTTCAGTTTTCCCATAATAATGGGTACCATAGTTCTCTTGGCATGTCAACCTTTCAGGCCTTGTATGGTAGACCATGTCATAATGGTTTGAGTTGGGATCATTTAAAGGACTGTGTGGTTTTAGGTCTAGAGATGCTTTAAGATATGGAGAACTAGGTTGTTCATATTAGAGAGCATTTGGTTACTACTCAAGATAGACAAAAGAAGTATGTCGATGCCCATAGATTGGTTTGTCACTTTTCAATTGGTGATAGGGTGTTTTTTAAAATGTGTTTGAGGAAGAGCCCCACCCATTATGGGAAAGGCTCCAAGTTGGCACCATGTTTTGTTGGACCATTTGAGATCCTCAGGGGGATCATTCTTGTTTCTTATCTACTAGCATTTCCACCTAGCCTATCATGCATCCATGATATTTTCCATGTTTCTATTTTGAGGTAGTATATTCTTGATGTGACTCATGTACTTGATTGGGATGCTTTGCAGGTGGAGGACATGAAACTTTCTTTGGAGAAAATCTACATCCTTTAGCATCAGAGACTAACCCTCAAAGGTTGGGACACAAAGTAGGTAAGGGTCCAACAAGATCTGAACAATGAGACTTCTACTACTTGGGAAGATGCTACATGGTTGAGAGATTTGTACCCTTACCTTTTTGCTAGCTTCCAAGAGTAAGCCTATGCCTAGTGGGGGAGGATGTAGTGCCTCCCATGTTTGCATTATGTACCTTGTTATATTTTAGTTTAGAGAGATAATTTGACACTCATGTTTGAGGACATTCAAGATGACTTGATGGTCAGATACTTTATTTTGATTTACAAGTATCATAGATGTTAGATGCTATGATGTTTAGTTTGATCATATATGCATGATAATGCTTATTGATGTAACATAATGCTTTATGGTGATATTTGTTTATTTTGTATTCATACATATAACCTATTTATGATTATATGAAAAACTTATTAGATTCTAGATACTTTGAACTGATGCTACAACTATTTACTCATTCTTTCTTTGAGATTTTTTATGATACAGTGAGTGATTTAAATAGATTATTTTAATGCAATTAAATGAATGATTCTTGGTGTGATTTAATCCATTTATCACTTCAATTATATTATTATATGCAATTGCACTTGATCATGTTGTGTAGTGTCTAGGATTTATATCCTCAACAATAGCACACGGAGTTAGTAATTCAACTTATCTTACTTAAACAATGGCATCCCTATATGGTCAATGTATCCTAGTTAATTGATTAATTAAACCCTCCAATGATTTAATAAATTCAAACTCATTTGCATTATGTGATTAGGCCCATGAGCATGTTTTTTCATCTAGAGGATTGTATTATCATGAAAGTTATTAAGGAATATTATGATTTTATAGTTTATGGGAATTTTATATTTGATGTAAATATTTTAATTCCTGACAACTTTTTTGTAGCTGAATTCCATTTAATTGGAATTGCCTGATTTTGTCTAGGTGTTTTGGTGGGTTAGTTAAGATTTATAATATTATTTTCCACTTTTTAAAGTGAATATATATCCTAAATGGGGATTATTGCCTCACTTCTCACTTGCGAAATAGGAATTTGGAGAGTAAATTCCAAAATCTTCTCGGAAGAATTTACTATTCTATTCATTGTAGGAGCTACAAGTGTGGGATCGTTGCATGGTTGAGCTCAATGGATCCATCTTAGGGACACCTTTATTTCTCAAGATTTTTTGTGGTGACCATGGGGCAATTATTTTATTGCACTCATTCCCATTTTAGTCCTTTTGTCTACAAGGTAGGGCTCTCATGTTTTATTATTTTTTTTCCATCTAGTAGTAAGTTGTTGGGAGGCTATGAACTAGTGTCCCCCTCCATTTCTGCATACTAGCTCTACCCAGTTGGGTGGGTATGAGTTTTTGTACCTTTTTGGACTTGAGGGTTTGGGGTTCTATGCCATTTTTCTAGCTATTTTTGCGTATAGACTCCAAATCCATATTTTATTTGATATCTGTGGATTTTAGATCCAATGACATAATGGGTTCTAATTTTAAGGTTTTATCATTTTTGGTTTTCACCTCAATTTGCATGTCACCCTACTTTCTTGGGTTTTCTTGGCATCGTAGTTGGTCATGGATCTGAATTATCTGTAGGGATATCTTTCCAACCCTTGATGTATTAGTTTTATTGCATTGAGATTCATTTTGAATCTATAGTCCTAGATATAGGTTGGTTTAGAGATCTATTTTACTTGTGTTTTTATGGTTCTCATCAAGTCCTTGTTACTCTGATCATCATGTAGTTGATTTTCCCACACACAAGCACATGAGGATGCACTTGGTTCTTGCAAGACCCAAGCTCTTCGTTGTTGTCGGTTGAATTATGTTCATTGGGGTTGAGTTGAGAAACTACATTACCTACAAGCACTTGTCATGTGATAAGCATGGGTATGTAGGGTATGCTGGTGTGGAGGGGCTTCTCTCATAACCCTGGGTCATGGTCTTGATGAGGTATACATGAAGAAATTTATAACTAAGTGATAATTAAATAATTTCTTTGGTAATTAACTAAGATAAGAAACTACTACATAGCTATCCACATCCTTTGAAGGTATGCACTCATTGGTTTATTCTGGAGCCACGTTGTCTACATGGCTCATCTAGGAACACAACACATTGGCCTCCCAAGGGAGTACCAAGGGGAATAGTCCATAATTATGGTGACCTTGGGAGTCCCAATAAACCTATTCTCCACCAGAGTCCCTACATAGTAGACCCATAGAGTGTCTACCTAGGAACTATTGTTTTGAAGTGCCTCATGATCTTGGTTCTAGTCCTCTGTACTATCTAGCATGAGTGTAAGCCATAGATGACTATTTTGTGTGTGTGTGGTTAAGTTGCTATATCCATTAGCATAGAGGGAGTTGGCCTAAAGGTTCCACGTGGTTGGGAGGTGTATCTACATTTACCACTACTGGTGACCAATGTATAGAGTTGGCCTTCCTCCATGTTTAGTTTTAGAGTTGGATGCTTACATGGTTCTAGGCATCTTCTAAAGTATGTTTCCATGTGATTTTTGTTATTTCATTTCGTTGAGATAGTTTATTTATGCACGTGTAGGTTCACTATGATGTTTCTTTCTGCATGATTACATTACATGCTTGGAATATATGTTATGGTTGAGATGTTAGTGAAGTGTAGAAGGGTAAAGGACTTAGTGAAGAATAGAGCAGCATTATAGAATCTAGTTATTGAAGAATAGAGTATCAGAGTCATGCAGAGTGACATATCAAATCAAGCAAGCATTAGATTAGCAAGAGTAGAGAAAGGATCTGGAATCAACAATTGAAGATTGCAAAGCTATCAAGTCAAAGATTATATAATACTCTCTAGCAATTGTATTAGATATGGAAATCCTATGGACTTAGGTTGGCCTAGCAGCCATTTGTAAATCTTTTAATAGGGTGGCATTCCAAGTGAATGTATAAAAGTCCTTTAACCAGGCCTACTTTTAGCAGCGTAGTGAAATCCTTTAACCAGGTTACTTTTAAAAGAGTGTAAATTCTTTAACAGGTCAAGCCTTTCACAAGGTAGACCATTGGAAGTGGTCAAAAATTGTAAGCTTGAATAGTTACACATTGTTGCAATGATATTTTGTGGGTTTCATCCCCACCCCAGTTTTACCTTCTCATTTTGGAGGTTTTTTGGGTTACCAAATTTGTGTATTGTCTATTTTCATGCATATATTTACGTTTATGTTTATTAGATAAATTAGATGCATGTGAACGGTTTTAGTTAAAGAAATTTGAGAAGGTTAAAGTTAGTTACTTTTGATTCACCCCACCCACCTCTCAGAAGTAAATCATCCCATTTGTTAATTCCAAAAATTGGTATCAGAGCCAAGTTCTCACAAGAAGGAGCCTTACAACTTGGAGAAAAGATCCAAAAATGGAAGTCTATAAACTTGGGAAGATCATAGAGAATCAAGCAATAGATATACAACTTGCTTTACATGCTTTGGAAGAAGCTAGAGGAGAACTGAAGAAATCCTTAAAAAGAAGAAAAGATATTGCCATAGCTAAGAATGAGACACAATACAAGGAGATTGACACCTTAAAACTATTTTCAAATGGACATTCCAAAGAATTTTATGCAATAATAGTAGACCTAATGGAGAAGAATACAACTTGAACAGAATAAATCAAAACACTCAAGCTTGAACAAGAATGAAAAGCCATGATGCTTTGTGAGGTAATTGAATAGAAGAAATGAGCCATTGAAGACAAGGCTATGCTTGAAGAAGACAAGAGAAATCTTGCTAACAAACTGGAAGAAAAGTCAATTGAACTTGCAAGAATCTCAAACTTGCAGCTAGACACCTTGAGTTAGATGATGAATGCACATCATGAACTGAATGTCAAGGACATTGAAATATCTACACTAAAAAGGAAAATTGAAAAATTGAAAAATGATCTGAAACGAGGGAAAGAGATTTCAAAGAGCTTCAACAAACCCAATGAGGCCACCAAATACTTTGAGCAAATACTAAAATCACCAAGGGCTAGCAATGATACTTCAGGACTAGGTTACATTAGCACTTAACAAGAGAGTCCTGCAAGACTATAGAAGAAAGGAGTAACAAAGGTAAGAACATTAAACCTACTTTTCATTTCTGTGCTAAAAAGGGACATACTTCTAATGTATGCAAGAGCAAGAATGCCCATTAGCATGACAAGCTTAAGCATGCAAGTTATTGTCATAAGTGAAAAAAGCAAGGACATCGAGCACATAACTATGGGATTAGGACTATAAAAACACCAAAATTTTAAAATCACTGCTACAATTGCAAGAAGTATGGACATAGAGCTTTTGAGTGAAGATCAAAGCCTATGTGGACATCAAATCGAGCAATAAAGGAAGGAAACCATGGTCATCACTACTATTGGAACTACAACAGAAGGTATAGTTGTCATTACTATCAGGAATATGGACACATTCTTGAAAATTGCATAAGGACACATTTTAGAAGGAATTATAGTAACTGGTTGAGAAAAACCACATGCTTCAATTGCTTGAAGACTAGTCATATTAGCAAGAATTGCCCAACAAAGTCAAAGGCATCCAACTCAAAGAATGACAAAGGTAAAGAGAAGCTAGATGTTGAACACATCAGAGGACAAATAAACAAGAAAGATGAGGTCAGCACATCAAATGAAGGGATCATTTCACCTAGTAGGTCAAGTGGTCACATCTCATCCAATTAAGCAAGAGAAGGCATAAGGGACTAGTTTACAAAGTTTCACCATACATTAGTTCCTAGGAAAAAAAGCATTGAAAAGAATGAATCAGCATGAACAAAGAAGCAAATTTGAAAAGTCAAGATTTCACAAGTGTTTTCGAGTTGCCCCTAGATGTTGAGTAAAATCTAGTACAAGCCGAGTGCATTGTCAAAGACTATAGGAGTCAAATGATTGGTACAAGTTGAGTTGGTAGAGTAAGCCGAGTGAAGAGGAAAACTTAGTTGAAGTTGAGCAAGTAGTACTCTAGTGGAAGCTAAGTTATAGAAAGAAAATGGAAGCTGAGTAATGAAGAATCCTTCAGTAGTCGAGTGGATAGTAGTAAATGTATTGAGCATTAAATGCTATAAAAATAGGGTATAATATCATATTTTCATTCATTTTTCTTCATCGAGAACATAGAGAAAAGATGAGAAAGAGTGCAAAAAAAATCCAAAGTGAAGAAACCAGTGTATCCAAAGATTTCAACAACATTCAAGCATGATTTTATCAATTATAAGGCATTTATGATAGTGTCAAGCTATGAAGTTTCGTGTTTTCATTGTGTTGAAACCCTAGTTTGAGTAAAATGGCATCTAGCTCAAGAAAAACTTAGGAAAAGGAAACATTTGAAGTTCAATTAGTATCCAAGGAGGATAGGCAACTCGATTTTTGTCCAATCCCAAAGGCTACATACAAAAATGACCTAACATGAGCCCTTTCCATCATACCCCCAAAAGTTGTAATGGTTCAAGATGTAAGGAAATGTTACAACTGCAAAATAAGAGATATAGGTGATATGGAAATGAGGGAGGCATATGAGAAATTATGTGAGAATGGAGTGTTAAAGGAAGAGTATAAATTTTTTTAGAAAAAGGGTTTAATGCGAGCCCCATATTTCCCTACAGTGTTCAAGATAAAATGGATTAGACTAGTTTTGAGCTGAGTGCATAATGGTAGTTTATGGTTGGAAGATGGTCCTATCAAGATCACAAAGAGGATTGTTCATAGAGTAATTGGATACCCAACCCTAGATTGGCCAAAGACTCTCAGGAGTGATGCCAAGGAGGCAATTGAGAAGAACACAGGTGCAAAATGGAATAAAAGAGGGATGATAATTGACACAATCCAAGACTCTCTAGTTGACTTTGTTGTTAGGGTCATTGCACACAAGTTCTACCAATCCAACAAACTCAACAGTGTGCCTTGTATAGTAGTGGATGTAGGATACAAACTGGTGAAGAAGGATCACGTATATGATCTTGTAGAGCTATAACTACAATAGATAAATGAAAATCTAGCAGCAATCAGAAGAAAAAAAGGAGCACAATGCAAATTTGGTGCAATTTTAATATGCATTTTCTTTTATGTACATAATGAATTCCCTTCCTTTGGTAAAGTGGCATGGAAGAATGATAGGTCTATCATAGCTCAAGTCAATGAACACATAGAGAAAATGGGAGATAATTTTGAGACCTTGGTGACAAGCTATTTTGAAGATTTTAAGAAATCAATGAAGCAAAGGATTAGAATTCCAGTTTCTTTAGTGGAGAAACATCTGTTAATGATGTATGTTTTTTTGTAGATATTGATTTCACATGCATACAAGAAGCCAAACCAAGAGTGAGATGATTGAGACCTATTAGGTATGAGATAAATTTAGACAAAGCATCAGCAACAATAACTACACTACTTACAGAGGAAATTGACATGGATGTACCACATTTTGGAACTTATGACGTTATGAGATCTAAAATGGATCTGAATTTGAAAATAGCCTCTACTTTGAAGAAGAAGGACAAGTAGAGGGAAAAGGTGAAGATGTTGAGGGTGAAGAAGAAGAGAAAGATCAAGGGCCACTTGCCCTAACCCAAGGTATGGGAGAGGATGAAAATGAAGAAGGAGATGCCTAGTAGGAAGCTCCAAAGGTGAAGCCATAGAAAAGAAGAGCTCAGAAGCAACTAGTTGCCTAGCCCAAAGGGAAGAAGAAGAAACGTGCAAAGCTAAGCCCAGCCAAGCCAACTATAAGGGTTGACACCAGGGCTACAACACAAGGTGCAAAGGAGTAGAAAAATTAAAAGGGACCAAAATAATTACAACCTATAGAATAGAAAAAGAGGAGGAAGTATGTTGCACCTCCATAATTGAACAAAGAGAGAACAGAGTCTGATGAGGATCAATTTAGATTGGTAAGCCATTCTAGCACTTCTAAATTGGAAGGCATTTGCATTAATATGAGGGATAATGGTGATTTAACTAGTCTAAAGACCATAGATTTTAATAATTTTTCAAAAGAACAACAAAACATAGTGGAAGAGTCCATCTACACTATGATGGCTAAGTTCAAGACTACTCCAGTTGAACTAGACACTTCGATGCCTAAGGAGCTAAGTTCATTGGTTGAGAAAAAAATCATTACTATCTCAAGATAAAGAAGAAAATAAGAGAGTATATATTGGTTTATGTGATTCCAAACCTTACAAAAGGTCAAATAACTAAGGCTAATAAGAAGCATCAAAGAAAATTTGCACCCAAATACAGAACCTTCAGTATTTTGTAAAATCAAATTGAAGATGTTGTCTAGGAAATCCACACAGATGTGGAAATTAATATATGGTTTGACAACTATAAAGGAAGGACATGAATGATGGAGAAGAAGAAAATGAGAAAGAGGAAGAAAGAGAGCAAGAAAAAGATGAAGAAGAGAAAGAAATAGAAAAGGAGAAGGAGACAAAGATAGTGGAGATAACACATGGTGAGGAACAACAAACTAAACAAGTATCCAAGACACTCAAACGCCACCACCAAGTCCTCCAGACATGCAACACGTGCAAATACAATATTTGTATAGGATGTTCCTGACACTTCAGCTCAGAACATCAATCCTTTAACTATATAGGATCTCAGGAAGATCCTTCACCAATCAACATTACAAGAAAAACTTTGCACAAATCCAATATTGGTGAGTGTTGATGAACTGAAAAAAGCTGTAGCACAAATAACAAGGGAGAAGGAAAGTACACAAGAACAATCCACACAACCTCCC
This sequence comes from Cupressus sempervirens, assembly GCA_028749045.1. Lineage (NCBI taxonomy): Eukaryota > Viridiplantae > Streptophyta > Pinopsida > Cupressales > Cupressaceae > Cupressus > Cupressus sempervirens. Next base: position 946,379,868 of record CM053787.1, on the reverse strand, counting down.
ACAGCTACAATAGATCAACCCAAAGAGCATGAGGTACAAGACAAAACTGCTATAGTTAATTCTATAATAAAGGTATCAACTATTGTCGAGGAGAAAACAAAGGAACAAATAGGACAAGATGTTCCTGTAGCACAAACCCAAGGTGCAACTCCCCAAATTGTCATCATTGATCAAGGCAGTAGAGGAGAGGAGAAAGAAGCATAGAAAACCCCTAAGGAGGAAGAGGCAATACAAACGTTGGTAAACTTTCCTACCTTAAGGACTCCTCGTAAGAAGCTGAGCATTGATGTAGTACCATTGCATATATTAGCACTAGGCTCAAGTACTACCAAGGTTTCAAGGGTACTTCACTATGGAGACCCTGCACTTGGTGAAGAAATAGTCATACCAAGCAATGACTCAAGAACCGTGAACCTACAATAGATAAATGAAGTGCAAGAGGCAATCGAAAGGAGGAAGAGATAGGAGATACCCAGGAATGAGTATAGGCAGAAGTAAGCACTGGTGGAGATCAAAGAAATATTTCTTGATGCCTTTAGCTTGCAAGTACCTAATGAAACTCAACCCATAATGGAGAAACTATCCAATCTTATGGACTAGGTATAGAATGAGGACCTAGAAACCAATGTCAAATTATTGGAATGGTCAAAGAAGAAATTTTAGATGAAAGTAAATGAGAAGATATCAACTAAAATGGCACTTTCACAAGTTAAATTGGCGATGAAGATTGAAAAAGTGAAAAAGGTACTTGAGAATGTATTCTCATTGTACCCCAAGTTTTGTGATTCCTCATATTTCACATAGGAAACAAGCCAAAGGATACTGAGCTCGAAGTGAAATCTAAAGATTTCTAGCACTCAATTACCAAAAGATCCAGCTCAGAGTGAGAAGCATTTTGCAGCAACGCTTCACACACAAAAAGAGTTAGCTGTGTTGATAGTAGAGGAGGCCAATATTAAGGCCAAACTGATGCAAATTCAATCCTCCATAACTCCACATTTTGAAGTACTTCATAAGGAGCATGCCTATGTAGAAAATGTATTAAAGAAAGACCCAAATCTTTCTACTTTAGAACATTTTGTTCATCTTGTAGCAGAGACAACCATCTAGCACAAGTCATTGGAGATAGCTTTAGACAATTGGGATGCTTCTCTCAAGATGATTATGGAGGTAAATAAATCATTTTTTGAAAATTGTTCTATTCATCCCTAGGACCCTTTGACATATGTGTCAAAAAAGGGGGAGAATAATACTATTCAATTCATTATTTATTGGGGGAGAATAAGACTATTCAATTCATTTGCATCTAATAAAAGGGGGAGACATAATTTTTTAAGGGAGATGTGAATAAGAATGGTTACATAATACATTCTTTGATGAAAGAAATAAAGAATATCCAAAAGGGGAGGTATTCACATTCACATTTTTTGAGGAAGTAATAAAGCCAGAATGATGCAAAGCTACAAGAAGATGTGACAAGGAACATATACAAAGTATAGGAAGTTGAAATAGGGTACTTAAATATAGAAAAAGGGAAATAAGGAAAAATAGTATCAGATATATCAGCACGAGACATATTCAGCATGAGAATTCTAGTTATAGGAATGGAAATGGCACAACAACTCATGGGGAGTTACAAGATTTTAAGGTATACACAATTTTGAATGAGTTTCTGAAGTCTTGTACATATGCTAAACAAAAACATGTAGTATACTCATTAAAATCATATGCATAAATTTTAGTTAAGTGTTGTTTTGCCACTCATGTCAAAGGGAGAGATTGTTGGTCTCAAATTGGTTTTGACATTTGAGTGTCAACACACTTAACCAATTCTTCAGTTAATGCTGAGTATAATATAGAAGTTGAGTTATAGTGTATGCCAAGCCAAAGAATTCAATGGGTGCCGAGTGAACTTCAGGTGCCAAGTAATCTTTAGTTGTTGAGCCACTATAGATGTTGAGTGAAATAGAGTTGCTATAGATGTCAAGTGAGCTAGTTTTTTGATATGTGTCAAGCATCAACAACTACTATGTGTTGAGTAACACAAAAATCAACATATGAGTTTATGCCTTCACAAAATTAGATGTAAATCATTTTTGGAGCCGACATGGATGAATCTCAAAGGATCTTGAAGATAAGATCAAATCTTTCACATTACCTATGCAATCAACATGCAACCAATAAGAAAAATGTAGAAGGCATGCAACCAATAGGAAAAGTGCAAGAAATGAGTGGGAAATGAATAATGAATATGGATCATAGATTCATACCTAATCCCAAGTCTTTGAAATCTTTAAAAGGAGGATGAATTGGAAAGACAAAGGGAATGAATGAGACTATTATGCTCAAGAAGAAAATTGAATTGTGAAGCTACACCATCTTCAAATGTTGGATTCCTATCATCCTCTCATGTTGAAGAGATGCTAATTTGTAGATCCAACAATGTACACACTCCATCATGTCATGTTGAAGGCACAACATCAACATATCAAGTAGGTGATATTCTATCTTTTGCATCTTATTTCCAAGGCACATCATCTTTGGTTCAACGTATGCAAAACACTCAACCTTGTGTTGATGTTCAAAATTTTGAGGGAATGAAAGAGATTATAACAACTTCTAGAATTCATTTTAGAAGACCAAAATATTTGATTGATATTGATACTAAAATTTTTAAATCAATGCCTGACAAGATTAGCAAGCATACTTGTCAAAGAAAAGTTAGTCATATGTGGAAATTATTCTTTGAAGAATTAAATATTATAGGTTAATCATATGTGGAAATTATTCTTTGAAGAATTAAATATTATAGGTGAATGCCAATTTTTTTTGAAATGATGAGGAATTTGAAATTTAGGCTTATCATGAAGATTCTTGTGCTAAGAAAAATGTACAATTCAAATGAAAAAAGCATTCTAAAGAATCTAATGAGTGCTTATGACAAAGTGGGTTCTAAATCACACATCAAAGATAGTAATATCACAAGATGAGTACGTACATTGACAATAGTAAGTACCCAAATGAAAAAAGATTGACTCATGAGAAAGACAAGAAAAAAATTGAAAATTGGTAGAGGTACTTTAAGGAGAGCCATGATAAGGTGTGAGAGATTGGAAGATCCAACAAAAAATGAGTTATGAACATTTAGCAGTAGACTACCATAAAAGGATAAAGAAATTAGTGAAGCTTTGAAATCATTGGTCAAATATTTTTGAAAAAATAATACATGTTTTTCCCATAATCAAAGAGATGTTGCAAAATTTATTAGTATGTATCCTCAAATTTAAATAAGTCAAATATTTTTTGAGATGGGTAAACCTTTTTATATGAAGATAAATCACACGCAAAGACACAACTAGTTGTTGTAGGATACATATTGAATTTTCTAACCATTTTGATGTTTTTAGGCATATATGTGTGTTTTTGCATTCTAAATTTTTTTTTCATGATTGTGACATGAATGAGCCAGCAAGATCTTCAAGGGAATTCATATCCAACATTTTATGTGAAAAAGGAGATGGCCAACAATTTTACAAGACATCATGCTTGGATGGTGCATGCTTATTTTGTGGTTCTTTGCAACTTTTATCAAATTGTGAACATATGGATAGTACACATGCAATTGGAAATGAAATAATAGATTACAAAAAATATAGGACAGTGACATATGCTCTAAAAGATGGGAAACAGGGTAAAAGATGTGACTTAGTCATTGAAAAGATTCTAGTGTATGAGTTCATGAAGATTTTTTATAAAAAGATTATTTACAAGTATGCAAGGCATACACATAGAGCTTGATGGTTGGATTTTCATTTCAAGTTGTGCAAGGATACGTTTCCACTAGATACCATTGTTTTGGTTGTAGAATTCACAAAGAAATACACACTACAACCACAAAATGAGGTGCAAGCAAAGTATTATACTTCTCAATAGGTTTCCATATTTGTTCACATAACATTCATGCATTCACCTACAAGTATAGAGGATGACAAGAAGATTTTGAGGGAGTACTATTTTTACATCAATGATGATCGATCACATTCTATGGAGTTTGTACATGGTTACTTTCAACTATTTTATGAACATTTGGCTAATAGGGGCATACCATATTGTCAACACATTATTTAGTTAGACAATTGTTCATCTCAATTCAAGAATGCAAAATGTTTTATTGGTTGAGAAGGATACATAAGTTGTGTAGAATTCAATATATGTGGAATTTCACAGAGGCTGGTGATGGAAAGGAAGAGCACGATGGTGCAAGTGCATGCATCAAAAGAGCCTTAGCTCGTGAAGAACTAAAGTACAAAGATGGAGCAATATTGACAGATGCAAAATCCATCATCTAATGGTGTAATGCTACAATGGGTCTAGGTAAGGAAGGTGAGTCTATAGTTTGTAATTTTTTTTGGTTGATAGATAATACTAACATTGCACCATATGAGGATTGTTGCACACTGATAGGATCAAGTGAGTTGCACTCTTTTAGAAGCTCTTATATAGGTTAATGGAGTATCCACACATGAAAAAATGGCATGCTATTGTCCATAATGTGTAGAGGAAAATTGGGATGACTGCGAGTCAATTGAATGGGTGGACAAATGGGATATATAGGTTTTGGACCCAATTGATACATATCATCCCCCACAAACATTGAAAATGGTAGAGATGGATTCACCTATTGACTTTGACCGCTTGTTTGATCTAGTGCAACTTTGTAATATATATATTTATACATCTTGTAATTTCAATACATAACTATATAGCTTTTATGTAATTATTTTCTAAATTAATGATCACATTTTGTACATTTATCATTGCAGGCCATTTTTTTTCTTTTATTGCACCTAAAGAGGATGAAGAAGGGATAGATTATAATTTGTGTCATTGTGTCCAAGCCAAAAAAAAATTGAATCACTCTATTATAGAAGGTGAAGGTTTACAGTACCATATTGGTGCGGTGGTTGTAATCGGCACATAGCTTAGATGATATTCTATGAAGAACCCTAACTTGTGGTTATTTGAGGATTGGCAAATAGAGAGGAAGATTCTTCATTATTCAAACCTTGTTGTCACGTCAAATTTCCACTTGATAAAATATGGTGGAAAATCACATAATAAGACTCTTTGGAAAGTTCATGAGTCAAACCATAAGGCAATACTTGAGACATTAAAATGTAGAGCAGATCCAGTTGGTTCATTAGATTGAATAGGGAGAGAGGGAGAGAGAGAAAGAGTGGTGTAGGGTCATGTTGAATCATTGATGCAAGTGGTAGGGTACTAACAATGAAGGTTGGGAGAGTACAACCCACAAGGACACCTAAACAAAGTTTGAAAGCCCAAACAAGGCCTAAAACCCCGCACTTGCACCTTGACAACAATAAAGGCTTAAAATGTGAAACCTAATATAGAAATTGAACCATGAACATGGACTTAAGACATGTTTTTTTTACATCAGTAGGGGCATATGGACTGAATTTTAAGGCTTCAAACTGAGAAAAAGTCATAGTTCCTTCATTAACCTCTTGGATTCCTAGTAGCCCAAGAAGCAAGGTTATAGCCTGCAACTTAGTAAATGTTGAATGGAAGAAAAAACTAACCACCAAGACACTTCCTATTCCTAATATACTATCAGATTCTAAAGTGTTGACATTTCATGCACAAAATTACAACATTAACTCGTGGGGACATCAATTAAGGCTAAAGGGTTGATTAGGCCACTATTGCAAAGGAAGTACTATTTAGACACGTGATAGAACCACCAAAACAATTGGACATGTTGAGGAATGTTTTGAATAGCCTAAATACCAAGTTTGAGGATTTGGATATGAGTTTTAAGTTCTTAAGTGTTGACTGAAGAAAAATAGTGAGTTGGTGCATATACGCTACATGCACCTAGAGCATCATCTTTATCCCTTGTACCTGTATTTCTGCAACTAAAACCAAAAGAATATCAAAGAGAATTAAGAATAAAAGGACTCCATGAGAGGCCTTCAAATTTCTATGGTGGAATCTCAAGTTATAATGTGATTTCCACCAAAACCCTTAAAACCTTTAAATTTTGGGTTGTCAGCACTAAAATAGGAATAACTTGAGTTTTGCAGTGTTTCAAGACCTCAAATTAGTTGCATTAGAAAGGTAACTCAAACATGCATCCAACCATACAAATATTTGACACTTATTCATCTGTATAAGTATGTACCATGCAAAAAAATAGCCCAAAATGTAGCGAAATAGGTTATATTTTATTGATTTCAAAGCAAAATCTTACATTATACCTTTCACCTACCTAAAAATGGCTATATAAAGCTCTTCCCCAAATTATCCAACCAAATTTGAAAGGTTTTGACCATTGGAGGAATGATTACAAACAATTTTGCTTAGTTATGCAAAAAGTTGCAAAGTTGCATAGCAACTTTTGCAACTTTTATTGCATTTTTGCATTTTTGTGTGTAAAATGTATTTTACATTGTAAATGAGTCCTAATTGAATCAATATGACTATTAAACCCTATATGACAAGCATATACATTCAAAATACAAAAATTGTGGCCTTGTGACCTCATTGAGCAATGGGCTTATAAAACACCCAATACTGCTAATGGACCACACAAAAGGGTTTATTAAAAATCTAGGAGTCTAAAATCATGACCTTATTGAAAACATGGAAATAAAATTGGAAAGAGGTCATAAATGACCCAAACAACTTGATTACATGATTTCATAAGAGGGGTGCTCCTACACCAATCATAGGGCCCTCATCTTTTCATTTTTGGTTGTGTTATGCTCCAAGTGAGCCTTGTGAGTAGAATAAGTGTCATTGGATCTAGGTGTGGTAGTTAGGGTACTGGATGCCATTTAATGTCCTTAGAAGAGTCACTATTTTGACCTAAAAATCAAGGCATACATTTCCATTAGGCAATGAGTAAACTAAGGGATGAGTCATTAGCTTAGGGAAGGGTCCCTAGCATGGAATTTCTAAGGGATAGCCTAACTAACAAGTTAGAAGTGTTAAGACTTGAGAAAGCAAGAAAAATCCAAAAGTTGCTATATTGCAATTTTGCAATTTTTGCAAAATGCTGATTTTGTAAGAAATTGTGGATTTTCCTTTTGAAACTTGAAGAAGGCTAGTGCAAACCATAAAGATTAAGGAGAAAGACCTAGGAGGAGATATAAAGACTTTCCAAACCCTAAAATGAGAGAAATTAATATCATTGTGTACGGTTAGCATGTGTTTTAAGGCATTTTTGACATTATTTTTGTAGACTACACTAGTTTCCATGGTAGATTGGGTTGTTAAGAACAATTTTGTTTTAGGAAGTTTGATCTAAGGTCTAAGGTGTGTTTGTATTCTATTGTACAGTCATTGTTATCTTTTCATTCATGTTTGGGGGTATTTTCCTAGTGTAGAGCACCAAGGCACTTGATATATATATATATATATATATATATATATGACCTACTTAGGCTAGAATAAATAACCCTTGGATGAGAAGTCCATAGTTGTCAAAGAAAGACACTATTTTGTTTGCTTAAGGCACTTTATGCAATTTATAAGAAAAATTTGCTCATTAGGAAAATTTGGGATTTTTGATGTTTTTAGTCAAGAAATCCTAGGATTAGTTTTTTTTAGTTGGTTTTAGGTATGTTGGAACCTTTTCCAAGTCCTAGAAGTGAAATCAAGTGAAAAATGTAAACATTGCACTTTTTGTATAAATTTGCATTGTTGAAAGTTGTAAGCGTTGCTCAAATTTGCAACTTAGTGGGAAAAGGATTATAAATATTAAAATATTGGTTGTAACCATTAAAATAGACATATGAGATATATATACCTCATTTTTGAGGTCTAGAGGGCATTAATGTACAGATTTAAAGAAGTTGCAAAGAAGAAATTTAGTTTTGGAGTCATTTTTATTGTCTTTTACATCCTGCACAAAATGTATAAAATTTCAAACTAGATGTGATGGAAATCTAAGATAGATCTTTGAATCAACTTTATTTTTCTTTTGGTCTCATTATTCTGCATGTTTTCTAACTCAAGTTATTACAGTTTTAGTGAAACTAGGTTTTTAGGACAACATTTTGGTGCACACAGCAAAAATAGGCCTCTAACTACAATTTCCTTTGTTGGAATTTCATGGCCACTTGTGAAATGGTAGTTAATAGGGTCCTTTTTAAGATTCTATGGTTTCAATACTGGAGGATGTGTTTTGTGATTTTTCCAATAAAGCCCTAGGTCAAGTACCGTGAAGGATTTGACTTCTTGTAGCATGTTGATTTGTGAATGGTAGGAGTTTGGGAATTGGTGAAGGTCTAATAATTTTAAAATAAGTTATTTTAGTGTTTTCAAATGATGTAAGTTGTAGGGTACTAAAGAGGTATGTTGGGAGAGTGGTCTGCCTCACAATAGGTGTATCATAGTCATGCTCTGGGCCATGCTTAGAAATAATATATTCAAACTAAGGACTATTTTTTCCACTATGAGGTGCATTTAAACTTGTCAACCTAGGGAGGTATACTTGAAATGGTTAGCACAGTATGTGCACTAGGTCTCTTAATGAATCACTAAGCTTGTGTTGTAGGAAAGTAAAATGTAAGGAAAAGAACTTACACTATTGTTGTAGGAAACTAACACACTTAATTCTATGAATATTGGCAATACAATGAAAGGCTAAAAAATATTCTAACTCAGTTCATCCACTATAACTATTGTCACATATTCTATAGGAACATTCATGAAGTGTGATGCTACAGGAAGGAACTTACAACTTCTACTTACACTACTAAGAATGCTTGGAAATAAATCTATACTAACCTAATCTAATCCACCTTCTAAGTGGGACCCCTTGGTCGACTTCAACTAAACTACTAACATAGGATAGAAGCAAAAAACTATTTCATTACATTTCATAAATTCATTACATAACACATAGAACTATAAAAACACAACTCACTATAAAAGTTAATAGTCTGTTCTCATAAACTCTTTCTTCAAACTAAACTAACAAACTTGGTCCAATTCCTATATATAAGAGATCAACACTTATTCCCATAACAAAAAAGTAAATAACCCAGCTATTAATTCATAGGAGAGAAAGAAGGAAAATAACAACTCAAGGCAAGAAGAAGAGATAATGACTTAAGGTGGGAATAATAAAGTCTAGACATCTACTTGCTATAGGAATAAATATAGAGAATGCAATAAGTCTTGATAGCTCCTCCATACTTTTTGTCATGTCCTTTGGAACTATTACAACTTTCCTCCACCATGGCTACACCTTAGCATTCTTTTCTCCTTGAATGTTCTTGGCACTCATCTTTGAATTCTTCCAATCATCTTTTAACTTCATTGCTAATAGGTTAATTATAACACATGGATAATTACAAACAAGAATTTTCAAATTAACTTCATATATAAGAACACACATTTTGATAATTATATGAAATACTGCATCATGTATATGATATTGGAAAAAGATGACATACTATCTACCCATAGGTTAATCATTGGTTTAGGTAAACATAGGTCCACAAATGTCTTGATGAAAATGAAACAAAGTATTAACAAAGTGTTTAAAAACTATCATGAAATAGAGGCAATATTTAGCCTCATCAAAGAGTACAACCCACAAGAACATCTTAACAAGGTTTGAAAGCCCAAACAAGGCTCAAGACCCCACACTTGTACCTTAATCACTAGAATGACTTAATACATGAAACCTACACCAGGAATGGAATCATGAAACCAAACACTAGGGATGTTGTTTTTACATCATCATGGCTATACTAACTAGATTTGGAGGCCCCAAAACAAAGAGAATGCATAGTTACTTCATTAACCCCTAGGATTCCTAGTAGCCCAAGAAATGAGATTTTTGTCTGCTACTTGTATATTTTCAATGGATGTAGGATGCTAAACAATAAGGTTAGTTTCTATTTCTAATGTATTATCAGATCTCAAAGTGTAGGGATCCTCTAATCAAGAAGACTGTCATAACTCGTGGGATAACAACTAGACAAAAAGGGCTAATTAGGCCCTATTTACAAAGGAGGTATAGCTTAGACATGTGCAAAAATCATGATACCAATTAGGGATGTTGATGAATGTCCCAAATATGTTGTTTTCCAAGTTACAAATCAAAGCATGAAGTTTTGGGGTCTTAAAATGTTGATACAATAGTAACGTGTATTGATGCATACAAGGTATATGCATCTAGGGCATCATATTTCTCCTTTGTCCCTACATATAAAAACCTAAAACCAAAAGAATCTTAAAGTGCATTAGAAGTACAAGGATTCCACCAAAGGCCATTATTTTCATATGCTGGAATCTGGAGTTATAACCCAATTTTCTTCAAAACCATACAAACCCTTGATTTTCATAATCTAGAATCTGGGTTGTTTGCACAAAAATAGGAATAACTTGAGTTCTACAAAGTCTTAGAACCTAAAACTAGTTGTAGTAGAAAGGTGATTCAAGCATCTATCCAACCATACTAGACACAAATCCCAAGGCTTTTGTACACATCTATACCATCCAAAAAACTCATCAAAAATGCAAAAAATAGGGTTATTTTTATTCATTTCAATGCCAAAACATTACATTATACCTTCCACCTACCTAAAAGGGCTATGCGATGGTGGTGTAGGGCACCAAGGAAAATAGGTTTAATAGATCCATAGGATAGTCAATCCAATAAGGTTTTTGTAACAAGACTAATTATAAGGTCAATTGGATCCTTGGTGTCATTATAAACTAGGATACCACATTAAACCAAAGGTCACACTATGGAAATTTAGTTTTTTTGTGTGCAATAGGGAGTTTGGAAGTCCTTAGATGGATTTAGGTGTTATTAGGATCATCAGGCAAGAATTTAGGTGTCTAGGAGGTCACTAGCACCAAAATGTCAATGTTGTCATGCAAAAATGCAAAGTTGATGACAACATTTTATGTCAAAAAATCAAAAATTGGTTGAACATTGGCCTAAACATTTGAAAAAGGATGGTCATGAAGAAAACATCATAGTGGTTCAGGCTATTGAAGATTTATATTAATAAAACTCTGATTTTCTACCATTTTCTCTATTTTCCTGAGATGTACAAATTTGTACGGATTGGAAAAGGTGAGAAATTGACATGGTTGGATAACCTAATGAATTGGGCTTCATTTTCTTTTGGTTTGAAGGTTTAATTTTTTCATTTTCTCAAGTTATTACATTTTTTGTACAAGTTTCTTGTTTGGGCCTAAATTCAAGGGTTTTGGCAAACATGTGCCTCTAACTTGCAATCCCACAGTTGGAATTTGATGCGACTTGGGGGGATAAAATTTAGGGAAGTATACTTTGATATGGTAGAGTTTTAGACCCAGAGGAGTTGGGTTTCTATTTTCACCAATAGTCCCTGGGCTAAACATCTCCATGTGTTCAACCTGGAAGTAAAGAAGAAGTGGCATTTAGACTTCCAAATTGATTGTTTGAATCCAAGTGAAAGGTGAAATATAGTTGTAGGAAGGAGAGGAAGAGGTTCATGGGGTTTCTTTGATTCTATGAACCCATTTTCAAGTACATGCTTTGGAAACCCAACCTAATTAAGCCTATTAGGTCTGCAGACCAAAGTGGAGTTTAGACATGCTAGAATGGAGTTAGCCATTTATCCTTTGGAGTATTAAAGAACTAGGTAAAGGGTATTTGGAAAGGTGGTAAGTTGGCATTGTCCTTTGGAAAGTTTGGAAGTTTTCCAAGGAAAATTGAAATTTGACCTACTAGGATTTCTAGGCCCAATTTTGGGAAATTGACCCCTTGGGGGTGTTAGGACCATAAAAGTGCATGAATCCCGATGGTATAAGTGTAGTGATGATGACCCTAGCCTAAGTTTGAAGTTTTGAAACCTAGTTGCATATTTTTCCTTATTTGGCCTAGTTGAGGGCTAGTGTCCCTAAAGTCTAGATTGGATCCAAGTTTGCCAAGAGCCCTAGAAAGGATGAAAGACTTTAGGAAAGTGGAGTCCACTTGGAGAGATATAGGTCAACATTTGGAAAAGTTTGGTAAACCAAATTGGCATCTTGTAGTGGGTTGGGTGCTATTAGACACCTAGGGGGTAATTAGTAGAGGAAGGCTGTGATCTTTGCATCAGAAGGTCTTCCCCAACTGATCCAACCAAATTTGAAAGGTTGTGACCATGGGGGAATGATTACAAACAATTTTTCTTAGTTTATTGAGTTAATTTCCATGACCTTGTTTCCTACTTGTTACTTTGTAAACTAGTCATCTACTTGACTGGGGCATGTTTGGGAACTGACAATATCCATTTAAACTGAAGTCTCCATTTAAAGGTGGTAATGAGATTTTTTTTGTTTTGTTAAGATCATTCATATATTTTGATGACAACTTTGAGGGATCATGTTGAGCTTGAATATCCTAGCTTCCCAAGTCTTGTAAATGCAAGGCCATTGATGAATGGGCATTTCTAATTGAAACATTTGTGGTGCTAGAATGAAGTGCATGACCAAATTCTCTGCCTACTAATGAGCCAATTTGAGGCTTCACATCACATTTCTCTGTGAACAATTCTATAGCACTTTATACTTCTCTATCTGAAAATTTTGTATATGTGTACATGTGCACTCTTTCCCAATAGATGTAGGTTTTGTCTCTTCATCCTAAGTAATTGGCATACCCTAGATGGCACTAAGATAGCCATTTTCTTCTGAAATGTCCTTTTCTCTCAAATTAATCTCTCTATTAAGCAAGTTTTCTATATCTTCCTTTGTATATATAATAGATGTAGCTAGTATCCAATTTCTTATTCATTGTCTTTCACTATTCATGAGAAACTTCCATGCTTAGGTATATGAGAATGGGAAACATTTTTTTGAAGGTTTGAAGGTTTCCAATTAGATTTGCAATTTTAAGCAACTTTTACAACTTTTGCAATTTTACAAAAAAAGTGCAACTAATGCAAAGCTTAGTAGATTTCACTTCTAGGACTTGGAAAAGGTTCAAAACTATTAAAAATAACTAAAAACACCTAATCCTAGGCTATCTTGACCAAAAACACAAAAAGACCCAATTTGGCCTAATTAGCAACTTTTTCTTATATCTTGCACAAAGTGGCCTAGGCATACATATCTTTCTCATATCTCTCTCTCTATTTGTTTTGGGATCAAACTATCTATTTTGTTAGCTTTAGGTGCCCAGGTAAACCCTATCCCCAAGCTTGTCCCATCCCATTAAGCACTCAAACATTCTCGGGCATGCCAAACCGAAATGTCCCTGAGAGTCACTAAATGCCATAGAGTAGTGATTTTTGACAGGGCATATATCAGAGATCATGAGAGATATGGATGCAATTCTAGGTGCTAAAGGACCATGCTGTAGAGACCTACAATAACCTTTCTCACTTTTTGGAGATCTTACTCTATTTTGATTTTGCGATGCCATCTAGAGTGATGCTAAAACTCATAGTGTTGGCTAGTACAAAGTTTCCAACTGCCAAATCACCCTCATCGTTCATCATGGCATTGAACTATTTATTTTGTTAGCTCTAGGTGGTTGGGTAAACCCTAGCCCCAAGTTTGTCCTATCTCTTTGAGCAATCAAACATTCTCAGGTATGCCAAACTGAAATGTCCCTAAGAGTCACTAAATGCCATAAGGTAGTGATCTTTGATAGGTCATATCTCAAAGCTTGTGCAAGATATGGATATGATTCTAGGTTCTATAGGACTAGGTTTTAGATACCTACAATAACCTCTCTCACTTTTTGGAGATCTTACTCCTTTTTGAGATTGGGATGCTATCTCAAGTGATGCTGAAACTCATAGTATTGGCTAGTACAAAGTTGCCAACTACCAAATATACCTCACTATTCATTGTGGATATAGCTATCTATTCCATTAGGTCTAGGTAGCCTGGAGAGCCCTAGCCCCAAGCTCATCCTATATTGTTGATTGCTTGAATGTTCTTGGGTACGCCAAACCTAAACATCGCTAAGAGTCACTAAATTACATAGGTAGTGATCTTTTATGGGGCATATATCAAAGCTCATGTGAGGTATGGTTGCAATTTTAGGTGTTATAGGACTATGTTGCAGATACCTACAATAACCTCTCTCACTTTTTTGAGATCTTACTCCATTTTGATTTTGTGATGCCATCTCAAGTGATGTTGAAACTCGTAGTGTTGGCTAGTACAAAGTTGCCCACTACCAAATATCTCTCATCATTCATCATGGGATCAAAGTGTCTATTGTATTATATTTGGGTGGCTAGGTAAACTCTATCCCCAAGCTCCTCCTATCCCCTTGAGTGCTTGAATGTTCTTGGGCACCCCAAATTAAAATTTCCCTAAGAGTCACTAAATGCCATAGGGTAGCGATATTTGATGAGACATATCTTGGAGCTCATGTGAGGTATAGATGAAATTCTAGGTGCTATAAGACCATGTTATAGAAACCTACAATAACCTCTCTCACTTTTTAGAGATCTTAATTTGTTTTGATTTTGCGATGCCATCTCGGGTGATGCTAGAACTTGTAGTGTTGGCTAGTACAATGTTGCCAACTACCAAGTCTCCCTCACCATTTATCATGGGATCAAACTATCTATTATGTTAGCTCCAAGTGGCTAGTTAAACCCTAGCCCCAAGCTCCTCCCATCCTATTGAGCGCTCAAACATTCTTAGGCAGGCTAAACTAAAACATCCCTAAGAGTCACTAAATGCCATAGGGCAACAATATTTGATGGGGCATATGTTAGAGCTCATCCTAGATATGGATGTGATTCTAGGTGTTATAGGACTGTGTTGTAGAGACCTAAAATAACCTCTCTCACTTTCAAGAGAATCTTACTCCATTTTGATTTTGTGATGAGATCTCAGGTGATGCTAAAACTCATAGTGTTGGCTAGTACAAAGTTGCCAACTGTCGAATCTCCCTCATCATTTATTGTGGGATCGAGCTATCTATTCTATTAGCTTTGGGTGGCTAGGTAAATCCTAGCCCCAAGATTATCCCATCTCATTGAGTGCTTGAACATTCTTGGGCATGCCAAGTCAAAATGTCCCTAAGAGTCACTAAATCCCAAAGGGCATAAATCTTTAATAGAGCATATCTCAGAGCTTGTGTGAGGTATGGATGCAATTTTGGGTGCTATAAAACTATTTTTTAGAGACCTACAATAACCTCTCTCACTTTTTGAAGGTCTCACTCTATTTTGATTTTGTGATGCCATCTTGGGTGATGTTAAAACTCATAGTGTTGGCCAGTACAAAGTTTCCAACTGCCAAATCTCCCTCAACATTTTTTTTGGGATCAAACTATCTATTTTTTTAGCTCTAAGTGGATAGGTAAATCCTATCCTCAATCTCTTCCTATCTTTATTGAGCACTCAAACATTCTTGGGTACGCTAGACTGAAACATCTCTAAGAGTCACTAAATCTAATAGGGTAGCGATCTTTGATGAGACATATCTCAAAGCTCGTGCAAGGTATGGATGCAAATTTAGGTGCTATAAGCCCATGTTATAGCGACCTACAATAACCTCTCTTTCTTTTTGGAGATTTTACTCTATTTTGATTTTGCGATACCAAATTTGATGATGCTAAAGCTCATGGTGTTGGCCAATACAAAATTGCCAACTACCAAATCTCCCTCACTATTGATCATGGGATCAAACTGTTTATTCTATTAGCTCTGGGTGGTTAAGTAAAACCTAGCCTCATGCTCATCCCATCCCATTGAGCATTCAAACATTCTTGGGCATGCTGAATCAAAATGTTCCTAAGAGTCACTAAATGCTATAGGAAAATGATCTTTGATGGGGCATATCTCAAAGCTTGTGTGAGATATGGATATGATTCTAGGTGCTATAGGACCATGTTGTAGAGAACTACAATAACCTCTCTCTCCTTTTGGAGATCTTACTCCATTTTGATTTTGTGATGCCATCTTGGGTGATGTTGAAACTCATAGTATTGGCTAGTACAAAGTTGCCAACTGCTAAATCTCTCTCACCATTCATCATAGAATTGAACTATCTATTCTATTAGCTCTAGGTGGCTAGGTAAGCCCTAGCCCCAAGCTTCTCCCATCCTATTAAGCACTCAAACATTCTATGCCAGACCAAAATGTCCCTAAGAGTCACTAAATGTCATAGGGAAATGATCTTTGATGAGGTATATCTCAAAGCTCGCATGAGGTATAGATGCAATTCTACATGCTATAGGACCATGTTGGAGAGACCTACAATAACCTCTCTCACTTTTTGGAGATTGCACTCTATTTTTATTTTGTGATGCCATCTCAGGTGATGCTGAAACTCATAGTGTTGGCTAGTACAAAGTTGCCAACTGCCAAATCTCCCTTAGCATTCATCATGGGATTGAACTATCTATTCCATTAGCTCCAAGTGGTTAGATAAACCTTAGCCCCAAGCTTGTCCCATCCCATTGAGTGATCAAATATTCTTGGGCATGTCAAACCATAATGTCCCTAAGAGTCACTAAATGCCACAGGACAAAGATCTTTGATGAGGAATATCTCAGAGCTTGTGCGAGGTATGGATGCAATTCTAGGTGCTATAGGACCATGTTGTAGAGACCTAAATTAACCTCTCTCTCTCTCTCTCTCTCTTTTGAGATCTTACTCTATTTTGATTTTGCAATGCGATCTTGGGTGATGTTGAAACTTGTATTGTTGGCTAGTACAAAGTTCCCAACTGCCACATCTCCCTCACCATTTATTGTGGGATCAAATTGTCTATTCTATTACCTCTAGGTGGATGGGTAAACCCTAGCTCTGAGCTTGTTCTATCCCATTGAGTTCTCAAACATTCTCAAGCACGTAGAATCAGAGCATCCCTAAGACTCACTAAATTCCATAGGGCCATGATCTTTGATGGGGCATATCTCAGAGCTTGTGCGAGGTATTGATGTGATTCCAAGTGCTATAGGACCATGTTGCAAAGACCTATAATAACACCTCTCTCTCTCTCTCTCTCTCTCTCTCTCTCTCTCTCTCTCTCTCTCTCTCTCTCTCTCTTCCTCTCTCTCTAGTGATCTTACTTCATTTTGATTTAGCAATGCCATCTTGAGTGATGCTGAAACTTGTAGTGTTGGCTAGTACAAAATTGCCAACTATCAAATCTCTCTCACCTTTCATCATGGGATCGAACTTTCTATTCTATTAGCTCTTGGTATGGGGATAGGGATACTTGGGGTACTTATTGTATGGGTACGGGTATGGGTACAACTATATTTTATAATAGGGTTAAGGGGTACTTGGGTATGTCAAACTTTATTTTTAACTATACTTTTATATTTATAGAAAACCTAAATTTATGAGTCATGACAATGATTTTTCAAATCAAGAATAGTGATAAAGTTTGAAAATTTAATGTATTGTTTTCAATTTCAGATTTGTTATTTGTTTTTAATATTAATTTATGATAAATGTTTAGATCCATAACATCAAAGGTAGACATTAAACATGAACAATAAGATCATAAATCATATGACAATGAAATATTGCAAATGATAAATTTTTGGCTTTAACATGATAAAGTTTATTGTTGATCAATATTCTATCAAAGTTTCAAACTAATTAGGTATTGAATTAAGCTTGATAAACAATGAGCTAATACACAAACAAAAAATTGAGAAGAAAAAATCAAAAATCTTAATCAAGGTCCTTAGCTATGACACTCTCCATTGAGTACCTAGTACTTGGGATATGTGTACCTTATACTTGGGTATGTGGGTATAAGTTCCAGGGATGTGGGTACAAGTACCCATGCAACCTTGATAATATATTATAATAACCAATAATGTCATACATGAAGAAACATATAATATAAAATGATAACCAATAATGTCATAAGGCTAATAATGTCATGCATCAAATATATGTCATACATTAAATATAAAATATCATATACATATCAAATGTATATCGAATATACCCACTGACATAAAATCCAATATATATGTCAGTTGATGCCTATACATGTGTGTCTATCAACTATATCTTCTCCTTCCCATTAGGGGAAGGAAATAAATCCCTAGAGGTCTTTGGTCGTTGTGTGGAGGGAGATGATGGGGATGATGGGGTCTTCCTCACATGCTCACTCATCCTCTTGTTTAGGCTCTTCTCTAACTTGAGTTGACAGAAACAAAGTAGACATGAATCAATAATTATTATACATTGAAATCAAATATATGTACACACAAAAATAATTATTTTCTTACTCCCATCAAGTAGTCACTCTGTATGTCCACCTTAAAGGCTTGTGGATTATCGGGTGTAACAAGGCCATACAACAATTCAATCAATATAATCACTTATAAATAAAATTAGAAATTTTGATACTAACTATTATAAAGAAAAAATAAAACCAAGAAAATTCTTTCATACCTTAGTCAATGGCTCTGAACTAGCCATTGTTGCAAGAACTCCATCATCAATGGGCTACCAAAGATGAGGAGGAGTCTTAGATGTCAAGAGCTAAATGTAATAAAATACAAGTTACATGTAATATAAAAAATATATAATCAAATAAATTCAATTAACATGAAACAAATTTAACTCTATGAAGCTCGTATCAGGCTTAGGCTCAGAGTCTCTAGTGAATGTCGATGGTCCGGTAGAGAACTAATGCACATGCATAAATTTTTTTTTCAATCCTTCATATGATTACTTAATAAATATATGTATTAACTTAAATTATTAAATTGATACATACCTCTAGAATCATTGATGAGACGAAAAATGGGGTTGGGGGATCTCTACTAGAGCTGTCAACACTCTAACCCTAAATTTTGAACAATGTCAATACATGCTAATTAATTAGATATTTACTATACATATGAAATATGATCAAATTAGTTTATTATAATCACAATTTACCTATGTGTCAATGCAAAATATCTCATTTAGGAATTGATCAGTGATTAGCCCATCATCCATGCTATATCCAACATGACTACCAAATGTGCATAAGGATCCACATGATGTGCTCATGTGACCATGATGCACAAAAGGCTCCTCCTCAAGTAATGGACTCATGCAATGAATGAGGGTCTACGTTAAAGCACTAATAGTCCCTAGAGTGTTGGCCTCTACATGTTCCTTCACAATGGAAGAAATAATCACATGCTCACCCTATGGCTTGACAACAGGTGCCCTAACTACATTAGGGTCACAATGTGCCCTCGACCTCTCAAATGATGACCCCCCACCTCTACCCTGAGATTCTAATATATCAAAATAATGGGGAATCTCCCCAAGGAAAAATTCACAATATAATTTCTTTAAGAAATACATTGGAACCTCATGATTATTGTAGGGAGGGGCATCAAAGACCATCCACCATCTATCCCAAAAATTATTTCTAATACCATCATGTATGCATCAATAGATAGGGAACCTTTTAGTTGTCTCTCTAATAGTATTTTATTCACCACGCTTTTTAAAAAATGTACAAATGCTACCTTTTACTATTTTTTTTTTAACATCTTGATATGATAATTTGTTTGCATTATATCTTCTTTGTTCATCCCTCTTAACATGCCAAATATCCAACTGACCGCTAATAGAAGCTACATGCATCATAATGGACTCGAGGGAGGATGTCAATTATGCTCTCATTGGATTGTTTGTCCATAAGCATTCAACCTACCAATCAGTACTTCTAATTCATTTCCCCCTCTTGCTATGCCATTTATTATGTTGTTTTGTATGCCAGGAGGAGGTCTTCCAATTGGTGCAGGTTGTGGAGTTTCTTGCTCTTCTTGTGGAGGGTTTTGATTCTCGTCTTGTGGAGGGTTTTTTTTCATATTTTGTGGAGGGTTTTGGTTTTGATCTTGTTGGGGATTTGGTAGTTCATTATCCACATTTTCTAATGAGAAACCAATTGCAATCTAAATAAATAAACAAATTTAAAGAAAATTTGAAAAAAACTACAAAACAATGCAAAAATAAGAGTAGAAAACATATCACGTGATCTTGATCTTGAACTTTGGCTATTAATAGTAAGGAATTTTGAGAAGGCAAGTGGTGAAAGTCTTCAAATCCTTCAACTTGAGTACACACATTGAGGAGAAAATCTTGCAAAATAAAATAGAAATGAAATGGGATGTGGGTTTGCAACCCATTTATATTTGTTTTTAGTTCTTTAAATCACATATGCGCTATAGCATGTATGCACTTTTAAAAAAAAAAAATTAAAAAGAAGGGGTGTCATTTACACGCATAGAGAAACTATGTATTTTGATGAATCAAGAAGGGATAAATTCCCCTAAATATGGCAAAGTGAAAGCTAAAAGAGGAAGGAAGTCATTGAAAGAACTTATAGAAGCAAATGGTCAGGCAAAAGGAAAACAAAAGATTAGTTAGTTACTTAACATAGGTAAGGGAAAGATCCTTCCCAAGGTAGCATGAAGATCACTACCTAGAATGTTAGGGGCTTAAATGTGCCTAACAAGAAATGATTACTAAAACATATTTTAAAACAATTTGATTATGAAATTATAATGATACAAGAAAAAAAATTGAATAAGAAAGATGGTATTAAGCTAGAAAAGAACTTAGGTAATTGAAATTTCAATTTACTTCAATCCAGAGGAGCCTTAGGGGGATTAGGAATGATTTGAATCCTAGGAAAGTAAGTCTAAATGTAATACACTTGAATAATTCTTGGATGAGTAGCAGAATTAAAAGCATAAAAATGAACTTAGTGCTATTTTTAATAAACATATATGGACTGACTGAGAACATAGATACAAAATTTCTATGGGAAGAAATAAGTACAATTATAAAAAATCGTAGGAATAAGTGCATTCTTATAGGTGGAGATTTTAATACGATCATAAATTTAAATAAAAAATTTGAAGGTGTCCAACAGAGTTCTCAAGTATCAATGTAATTTAAAAATGGATAGACATTAACAATCTTATTAATATTCTTATTAACAATGATAAATACACATAGAATAATAGAAGGAAAGACATTGCATTTATAGCTGAGAAACTAGACAGATTCTTGTTCAAAGGTGAATTAAGTGAATTAGAGTTAGACTTACAACCATCAATACTACTCGTAGTAGGATCTGATCACTATCCTATTATAATTAAATTTAGAGAGCCTACTAAACCTATCAAAAATCCTTTTAAATGTGAAAAAAGTGGTTTTTAGATAATAAAAATTCATGGAACTCATAAGAAAATGGTGGAATCAAGGCAATATTAAAGGCTCCAAAATGTACATAGTTGTATCTAAGATGAAAATGATTAAAGAGAATATACTTAAGTGGAATAAAGAACAATTCAACAATATATTTAAAGAAAAAAATAGACATTGAGGAAAGCCTAAAAAAATTAAACACAAAAGTAATTAAAAAAGGTATGAATAATGAGACCTTTATCTTAGGAAAAGATCTACTAGCAAAACATGAAAACATTCTTGAAAAGGAAGAAGTCTTTTGGAGGAAAAAATGAAGAGAAAGATGGTTAGAATAAGGGACTATAATACAAAATATTTTCATAACACTATACAAAATAGAACAAAAGGAAAAATTATAAACATTAAAGATGCGTCAAGTTCTATTACTGAAAATATGGAGAATATAGCAAAGATATTTGTAGAGTATTTCAATAAGCTATGCAAATTTTTTGATAGGTCAAACATGATACCTCAAGTTAAAATGTTTGGAAACATATCAAAAGTGGTTTCTATAGAAGAAAATAAAGCATTAAATGCACCTGTATCCTTGGAAGAAGTCAAAATTGTTCTATTCAACATGAATCTTGATAGTTCACCAAGTCTAGATAGATTCCAGGTTTTCCTCTACCAAAAATGTTGGGATATTATCTGAATTGATCTCTAGAAAGACATTGAAGCTTTGAAAGATGGTGGATCGTTACTTTTAGAAATTAATAATACCTTTCTCACCTTAATATCCAAGAAAGATGATCCTAAAACCCAAGGAGATTTAAGTCCTATAGCTCTCTACAACACCATTTATAAAATTATATCCAAAATTTTAGTAAATTGAATGAAACCAATTTTACATAAGATTATATCAAAAGAACAAATGAGTTTTGTACTAGGAAGATCAATTCTAGATGGGATAATCATTATACAAGAAACATTAGACACAACCAAGAAGAATAAAATGACAAGCATGTTCATGAAATTGGATATTCAGAAAGCATATGATATGGTTGATTTGGAGGTTCTTATGCAAAACACTAGAAGCCTTCAAATTCTCGAACCAATGGATTAATTTAATATACCAATGCATTTCAACAAGTAAAATTTTAGTTCATAACAATGGAACTCTTGAAGGATTCTTTGATACATCATGAGGAATAAGACAAGGAGATCCCCTATCTTTGTTCCTATACATCATCATGGCAGAAGCCTTTGGTAGAGCAATATCTAGAGCCTACTTGAGTGGCAAAATTAGTGGAATTTCAGTAACCGAGAATGTTCCTAATATAACACATCAACAATATACAAATGACACCATTCTATTAGGAGAAAGTACAATAAAAGAGGCCCTAAACCTAAAATCAATCATTCAATAGTATATGGAAGCTTTAGGGAAAAGAGTGAATGCTGAAAAATTAAAAAAAAATTCATTAATACTAAACCTAAAAGAGAAAATCAGATTTGTAATATTTTGGGTTACAAAAGAGGAACATTTCCATGTAAATACCTAGGAATAGAACTAGAGAAAGGTAGTAAATCTAACAAGGGTTGGCATAATATTCTTAAAAATTGGATAAGAAGATATGAGGTTGGAAAGATAAATGGCTAACAAAAATTGGTAAAGCTATAAAGACCAAAGTAGTCTTGTCAGCCCTTCCAACATACCCTCTTTCCTACTTACCTCTCTCTAAAAGTCCGAATAAGAAGATTAAGGAATAAATTAGAAATTTCTTTTGCAATGACATAGAAGTACATAAAAGAATTTCTCTGATAAAAGGGGAGAAATTATGTAAACCTAAGGAACTACGAGGTCTGGGAATGAAAAATTTAAGTTGGAAAAGTGAAGCATTTGGGCCCAAACTAACATGAAGATTATTCATAGAAAGAAACCAAAAATGGGAAAAATTTATGTTTAACAAAGACCTAAATACAACTAGTCCTTATTCCTTGTTTAGAATGAGGATTGTTCTTAAAAAAATCTAAGAGCTGGAATTTTATAGTTAAAAGCATACCCCTGATTAGAAAACATCTCACATGGGATGTTGGTAATATTAAGTAAGCTCTCTTCTGGGAGGACTCTTGGGATGGGCATCCCCCAAAAGATAAAATGAGTATCCCAACTAGTCTTAAAGACCATTTAGTCAAACTCTGGGGGTGCAAGGTCAGCAATTATAAAACCAAAAAAGATATTAGTGGCAATATAATATGGGAATAGAAAACTTTAGATAATATTGACTTAGAACCAATAGTCAAAAAGGTATATGAAAATATCATTAATAAGATGAAAATAAAACAACTAGTGAGAAATGACAAACTTGTATGGGCAACATCAAAAGATGGAAGATATGAAAAACTTAAATACACATGGACTAATAGAAGGAAATAATTTTCATTTATAGATGAGAAATTGGACATATTCTTGTTCGAAGGTGAATTAAGTGAATTAGAGTTAGACTTACAAGTATCAATACTACCTATAGCAGGATCTGATCACTATCCTATTAGAATTTAGAGACCCTATTAAACCTATCAAACATCCTTTTAAATGTGAAAAATGTGATTTTTGGATAAAAATTTCATGGAACTCATAAGAAAATGGTTGAATCAAGGCAATTTTAAAGGCTCCAAAATGTACATATTTGTATCTAAGATGAAAATGATTAAAGAGAATATTCTTAAGTGGAATAAAGAAAAATTTGACAATATATTTAAAGAAAATATAGAGACATCAAGGAAAGACTAAAAAAATTAAATGCAGAATTAATTAGAAAAGGTATGAATCACGAGACCTTTGTCTTAGAAAAAGATTTACTAGGAAAATAGGAAAACATTCTTGCAAAGGAAGAAGTCTTTTGGAGGCAAAAATCAAGAGAAAGATGGTTAGAAGAAGGGGATTGTAATATAAAATATTTTCATAACAACACTATATACAATAAAACGAAAAGAAAAATTATAAAAATTAAAGATACGTTAGGTTCTATTACTAAAAATTTGAAGAATATATCAAAGATATTTGTAGAGCATTTCAATAAGCTATTAAATAATTTTGATAGGTCAAACATGATACCTCAAGCTAAAATTATTAGAATCATACCAAAAGTGGTTTCTATACCAGAAAATAAAGTATTAAATGCACCCATATCCTTGGAAGAAGTTAGAATTGTTCTAGTCAACATGAATCCTGATACACTAGGTCTAGATGGATTCCAAGTTTTCTTCTACCAAAAATTTGTGGATATTATTAGAACTAATCTTTGGAAAGTCATTTAAGCTTCAAGGAATGGTGGATCATCACTTTTAGAAATTAATAATACCTTTCTCACCTTAATACCCAAAAAAGATGCTCCTAAAACCCTAGGGGATTTCAGACCTATAGCTGTCTACAACACCATTTATAAAATCATATCCAAATTTTTAGCAAATCAAATGAAACCAAATTTACATAAGATTATATCAGAAGAACAAATGGGTTTATACTAGGAGGATCAATTCTAGATAGGATAATCATTATACAGGAAACATTACACATAGCCAAGAAGAATAAAATGGCAAGCATGTTCATGAAATTAGATATTCAGAAAGCATATGATATGGTTGATTGGAGGTTCTTATGCAAAACACTAGAAGCCTTCGGATTCTCAAACCAGTGAATTAATTTTATATACCAATGCATTTCAATAATTAAAATTTTAGTTCTTATCAATGGAACTCCTGAAGGATTCTTTGATATATCAAGAGTAATAAGACAAGGATATCCCCTATCTCCATCCCTATACATCATCATGGTAGAAGCCTTTGGTAGAGAAATCTCCAAAACCTACTCAGACAGTAAAATTAGTTGAATTTTAGTAACTATGAATGCTCCAAATATAACACATCAACAATATGTAGATGACACCATTCTATCAGGAGAAAGAACAATAAAAGAGGGCATAAACTTCAAATCAATCATTCAATAGTATATGGAAGTTTTAGGGCAAAGAGTCAATGATCGAAAATCAAAATTTTTTTCATTAATACTAAACTTGAAAGAGAAAAATAGATTTTTAATATTTTGGGTTACAAAAGATGAACATTTCTGTGTAAATACTTTGGAATAGAACTAGAGAAAGATAGTAAAACTAATAAGATTGGCATAATATTCTTGGAAAAATGGATAAGAAGATATGAGGTTGGGAAGATAAATGGCAAACAAAAATTGGTAAAGCTATAAAGATCAAAGTAGTCTTATCAACCCTTCCAACATACCCTCTTTCCTACTTACCTCTTTCTAAAAGTCTAAATAAGAAGATTAGGAAAAAATTAGAAATTTCTTCTGGAATGATACAGAAGAATATAAAAAACTAGCTCTAATAAAATGGGAGAAATTATGTAAGCCTAAGGAACTAGGAGGTCTGGGTATAAAAAATTCAAGTTGGCAAAATGAAGCATTAGGGGCCACACTGACATGGAGATTATTCATAGAAAGAAACCAAAAATTTGCAAAAAAATTGTTTAACAAATACCTAAATTTAGTTGATCCTTACTCCTTGTTTAGAATGAGGATCCTTCCTAAAGGATCTAAGAGCTGAAATTTTATAGTTAAAAGTAGACCCGTGATTAGAAAATATCTCATGTGGGATGTTTGTAATGGTAAGGACACTATCTTCTAGGAGGACTCTTGGGATGGGCATCCCCCAATAGACAAAATGAGTATCCTAGCTGGTCTTAAAGAATGATTAGTAAAAATCTGAGAGAACAAGGTCGGCAATTATAAAACTAAAAAAGATATTAATGGAAGTATAAGCTAGGAATGAAAAACTTCAAATAATATTGACTTAGAACCAGTAGTTAAAAAGTGTTGGTGTAAATAAGTATTTACTTATTACACTTACTTAAGTTTTACTTAGGTTAATGCATTATTTAATTATTTTGCATTATTTTATTATTATTTTAGTGAGACACTTAGGAGTTTGAGAACTCTCATTGAGTTACGCAACTCTAATTATGCACATAGTGTCTACAACATAGGAGTATGCATCATTCACTGAGTTGTCATGATGACAACATAGTTATTCGCACTCCTCATTTAGCACATGTTGTCTACACCACTGATTTACGTGCTACACCATTGTAGGCTTATCCTCACATCATCGCACTTAATCTCGTGCTTAATGGAGGGTAACCCATATCTGGTGGACAC
The DNA here is from genome assembly GCA_028749045.1 of Cupressus sempervirens. NCBI lineage: Eukaryota > Viridiplantae > Streptophyta > Pinopsida > Cupressales > Cupressaceae > Cupressus > Cupressus sempervirens. Next base: position 946,353,483 of record CM053787.1, on the reverse strand, counting down.
GTGCTTGGTTGTATGACATATCATGATGCTAACTTCTATGCATTCTAGAAGCTCTCTTGAGGCCTTTATATTCAGGCACTCCTAGTGTACTCTTAATTTAGTTATTGAATGAATATCATCATTCTGATCATAATCTGTCTATTTTGGGCTATTGTGTGCTTGTGTTGAGTTCTTTAGTTCTTAGGTGAATTCTGGCCTAAGCCAAAATATTACATGGTATCAGAGCCAAGGAGGATTCTCATCACATAACCATTCTAGACCACTCATGCTTCAGCACCTCGACACAAATTTGGAGTATCCACAAAAATTAGGAGCGTCTAGAGCTAGATCCGACCTCACTGTTGCATTTGGAGCATTGATTCGATGAACATCAACTATAAATTTTCCTATATTTGGTGAAAGTTGATCTTGAGGAAATTTTTTTTTGCAAATCAAAACCCGAAGGCCCCGATTTGCAGTTTGGGTATGGTCATTTTCGGATCTATTGAATTTATTTTTCGGATTTGAATTATTTATTCTTTGCATTATTTGGCATTTTTGAAATTATAATTATTTTTGAATTCATCAACCCAGGTAGAGAAAATTAGTTTTACTGAACTGGGCAGTGACACCCCGACTCGGCTCTATATATTTTTGGCAGATATATTATTTTCGTAAGGTTTTATATTAAATTGATGGGCTAATTAAAGATCAGTGGCCTGTACACTTGCAATCTCTCAACCGTACTGTGAAATCCTGAAACCATAATTCCAACCCCAGCCTAACATTCACCGGGGACTAGCATCATACGGTGAGGCTAGCACATCTCGGTGACAAGCTTAGCTCATGAGCTTCTTTTGTTTTGAAATCTATGGGCAATGTTATTTAAATAGTCTGCAGACCCTTGAACCCACAAATGTGGGATTAAACTTTCCAAAATCCCAACTTTCAGCGATTGAAAGTTGACCTTCGACAACATCTTGCATATTCTGACATCCTTAGTGAAGTCTAGATGCTACTATTCCAAATTTGGCACCACAATCCTAGACATGCGGCAAGAAATTATTCACTGCAATGACCCCACGTGTCACCTTCATAGGCCACCTGTAATCCGTAGTCTGTTGTAGCACCCATCCCTGCCCAGTTAGTAGTGATGCAGACAGACACACAAATTTTTGTACTACCAAGTCATCGCACCATCAGCAACCCACATAGTGTCTAGTCACAACCATGCTATATTTGTTCGTACATATCCGTATAGTATGGATTGATCTGTTGCTTGCCATGTCAGTCGAGGGACAGATTGTGTGCTGATGTCATCCTTTTCTTAAGCTTAAAATTGATGCCTATTTAGATGTCAAAATAGGCCAAATTATAACTATTTCAATAGCCATATGACCATAAAATTTAATCCCATGATTCACTGATGCAACCCCTCACCAAATTCATTTTGGTTTTTGTAGTCCAACTTCAAGAGGCCATAACTCGGACATCCAAACTCCAATTCAGGTGCAATTTTTTTTTGAAATTGGGTAGAATTTCCTAAATTTTTTAGTGGTGTAGCTATTTTTTGGTTTTGATGCATGAATTGTTCAAAATTTGCATTTTTTGGTGACTGTACCTAGATAATCCTACATTTTGCAACTTCAAATGTTCCGTACGGGCACATCTAGAGTGAAAAATAGGTTCTATTTTTTTTGAAAGTGTGAATTTTTTCATCTACTTTTCAGATCTTGCATCAAATTATAGTGTTGTGTGGAAAAAATTGTCACCTTTAGAAATAGGGCCCTTCTTTGCTTTGTAATGCTTCAGAATTGTAGCACATTGTAAAGTTTTAGATTTGTACTTCATTAAGAGGTTGTAACAAGCAAAATCAGAAGTCCACGAAGGCAAAAATTGGTAAGTGGTCCATTGTAATTGCACTACTGATAAAGTGCCCAAAGCATCCATTTTGGGGGGGTTTCTTGATTTAGTGAAAAGGGAGGGGTGTTCTTGGTGTTGTGTTCTCTCTTTTTTGCACATTTCTTTCATTTTCTACATTATGGGGAACTTTAAGTTTCCTAAATTAACTCCTCATATCTATGCTTCGTGGTCAATCATTTAAATGTTGTATCACTTAATGCATAATGGAGTTTCACAATATGTAGATGGTACTCTTCCTAAACCAGTAGGTGGTAATGTATCAACATGTGAAATTTTAGATTGGGTAGCCATGGATAGGAAAGCCCTAGGTGATATATGTTTGGGGGTAGATTATAAAATCATGTATCAAATCAAGAAATGTACTACAACCAAGGAAGCTTGGGATACCCTCGAAAGCCTTTATGGGAAAGTATCTGAAGAGGATGTGTTCAAAATTAAAGATGAGCTTGTTTCCTTAGATCCTAACTCATATGAATCCATCCAAGATTTTATCATCAAGGCGAATGAATTAAGGACAAAGCTTACTGATTGTGGGAGTTCTATAAAAGATGACAGACTGATCTATCTCATACATAACAAGCTGCCATCAGAGTATTCCACATTTGTATCTTCTTTTAACTCCTTAAAGACTACCTTAGGGTCTGCCTACAAGAAAGTCACTTGTGATGAATATGAAAAATTGTTGGATGATGAAGAAAAGAAGTTGAAGTTAATGGGGATTCTCAAATCACCTCAATCCAAAGCATTGGTGGCCAATGAGGGTTCTCAACATTCAGCTGGACAATATTCAAATAAAGGAAAGGGTAAGAAGAAATGGAAGAGTAAATCTAAGGATTTAGAAAAGACAACACCACAATCCAATCAACAAGGCAAGTCCTTTAATTTCAACAAGAAAGGGGACAAAAAAAATAAGGAGAAGAAGAAGTGCACTTATTGCAAGAAAATGAGTCATGAAGAGCATGTGTGTTATCTCAGAAAGATTGATGAGTTGACCAACATCATAAAGAAACATAATGTTCCATTGCCTAATGCTCATAAGGATAAGGGGTCTTCTTTAGATTCTAAGGGCAAAGGACAAGAATTCATGGAAAATGTAAACTCTTCAAAGGAATGGGCATTTGACTCAGATGCCTCATATCACATGGGTTCTTCAAAGGAGGATTTTTCTTCAATGAACTAGTCAAAGGTACCGCATATCTTCATGGGGAATGATAGTAAAATGGAAGTTGAAGGAAAAGGAAATGTGGAGATGGAAAATGGAGAGTTTCAAGAGGTTCTCTATGTTCCAAACCTAAGTTCAAATCTCCTATCAATCTACCAAATCACTCACCTTGGAGATGGACATAGAGTTGAGTTCCTTCCAGATGTAGTTCAAGTGCACAGTCTTAAAGATAATTCCTTGGTTACAGTGGGGAAAGTGAATGATCACAAGAGGTTGTACTCTTTCTCTCATTTTGTGCCCAAGTATTCTTCAAAGGCCTTGTTATCCCAATCCAATTCAAACATGCAATTATGGCATGAGCGGTATGGTCATCTTGACTACTTCTATCTTCAACAACTTTACACATACCACATGGTGAAAGGTCTACCTCAAATCAAATTTTCTAAGGGTGAGTGTTTAACAGATTCAGTGGATATGCATCTAGAGGGGAAGTTACAAAGCGGAAAGTCTTCAAGAGCAACAAGTGTTCTTCAAATGGTTCACATGGTCTTAGCAGGTCCTTTTGCATTAAGTCAAGGTTGCTATATACTTACCTTAGTTGATGAATTTTCAAGGTTCACTTGGGTCTACTTTCTACATAATAAGAATGAAGTGTTGGACAAGTTTCTAGACTTCAAGGCTCCTGTAGAATGAAAATCTAGAAAAGCCATCAAAGTACTCCAAATGGACAATGGAAACATGGATGTGAACAGAAGACTTAAAGATTTTTGTAGACATGAGGGCATTGATCTTCAAACTCCTTCAACTTTTAGTCCACATAAGAGAAATGTTGCAGCACTAAGGATTAGAACTCTTAAGTTTATGGAAAGTTGCATGATTCATGCCAAGTCTCTCGATCCATCATTAGAAGTTAAAGCAATCTCTAGTGCCACTCACATTCTTAATCATTCTCCTCATCTAGCCTTAGATGGAAAAACTCCTTTTGAGGCATGGTGTAGCAGAAAACCTATTGTGAGACACTTTAGAGTCTTTGGTTGTCTTGCATGGCAAACAAATCTTCCAAGGGATGTAAGGCACAGTCATCTCGGCCTTATACCTTCATTGGTTATGAAGACAATGTGAAGGCATACAGACTTCTAGATCCAGAGACTCATCAAATTTTTGTGGAGAAGGATGTACATTTTGATTAAAGTTCTCCAAGCTTCTCCTCTACTCCTCTTCGCACATCATATAGTGTGGATAATGATAGTGATTTCAATGATGGCTCTTCAACAGTTTCAAACATGTGGGGTTCTATCGATAGATATAGTGAGAGGTCACTTCATCAGTTCAATCCACATGCATACATTGCCACAGTGATAGGTCCAGAATAGCAAGGTACATCTAGTCTTGTAGATACAGGTTCAGTGATAGATTTGGGGGACAATATTCATGGTCTGCCTCTTCTTCTTGATGCAAAATTACCTTCTTCAGTTGTCACGAGGGTTCCATCTAACTCTCTTATTCATTCTCTACATGATCAATTGTCATAGGTTGAAGTGATTGTGCATACTTATGATCAGTAGTTGCAGCATGGTTCTTCATCAATTATAGAGATAGACAATTCTTTGGGATAGGTTCTTCAGCCAATTGAGCAGGTTTCAAAGACATCACTTATCCATTGAATTCTTTCCACACACAGTGGAAGCATCTCATTTGTACCCTTGGCATTGTTTCTTCCTAACAGGAGGAACACCATTCTACAGTCTTGGATCAGCTTCTTCATTAGAGCAGTCATTGTTTGACATTCTTCTTTGGGGGGGGGGGGGAGCCCATCCTATCTCTCTTCCTCTTCTCATCATTCTCTTATGTATATATTGTATGTATGTCGTAATGGGGGGGGTCTTGATTACTCCATCCATCAATGCATCCTTCTTTATCTCTCTTTTTGGGGGAGGGTTTTTCCCATGAGGTTTTTCCTCTTTCCCCACTGTATGGGAGATTGCATATCATTATGTACATGGGTACCTAATATGGCCTAGTAGCCAGGACCCATACTGCATTTCATCCTAGATTTCGTAAGCTTAAGGGAATTCCCCTAAGTATCACTTAAGGGGGGGTGTTGGTGTAAATAAGTATTTACTTATTACACTTACTTAAGTTTTACTTAGGTTAATGCATTATTTTATTATTTTACATTATTTTATTATTATTTTAGTGAGACACTTAGGAATTTGTGAACTCTCATTGAGTTATGCAACTCTAATTATGCACATGGTGTCTACAACATAGGAGTATGCATCATTCACTAAGTTGTCATGATGACAACATAGTTATTCACACTCCTCATTTAGCACATGTTGTCTACACCACTAATTTGCATGCTACACCATTGTAGGCTTATCCTCACATCATCGCACTTAATCTCGTGCTTAATGGAGGATAACCCATATCCAGTGGACATGTGCCTAGTTGTATGACATATCATGATGCTAACTTCTATGCATTCTAGAAGCTCTCTTGAGGCCTTTATATTCAGTCACTCCTAGTTTACTCTTAATTCAGTTATTGAATGAATATCATCATTCTGATCATACTCTGTCTATTTTGGTCTACTGGGTGCTTGTGTTGAATTCTTTAGTTCTTGGGTGAATTCTAGCCAAAGCCAACTTCTTATGAAAAGGTATATGAAAATATCATTAATAAGAGGAAAAAAACAACTAGTGAAAAGTGACAAACTTATATATACAACATCAAAAGATGGAAGATATACTGTGAAAAATGGATATAAAGCAATCACCCAGTCTCAAAGATGGGAAGAAGATTTCACCTCCCCTTAGACTTTACTAGGACTCTTCCTGTCTACCAAAGGCAAGCTTCTTTCTATAGACTACCCCTCATAATAGGATTCTAACTACTAATAGAAATAGAAAGGTGGGTATTGAGGGGCCTTCTAGATTTGTGCTATGTAAGAAAGACAACGAAGATACAGATCATCTATTTTGTAAGTTCCCATATACACAACAATGTTGGGAATGGCTTAGACATATGCTAGGTTGGACCATGCCCTTGCCTAAAAATCCAAACAATCTACTTAAAAGTTGGCCCACTAATATTAGTAGTTGTATCTATGGTAACTATTGTCACAGAGGTTTGCAACCTTGTCCAAAGTCTTACCTGAGGACAACCTTGTGAAACATGGAAACAACCTCCAAGCTGTGGGACTTGAACTGTGAGCTTGAATCTCTAGAGAAGGCTATCTTCCTCTTACTATTAGGGCACACCTAACTACTCTTGGAGAGGAAAAGGGAGAAGGAATGTATGAAAAGAAAATCTACCTATTCTAACCTAAGGGGGTGATGCACCAAAATAGAGTGTTCAAACCAATCTCTACCCATACATGCACTATTGAACCATTATGACACCAAAAGATATACACATTTAGACTTGTTTTAACCTAGCAACCAAATGGAAATTAGAAAACCCAGATGAATGACACAAGGAAAGAGAAGATTCACTTATATATCATTCATAGGCCAGAAGAGATATAGTCATGCAGGTTATAGATCTCTACAAAGCACTAATGAGAGGCAAATGGTTCTTTCACTTTCACATTAATGGATGAAGGAGATAAGGAAAAATTTCATACAATTCAAAGGCAAAGGGAATTTACACTGAAGATTTGTAGAGAAATATCAAAGAAATTAGAGAGGGTCCGACCTTTACAAAATTTACAAAATCTACCTTTATAGTTCAAGCATAATTGGGATGTCCTCTAATTGAAGTTACTTCACAACTACCTACCATTAAGTCCTATAGAGAACACTCATGGGGATCCTGATGAAATGATATTCGATCTTGGTTGGAATAGGGGCCCGAGAAGATAAAAAAAACACCATTATCATTCTGGATAGGTAGATGGATCAACTGGAGAGAGATAGAATGTTTTCCCACATTCAACATTCATTCAAAAGTTGTTGGAAGTCATCATAGGGATCAGCCTGTACAAAAACCTTGATTTCCCCTATTTCTAGCTCGTGAATCAGCAGGATTAGTAGGTCAACCTAACTCGAGCACCAAGATGAGCCACGTGGGCCAATAGTCTCTTTTCATTTCACCACCCTGTAAGGTCTTCCCGAGTTTGACCATGTCTTCTTTAATAACTATGCCAACTCCTCAAACTCTAACTACGGCAGTCACAAGAAATTGTGACTACTAGCCTTAACTGTATTGCCTTTACTATCAATACCCTGGTCAGGCCTGCAAAGACACATGTCACTTAGGTCCCTCCCTGCAAAGTTTAACTTCCTTGCACTTCCATATTTCAAGAAAGCCCTAATCATTGATCCTTGTGAGATCAATGATTGTGAAATATTTTATGTATTCTACGCTTGCTCATATACTGGGCCCATCACACCTAGCGCCACCTCAACAATGCATACCACACTGGACAACACCTGGCATCCAACTAGAAACACCTAAAAAATCTTAGAACCAGTCTGGCACCATAGGGACACACAGTGACAAGGTGCTTGCTCACATTGCTTAAGGTCCTTGTATCTTCATAATGCGGGGAAGTACTAGCCCTTGATTTTGTTTGAATCTACGACGATCAAGATAAAGAGAACAACATACCTAGTCAGTTGGATGGGCCAATGAGATGCCCTCATTTTACTTTGACTCACCTGATAGATGCCATGGAAGATGGGCCATCATTACATTCTGAAAAAAGTGGGCCCGTGATGTCACATCATGCCACACGTCGTAAGGGCGCATACCCATAATAATTAAAACCCTTGCACTTCCATCAAGCGAGAAAGCACCATCCCTTGATCCTTGCAAATTTGACGGTGGAAGTCCTTCAGACATTATTCTTTGAACAAGGTGGGCCTGTGAGGTCGTTCCCCCCATGTGTCATAAGGAGGCATGCTCACAATTCTTAAAGTCCTTGTAACTCCATGTTGTGGGCATGCGCCAATCGTTGATCTAATCACGTCAAACAGTGAAAGATGGAGCTAGGAACATGTGAGGTCATGGGACAGGTGTCACCAAGGTGCATGCTTGCAATAATTAAAACCCTCTTAGTCATGGATCTATGAAGATCTAATGGTGATCAACATATATGTCTTCTAAATCGCTGTAAGATTAGCTGTGACATCCTCCAGATGCATGTCACTAGGGCGCTTTCCTACATTGTCAGAAAGTCTATCAGAAAAAAAAATGTGAGGAAGCAGGCACCAATAGAATTTCCAACTCATCTTGCCACCTTGTCCACCCTATGGTCCCAAAGGAGACATGGACCCACTTGCCACATGTCGTTAAGGGGCTTCCCTGCATTACATAAAGGTAGTGCATTTTTAAAATGCAGGGAAGCACCCACCATAGATCTGGGCTTGATCTAATGATGTGGAAAGTTGCAAACTAGTGGAAAACAAAACATAAAGTTTTTTGTTCATTTTTAATATCTTCGTGGCATAAAAATAATGTTAAATCTGGGAACTAGCCGTTGGGTGGGGCAAGCATTTAAAGTTCAATTTTTTTGTGGGAGGCAAAATGGGTAACATTTCTGGTGACTCAGAGGGGACACAATCCTGCTATGCATATGACCAATGGCCTTATGTATCCATTGGGCTACAGATTCATAACAGCTATGGATCTTGTGTGCAATGAAACCCTAACCCTACCTCTATGAGAAAAAAACCTTGAAAGCTATGTCTCTGCAACTGGAACTGGAGGCCAAAACTTTTGCAACCTTCAAAACTTTGAAGAAACTAGCTCCCTGACAGAGAGACAGCCTGTGCTCATGCACTTCTTGGAAAGTAGGAAACCAATAGAAAGAAAACTATTCTAATATGTACAAAGATTTACAAAGAGAGGGGTCAAACAAACCCATTGACTGGCTTGCTGAAATAGTTGCCCTTCCTTATCAACTGGTTTCTTGTTCCATGCATAATGGCAGTCAGTTGAATTAGTAGGAATAACAAGCACACTGCTACATGGAAAACCTCCTTCCCAATGTTGAAAATAGTGAATCTTTCCAACACTAGGGGGTTTCCTCGTGGAGCAAAACATACCTGCTCCTCCTTGTGATAATATTCCTCATGCTCTAGAGTGAACATGACTGGGGGTAGCTTGTGGATATTTTTCCAAGCTAGATACCTTATGGGGCATCCCCTTGATGGTGTAGGGCTAGAGGAATCATCCTTGACCACTTGACTGTGCTCTGCAATGATAGTCTTCAACTTGTTTGGAAGTGGCTCCTCCTCTTGTTTTTTTTTTTTGACATCTTGTTCATGCTTCCCATGAACCACTTCCTTTGGACCTACTGGTATGGTGTGACTTTCCACTTGTTGTTGTTGTGGAACATACTCCTCATATACAAGACATACTGATTCAATGTCCATGGAAGAGCAAAGAGCATCCAACTCATCCAATAGACCATCCTCATCATTGATCTCCTCCATTACAGTTTCAAAAATATGCATAGGTTGGGGGGCAACCTCATGTAGGTTATCACATTCCTCCTCAAGGAAAAAGCTATCCTTGAGGCCTTCTTGTCCATCCTCCACATCATAGAGGGTTGTCTACTATACCAAATGATCCTCTTCCTTCTCTAGCAGTAGATCCTCATTCATTGGCAAGAGTTCAAAAGCCATGACTTGTTCCTCAAGGGGAGGAACAAGCTTATTGTCTTCTTCTTCTTCCTCAACAAAAGAGGGAAGCTCTTCAAATAAGAGGTTTGGGTCCTCTTCTTTTGGCTCAATAGTCTCCTCTTTGTTCTCCTCAATAGACTATAAATCCTCACATGGAATCTTGTGAGTTTGGACTCACTCTCCCGAAACTTCATATTTGGACCATCAGGAGTCCATACAACTAGCCCACCTTGAAATAGGGCAATAGTGATAGGTCTGGGACTCTCTCTTGTAGAGGGTGGAGGGGCTACAATAGCAGGCTCTTGTGAGGGAGGGGGCTTCTTAAAGCTTGGGATGACATATTTTGGAGAGGGGGGGGTATCTACCTCCTTTACTTGAAAATGACTTGGCTGGAGCCTCATTTCCTCCTCTCTTGCTATAGCAACTTGCCTTGTAAGATTCTCCTCAAAATGTCTCTGTCTTTCCCTCTCTTCTTCTTGTTGGAGATAGGCCCGATAGGCCATCTCCTCTTATTTTTTCTAAAGTTCTTATTGCCTTGCAACCTCATCAAGCTACCTATCAAGGTCTAGCAATAACTCATCTTGTTCACACAGCCTATGGCCCATTCTCATACTCCTCTCCTAGAGTTTGTAGTCAGTCTGCCTTTGTAACTCCAACATCATATCTTTAAGCTTCTCATATGGGGATGTTGGGACTAGTGGAGAAGATATAGGAAGAGAGTAATAGCTTTGAGCAGCTTGGCTATAAGAAACTTGGGGTTGAGATTGAAATTGGCAATATGAAGGCTGAGGAATAAAATTTTCATGATATGGGGGGAATAATAACTATTTCTATGAATTTCATCCATGGACAAAGCTTCATAAAACATTGCAATCTCATAGAAAACTTGAAAATCACAAAAAGATCAAAGATGATCCTTACATACCACCACTATTTCTGTTTAAAACCAGTAGGTTTGCACTAGAGTTTCCATTTTTTTTGATTGGATGCCTCAAAAGGCTAATGACACTAAGAATAACACCCAAATTCTTAGTTTATCAGGGTCAACTAGCTAACTAGTGGACTTATGTAGTTGAGACTTCTATGTCCCACCATGTGTGCAAAAAAGTGTTGTCATAGAGGTTTGTAACCTTGTCCAAAGTATTACCTAAGGACAACCTTGTGAAACATGGAAACAACCTCCAAGATGTGGGACTTCAACTATGAGGTTGAATCTTTGGAGAAGGCTGGCTTCCTCTTATTATTAGGGCGCATCTAACTACTCTTGGAGAGGAAAAGGGAGAAGGAATGCATGGAAAGAAAATCTACCTATTCTAACCTAAGGGGGTGATGCACCAAAATATATTGTTCAAACCAATCTCTGCCCATACATGCACTATTGAACCATTATGACACCAAAAGATATACACATTCAGACTTGTTTTAACCTAGCAACCACATGTAGATCAGAAAACCCAGATGAATGACACAAGGAAAGAGAAGATTCACTTATATATCATTCATAGGCCAGAAGAGATACAATCATGTAGGTTACAGATCTCTACAAAGCACCAATGAGAGGAAAATGGTTTTTTCACTTTCACATTAATGGCTAAGGAGATAAGGTAGAATGTCATATAGTTTAGAGGCAAAGGGAATTTACACTAAAGATTTGTAGAGCAATATCAGAGAAATCAGAGAGGGTCCAACTTTTACAAAATTTACAAAATCTGCCTTTATAGTTTAGGCATAACTTGGATGTCCTCTAACTAAAGTTACTTCACAACTACCTACCATTAAGTCCTCTAGAGAAAAATCATGGGGATCCTAATGCAATGATATCAGATCTTGGTTGGAACAGTGGCTTGAGAAGATAGAAACGGTGCCATTAAATTGTTCTAGATAGGTAGATGGATCAACTGGAGGGAGATAGAATGATTTCCCACGTTCAACATTCATTCAAAAGTGGTTGGAAATCATCATAGGGATCAGATTGTGCAAAAACCTCAATTTCCCCTATTTTTGGCCCGTGAATCAGCAGGATCAATAGGTCAACCTAACTCTAGCACTAGGATTAGCCACGTGGGCTGATAGTCTCTTTTCATTTCACCACCCTGCAAGGTCTTCCCGAGTTTGACCATGTCTTCTTTATTAACTATGACAACTCCTCAAACTCTAACCACGATGGTCACAAGAAATTGTGACCACTAGCCTTAACCACATTGCCTTCACTATCGATACCTTGGCCATGCCCGCAAAGACACATGTCATTTAGGCACTTCCCTACAAAGTTTAACTTCCTTGCACTTTCATATTGTGGGAAAGCCCTAATCATTGATCTCTGTGAGATCAACGATCGTGAAAGATTTTTTGTATTCTATGCTTGCTCATATACTGGGCACATCACACCTGGCACTGCCTCGATAACCCGTACCACATTGGACAACACCTGGCATCCAACTGGCAACACCTGATGACTCATGGAACTAGCCTGGCCCCATAGGGACACATGAAAATAAGGCACTTTCTTGCATTTCTTAAGGTCCTTGCATCTTCATATTGTAGGGAAGTGCCAGCCCCTGATTTCATTTGAATCAATGGTGATCAAGACACTGTAGAATAGCATACCTAGTCAGTTGGATGGGACAATGAGATGTCCTCATTCTACTTTGACTCACTTGATAGATGCCACAAAAGACAGGCCGTCATTACATTCTAAGAAAAGTGAGCCTATGATGTCACACCATGCCACGCATCGAAAGGGTGCATACCCACAATAATTAAAACCCTTGCACTTCCATCAAGCAGGAAATTGCTAGCCCTTGATCCTCATAGATTTGATGGTGGAAGTTCCTCTGGCATTATTCTTTGAACAAGGAAAGCTCGTGATGTCATTCCCTCCACGTGTCACAAGGAGGCATGCATATAATGCTTAAAGTCTTTGTAACTCCATCTTGCAGGCATGTGCCAACCATTGATCTGATCATGTCAAATGGTGAAAGGTGGAGCTGGGAACATGTGAGATCATGGGACAGGTGTTACCAAGGTGCATGCCTATAGTAATTAAAACCCTTACATCTTGATAATAAGGGGTAGCCTTGGCCATGGATCTATGAGGATCTGACGGTGATCAACATCTGTATCTTCTAAACCTCTGCAAGATTAGTTGTGACATCATTTAGATGCATGTCACTAGGGCGCTTGCCTACATTGTCAGAAAGTCTATCAGAAAAAAAAATGTGAGGAAGCAGGTGCCAATAGAATTTCCAGCTCATCTTGCCACCTTGTCCACCCTACGGTCCTGAAGGATATATGGACGCACCTGCCATGCATCGTTAAGGGCCTTCCCCACATTACATAAAGGTAGTGCATTTTCAAAATGTGGGGAAGTACACATCATAGATCTGGGCTTGATCTAATGATGCAAAAAGTTGCAAGCTGGTGGAAAACAAAACATAAGGTTTTCTATTCATTTTTAATATCTCTCGAGCATAAAAATAATGTTAAATCTGGGAACTAGCCGTTGGGTGGGGCAAACATTTAAAGTTGAATTTTTTTGTTGGAGGCAAAATGGGTAATAGTAACCTCTGGAATATTTGTCCTTATATCCTTGTTCGGGAAGTATGGAAAGAAAGGAATAGGAGAATATTTCATAATCAAGAGTTTGTGAGATTACTAATAAAATTGAAGCCTATATAGTTGAAACATTAAACTCTCACCTTAGAAAAATTTTTGAAGAGGAAGGATCATTTTTAGAATGGGATGGTTTTATGAGAAAAAAAGTTAGAAAAACCTAATAAACCCTCTGCTTATGTATAAAAACAAGAATAAAGAAGCAAGAAATAGATGTAGTTGGATCACACCTACAATGGGATAGGCCAAATTAAATTTTGATGGAACCTCGAGAGGCAACCCTGGTACTATTGGAATAGAATGCATCATTAATAATGACTCTGGCAATTAGATTGCTAAAAAGGGCTAAATTTATAGGGTCAACTACTAACATCATTCAATTAGAAACCCTTCAAGAAGGTATCCAAATCTACCTAGATCTAAGTATATCAAAATTGATTATTGAAGGGGACTCGTAAATTGTTCTAAATTCCATTATGAAAAGGGAGACGTCTAATTGGGTTCTTAACTCCAAATTGGAAGAAGTACTATATTTTTTGGACCATTTTGAAGAAATACAGATTCAACATATTTTCTAGGAAGATAATAAAGAAGAAAATCAATTAGCAAATAAAGGAGTTGATGGGAAAAATTTCTTAATATTTAATTGTAAGTAAACTTATTGGAAAGAAAATAGAATTATTAAACAAAACTAGATAATGTAACTTTAAGTCCTATTAGTTAAATTAGCCCTGATGGAAAATGTAGATAATAAGGATACAAACAATATAATATCACCATAACTTTTAATATATGTTAGAGTTTGAGTGAGATAATTCACAAAATTTATGATAGATTTTAATAATCTTATCCATAATGTTAAATAAAAGAAACATAGTAATTTCTAGCCAAAAATTTAGGGTTATCTAAAATGTTGTTTTTAACTAACAGTTCTAATGGTCATTTTGAGTTAGCAAGGTGTAACCATCATATAGAATTTAAAAAGAAGAGGTTTTTACAAAATATATAAATATCTCATCAATTTTGTCACACTCGTCTTAGATAATGAATAGTATAAGTGATCATGATAGAGATCATTGGAGCTTACAAAATTTAGAGAATAAATCTAGTCATATATTTTTTATTTAAAAGAAAAATTTGAAAGTTAGTAACTAGGGTATGTCCCTTTTAACAATGTAATAATATAAGACCACGGTCCTAGGCAAGACTAGAGGTTTTCTTCTTTGTTCTTTCCTACCAGTGCCCACTTGAATAGAGATATTGTGTTATTTTTTTTATTAAATTAATATAATCAAAGGCTTTGGCCATTTACCAATAAATTTAAAAAAAAAAAAATCCCTTCTAATTAAATAATCTTATCTAATTTAATTAAAAGAAAATCTCTCTTTTAATTAAATAACTAAATCCCCACTTAAAGCTCTCTTTTTTGATGAAAAAAGAAATAAATCAATTTTTTTAATATAAAGATTTCTTTTTTTTACACATATCTCTAAGTGGTTGGCTTTTTCCTCTTACTTGCCTTTTTAGGGATTTATCCCACATTGATCTTACGAGAAGCCTCCCACCTCCACACTTTCCTTTATAAGGAGCCATCTCCTTCTCATTTGGATAGATGTTAGTCACTATAGTATTGTTATGTTGTAGGTTTGGAGAGCAATTTTGGAGGAGTTTGAACATTGGATTTTGAACCATAGGGTTTGGAAATTGGAGCTTCATTGCAATTTCTCTCTTCTTGTCTTCTTCTGTCATGCATCCATGGCTTCCATCATCATGCTTCATCTTTGCATTTTCACATTAGTATAGAGTGATATTTGCTTCATAGATTAATGTTGCATTGTTATTTCCTTTCATAGATTAGATTTCCTTTCTTGCATTGCTTTGCATTGTTATCATTTAGATTAACTTGCATATTCATTTGCATGAATATTTTCCTCTTTGAATCTCTCATTTTATGGTGTACTTGCATGGGTACAAACTAGGTCAAACTAAGAGCCTCCATTACAAACCCTTGCACTCCATGAATAGAAAGCTATGAGTCACCATTTGAGATCTCATTCTTGAGCAATCTTTGATATAATGACTAATATAAGTGTGTCAACATTTTAGCATACATTCATTACCTTGGTCCTAAATGCTTTGGTTAACTTATCCATCCATACTTCAATAATATTTACCAATAAGTTAGGACACAACTCTCTTAACACTTTTTTTTACAACTCTTCTACTCTTTGGTGCTCAGAGTTCCATCTAACTAATAATTTAGTATACAAATCCCTAGGAATTCTATCCTTTACATCTCATGGATACTTTCCAAACTCTCTATAACGTTTGATCAATGAATCTTCAACCATCTTCTTATCAGTTTCTATCAATTTTACAAAAGCATAGGTATCCATCTTCCCAACTAGACTTGTATAAATGATATATTAAGCTAGTTCATTGGGGTTGAATGTAGTCTTGTACATTATTTTTCTATGTTTTCTTCCCCATGAAATGATTTATCTCTCTGATTCTACTGCTGACTTCTTTGTTTTTGAATGAGTCTTGATCTCACTCAGGGTGATTCTAGTCTCTGGTGTAGTATGTTATGTTATTCACCTTTTGAAATTTTTCCCTTATCATTCTTGATGACCCCTTCTTCTCCTACTTCTCTTAGTGTACTTATTTCAATATCATCACCACTATCTTCTTCCCTTTCTTTCTCTTATTCTAGAATGGGAATAATAGTTTCTTTAGTTAGCATAGTACCTTTATCTTTCTTCTTTATTAGAGTGGATAATTACAATGCTAATGTAGCCTATAATAAAAATTTGATGAATAAAATGAAAGATTTATGTTCCTCTCTCCTTTTTTGACATTATCTCTTTATGAATTTCTTTTCTTGTGTTAACTCTGCAAGGTTGGATGATTGTTGGGAAAGCCTATGGACCTAATTATCCCATTGTCTCATGTTTCATTCAATGGATTTAGATTATGTCTTGCTCCATCCCTTTTTAGGGAATATGTATTCATGTAACCATTATGTACAACATGTTTTTTTAACTACCATGACATTCCCAACAACATGCATCCCATGTATCTATGGGCATGGTGTCACATAGTACCTCATCATAGTAGCACCTAATCTTGAATTTTACCAAGAACTATTGATTGGCCATGACCTTGTGGTCATCATAAACTTAGGCAATCTGGTATGGATATAGGTGTTTCTACCTCTTGTGACCATATCCTCTAATAAAAAAGTTTTAGTACTTTGACTATCAATAATCTCATAACAATTTACTTATCCTCACACTTGCACCTAGTGGACAATAAGCTCCTCCTTTTCTAAGGTCTATTCAAACCACTCAGGGTAAGGCAACAATAATGGTTCCCTCTTTTCATCATGGATAAATTAGATGAAAAGTGGGAAAATCATCTTCTAGGGGCTTCAAATGAAGCCCCACTAGGGCTTCATTCGAAGTCATGGCCCTAGGGGCTTTGTTTGAAGCCTTAGGCTTCATTCAAAGCCCATTGTGCCAACTACCACAAGGGGCTTTGAAGGAAGCCTTATGGCTTCAAAAAGATCCCCTAGGACTAATAGGTGGATGAAAAGTTGTCTAGGGGGCTTCACTCGAACCCTCCTAGGGCCAATAGGTTGCCAAAAAGTGAGCTAGGCAGCTTTTTTTGAACCTCCGTGGGGCTACTAGGTGGCCCAAAAGTGGGCCAGAGGGATTCATTCAAACCCGTCTAGGGAGACCCAAATAATCCCTTAGTAGGCTTCAAATGAAGCCCCTTTATTCAAAGGTCCCAAAATTGGATATTTTACAAACTTACTCAAATTTTGATCAATTTTTTCCCTTTTGAGGGCTTAAACAAGGGTTAAATAGCTCCATATTCTAAAATTAAAAATATAAAATTTTTGTTCTCTAAACAAGCTTTCCAATAATTATATATTTTAGCATATATTGTGTTTATCATGATGTTTGATTGTTAGTTTTATTAAATATAGGTTGTTTGGCCATTTCACAAATATGCATTTGAAGCTTTGAGAAAAATAGATAATAATAAAATAAAAAATCTCAAAAATATTTTCATCAAAGGTATGTGAGTTACCTTTCTAGAAAATCAAGAAACAATTCATTTTAATATTTATACAACTCAAATTATATTGATAAAATTTAAGCTATGTCTAAGTTATTGTGAGCATAACTTTGCCACTAAATAAAATCTAGATGTTTTAATGAAATTGAATGAAACCAACTAAAATTGCTAGATATTGATATTACTATTCTATCCTTGAAAGAATTTTTTCATTATCATTTGAAAAAGAAGAGTTATCTTGATCAAAAGAATTGTCACTCTTTGAAAATGTTGATTTTCATATAAACCACTTCTCAAAGGAGATGGAAAAATGGACTTCAACTAATTTTTTTTTAAATAAAAAAATACTTTTAGAAACTAGATAGAAAATTCTAAAAATAACTAATTTACATCATCACCAAATTCTTTACAATTTTGTAGCAATATGCATTTGAAAATCAAGTTTTTCTTAAAAATATCTACTTTAGTGTCAAAATTAGCCAAAAAGTCGAAACCATTTTAATGGTCTTACCCCTCAACATGTCTTTTCTTTTAACTAGAACTTCTTCTCTTTCAACATCCTTAAAATTTGATTAGTTGGCATCTTCTTCCACACATACAACTTTGACTTGGCCTTCAATTCTCTTGTTGGTCCTTCCTTGTGGTTGAGGAAATTCAAATACTCTATGAACTACTTCTCCATAGTGAAAATATGTTCCACAAAAATCCCTTCTTGACTCATGTCACCTTCCTCTTCCTCTCTAAACTCTATTATTATGATCATGGAAGTGATTAAAATTGTTTGCCCTCTTGTTTTTAATTCTACTAACCTCATCCTTCATTTTGGCCCTCCATAAGACTATCCTCTATATCTTCAAGCATGACCTCTTCTTCTTTTCCTAATCTCAAACTTATTGTTTATCTTTTCCTCTGCTCTTAGTGTAGACTAGTCTGCCTCTTCAATACTATTCATCTAGACCAAACTCAATTCGTCTTGAGTTTGCATCCACAACCCATTAAGGGAATGAGAGAATTTCTTCTTGCTAGCTTCTGCATGGCCTATTTCTTTTAGGAATTGATAGAAATATTTTATAGACTCCTAATTTGGTCATCCCAGTTGCTTCAAACCTTGCATTCTCTAAAGAAGATCAATATCATAATCAATCAAAATATTTTTTTGCTTCATTTTATCTACCATCCAATCTCATCTTGCGATTTTCTCCTTCCCTCTTCTATTTCCCTCCAATTGAATCTTTTTCCACCAAATCTTTGCATGACCCTTTAGTTCAACCTTTGAAAACTTTTCCCTATCAACATCTTTGATATCTTCATAGTGAAAATATTCTTCTAGTTCTTTGATATAGTTGATCAATTAGTCTGGCGTGGTTAAGATTTCTAAAAAATATGGGAACTTGAATTTTAGGTTTTTTTACAATATTTGAAATGACCATGAAAAGTCTTTCTTCCTCTTGGTTCATAATTTTCTCTTCACGATCATGATAAAAGTTTACTTCTTCTCTTTCATCCTCACATTCTTATTTAATAGAAAGATTTATCCCTATGTGAATCTATTCTTACAATGCTTGCATTTATATATGTAGGGTTCTACGCTTAGGTGGCACAACTCAAGCTCTTCCTCCACATTACCTTTATGTAGTAATTTTCATGCTTACAAGTAAAACCCTAAACCATGGTCCTAGTGAAAATTGACTCATAATCAATGATCAATCTAACCACTCAACACAAACCAAGGCCTTGGTAAAAAATTCCTAAAAGACAATGATCTTTCTACATACTCAAGAACCCCTTCTCTAATACCACTTGATGAAGAGTACTCCCCTTAATGCTAGAAAAACATAATACAAATAGGCATACAAAAATTATATGTAAGAACAAAAAATGAGCATCTTATTATCTCCAAAAGTGTGAAAATATAGATTTTTAGAAATACTATATGCAAAGCCACATGGGTCAAAATATTTTATAGTAGCTCTCAACTGTTGGAGACTATTACTTCTTAACTATTGACTTGATTAGGTATTATAAGCCCTTCAAAGAAAGGGAATCTCCTATTATAAAATAGTTGATTGCACAAGCATCCATCAACCAAGGTTCAACCTTTTCTTGAAGCCTATAAGGCCTTCAAAATTGAACTCAATGTTTTAATACCAAAATTTCATACAAAAAATCCTCAACAACTTCACCAGTACATAAGCTATAGTAATTAAAATAATCTAGTAGGCTGATATTATTGGAAATATAAGGTAGGCTAGGTTACTAAGAGGGGAGGGATGAATCAAGAACCAATAAGACTTTAACTCACTTCACCAATTAATCCTTCATATATTATTATGATATAATTGCATGCATGAAAGAATGAAATAAATAAAACATTCAAAACACTTTGGCACAAGATATGGTAACTCATAAACCTTCCAAATAGAAAGTAAAATTGGGGTGGGGATGATACTCACAAGCTTTAGTACTGCACTATAAAGTTGATATGTTAAGGCTTACAATTGACCACTTATGGTGATCTACCCTATTAGGAGTAATAATGATTTTTAGGTCTACCTTGTTAAAGGATTTACATACATACAATGAAGTATGCACTTTGTTAGGAGATTTAGCAAAAGATAATTAAGTCCACCCAATTAAATTATTTGACTAATACACCTATTAAAATGAATCAGTGGCTGATCTTTGATCTTCAACTTTGATTTTCTAAATGAGATTCCTTGAATTGCAATGATTACTTGATTATGATAGATAAGACTTTGTTGTACCATATACTGCTTGTAGCCATCTTTAACTTGCACTCATCTACTTCTTACTCATTGTCATACATTTGTATTCATGTTTGGATATGATACAATACATTACATATATAACAATCTAATTAATTGCTTACTAGATTTGGCTAGAATAAAAAAATCATCATAATTCACAAAGTCAGCCCATTTCTATAAGTCAATTTCTAAAGATGTTCTAACACTTGGCAAACTTGGTGACATTTTGACACTTCGAAAACACTACCAACACTTGAACAACATTGGCACTTAGTTGAATTTGAAGCTTGGTCCATACTGATCACTTCAAGTAGCTAGAACTCGATAAGCTTTGTATGACTTGGTGAATACTAAGAAACTTGGTAGATATTGAATAACTCAATTAACACTACATGACTCAGTCAACATTGGATTCTCTTTGTTAATATTACAAGCTTAGTAGGAACTATAGAACTTGGTTAACACTATAGATCTTGGTTAAAACTAAGATCTTTATCATTTCTACTAGATAGCTCGATAGAATCTGACGCACTTGTGTGATATAGTAAAGTATCTTAGATGCTCGATAGACATTGTAAAGCTTGGCAAGAACTACACTCTAATTATTTAGCTCAGTAGCAACTAAAACCCTTGGTTAACACTACTTGATAAATGATAATCTCGATAGCAATTGTAGATCTTGATAGAAATGTAACCAACTTACTAAGTGTTAAGTCACTAATAGAAAAATTGACCTTAATGTTGACAATCCCCACTTTAGAATTAGTGACAAAGAAACTTATCATACCAAAAATCCAATTCCTCAAAATTATATGTCAAAAAACTTCCTTATCAATATTCCATGTCTTCAACTCAGTTTTGACTTACTGCTACTTTGGCTTTGTAAATTTCTCTATTTTTCTGATTTTTCAAAATTGCTTTTGTAAACATATTTTCTACTTATCTGTACATGTATCTACATATTACTACCCCCTTGTATATATCTCTCCTCTATACATATACTTATAGTCTTCTTCTCCTTTATCAATAATATTCTTCCCTTATTATTATTAAATGTATCTTCTCCCCCTTTCTGACATAAATGCCAAATGTGAAAAATATTACAAGTGAATACAAAAATGTGACAAGAAATTAGTGTGTACCTTCAAAATGATTGACATGGTCTTGTCCTAATTCACTTGTAATACCTTACTTGAATGCAAGGCTACCTATACCTCTCTTGATAGTTCCATCATGTGGTCAGCTATGGAGAAGTTATTATCATAGATGAGTATCTTTGCATGTGTAATGTGCTATTGTAGTGCATCCATGTTTGGAAGAATCATGCCTTGAATTTTTACAAGTGTGGCCCTTTATTTTGGCTTTTTCCCTTAGTAATTATTCTTGTAGATCATTTAAGTATCTAATCTTTGTAAAGTGTGCATAACTACAACTAGGATCAAGTAATAGTTGATGTGCACTTGACTCTATATCCTCATCTATCTTGGATAATGTATCCTTGATTTCCTTTATAAAGATAGATGTGTCACTCAATTTGAAAAATAAAGAAACAACATTATTGAGAGATGCTTCCAGTGTAAAAAGAATAGTTGATAGTTCTACTTGATCAATAGAAATCTTCTGTGCTACACACTTCAAAGATTTATTTTCAATTTTTCTCTTAGCTCTTTGCAAAAACAATTCTTTTCCATTTAGTTCTTCATTATAATTTGGAAAAATTCAACTAATTGATCTAGAATAAGTTGTTTCTCATCAACCTCAATGTTCAAAGCATCAAGAAATATGCTCTTTATGACTTCAAGGACTTGATTTTTCTTCTTCCTCTTTTCTCTAAGAATTTTTTGCTTAGCCCTCTTCTTCCAAAGGTCTCCAAGGGTATCCATTTGATCAAGAGTGAGGTTAGAGGTATTCCAATTTGGAATAATAATATCTTCATCTAGATCAATGTCTTCATCTTCTTTACCCTTTTCTATTGGAATAATAGAATGAACAATTTATTTTCTCTTGTTCAGAACTTTATTGCTTGGTTGAGATTGAGTCTCAACTATCATTGCACTAGCCATGGTGGAAACAATAGTGGAAAAATTAGGAATATCACCAAATGTACTAATAGTAGAGATAACATTAATAATAGGATTATCTTACTATTGCTCAATCAAGCATGATGCTGGAAAGACTTGCTACTTAGAAGATGAAGTGTTAGACACCTGAGTCAATGAAACACTTGACAAAGTAATTGTAGAGATTTTTTGTGTGGCTGGTGTTGTAGATTTGAACTCAATTAACTTGATAGAAACCTTATTTGATCATGATTGCACTAAGGCTTTGCTAAAAGATTGAGGAAAGTAAAACATAACTTCTGCTACAATCTCCTCTACATCAAATTCCTTAATACTCTTAATTTCTGGAAGACTTCCTCTAGTGGCTTCTTATTCTTCCTCCTCATCATCAAGATCTACATTGTCTATCTCATCATCTGTGATTTCTACTTTGTCTTCTACATCATCTTTGTCATCTACTCGCACAACAGAGTCACTAGGCTTGTGTAGTCTATATATGTTTTTCTATGTGGTAGTACTAGACTTCACTACAAATTCAATGTCCTTTAGCAATATTAGACATGTATTGAATTTAGGTGTAAGATTCTTCTCATTAGTTTTCAATTATTCCTTAACATCTTTTTCATTGAGACTCAACATAAGCTATCTCAAGATTTGTTCATTGATGTCTTTAGCAACTTTAAATGCATTACCCCATTGAAGTTTGACTGCTTTCAAAAGTACATTAGGAACTTATCGTGTTAACTCATCAGGCGATTACTTCAACTTACCCAATTTTTTGATGAGGGCATCCTCAATTTTCTTTTTCTCCTCTTATCTCCTAGTCTCATGCTTAAGATATTTGAAACATGTCATACCTATTTATTGATCTATTTTCTTTAATTTTTCTTGAAGGGTAGGGGAAGACCTCTAAAATAGAATCTGTTTAGCTTCATCCTCTTCACCCAACTTCAATTTCCTTTTGGATTTGGTACATCTTCTTGTAAAAAAAATTGGGGAAGACTTGATAGGTTTTGATATTATAACCTTCCCTTTCTTCTTGGGAGGCTTCTCTTCCTTAGGTTCTACTTCCTCTGCATCCTCCTCTTCATCTTCTTCTACTATATCATCTCCTTTTCCCTTTGTAAACATGAGAGGAGAGCATGATTGCTTAGTTTTCTCCATTATTTTCTCTATCCTTTTTCTTTCTCTGCTAACTACTAAGGTAACTTAATCTCAAGCTCAAATTTGGCATTAGCCTCTTCATATGTGCCAAAATATGTTGACTTAGGATCCATAGCCTCATTCAATAGATCCTCAATCATATCATTAGTGTCATCTATGTTAACTTCATATTCCATAGGTTTAACCCATGCCACTTTAGCCTAACTTCTTGAATGTAGACCTTGTCACAATCAACCATAAAACATAGATCTTGCTCATAATCTTCTACTAGCTTCCTATGTATCCTATATATGCTTTACATTTTCTCCTTGAATGTCTCAAAATAATTGTCCATAATACTATCAAATTTTTCTCCCATCTCTACTATAAATTCATTGATTTGATACACTACTAGAGTATCTTTCTTCTATACTACTATTCCTTTATAAGGGAAAAAATTCTAGACATAGAAAAATAAACATGTCAAGAGAGAACCAAACTTACACAGATTATTTTCCAATACTTGGATGCTGTCCATTTTCTTGCTCAATTGATTTGGTAGCATCTCAACAAGGTCAAAGGATAAATTGTTCTTTACTACCTTGTATGCCAGGTAAACTAGTTCACATGATACATTGTTCAATCAGCTTGAGATGTAGATTTTATGAGCTATCACACTTCCAAACTTCAATTCCATGTTAATTACACCACTTAGTTTTATATCTCTTACATACCATTTAGCAAGATTCCTTTTTTCCAGTTCAACCTAACCTAGGGATTTTGTGGGGAAATCCACTAATCCTATGTATCATCTCCTTGGTTATCAATAGAGGATGATCCAACCATAATTGCATGTTATGAATATGACTAAAGATGAATGTGATCCAGTTCACTTGAAAATCCATCAACATATGTAAAATATGCATCAAACCCTTTACCTCCAAATGCTTGTTCTTAGGTTTTAGAATACCATCCACACATAGTTTTTTATTTGCCTCATTCATCTCTAGGGCTCCAAGCTCATGAATAGAATAGTGATAAAAATGATAAGATTTCATGAACAAGGAGTACCTTAGTTAGAATTTGGGATTGTACTCCAACAGGGTCAAGTGCCTGTGCAATTGTCAGACTCAATTTGCATTTGGGAGCCTCACAATCAACTCCACAAACTAACATCACAAAAACTTTATTAATCTTGTTGCTAGAAGATTCCATTAGTCGGTAGGGTTTCAAACATGGGATAAATCTTCAATAGTAATTTCTTAAATCACATAGAGGCTCTCAATTCTCTCTTTTCTCTATGATCTAAAAATTCACAGTAAAATAATACATTCAATTTCCTACTTTTAATGAATTTTAGTGTTTTCAATCACCATTAATGCTTCATATACATATCAACTTAGTGATAGGCTATCCTCCACTCACTTTGGTCTTTAGTGCTCGAAAGACAACTTTAACTCAGTAAGGTTACCACCAATTTGTCTAAACTTGGTATTTGGTAGAGTCACCAACTCGATATCTACATCTAGAATAAGATATGCAACCCAACCATACTCAGTAAGGTCTTGCGACCCAAACTTTCTTGGTAAGGTCTTGAAATTCTGTCATCACTTGATGATCCTTATGCATCTTGAATGTTGATATGAATATTTCTACTTGCTTGCTGGGACTGATGTTAGAAGACTTCTTCTAAATCATAGTTTCACTGATCTCCATAGGGAACTAAGTTGAAATGGTTATGTCACCCAACTCATTGACTTGGGTGTCAAAAAATTCATGACATTGTCTTGCATTCTCTAGAGATTTCTGTACCCATTGTTGCCTCATTTTTTTTCTAATATTGTCAGCTTTATCTTTTTTTTGCATCTTCACCTCTACCTCTATTCATATAGTTCTTAGAAAAATATCCAAATTCTATACCAAAAAAAATCTCTTTATAGTGTCTCTTTTCCTCATGTGATGTTTTACACATTTTTCTCCAATGAGCCCAAACTCACCACAGTAGTGACATCTAAACCATGTGTTGTAATCCTAGCCAAATATTGCTTTCATAATTTGTTCTACTAGGTTCCACTTCTTGGTCTTATTCTCTGAAGATTTGTGTCCTTATTTGTTGAAATTGTGACACTTTCCTTCAAACTTAGGTTTCTCTTTAAATTCACTTGCTCTATTACTATGCTTATTACAACTATAACACTTTTTTAATGAATTTTTCTTTACCATTGCTCCAACAATTATTTGATGTATGACCTATCTTACCACAATGATTACAAGTAGGTCTTTTGTTCTTTTGAGCTCCTTATTGAGATGATTCACCTTTTTCTTTATATCCTAATCCAACTTTGCCTTTGTTTCTATATTGAGTTTCCTCATTTAATTGATTCATGCTTTCTTGAGATTTCATCATTCTCTCATTGGTTTGATTTTTCATGCTGACATCATTTTGTAGTCTTTCATTCTCTATCCTCAGATTGATAAGCTCTTGATTTACATCATTGAGTTGATCAATAAAGTCAGTTTTTTGAAGGGATAGTTGATTGATTTCATTATCCTTTTCTTCTATCTCTTCTTTGGCTTTGTCCTTTTTTCCCATGACTTCACATAATCTAACTAATTACATTTCTTTCTCTCTTTTCATCTTTTTGAATTCTTCTTAAATAATGAGATTCTTCTCAAGTAGGTCTTTGATTGTTGCATTGGCTTCATCTAAATTTATTTTTGGGCATACGTCTTCAATTATTTCTTCAATGTAGAGATTTTCATCCATTTGTGCTGCAAGATCTTTCCTTCTTTATAATGACTAAGAGAGTTTCTCCTTTTCCTTCTTGAGTTGACTAATAGACAAATTTGATCAAACTTTTCATTCTCAAAAGCTTTTTCTAGCTTGTATACCTTCATTTCCTTTGATCTTTTCTCAAGGAATTTAAAATTCTTTTATGAGAACCAAATTCTCTAATGCCAATTGTTAGAAATATAAGGTAGGATAGGTTACTAAGAGGGGAGAATTAGGAACCAATAAAATGTTAACTCACTTCACCAATTAATCCTTCATATATTATTCTAATCTAATTACATGCATGAAAGAATGAAAGGAAGGCAACATTTATAACACTTTGACAGAAGATATTGTGACCCATAAACCTTCCAAATAGAAAGTAAAACTAGGGTGTGGATGATATCCATGAGCTTTAGTACTGTAGTACAAATTTGGTCTATTAAGGCTTACAATTGAACACTTCTAGTGATGTACTCTGTTAGGAGCAATAAGGACTATTAAGTCCACCCAATTAAAGGATTTAACTTATGCACCTATTAGAATAAATCAGTGGCCAATCTCTAATCTAAAACTTTATTTTTCTGAAAGGTATTCCTTGAATTGTAATGATCATTTGACTATGATAGATAAGTTTCTACTATACCATATACTACTTGTAGCCTTCTTTAACTCACACTCATTTGCTTCTTACTCATTCTCATACATTCATATTCATGTTTGGATATGATACAATACATTACATATATATCATTCTAATTAATTACTTACTAGAGTCGGTTATAATACCAAATTCATCATAATTCACAAAGTTAGACTATTGTTGTAACTCAGGTTCTGAAGTCAAACTTGGTGATGTTCTGACACTCAAAAAATATTATCAACACTCAAAAATTTCTAGCACTCTATTAAAATTAAAGCTCAAACCATACTGATCACTTCAAGTAGCTAAAACTTGGTCAACTTTGTATGACTTAGTAAATACTAAGAAACTCGATATATACTAAATCACTTGGTTGACACTACATGAGTCGGTCAACACTAGATTCTCTTCATTAATACTATGAGCTCGGTAGACATTGTAGAACTTGGTAAACATTATTCTAATGCCTCTCCAAGGGATCCAAAGAATTAACCTAGAATTTCACTAAGTTTGGTAGCATTTTTTTTTTTAATATGAAAGCAAAAACCACTTTATAACTTATACACAATAACAAAAGCAATAACAATGTCCATCTAAAAATAAACATAACATACATAACAGATTACATTCTAAAAAGATCCCTTAACATTGAATTAAATCTAAAACAACTAACATACATGAATCCATCTAGTACAACATCCACATGAAATAATAATGATAAGTCCAATGTTTATACATTACATTTCAAATGCTCAATCATCCCCTATACATATCATAGGGTATGAAAAGCTTAAAAGAATATACATATGTGAAATAAGGTACATCATCCTATTCTAATCCATGATACATCAAAGTAAAGATAATCACATGATACACATGATACATCATCATAGAAGATATAAACACTCATCATAAAGATCAAACATAATAAACTAAGTGCACGGTTCCTCCCAACTATTAATAGCATCATTAGATCATCGTGGGCCTGAGCCATCCCTTGGTGCATAACATTCCAAATCATCGAAGAGATCATTGATATTAACATAGTAGGAATGTCACTCCTAACATATACTATATCATATGCAAAAACTAATATAACATGCAAATATAAGCATAAGATAACATCATCTAACATATACTAATCATCAATGAAAGGATACATATCCACCATCATGAAGGATGCATCAGCCACGATGTCTCAATGAATCTCAAATGATAAGAGTGGAAAAACACTACCACTCGACCGCATGGTACCTAAGTGGTCCACTCCCACCATGCTGAGGAGATAATCTCAAGTCCCAAATAGGCTATCCAAAACCACATAGCATAAATCTCTATATGTCCAAGAATCCTAAAAGTATACTAACTCAAAGGTTCCAAACACAAAAACTGACATCTAATCCCATGAGGCACACAAAGACATGTAGGAACCTACTATGCAAGCGGGAAAGTGTCATTGCATATATCATGTACAAGTTACCTTGGAAGTTAGCTAAACTCCACGGGTCCAGACTGATCTCATGCGGCCACTAGTATCCTCTCATACAAACAAGGCATACTATGGAATGCAAGGTCACAACCATGCGTTCTCTCTACTCCCATCTTAGCTTGTACAAGCATTCAAGACATGGGTGAGAACCAAAACACTTATCTTTTTAGGTTCATTCAGTTAGTATTAGGTGTGAATGTTTTCACTTATTAACCAACTTACAATGAGTTACCCTGGTAGCCTCTTAGGGCCCTGGTCCCCATTGCAAGACACTTCTCGACACTACATGAAAGTATCCTACCCTAAGCTCATGGAATCATAAATCTCAAAATGATAAAAGATAATCCATAACTAAATTATCAAATATGCATAAAAGCATCAAATCTCCATGAGGAAGCATCCATAGAAAATCATGATCACAACAGCTCTTTATTGGCAACTGAAGTATCACTGATAATCAAAAGTATTCATTGGTTCTCAATAACCAAAATATATCTCAATCATATTGATCAAAGACTCCAAAATGGTTGCGTCAAACATGTCACAACATGACATCATCAAGAATAAATCCGCATTTTGGTCCCATCATGGTGAATAGAAAATAACCAAGCATAACTGATCGATGAACCAAAAATGGTTAAGTCAAGTATCTCATACATAAGAATCTCAACTATAACAATTAGTAACTACAAACATTACATAGAGCATTCCATCACATAACCATGGTTGGGTTTATAAAGATCAAGATTAGAACATCATCATGACATCACAATCACATAACCCCCAAGCCTCTGGTAGACATCTTATAATTGGTCAACACTAGTCAACCCAAAACCCAAAACAATAGCATAAAGAATAAACAATGCAAACACATGTTTTGATTTTTCTTAATTTACAAACTTGAATTTAAATGTAGAGGTCTCAATTTATGTTTCCAAGTTTACAGAATGAATGGAGGAACATTTTGTACGTTTTCCTAACACATGTATTGTTTTGGATGGATAAAAGTTTTCCTTTATAAGTCCAAAATCCATCTTCCAATTATAATATTCATTTCAAAACGTCCCCCACCAACTACCAATTATATTTCATTATATATATTATTTAAAAATAAATAAAATTAAATCAATTGATTAAATCTTAATAGTTAATTTACAATATTATAAAATAATTCACCCTTATAAAAGATGAACCTTTATTATAAATCATTTATCAATTATATAATAATTTAAATTCATTAATAACATACTTACATCTTACATATCTATATATTTATTTATATATTTATATACATGAAATCAGTATCGACCCGTGGATTTTAGCTAACTGCCAGGGTAACTTGTACATGATAAATGCGATGACACTTTCCCACTTGCATAGTAGGTTCCTACATTTCTTTGTGTGCCTTTGGGATTAGATATCGGTTTTTGTGTTTGGAACCTTTGAGTTAGTATACTTTTAGGATTCTTGGACTTATAGATATTTATGCTATGTGGTTTTGGATAGCCTGTTGCATAGCAGAAATCATTCGTAGAGATATAGGCCTTGGTATCCCAACTATCTTCACATCATTCCCTTGGTCATCTTGGCACATAATAGTCTTCTTCCTGCAACCTATACTAGCTCTATGAGATCCAAGCCAGTCCATGCCTAAAACCACATCATAGGAACTAAGGGGTATGACTCAAAGATCCACTACAGTATCAAAGCTTCCTAAGCTAAGCCCACACTTATTAACTATAGAATCTGTGGAGACCTTAATGCCTAAGGCTAGTTCCACTTGCCAACCATGATCTTGATGAGGAAGATCCTGTAAGGAAGACTTTAGATCACCCAATTTTGTAAGAGTACACAGATGTTTTTCCAAGTGAGATTCTAGGCATGCCTCCAAAGAGGGACATTGACTTTAGTATTGATCTGATTCCTCGAGCAGAGCCTATCTCTAAAGCTCCTTATCGCATGACTACATAGGAATTGGGTGAGCTACATCTTCAACTAGAGGAACTTCTGGCCAAAGGGAGCATTCGACCTAGTGTATCACCATGGGGAGCTCTAGTGCTCTTTGTGAAGAAGAAAGATGGTTCTTTGTGCATTTGTATTGATTATAGATAGTAGAATAAGGTGACTATTAAGAATAGGTATCCTCTGCCTAGGATTGATGACTTATTTGATCAGATCAAGGGAGCTACAGTATTCTCCAAGATTGACCTTAAGTCAAGATACCACCAGCTTCGCATTAAGGAAGCCGATATTCACAAGACCACTTTTTGAACTCGCTATGGGCATTATGAGTTCACAGTGGTACCTTTTGGGTTGACTAATGCTCCATCGATTTCCATGAGTTTGATGAATGGTGTGTTTCGATCTTATCTAGACAGGTTTTTACTTATGTTTCTTGATGACATATTAATATATTCAAAGACTCAGAAGGAGCGTGAGGAACACTTGCGGTTGGTGTTGTAGTGGTTGAGAGACAATCAGCTTTATGCCAATGCAGCTAAGTGTGAATTCTTCAAATAAAAGATTTAGTATTTAGGGCATGTCATTTCAGGTGATGGTAATTCAGTGGATCCTGCAAAGATTTAGGCAATAATAGATTGGCCTACACCAACTAATGTGTCAGAGATTCATAATTTCATGGGTTTAGCTGGTTATTATCACAGATTTGTCTAGAACTTTTCTAGGATAGCACATCCTATCACTTCTCTTTAGAGGAAAGGAAAGAAGTTTGTATGGGCAGAGAAATGTGAGGAAGCTTTTCAGAAGCTTAAGGGGCTTTTGAATAGTGCACCAATTTTAGTAGTACCGAATTCAGAAGGTGATTTCATGGTGTGTACAGATGCTTCCCTTGAAGGGATTGGGGCAGTGTTGATGTAGAATGGATGAGTGATTGCATATGAATCACACAAGCTCAAGGATCGTGAGCTAAATTATCCTACACATGATCTTGAGTTAGTAGTAGTAGTTCATGCTTTGACAAGGTGGAGACATTTCTTGTTGGGGCATAGATTTGAGCTACATAGCGATCATCATAGTCTTCAATACATTTTCACTCAGCCTAATTTGAATGCTCACTAGAGGCAATGGATGGAGTTTCTATGTGAGTATGATTTTGAGGTTAAGTACATTCAGAGTAAGGAGAATGTGGTGGCAGATGCTTTGAGTTACAAGAGACATGTGGTATCATTGATAACTCTTAGTGTGGATTTGAGGAGTCAAATTCTTCAGGCACTTCCTACAGATTCTTGGTATCAGGAAGAGTGCAAAGAGATGGATTCAAGAAGACCTTTGGAAGGTAGGTTTCTAGGCTACGTTCAAGAATCGGATGGTCTTTTGAGACATTTGGGGAGGATTTATGTGCCATTACTAGATGAGCTTCACACCTTGATTTTAGCAAAGGCCCATCGTACACCTTACTCAGCGCATCTAGGTGTCAAGAAGATGAACGCTGATTTGAGATGTTTGTTCTTTTGGTCTGGGATGAAGTGAGATATTGCTGATTTTGTGGCTAGGTGTCTTGAGTGTTAGAGAGTTAAGGCAAAACATAAGCACCCGACTAGACTTTTGCAGCCAAATCTCATTCATTCTTGGAAGTGGGATATCATCTCCATGGACTTCATAGTAGGATTACCTATGATTGTTCATCGTCATGATGCAATCATGGTCACTATTGATCGGTTGACTAAGGTGGCACATTTCTCACCAATTAGGCCTTCCTACACAACAGCTTCTATAGCCAATGTCTTCATGTGTGACATTGTGAGATTACATGGTATTCCTAGAAAGATCATTTCTGACAGGGATCCTATATTCACATCTACATTCTGGACATCATTGCAGCATGAGCTTCGAGCACAGTTAAACTTCAGTTCGGCATATCATCCAGAGACTGATGGTCAGATAAAGAGGGTGAATCAGATGTGATGGATAGGCATACACATTGGAAGGACTATCTCTACCTAGTGGAGTTTGCTTACAACAATGGGTATCATAGTTCTATTTGCATGGCACCATTTCAGGAATTATATGGATGTCCTTGTCATGCACCATTGAGTTGGGACAATCTTGAGGATCGCATCCTATTGGGTCTTGAGATGCTTCGTGATATGGAGCAACAGGTAGTGTGTATCCGTGAGCACTTGACTAGGGAATATGATAGGCAAAAGAAGTATGCTGATGCTCATAAGACTGATAAGCAGTTTGCTGTGGTTGATAAGGTTTTCTTGACAGTGCATCCGCAAAAGAGTCCAATCCGATATGGAAAGGGTTCTAAGATAGCACCTCACTTTGTGGGACCATTCGATATTTTAGAGAGGATTGGCCCATTTTCTTACCGCCTTGCTCTAACGCCTAGCCTAGCTCGCATTCATGATGTTTCCCATGTTTCAGTGCTTCGGCAGTATATTCTTGATATTGTACATGTTCTTGATTGGAATGCATTGTAGGTAGAGGACATGCAGCTGGCTTTGGAGCCAGTTCATATTTTGGAGCAGCGGGAGTTGACCCTCAGGGGTCAAACCATAGAGCAGGTAAGCGTCCAATAGGAGCCTACTGATGATTCTTTAGCTACATGGGAGGATGCAGCTAGATTACAAGAGTTATATCCCTACCTGTTTGTAGGCTTCTAGGAGTAAGCTTAATCCAAGGGGGGGCCGATGTAGTGCCTACCCTCATTCACATCTTTCTGGACATATTGTTGCTATTATTATCAGACTATGTTAGACTAGATTTATGTTGATGGATTAGTGGTAGTGTTTTGAGACTGCCAGACATTATGTTATGGATTTAGTGATTTATATGATGAGATCATTTAGACTTTAGTTTTCATGTATGCATGATGATCATTACATTGCTTTCAGTTATTGTTAATGATTAGTTAGGTGGTTTATTATCTCATGTGCTTTATTATGGATACTTACCCCATACTTGCATGTGTATGGTGTGCATGTTTTCTTACTATGGCATTTCTGATATGGTTAAAGAAGGGAGTCATAGTCACCTGTTAGTTAGGATCTATACGATGCACCACTTCCTGCCATTGCTTGTTTAGCTTAGCATTAAATATATTGTATGTACATGCATGGTTTTTCTGCAGGTTGCAGGTAGCAGGTATCGACTTCCCTGAATTGCCAGGATGAGCGTACTCTATTATACTATCTCAATGATAAGAGAAGGGAGATAAATTCTCAAGTCCAAATCTCAAACCCTTAAACCAATTGTCCTAGTGAGGTAGGACAAGTATCTAGATATGTTACCCATCGAATGTGTTGGATGACATAATTTGTGATTTTTAACCCTTCAAACTGATTCAGTGTGAATTGCTCTATGATGGGTTTTCATATTTTATCTTGGAGGTCTATGGTTAATTTTCTATTAATTAAGTCTTAATAAATAGATTTAATTAATAAATTAATTATTTGAGAAAATTAATATAAAATATAATGATATTTGATATTTTGATTATATTAATTAAATGTGAATTAATTGAGGAAAGAGAATTAAATAAAAAATATTTAGAAATTAAAATTAATAATAATAATAAAATAATAATAAAGTAATAAATAAATCATAATAATAAAATTTATAAAAATTAAAATGAAAGTTATAAAGATTTAAATAGAAATTATATAAAAAAGTAAATTGGAGTTGTAGAACAAGAATTAGTATGCAAAGAACATTAACAAATAAAGTAAACATTCACAAACCAAAAACTAAATTCACATATATACTTAGACAAAGAAAGCAAACAAGAAGTGCAAACCTCACAAGAGAAAACACTCCATGCTTTCTTGATTCTATAGATGTGTCCTTTTGCTGTGGATGTATGCTCAAGATGCTCAAAAGCTGCTTCAATGGAGATGGGTAATGGAAAATTGGTAGCTTTGTGAGCTCTCAATTTGGCATTATAAGGGTAATATTGATGGCTTTGGTTCTCAAAATAGCATGGTAACTTTAGCTCAAAGATTGTTGATGAAATGGCTTGGGATGGGATTCAATTTATAGGCTAAGGGTTAGAGGGATGGAGGGCTTAGATGCAAGGATGGATGAAGGCTTAAGGAGGGCTAGGATGCACTCAAAGGAGAGCACATGGATTGTGCTTTTTTTAGCACCAATGGGAAGGTGACACTTGTCACAAGGAGGATGAGTGTGAGAGGGTAGGGTAAAGGGTTGGTTAAAGGCATGATGAGTGGGGTTGAGTATGTAAGAGGGATGTAAGAGGAATGAGTGTGGAAGAGGGAAGAGTGTGGAAGATGGGTGTAAGAGTCATGAGTGGGCTTGTAAGAGTCTTTATGTTTTGTAAGAGCACTCATGACTTAGTGGTTGGGTTTTTTGAGGGGAGACTTTGGTTTGCATTAGGAAAGTCTTAAACTTGTTTAAGGAATGTGACAACATTAGGGGGTGGATTAGGCTTGGGTTTAGGATTAGATTAGGGATGTTAGAGATGTGCAAGTGGATGGCATTAATGAGTGTGGGTGAGTTAGTGGCTAAGCTTGGTTAGTATGGGTGGATGGGGTGGATTAGGCTAAATGGAGGATTAGAGATAGGTTAGGGGTTTTTGAATTTGAGGATTTCATTTATCAAATAGATTTATTTAATAAATGGGGATTTTTGGAATTAGATAGGAGAAAAGGATTTAATTGATAAATAATAGATTATTTGATTTATCAATTAGGACTATAGATGATTAATTAAATTAATCAACTAGGGATGGCAAAAGAATAAGAATTTAATTAATGATGCCTTTAGAGATGGCTAAATTAGATTACCAAAGCAGTGTAATCAAATTTAGGTGTCTACAGGAGTTATAAGCTTGCCTAGGAGTTAACACACCTTTTCATTTCTCATATGTCAACAACACAGGGGTTAGTGCATCAATTAAGCACCTGGTGTCTACAACCCTATGAATCATCTAGAAGGTTGGAAAAGACACATGCTTAGTTGGTGACTCCTTCTAGCTATTTCTAGAGACATTCTAAGTGCTTCCCGAGAGCTCCTTATATTCAGGCATTCCTAGAAGCTTAGACATAGCATTGGGAGAGCATTTGGAGCATTGGAGGACTCGAGAACTCTGAAGAAGGGACGAGCTTGCTCTGAGGGTTTTCTGAGGAAGAGCGAATTAGCATCAGAATCTAGGTAGATTCTTGTGATTTTATTTATGTTATTTCCGCATCTTGAAATCCCTATCTTCTTCATGTCTTCCATAGGTCTTCTGAGGGTTTTCCTATTTAAATTGTATGCATTCTCAATATGGGTAGTTAAAATTGATTATATGCATAGATCTGAAAAGAACATGGGGCTAGGGTTTAAATTCATAGCCAAACCCATTAGAGAAATTATTGGGTAAATTTGAGATCAATAGTTTATAGGAAAACTCTGGAAATTAAAAACCTTTAAATAAATTGTGTAGATATAAACACGATTATTTAGACTTGCATATATATATATATATTATGCTTAATAAATCTCTGCAGATATATATATATATATACACACACATATATATATACTTTTATATATATTTAATTGGAAAAATCGAATATGGAATCACAGCTGATAATCTTTATTAAAGATCCAAATTTTGTTTGCATCTGTGGAATGCAATTTTAAATATGTAAAAATAATAATAATAATAATTTACATATTTGGTGGGGTGGAATTGCACCCCCCCGTACCCGTGCCTTTGAAATGGTCGCTGGGTACCTACCACGCAATGTACCCATGACAGTGCCATCAAGGCAACAGTCACAGGGTACCCGCGGTGGATGTCACATTGGTGACAGTCATTGATATGACGGCGGGTGCTTTTATGATTTGGCTTTTGTTTTTTTTAAAGAAAGAACATAAGCTATGAAATTCAATTTATATTTCATTTTTTTATATAAAATGTTATATTAATATATATTTATATATGTATATAAATATATATATACACATACGTATATAAATATATATTAATATAACGTTTTATATAAAAATATGAAATATAAATTAAATTTTATAGCTTACATTCTTTCTTTTTAAAAAACAAAGCCAAATCATAAAAGCACCCGCCGTCGTATCAATGACTGTCACCAATGTGACATCCACCGCGGGTACCTTGTGACTGTTGCCTTGATGGCACTATCGTGGGTACGCTATGTTGCAGGTACCCAAAAACCATTTCAAAGGCATGGGTACGGGGGGGTGCAATTCTACCCAACCCAATATGTAATTTTAAAAAAAAATTTTTTACACATTTAAAATCGCATTTCACAGATGCGAATGAAATTTGGATCTTTAATAAAGATTATCAACTGTGATTCCATATTTGATTTTTCCAATTAAATATATATAAAAGTATATATATATGTGTGTGTGAGTATATATATATATATATATATCTGTAGAGATTTATTAAGCATTATATATATATATATATATATATATATATATATATATATATATAGGTTTGAATAATGGTGTTTATATCTACACAATTTATTTAAAGATTTTTAATTTTTAGAGTTTTCCTATAAACTATTGATCTCAAATTTACCCAATAATTTCTCTAATGGGTTTGGCTATGAATTTAAACCCTAGCCCCGTGTTCTTTTCAGATCTATGCATATAATCAATTTTAACTACCCATATTGAGAATGCATACAATTTAAATAGGAAAACCCTCAAAAGACATATGGAAGACACGAAGAAGACAAGGAATGCAAGATGCGAAAATAGCATAAATAAAATCACAAGAATCTACCCGAATTCTGATGCTAATTTGTTCTTCCTCAGAAAACCCACAAAGCAAGCTCCTCCCTTCTTCAGAGTTCTTGAGTCCTCCAATGCTCCAAATGCTCTCCCAACACTATGTCTAAGCTTCTAGGAATGCCTGAATATAAGGAGCTCTTAGGAAGCACCTAGAATGTCTCTAGAAATAGCTAGAAGGTGTCACCAACTAAGCATGTGTCTTTTGCAACCTTCTAAATAAGTCATAGGGTTGTAGACACTAGGTGCTTAATTGATGCACTAACCCCCGTATTGTTGACATATGAGAAATGAAAAGGTGCGTTAACTCCTAGGAAAGCTTATAACTCCAATTTACTTTTTTATATAATTTCTATTTAAATCTTTATAACTTTAATTTTAATTTTTATAAATTTTATTATTATTATTTATTTATTACTTTATTATTATTTTATTATTATTATTAATTTTAATTTCTAATTTTCTTTTATTTAATTCTTTTTCCTCAATTAATTCACATTTAATTAATTATAATCAAAATATCAAAT
The DNA here is from genome assembly GCA_028749045.1 of Cupressus sempervirens. Lineage (NCBI taxonomy): Eukaryota > Viridiplantae > Streptophyta > Pinopsida > Cupressales > Cupressaceae > Cupressus > Cupressus sempervirens. Next base: position 946,315,941 of record CM053787.1, on the reverse strand, counting down.
ATCATGATATTTTATATTAATTTTCTCAAATAATTAATTTATTAATTAAATCTATTTATTAAGACTTAATTAATAGAAAATTCACCATAGACCTCCAAGATAAAATATGAAAACCCATCATAGAGCAATTCACACTAAATCAGTCTGAACGGTTAAAAATCACAAATTATGTCATCTGACACATTCGGTGGGTAACATATCCAGATACTTGTCCTACCTCACTAGGACAATTGGTTTAAGGGTTTAGGATTTGGACTTGAGAATTTATCTCCCTTCTCTTATCATTGAGATGGTATAATAGGGTACCCTCATCCTGGCAATTCAGAGAAGTCGATACTCGGTACCTGCAACCTGCAAAAAAACCATGCGTGTACATACAATATATAATGCTAAGCTAAACAAGCAATGGCAGGAAGCAGTGCATCGTGTAGATCCCAACTAATAGGTGACTACGACTCCCTTCCTTAACCATATCAAAAATTCCATAATAAGAAAACACGCACACCATACACATGCAAGTATAGGGTAAGTATCCATAATAAAGCACATGAGATAATAAACCATCTAACTAATCATCAACAATAACTGAAAGCAATGTAATGATCATCATGCATACATGAAAAGTAAAGTCTAAATGATCTCATTATATAAATCACTAAATCCATAACATAATGTCTGGTAGTCTCAAAACAATACCACTAATCCATTAACATAAAACTAGTCTAACATAGTCTGATAATAATAGCAACAATATGTCCAAAAAGATGTGAACGAGGGTAGGCACTACAATTATAGAGCTCGATTAACACTAAGATCTTCATTGGTTCTACTGGATAGCTCAATAGACTCTTTGACGCTTGAGCGATATAGTAAACTATCTTAGATGCTCAGTAGACACTATAAAGTTTGGCATGAACTGCACCCTAATTGTTTAGCTCAGTAGCAATTCCAACCCTTAGTAACACTACTAGATGAATTATAAGCTTGGTGGAAAATGTAGAGCATAGTAGTAATGTATCCAACTAAGTGTTAAGTCACTTATAGAAAAATTGACCTTAATGTCAACAATTTCCACCTTTGGAATTAGTGAAAAAAAAAACTTATCATACCAAAAATCTGATTTTTAAAAAAATTACAAGTCAAAAAACTTCCTTTCTTCAACTTAGTTTTAACTTAGTGCTATTGTAGCTCTGTAAATTACTCTATTTTTCTAATTTTTCATAATTACTTTTGTAAACATATTTTTTGCTTATCTATACATGTACCTTCATATTACCACTTCCGATACATACATCTCTCCCCTATACATATACATATAGTCTTCTTCTCCTTTATCAATAATATTCTCCCCTTTTTATTAGTAGACATATCTTCTCCCCCTTTTTGACATAAATGCCCAAGGTGCAAAATATTTACATGTTAATACAAAAATGTGACAAGAAATCAATGTGTACCTTCAAAATGATTGACATGGTCTTGTCCCAATTCTCTTGCAATACCTTACCTACATGCAAGGATATCTATACCTCTACTAACAGTTCCATCATGTGGTCAACTATGGACAAGTTATTATCATGGATGAGTGTCTTTGCATGTGAAATGTACTTTTACAATGCATCCATGTTTGGAATAATCATGCCCTAAATTTCTACAAGTGTGGCCCTAATTCTAGCTTCTTGCCTTAGCATATCTTCTTGTAGATCTACTAAGTATCTATTTTTTGTAACGTGTGCAGAAGTACAACTAGGATCAAGTGATAGCTGATGTGCACTTGCCTTGATATCCTCATCTATCTTGGATAAATAATCCTTAATTTCTTTTGTAAAGATAGAAATTTCAATCAATTTGACAAATAAAGAAAAAACATTATTGACAAATGTTTCCAATGTAGTGAGAATAGTAGATAGTTCTACTTGATCAATAGAAATCTTTTGTGCTACATGCTCCAAAACATTATTTTCAAAATTTCTCTCAATCCTTTGCAATAATTTTTCTTGTCCATTCATTTCTTCATTTTACTTGTGGAAAATTTCAAATAACTAATCCATAATAAGTTTTTCCTCATCAACCTCAATGTTCAAAACACCAACAAATATGTTCTTTATATCTTCAAGGACTTGATTTTTCTTCTTCTTCTCTTCTCTAAGCTTCTATTGCTTAGCCCTCTTCTTCCAAAGTTCTCCTAGGGTATCCATTTTATTAGGAGTAAGGTTAGAGGCATCTAAATTTGGAATAACAATATCCTCATCCAGATCAATGTCTTTCTCTTCTTTACCCTTTTCTATTGGAATAGCATAACAAACAATTTCTTTTCCCTTAATCAAAGCTTCAATACTTGATTGAGACCAAGCCTCAAATGTCATTGCACTAGCCATGGTGGAAACAATAGTGGAAAAAGTAGGAATAGAACCAAATGTACTAATAGTAGAAATAACATTAACAACATGCATACCTTGTTGTTGCTCAGTCAAGCCTGATGCTAGAAAGACGTTTTACTCCGTAGATGAAGTGTTAGATACTTCAATCAATGAAACACTTAGCAGAGTAATTCTAGAGATTTATTGTGTAGTTGGTGTTGTATATTTGACCTCAACCATCTTGGTAGAAAAATTCTCTAAGCTTGATTGTACTGAAGCTTTGCTTAGAGAATGAGGAAAGGAATTCCTCCATTGGCTTCTTGTTCTTCCTACTCATTGTCAACATCTCAATCTTCTATCTCATCATCTATGATTTATACTTCCTCTTCTACATCATCTTTGTCATCTACTTGCACAACAAAGTCACTAGGCTTGTGCAACCCATAGATTTTTTTTTCCATGTGGTAGCACTAGACTTCAACACAAATTTAATTTCCTTTAGCAATATTAGACATGTATTGAATTTAGATGTAAGCTTCTTCTCATTGGTTTTCAATGATTCCTTCAACTCTTTTTCACTAAGACTCAGCATAAGCTATATCAAGGTTTGTTCACTAATGTCTTTAGCAAATTTCAATGCATTATTCCATTGAAGTTTGCTTGCTTTCAAAAGTACATCAAGAACTTTCTGTGTTAACTCATTAGGTGAGTATTTGCACTTACCCAATTCTCCCATAAGGGCATCCTCAATTTTCCTTTTCTCCTCTTGGCTCTTAGGCTCAATTTCGGCCTTAGCTACTTCAAATGTGCCAAAATATTTTGCCTTAGGATCTACAAGATCATCTAGTAGAGCCTCAATGATATCTTTCATGTCATCTATGCTAACCTCATATTCTAGAGGTTTAACCCATGCCACTCTAGGCTTGGCTACTTGAATGTAGACCTTGTCACTGTCAATGTTAAAACATATAGCTTGCTCATAATTTGCTACTAGCTTCCTAGGTATCCTATATCTACTTTTCATTTTCTCCTTGAACATATCAAAATAATTATCCATGATATTGTCATAGTTTTCTCCCATCTCTACTATAAATTCATTGATTTGATACACTACTAGAGTATCTTTCTTCCATACTATAGTTCCTTTAGAGGGGAAAAACTTTTGACTATAGAAGAATAAATATGTCAAGAGAGAACCAAATGTAGATGGATTCTTCTTTGATACTTGGATGGTGTCCATGTTCTCTTAATTGATTTAGCAACAACTTGGCAAGGTTGAAGGATAAATTGCTCTTTACTACCTTGTATGCCAGGTCAACTATTGTACATTATATGTTGTAAAACCAGCTTGAGCTAAAGATTTTTTGAGCTATCACATGAATGAAAAAATTCAATTCCATGTTATTTACACCACTTAGTTTCATGCTTCTTCCATCCCATTTAGCAATAGTCCTTTTTTCTAGTTCAACCCAACCTACGATTTTTGTGGTTTTTGCTTTTTTCAATATGCACAATCGAGTAGTGTGTATCATCTTCTTAGTTATCAAAATAGGACGATCCAATGATAACTACATATTATGAACATGACACAAGATGAATTTAATCCACTTCACTTGAAAATCCCTCACATATTTAAAATATGTGTCAAACCCTTTATCTCCAAATATTTGTGCTTAGGTTTCAAAACACCATCCAGACAAAGTTTTTTGTATGCCTCATTCATCTCTAGGGTTCCAAGCTCTTTGATAGAATAGTGATAAAATGATTGAATTTCATGAACATCGAGTGCCTTATGTGAAATTTGGGATTGCACTCCAGCAAGATCCAATGCCTTTACAATTTTCATACTCAATATGCATGTGGGAGCGTTGCAATCAACTCGATGAACCAACATCTTAGAACCTTTCTTAATCTTTCTACTAGAAGATGCCATCACTTGATAGGGTTTCAAACATGGAAGAAACCTTCAGCAACTTCTTAAATTGCTTAGAGTCTCTAAATTATCTCTTTGCTATATGCTCTAAAAATTCATAGTGGAACAATACATTTGATTTCCTCCTTTAAACAAATTTTAGCCTTTTCAATTTTCATTAATACTTTGTACACATATCTACTTAGTGATAGGTTGTACTCCACTTGATTTGGTCTATAATGCTCAGAAAACACCTTTAACTCAATAAGGTCACCACCACTTGGTCTAAACTTGGTATTTGATAGAGTAACTAACTCAACATCTACATCCATAATAAGATACACAACCCAACCATGCTGGGTAAGGTCTTGCAACCTAACCTTTCTCAAAAAGGTATTGAGCTTCTATCATCACTTAGTGATCCTCATGCATCTTGAATGGTGATATGGATCTTTCTACTTGCTAGTTGGAACTGATATTAGATGACTTCTTATGAATCATAGTTGTAGTGATCTCCATAGGGAACTAAGTTAAAATGGTTGAGTCACCCAACTCATTGGCTTGGGTGTTAACAACTTCATGACTTTGTTTTGCATTCTCTACAGATATCTGTACCCATTTCTACCTCTCTTTTTTTTTCTGATGTTGTTAGCTTTAGCTTTCTTTTCATGTTCAACTCTACATTTTTTCATATAGTTCTTAGCAATATGTCCAATTTTTGTACAAATAAAACATCTCTTTGTAGTTTCTCTTTTCCTCGTGTGATGTTTTATACAAATTTCTCCAATGTGCCCAAACTAACCACAATAGTGACATCTACACCATGTATAGTAATCCCAACCAAATATTTCTTTCATAATTTGTTTTGCTAGGTACTACTTCTTGGTCTTACACTCTAATGATTTGCATCCTTGTTTGTTGCAATTGTGACACTTTCTTTCAAACTTAGGTTTCTCTTTATATCTACTTTCTTTATGACCATGCTTATTGCAATTATAATACTTTCCATTGAATTTTTCTTCAAAATGGATCCAATGCTTATTTGATGTAATACCTATCTTACCACAATTATTACAAGTAATTCTTTTGTTCTTTTGAGCTTCTTGCTGTGATCATTCACCTTCTTCTGTATATTGTAATCCATCTTTTCTTTTCTGTCTATATTGAGTATTCTCATTCAATTTATTCATGCTTACTTGTGACTTCATCATTCTCTCATTGGTTTTCTTTTCCATACTTAGATCATTTTGTAGTCTTTAATTCTTTGTGCTCAGACTGATAAGCTCTTGATTTGCATCAGTGAGTTGATCAATAAAGTCTATTTTCTGAAGGGATAGTTGATTGATTTTATTGTCCTTTTCTTCTATCTATTTTTTGGCTTTTTCCTTTTCTTCCATGACTTCACATAGTCTGATTGATTGAATTTATTTCTCTCTTTTTTAGCTTTTTAACTTTTCTTAAAGAATGAGATTCTTCTTAGGTCTTTGATTGCTAAATCAACTTCGTCTAAATTTCTTTCTTGGCATAAGTCTTCAATACTTTCTTCAATGTAGAGATTGCCATCCATTTGTGTTGCAAGATCTTTCTTTCTTTGTAATGATTTAGAGAGTTTCTCCTTTTCCTTCTTGAGTTGACTAATAACCAATTCTAGATCCAATTTTTCATTCTCAATAGCCTTTTCTATCCTATATACCTCCATTGCCTTTGATCTTTACTCAAGTTGTTTAAACTTCTTCTACAAGAACCAAATGCTCTGATACTAATTGTTGGAAATATAAGTTAGGTTAGGTTACTAAGAGGGGAGGGGTGAATCAAGAACCAATAAAACTTTAACTCACTTCACCAATTAATACTTCATATATTATTTTGATCTAATTGCATGCATGAAACAATGAAAGAAATCAAACATTCATAACACTTTGACACAAGATATGGTGACCTAGAAACCTTCCAAATAGAAAGTAAAGCTGGGGTGGGGATGATATCTAGATACTTTAGTAATGCAATATAAAGTTGGTCTGTTAAGGCTTACAATTGACCACTTCTAGAGATCTTCTATGTTAGGAGCAATAAGGACTATTAGGTCCACCTTGTTAAAGGATTTACAAACATACAGTGAAGTATGCACTTTGTTAGGAGATTTAGCAAAAGGCTTTTTAATCCACTTAGTTAAAAGATTTCATTAATGCATTTGTTAGAATGAATTATTGGCTAATCTCTAATTTGTAACTTTGATTTTCTAAATGAGAATCCTTGAATTGTAATGGTCACCTAACTGTGATAGATAAGTCTCTATATACCATATACTACTTGTAACCTTCTTTAATTGACACTCATCTCATTCATACTCATTATCATACATTCATATTAATTTTTGGATATGACACATACATTACATGTATATATCAATTTAAATAATTACTTACTGGAGTCAACTACAATACTAAATTCATTGTAATTCACAAAGTTGACCCATCATTGTAACTCAAGTTTTGAAAACAAACTCAATGATGTTATGACACTTGGTAAACATTGTCAACAATCGAAAAACTTTGGAACTCAATTGAAGTTGAATCTTGGTCCATACTAATCACTTTTAGTAGTTATAACTTGTTCAACTCTATAAGACTTGGTGAATACTAAGAAACTCAATAGATACTAAATCACTCTGTTGTCATTGCATGACTCATTCAACACTGTATTATCTTAATCGGTACTATGAGCTTGATAGACACTGTAGAACTTGGTTAATATTACAAAGCTCAATTAAAACTAATATCTTCATCACTTCTACTTGATAGATTGGTAGACTTTGATATGCTCAGGTGATATAATAAACTATCTTAGATGCTTGGTAGACATTGTGAAATTTAGTATGACCTACACTTTGATTGTTTATCTTGGTAGCAACTAAAACACTTAGTTAACACCACTAAATGAATGATAAGGTTGATAGAAACTATAGAGCTCAGTAGCAATGTAACCAACTGACTAAGTGTTAAGTCACTAATAGACAAATTGACCTTAATATAAATAAGATATATCCAATTTTGACCTTTAATAGAAGATCACAAAATACAAAATCCCTAATTTCCTCCAAATAGATATGCAATGATGATTCCTAAACTAAAAAATTCTACATCTATAATGAAATCAATCCAATCTTAGAATATTTGGAGTGTTTTGTAAAATGTTGACACACTTCTATGTGTCATTATATCCAAGATTTCTCAAGAATGAGGTCTCAAATAGCGACTCATATCTCCTTATTCATGGAGTGCAAGGGTTTGTAATGGAGGTCCTTAATTTGACCTAGCTTGTACCCATGCAAGTACATCATAAAATGAGAGATTCAAAGAGGAAAAGCAAGAATACTATTCCCCATGATCACCGAATAGGCATGCAAATGAACATGCAAGCTAATCTAAATGATAACAATGCAAAGTAGTGCAAAAAATGAAATCTAATCTATGAAATGAAATATAATAATGCAAAATCTATGAAAACAAAGATGATGCTAAGCTAATATGAAAATGAAAGGATGAAGCATGATGATGCAAGCCATAGATGCATGATAGAAGATAAGAAGATAAAAGTTGCAATTAAACTCCAATATCCATACCCTAAGGTTCAAACCCTAATGCTCAAACTCCTCCAAAATTGCTCTCCGAACCTGTAACATAACAATACTATAGCAACTAACATCTATCTCTATATCAAAATGAGAAGGAGAGGACTCCTTATATAGTCAATTGTGGAGGTGTAAGGCTTCTCACAACCAATATGAGATAATAAATTTTGATTTGTGTGAGAAAAAATTCCACCAATGAGAAAAGAGGAGTGTTTGACAAGAAAGTGGAAGGAGGAAATTAAGGAATCCCACTTAGAAATGTGTGCATTCAAGTGTATAGAAAAGGGTTTATTTATTTATTTTTTATTTAATTTATTTCCTTTTTCATTGTAAAGAGAGATTTAAGTGGGATTTTTATTAAATTAAAAAGGAATAATTTCTTTTAATTAAATAGGAGCTATTTTATTTAATTAAAAGATAATTTTTCTTTTAATGAAATAGGACTTAGATAAGATGATCAAACCTTAGGAAATATTGAAATAATTAAATTAATTACAATTTGATCAAAAAAATAATTTGAATTGATTTATTATTGATTCAAGAAATTGATAAATTGATGAATTGGGGCCTATAGTCTAGGCAACCATTTTAGGGTGCATAGATTTGCCCCTCTTTGACTAATGTGTGATCATTTTGGGAATACATGTAGTCAAAGAATGTAGTTACAGTGTGAGGTCGATTCAAGATCCCAAAACAACATAAATGTGTGGTCAACTTAGGAACACATTAAAATAATGAATACAATTTTTTATAACAATTTTGTCTTAACAAAAAAAGGTTGTCCCAAGTGAAAAAAAGATTAATAAAGCTGAATCAAGGATTGAAGTTTTATAGGTATTTCCCCCTCATGATCAAAATCAAAATGAAATAGAGGAGAAACAACAAATTGAGAAATTTGATTGAATCAAACTAAAGATAAGGTTCTTGATGTAAAATGAAAAATATAAGGATCACAAAACTAAGGTAGATCATCAACCATGAAATATTACACCCCAAAGTTGAATTAGAAGAAAAGAAGTGGGGTGAAATCAAATGGAAGATAGAAGTTTGGAAGAGGTGGAAAGAAATGGAAAGAAGAAAGAGAATTTGCCTCAAGAAAGAGAATGCCTCAAAATCAATGAACTATTTAAGATAGAAAATTTTGATTGAGTTCATGAAAGAAGATAAGAAAATGAAGATCAAGACATGAACACAATTGATTAAAAGTATACAAGAAAGATGAAGGAAAACCCTCTCAAACTCATAATGCAACAGAAAAATGCAAATTAACATGAAGTCTAAAAATGCAAGCTACATGAAAATATAAAGGTGTACTTGAAATAGAGAATCTATAACATAGGATTTTGTGCTCATCATTCATTAGAGAATGTTAAGGAAATTATTTTCATCATTGGGTCATTATTAACAGACATTGAAAAATCATACAATCATCACTAGTCACAAGCACAACTATGAAGATATGAATGTGATTTATATCAAATTGGAATGTGGAAAAATTCTAACATTTAAGCATAAAAGACATAAAGTTCAAGATGAATTTTATGTTATCTTACCAATTTAATATAGAAAAGATATGCTTGCATCAGGGGATAAATGCTAGGATGACCATAAGAATGGTTGTGCAAAAATAGGCAAGGATGATGCCTCAAATCTCCTAAGTGTTTCAAGGGGACAACAAGAGACACTCTAGATTTTCTAGACCACACCCACATGAAGAAAGAAAATAAAAAACATTCGCCATGTCCCAAGTCCTCTAGATATGCATACTAGATAGACTTATTAGACAAGAACAATCAACAAAAATCAATAACAATCAACACACAAAGAACAGATCATGACATAGCTCAAGCATTAAGTATTTGTGTTTTAAAAATTTAAGAGTGTTAATTAATATTGAGTTTTGAGGATAAGGATGAAATTCTTGCAAGTAGGCAAGATCACATGACAAAAATGGGTAAGACCAAACCAATAAGTGTTGAAAAAAACTTGATGTCAGGGGTTGTATTGAAAAATCCAATTGGGGTGATGTTGAAAAACAACATTTTTAAGGTGTCCTAAAGGCTAATGCATCCAAGGGGCCAAAGTTAACATAGTTATGCACCTTGTACAAAGATAAAGACTAATTCCAAACCAAGGAAACAAGGATAATGAGTGATGGAAATAGGATAAGTGTCAAGGACACACACTAAGAAATAGGGATACAAAGGCCTCAAGTAGCACTCATTTCTAGGTTTTCACCACTTGTATCTTATTGCAATGTTTTTTTTTTTTTTTTTTTTAAAACTATATCATTTTTTTGGAGATACATGAAAGTTCCTATTGCTAGGTTTTCACTAAGATGACCATTTTGTTTAGGACTTTTTCAAATTTTAGAAGTTTCGACAATATATCATTTTTTGGATTTTTTGAAATGTATATATTTTTTAGATTTTTGAAAATATCATTTCTTTGGATTTTTTTAGGATCAATAAATATATAAAAAGGATGCCCCTAGGCATAATGGATAGAACTTCTTTAGGTGCAAGACATTGATAGAATCAAGGAGCTACTCTCGCTTTTCTGTAGATAGTAAATAAGCACCAAACCCAAAAGCTGATGTAATGATGTAAGGTCTAAGAGAATTAGGTTCAAATTTCCCCTTTTGATCTCTTTTTTGCTCATTTTTAGCATTTCACATAGGACAAGATCTCCCACTTGGAATTCTCTAGGGAAAACCTTTTTGTTGACGATTTGGACATGTGCTTTTGATAAATCCTCATATGGTCAAATGATGCTTTACATTTCTCATCTAGAATTTCAAACTCTCGAAGTCTCATGGCATGGTAGTCTTCATCTATAAATAAACCTTTGAGAGAAATTCTAAGAAAAAGAATCTCAACCTCTAAAGGTAACATTACTTCAGCTCCATATGTGAGGGCAAAAGGAATAGCCCCAGTAGAAGTACAAACACGAGTTCTATAGGCCCACAAAGTTGAATTTATCTATAAATGCCAATCTCTGCCACTTTTTTGAACTATCTTATGTAGGACCTTTAGGATGACCTTATTTAATGCTTCTTCTTGACCATTTCCTTGTGGAAAGTAAATGGGGGACCAATGTTGCTTAATCTTGAATCTCTTGCAGAGTTGGTCAATGTCCTCATTTTTGAACTACCCTATATTGTCGGTTATGATCTCGGAAGACACTGCATATTGACAAATGATATGATTCAGAATGAATAGAGAGACTATTTTTCCTGAGGCAATAGAAATAGGTACAACTTCTACCTATTTATTAAAGTAATCAATAGCAATGATAATAAACTTGTGTCCACCTCATGAGTTGGGATGAATTTGCCTAGCAAGATTAATGGCACAATGCTGAAATGACCAATGAAAAATAGAAGGAATGAGCTCCCTACCTGGAGCATGTATCAGGTTACCATATTTTTGACACTTTTCACTTGACTTTGTAAAAGCTATTACATTAATCTGCATCATGGGCCAATAGTATCCCACCCTAAGTATCCTGTAGGCCATGGAAAGACCATTGGAATGTCCCCCATATATGCTCTCGTGGAGGTCAACTATGCTTCATCAAATTCTTCCTTTTCTAAGCATATAAGAAGCATTCCATCTAGACCCCTCCTCTATACATTTCACTAGAGATAAGGGAATAGTGAGAGGCATTCTACATAAGGTTTTTGCATTCGGATTAGTTAAAGGTTTCAGGTATTATACCATCATGAAGGTATGAATAAATGACATCATAATGAGATGACTCATGACCAAAAAGGCTGCAAATAAAGTGAATTTCTTGGGAATCATAAATAGGTTGATGTAGCTCTTCCACCAAGAATTGAAATATGGATTCATGTTGCTCTAATTGAAGAAGTGGAGGAAATGTAGCCATGGCATCAACTTCTTTGTTTTCTACTTGAAGGATTTGCTGAAACATAACAAATGTGAAATATCATCATCTCAAGGAATCAACCATCTTCTTGTAAGGTACCAATTTATCATTGACTTGGTTTATTATTAGCTGTGGATCCCAATAAATGTGTAACTCTATGATTCTCCATTTTATGGCCATCTTAAGTCCATTTGTTAAAGCTTCATACTCAACAATATTGTTTATACATGGGAATAATAACTTGTAAGATTTAGGAATCATGTACCATGAGGAGAAACAAACAACACACTAGCTCCTGAACCATGTTTCATAAAGGATCCATCAAAGAACACATTCCACATTCTTTTAGTCATATACATGAGGTGCTCATCTAGGAAATCAACTTGAATAGGTGCATTATCTTGTATTGGGAAATCAACTAATTTATCTGCTATGTCTTGTCCTTTCATCACTTTACACTCAATGCACTCTATGTAAAACTCTGAAAGGATCATCATCCATTTAGCAAGTCTACTTGTGAGGGCAATCTTACCCAGTAAATACTATATTTTCTATGAGGTGTATAGTATGCACAAGCATGTAATGCCATAACTTTTGGGAAGAAAACACAATTTCTAGGAAATATTTCTCAATATCAGTGTAGTTAACCTCATATGAAATAAGAATATGACTAATGTAGTATATCTTTCTTTCTTTTCCATGTTCATCAAGTTAAGCTAGTAATGTCCCTAAGGAAGATTTTGTCACTGAAATGTATAGAATAAGTGGTTTCCCTAGAATAGCAGGCATTAAAATTGGAGGATTTGCCAAGTACTTCTTGATATGATCTATGCTCTTTTGATAATCTTCATTCCATACACATTTGACTCCTTTATGTAAGCTCTTGTTAAAAGGTTGAGCTCTATTTTCCAACTATGAAATATATCTGCTTATGGATTGAAGGCATCCCTAAAGACTCCTCATTTGACTAATATTTCTAGGAGGTGGCATATCCATGATTGGTTGGGATTTTTTAGGGTCTACCTCTATTCCTTTTGTTGAAATAATGAATCCTAGTAGTTTTCTAGAGGTAACTCCAAATGCACACTTCTTAGGATTTAACCTTGGTTGAAACTATTCCATGTGATCTAGAATGACTTCTAAATCATCTAAGTGCATGTATCTTTTCTCAGACTTAGCCCAGGCATCATCCATATAATCTTCCATTTTTTAATTCATCATATCATAAAAAAATAGTGGTCATAGCTCATTGGTAGGTGGCTCTCACATTATTTAATCTAAAAGGCATAATGTTGCAATAATAGGTACCCCATGTACAAGTGAATGCAATCTTTTCTTCATACTCAAGAGCTATCTTAATCTAATTGTATCTAGAAAAAACCATCCATCAAGGAATAAATCTCATAACCTATGGTCATATCCACTATCATGTCTATATTGGGAAGTGGAAATTCATCCTTTGGGAATTCTCTATTAACATCTCTAAAATTTATACAAACTCACATAGTTCTGTCATGCTTGGAAACTAGTACTATGTTTGATATCCATGCGGCATAGTCAATAGTCCTTATGTATTTTGCACCAAATATTTTCTCTAATTCTACTTTCACTAGGAGGGCTATGTGAGGATGCATCTTTCTCAATTTTTTCTTAACTAGTTTGACAACCAAAGCTATGGATAAGTGATGCATGATAAGATTAATGTCCAACCCTAGTATATCTGAGTAAGTCCAAGAAAAATTTATCTTTTTTTCTATAAGAACTCAGTGTAAGCTTATTTTTCTTGTAGTGACAAGGACTAAGCCAAATGTACTATCTGTGGAGTCTCATCTATACTAAAATTGATTACTTGTGCTGGTTCAATAAGTACTGAAGATCTATCTTGAAAATAGCTAGGGAGAGAATCAAATACCTCATCCTTAGGCATCTTAGAGAGGTTTTCAACTTTGGATACATCCTTTCTTTTTAATTTTTTGGTTCTGACATTTCCACACAATGGTTTTCACCATCAAAACTCTTATTCTTTTTCTTCTATTTTCTTTTTATTTTGCGACTAAGGTATGTGATGTCTGGCTCTATAATGTTGGTAGCCAGTTCACTGGTGGAAGAAACTATGGGTTCAATGGGATTCAAGCAATAGGCTATCTCATAGTCATTTTGAAATGTTAAGAACTTAGGTTCTTGATAGCATTGGGACCAATCAATAAGGTCAAGATGAACAAGGGATAAGTTAATGATTGGTTCAAGGTTGTGAATGTGAATGGTTTTATTTTTGGTGACTAAAAAATTAGAGTCTATCAAGTAACTTCCTAAGCTACCCAAATCAAGATTCGTCCTAACAAGCAAAGAATTGTCCACTAAGGAAACATGTGAGTTTAAATCCTCTAATCCTACACATGGCTCATTAGATACCTTAGGTTGAGAACTATAAGAGTGGATGAAATCAACATCCATGTCAACCGTGGAAGGCCCTGAGAAGGAATCCAATTCATACTCATGTGAACTCATTTTTGAACTTCTACTATGGTGATTACACCATGAAGGCTTTGGATTCCTTGATGTGGAAGCTTGAATATCATCAAGGGTAACACCTTCTCTTTCTATTAAACTATCTTAAATTGATTCATTTAGTTCCACAATTGCAACTATCTCATGAGTGACTACACTATCTGAATTTTCCTAAAGGAGACTAGTGGAAGGAACCCAATCTTCACACATATCTTTCTGATTTTCCAAATTAGGTACATATTTTTGTTCATCTTTTCTATTCAACTTCTCAAGAATATGAGTATTATTCTTATTATGATTTGCAAATCCTAGGCCAACTACCTCCTTAGACTTGCATCCAAAAATAACAAGATTGAGGGGTTTTACTCTAGCATCCAATCTATGACTTAGAGGGCCATGTCTAGGATAACACATATTTTTGAAAAAATTAAACTCTCTTTTGTAGGCCTTAGGAGAGGGAGAGAAGTTCTCATTGTGCATATATTTCTTTTCTCTATAAATCTAGTTTCTAATAGCTATGTCCTCTTTCTCATCTTGAATAGGCACTAATGAATGTACAAATGTGTCAAATAATGTCATAGTTGAAGAGGAAGGTCTCATTTCTTGTAAAGGTTTTCCATAATACTAAAGGGAAGTTGAGTTGATACCCTCCCATGCTAAGGATTATTGATTTGAACCTATCTCTACATTCAACTAAAGTTGCATCAAAATCATCTGGTCCTTTATTGAGAGGAACATGAGTACTCACTAAAATTGAGTTAATAGATAAAGTATTATCCCTAGATATAAAAATCTCTATGTTTTTGTAAGGGAACTTAACACACTGATGATAGGTAGATGGCACTTGCATATCATGAATCCATAGTCTACCAAGTAACATATTATATGCAAGGGGACCAGCAACAACTATTTAAAATAAAATATCTTTCTCAATAGGGCCAATCCTAATAGGAAGGACAACCAACCCCTTTGAACTTCTTTTTGCCTCATCATAGGCTTTGATAGTGATCTTCCTTCTAGTATCTATTACTTTTTTGAATAACCCACATATTTAAGAGACTCAAAGAAAAAATATTAAGCCCAACACCCCCATCTATGAACACATGCCTAACACAGGTTTTGTGAATCATGACTTCAATATGGAGAGTAAGATTATGTGGGTGACTCAAATATTTATCATCTTCCTCTGAAAAGGTGAGGTAATGAGGGCTAGGCATATGACTAACCATGTTTTGGAATTGATCAACATCCAAATTTTTGGGAACATTCAATGTCCACAAAGCATCCTCAAGGACTTTCTTATGTCTTGAGGACAACTCTAAGAGCTCAAAGATTGAAATTTGAGATGGGGTTCTTTGTAACTGATTTCCAAGACTATAGTTTGACTGTCGGTTTGGAGATAACATTCTTAGATTTCATTTTCTTGGGCTTACTTGAATTGGGTCCTCTAATGAAAAGGGGACCTTCACTTCATGTGACAACATTGAGACTTTGAGATGACACTCTAGAGTGAGTACCCCTTAGTACCAAGACATGTTTTTCATCAAAGATAGGAGAGTCAATGTGTAGGTTATAACCATAAGGATATTTAGTTCTCATCATGTTGACATTCTCTTCTACTACTTCAAGCATGTTGACAACATTCTCTACATTCACATAGGTGTAATTGATCTTATCTTTTCCATTCTTAGGTTTATAGGTTTCCCCATTATCATACTTGGGAAAAGGTTCTTTGAATGTTGTGTGATAAGAATTAGTGTTCAATCCATCCACTCGAAGCTTACCATTCTCAATAAGATCTTGAATGATATGCTTGAGTTTCCCACAATTTTTAACATTATGTCTAATGTCATAATGAAACTTGCAATAGGCTTTCTCATCCCACCACCATGGCTTAACCTCAGGTATACAAAACTTTGTAGGATTAAAAGGATGCACCAAGTTGTGATCAATGAGATTTGTCAATGTCTCATCATATGATTCACCATATGTTGCAAAATCTCACCTTTCGCCCTTTGACCTATCTTGGTATCTTGGCTTACTTCCTTGTTGATTAGCTCTAACCAAATGAAGAACATCTTGATCATTAGATTTGGAGGAGTCCAAAACTCCATCATTGACCACTTGTTTATTTCTATTCCAATATGAATACTTTCCTTTATCTTTATTGTTGTTACTTTGACCATTATTGCTATTTTGTCCATGTTTGGCCAAAATTCTTCATTCTTACAAAATATCCTAAATTCTAAATGTTGTTTCAATCATTATGTCAAAAGACTCAAAAACCATCTTCTTAACTTCATACTACATTTCAAGAATCATGTTGCTAGTAATGATATCAATCTTCTCTTTTTTAGGGATAGTCCTAGAGTAGTGAGAAAATTTTCATCTCCATCTTTGTAAGAAAGTGACAAAGGATTCTCCTTGATTTTTCTTTGTGTTACACAAATCCAATAAAGTGATAGATCTTGAAAGGTTATATGCAAAGTGTTGAACACATCTTTGAACAAGCTCTTTGAAAGTCTTAACAGGAGGAGTTATGTTGGTGAACCATTCCATTTCTTGACCATTAAGATTCCTTGGAAATAATCACATCAGGAATGAGTCTTCATGGTATAAAACCAATGCACGTCATCACTTGGATCCCCATTCCTATCATACTTGTCATATTGAGGGATCTAAACTTTTTTGAGAAAGTCTTTCGTATCAACACTCTTACCGAAAGGGTTAGGAAACATCAAATCAAGTGAGAAGGAAGTCTTAGGTTCCTTGAACTTGTCCATCATACTCTTCACTTGATTAAACTATTCTTCCAAAGATGGATCTTGCCTCCTAATCCTTTCATTTACATCATAGTTGTAGGGAAATTTAGCACCCTTATCAATTAAATTCTTAAAGAATACATTATATATATATATATATATATATATATACTTCTCCACACACTCTTGGAAATAAGGGTCTCATTTCATTCTCATGAAATCTTGAGAGTCATGGTCAAAATTAGAACTACCTCTACCATATTGTGAACCATGATGAGCACATTGTGAAGGTTGTCTTGAAATCCTAGGAGGTGTTGGTCTCCTATAATGATTATGTCTTGAAGCACCTCTTCTTCTAGGGCTAGGAGATCATGAAGGTGTTCTTGAATGTCTTCTACTTCATGGAGTCTTAGGAGGGGTGGATGGAGGAGAGTTTTTTCCACCACCACTATGCATGTTGTTAAACTGACCATTACATTGTTGAGTCAAGATTCTATTGTGTTCTTCCTGGAAGGTTTTCCTTTCTATCTCCAAAAAGGCTTGTCTCTCCAACTCTAGGAGTCTAAGTTTCTCTTCCTTTACAACTAATCAATCTAGGAAGGATTTCTTTTCACATTCAATTCTCTTAATTCTTTCACTCATGTATCTTGAAGGCATCTTAAGTAGTGAACTTGGTCTTGAATGTCTTAAAAAGTTATTGGTATATGTTGTATTCACATGAGTGCCATGAGGTTCATCATCTTGATTTTCATGTTGTAATTATTTTTATTAATAGTCTTGCCACTTATCTCTTTCATCCCTTTGGTGTGCATCTAGATATCTAGTTGGGATAAGTGGTGAGACTAGTCAATTTTCATGAAAGGAACTACCAAGCAAAATGATATATCGATATTTTTCAAATATGTCATCAAGGAGTTCATCCATTTCTTCCCTCTCTCATCAAGTTATCATGTAACTCATATCCATATCAAAGCAAGAAGGTGCTAACGGTTTCCTCAAATAATTAAGGTTATTCTTGGGATCAAACCAAACTTCTAAATTATTCCCAGGTGATTGATCAAATACAACGTCTTTTCCCTTACATCTTTGGATAGTTTGAACTAAGGGTAATTGGTTAAAGACTACTTGAGGTCACTTTCCTTGATCTACTTGATATCTTGTTGTAATTGACATAAAAGGAAAGGTAATAGGCAATAAGATAACCCTGAGAAATGTTAGTATTAAACTAGGATAGTAAAAGCACTCACTTGTCCAAAGAGAGATGATAAGATAGAATTTTTACAATATGCATAAACCAAAACTACCATAGACATGCCCCCTACTTTGGGTGAATACCCTAGCACATAATGGATTAGGAGGATGATTTACCCAAATTATAATTAATTGAATTTTAATTTGAATAGAAGTGAATGGAAAAGAGATTACTAAGACTCTTCAAGCATGTAATGAATGAATCCAAAGGTTTATCTTCTCAACCAGGATGGTTTCTAACTCACTGACTCTAATCAAGGTCACTCATTAAATCAAAGACTACTAATTCAAGCAGTCAAAACAAAATAATCAAAGGTGAAAGAAAGCTTCCAACAATGGGGTAAGTTACCTAATCTAACCCAGATCAACCAAGGAAGACTAAAAATGACAAAATAACAAATTGAGAAAGGTTTTAACTCAGGAATTCAATTTTCTTGTTCATTTTAATTGACCAAGTAGATGCATCAATAGATTGTTATCATAAATCAAACACACAAGATAGAACTCAGGGAGTTCAAGAAAACCTCTACAAATAATAGGCAAGGGACAAAGCAACCTTGCGCATAAACAAGAATAGTTTCTTAGTATGAATTTAATCCCTAGAACCACTACTGTATATGTTCTCAAAATATTTTTTAATGAAAAACATTGTCCTAGAAAAGAAAAATTGGGTTGCACTATGGTTCTTAGCAATGGTCAACTCTACAACTCTTATTATCTCAAGTGGGAAAAATTCAATCTTGGCGCACTAGGGTTTTGACACATTTTGAGAATTTAATTAATCAAATATGCTGAGGAAATATGACAACCGAACAAAAGACTACAATGGTAGAGATTTCTTCCACAAGGATATTTATATAGGAGTTGTTGCTACCGTGGAAAAAGTGGCTACTACCACTTGAGGTTCCATCTATGTGGTTTACCCAATAAAGGGAGTGTCTACTACAATTAACCCTCTCTAACCAAGGAAGACTCACAAAATCAAACCACATGGGCACTTAGTTCATATTCAAGGATTCCAAGTTTCTTATGTGCCAAAAAGGGAACATAGAATAATCCTCTAGCCTCTTCACTCATTCAAAAATAGCAAATAGATTCATTGACATGATAATTTGAAATCACTTCACTAAGGTTTGGGAAGCCAACAACAATCACTACCAATCTCAAGAGAGAAAATAAAAGGAAATGTTAAAGACAATCCAAGTGAGACAATGAAATAATATCAAATCCTTCCCTACCTACAAGGGGATCTATTGTCAAGAAGAGCTTCACATGTAAGGAAAGAAAATGAAGCCCACTCTCTCAAGATCATCACAAATAGTGTTCATAGGGCCTAATTACTATGTGAAACATGTATGCAAGAAAGAAACTCTAGGTCCAATTTTAGAGCACCGATAGAAATGTGAATTACAAAAGCATGTAAAACACTCAAGCCAAACACATTAGAGGTTCACTTTTAATTTAAAAGTCCAGATGATATAGATATGTATAAGATTACCTTAGATCTAATGCAAAAAATGTGTATCACTCCCCTAATCTGATGAACCAAGAAAGTGCTCCAAGTAGACAAGCAACAAACTAATACAAGATAGATATGTCTTATGCAAACCCTAGGGTTAGATGTCAAACTATGATCATTAGAAGTAATAATAATAAGTAAATAACCTAAATGAAAATTCACATCATGTATTGAACCATATAAAAATTAAATGCAAGTTAATCATTAAATGCCCTTTTTTAGTTTTAATTTTTGACCTAGTCAACAAGATGGGACCTATATGCCATGATTTTAGACCCAAACCCCTAAATATAGAAAAGAGGGCCTTGTTAAAAAACCAAACCTTTTCAAAAATGTTAGAATATTAGAAAAATATTTTCATTGTGTCCTAGGAACTCATTTTCTCAAAATAGACAAGTTTTTGTAAATTGAGTTTTTGAGCCCTCATATGAGCTCTAAATTCAAAACACAAAGAAAAAACCCTATTTAGAATTCAAAGAGCTCTACAGAAATGTTGAATTTTCACAAAATGAATAGAGCTCTCTATTCATGGAGTGCAAGGGTTTGTAATGGAGGCCCTCGGTTTGACCTAGTTTTTACCCATGCAAGTATACCATAAAATAAGAGATTGAAAGAGGAAAAATAAGAGTGATAGTATCCATGATATCAAATATGCATGCGAATGAAAGTGCAATTTAATCTAAATGATAACAATGCAAGAAATGAAATCTAATCTATGAAAGGAAATAACAATACAAGATTAATCTATGAAAGAAAATATGACTCTAAGGTAATATGAAAATGCAAGTATGAAGCATGATGATGGAAGCCATAAATGCATGAGAGAAGAAGACAAGAAAATAGAAGTTACAATGAAGCCCCAATTTCCAAAACTTAGTGCTTAAACTAGGATAGTAAAAGCACTCACTTGTCCAAAGAGAGATGATAAGATAGAATTTTTACAATATGCATAAAACAAAACTACCATAGACATGCCCCCTACTTTGGGTGAATAGCCTAGCACATAATGGATTAGGAGGATGATTTACCCAAATTATAATTAATTGAATTTTAATTTGAATAGAAGTGAATGGAAAAGAGATTACTAAGACTCTTCAAGCATGTAATGAATGAATCCAAAGGTTTATCTTCTCAACCAGGATGGTTTCTAACTCACTGACTCTAATCAAGGTCACTCATTAAATCAAAGACTACTAATTCAAGCAGTCAAAAAAAAATAATCAAAGGTGAAAGAAAGCTTCCAACAATCGGGTAAGTTACCTAATCTAACCCAGATCAACCAAGGAAGACTAAAAATGACAAAATAACAAATTGAGAAAGGTTTTAACTCAGGAATTCAATTTTCTTGTTCATTTTAATTGACCAAGTAGATGCATCAATAGATTGTTATCATAAATCAAACACACAAGATAGAACTCAGGGAGTTCAAGAAAACCTCTACAAATAATAGGCAAGGGACAAAGCAACCTTGCGCATAAACAAGAATAGTTTCTTAGTATGAATTTAATCCCTAGAACCACTACTGTATATGTTCTCAAAATATTTTTTAATGAAAAACATTGTCCTAGAAAAGAAAAATTGGGTTGCACTATGGTTCTTAGCAATGGTCAACTCTACAACTCTTATTATCTCAAGTGGGAAAAATTCAATCTTGGCGCACTAGGGTTTTGACACATTTTGAGAATTTAATTAATCAAATATGCTGAGGAAATATGACAACCGAACAAAAGATACAATGGTAGAGATTTCTTCCACAAGGATATTTATATAGGAGTTGTTGCTACCGTGGAAAAAGTGGCTACTACCACTTGAGGTTCCATCTATGTGGTTTACCCAATAAAGGGAGTGTCTACTACAATTAACCCTCTCTAACCAAGGAAGACTCACAAAATCAAACCACATGGGCACTTAGTTCATATTCAAGGATTCCAAGTTTCTTATGTGCCAAAAAGGGAACATAGAATAATCCTCTAGCCTCTTCACTCATTCAAAAATAGCAAATAGATTCATTGACATGATAATTTGAAATCACTTCACTAAGGTTTGGGAAGCCAACAACAATCACTACCAATCTCAAGAGAGAAAATAAAAGGAAATGTTAAAGACAATCCAAGTGAGACAATGAAATAATATCAAATCCTTCCCTACCTACAAGGGGATCTATTGTCAAGAAGAGCTTCACATGTAAGGAAAGAAAATGAAGCCCACTCTCTCAAGATCATCACAAATAGTGTTCATAGGGCCTAATTACTATGTGAAACATGTATGCAAGAAAGAAACTCTAGGTCCAATTTTAGAGCACCGATAGAAATGTGAATTACAAAAGCATGTAAAACACTCAAGCCAAACACATTAGAGGTTCACTTTTAATTTAAAAGTCCAGATGATATAGATATGTATAAGATTACCTTAGATCTAATGCAAAAAATGTGTATCACTCCCCTAATCTGATGAACCAAGAAAGTGCTCCAAGTAGACAAGCAACAAACTAATACAAGATAGATATGTCTTATGCAAACCCTAGGGTTAGATGTCAAACTATGATCATTAGAAGTAATAATAATAAGTAAATAACCTAAATGAAAATTCACATCATGTATTGAACCATATAAAAATTAAATGCAAGTTAATCATTAAATGCCCTTTTTTAGTTTTAATTTTTGACCTAGTCAACAAGATGGGACCTATATGCCATGATTTTAGACCCAAACCCCTAAATATAGAAAAGAGGGCCCTGTTAAAAAACCAAACCTTTTCAAAAATTTTAGAATATTAGAAAAATATTTTCATTGTGTCCTAGGAACTCATTTTCTCAAAATAGACAAGTTTTTGTAAATTGAGTTTTTGAGCCCTCATATGAGCTCTAAATTCAAAACACAAGGAAAAAACCCTATTTAGAATTCAAAGAGCTCTACAGAAATGTTGAATTTTCACAAAATGAATAGAGCTCTCTATTCATGGAGTGCAAGGGTTTGTAATGGAGGCCCTCGGTTTGACCTAGTTTTTACCCATGCAAGTATACCATAAAATAAGAGATTGAAAGAGGAAAAATAAGAGTGATAGTATCCATGATATCAAATATGCATGCGAATGAAAGTGCAATTTAATCTAAATGATAACAATGCAAGAAATGAAATCTAATCTATGAAAGGAAATAACAATACAAGATTAATCTATGAAAGAAAATATGACTCTAAGGTAATATGAAAATGCAAGTATGAAGCATGATGATGGAAGCCATAAATGCATGAGAGAAGAAGACAAGAAAATAGAAGTTACAATGAAGCCCCAATTTCCAAAACTTAGTGCTCAAACTCCTCCAAAATAATTCTCTAAATCTACAACATAACAATACTATAGCAACTAACTATCTATCTCTAAATGAAAATGAGAAGGAGAGGGCTCCTTATATACTCAATTGTGGAGATGGGAGGCTTCTCACAACCAATATTGGATAATAGGACCTCATCCATGTGAGGTAAAATTACACCAATGAGAAAAGAGGAGTGTTTGACAAGAAAGTGGAAACATGAAATTAAAAAATCCCACTTAGAAATATGTGCATTTAAGTTTAGAGAAAAATGATTTATTTATTTTCATTTAAATTATTTCCTTTTTTCATCACAAAGGGATATTTAAGTGGGGATTTAATTTAATTAAAAGGGAGCAAGTTCTTTTAATTAAATAGGAGATATTTTATTTAATTAATAGAGGGGTTTTCTTTTAATTAAATAAGACTTAGAATAAGATGATCAAACCTTAGGAGATATTGAAATAATTAAATTAATTACAATTTCATCAAGGAAAATGAGTTGAATTGATTAAATAAAATATTGCAATGCATTTATTTAGAAAATTTGATAAATTGAAGAATGGGGGTTCATAGTCTAGGCACCCATTTTAGCGTCCATACATTTGCCCCTCTTTGACTAATGTGTGATTATTTTGGGAACATATGTAGTCAAAGACTACAATTGATGTGTGAGGTCAATTTGGGATTACAAAACAACATAGACATGTGGTCAGCTTAGGAACACATTAGGACAAAGAATAAAATTTTGATAGCAATTTTGTCTTGACAAACACAAGGTTGTCCTAGGTGCAACAAAGATTGATAAAGCTAAATCAAGGATTGAAGCTTGATAGGTACTGCCCCCTTGTGATTGAAAGTGAAATTAAAGAGAGAAGAAATAATAAATTGAAAATTTTGATCAAATCAAAACTAAAGATAAGGTTCTTAATGTAAGATGAAAAATATAAGGATCACAAAACCAAGATAGATCATCAAGCATGAAAGATTATTCCCTAGAATTGAATTAGAAGAAAAGAAGTGAGGTGAAAGAAAATGGAAGATAGAAGTTTGGAAGAGGTGGAAAGAAATGGAAAGAAGAAAGAAAAGTTTCCTCAATAAAGAGAATGACTCAAAATCAATCAACTGTTTAAGATAGAAAATTTTGATTGAGATCATGAAAGAGGATAAGGAGATGAAAATCAAGACATGACCACCATTGATTAAAAGTCCAAAAGAAAGATGAAAGAAAACCTCTCAAACTCATAATGAAAAATGCAGAGTAACATGAAGTCTAACAATGCAAGCTACATGAAAATGCAAAGGTTTACTTGCAATAGAGCAACTATAACATAGTTTTTTTGTTCATCATTAATGAAAGAATTTGAAGGAACTAATTTTCATCATTGGTCCATTATTAATGGAGGTCAAAAAATCACACAATCATCACTACTCACAAGCACAACTATGAAGATATGAATGTGATCTATATTATATTGGAATGTGGAAAGATTGTAACATAAGTACCAAAGACATAAAGGTCAAGATGACTTTGATGTTAGCTTACCCAATTGAATGTAGAAAAACCACCCTTTCATCAAGGCATAGATGCTAGGATGACCATAAGAATGGGTGTGCAAAAACAGTCAAAGATGATGCCTCAAATCTCCGAAGTGTTTCAAAAGGACAACAAGATACACTCTAGAGTTTCAAGACCACACCCACAAGAAGAAGGAAAATAAAAATATGCTCCATGCCCCATGGTGGATGCCAAAAATGTGTACTAAAATGTTGACACATTTGTATGAGTCATTATATCCAAGATTTCTCAAGAATAAAGGTCTCAAATAGAAACTCATTGCTCTCTTTTCATCGAGTTCAAGGGTTTGTAATGGAGGCCCTCAATTTGACCTACTTTGTGCCTATGAAAGTGCACCATAAAATTAGAGATTAAAAGAGGAAAAATAAGAATGCTAGTCTCTATGATCATCAAATATGCATTCAAATGAAGATGTAAGATAATCAAAATGATAATAATACAAAGCAGTGCAAAAAATGAAATCTAATCTATGAAAGGAAATAACAATGCAATAATAATCTATGAAAACAAATATGAGTCTAAGCTAATATGAAAATTCAAGGATGAAGCATGATGATGGAAGCTATGGATGCATGAGAGAAGAAGACAAGAAGAGAGAAGTTGCAATGCAGCTCCAATATCCAAACCCTAATGCTCAAACTCCTTCTCCAAAATCACTTTCCAAACCTACAACATAACAATACTATAGCAACTAACATCTATCTCTATATCAAAATGAGAAGGAGAGGGCTCCTTATATAGTCAATTATGGAGGTGGGAGGCTTCTCACAACCAATATGGGATAATAAAGTTTGATATGTATGGGACAAAATTCCACCAATGAGAAAAGAGGAGTGTTTGACAAGAAAGTGGAAGGAGGAAATTATTGAATCCCACTTAAAAATATGTACATTCAAGTGTGATAAAAGGCTAAATATTTGTTTATTTTTATTTAATTTATTTCCTTTTTTCATCATAAATAGAGATTTAAGTGGGGATTTTATTTAATTAAAATGGAGCAATTTCTTTTAATTAAATATGAGATATTTAATTTAATTAAAAGAGGAGTTTTCTTTTAATTAAATAAGACATAGAATAAGATGATCAAACCTTAGGAAATATTGAAATAATTAAATTATTTCCGATTTGATCAAGAAAATGATTTGAATTGATTTATTAAAACATGGCAATGCATTGATTTAGGAAATTGATAAATTGGAGAATTGGGGTCCATAGTCTAGGTGACCATTTTAGGGTGCATACATGGAGAAGATTTCTTGACACCTTAAGAGTTTTGGTACCATGGTAGAATTGCTTTAACACCAAGATAGAGTTTTTGGTTTCTTTGCAACATCCCCATGACCAAATGAAAGACCAAGATAACTTCCCTAAGAGATTAAAAAGACAATTTCATTATGATTAAATAATATTATTATTGATAATAAAGATAACTAAAATATACATAATAGGCATTGTTATATAGGAAAGTAATTAAGAGACAATGATAACAACTAGAAAAAATATCTCTTGTATAAGGTGAAATTATATGTCCACCAAAGGTGGATCATCCTCCATTATATAATGATGCATGCAAAATGATGACGATGATGATGATAACATGATACATGAACTAAAGGAGGATTGAGATGTCAACTATCACCACCTAGAGTGGATGTCTCAAACACGATGTTCATAGTTGAGGTGCAAACTCCTAGATATATGAATGAGAAACTTCTCTAAAATGCATTATCCTAAGTAACATTATGTAAAGTATAATTAGTAAATATTTAATTACATCAATAATATTTAAGGTTTAATCTTAGCTTCTATTTCCAACATATACCATCGCAAAATCTTTCCTAACAATTGTTCTTTAAATTTCATTTGATGTCAAGGTTGATTCATCACCTAGGGATCAGAAAAGGATAGCACCCACCCACATTATTTGTAGGCACACCTATATCAACATTTTATATTTAAAATTAGAATGCTATTACCACAATCCCACTAGAGATATTAGGTGCGAGGCTCTTTTTCCTCTCTAGTATACATAAACTTGGGTGACCTATAGTACTATAGGTCTATATTGAGAGTTATGTTTGGCATCTCCTCTTTCTCTTATATTGAATAGTGTAGGGTGAAGATGTTTAGCTAATAAATTCATCTCATCTAGATTACACTGACTAATTGATTGCTTATATTTTTTCCTTAAACACTAGTAAATAATAATATTTATCAAATTTTAGATCTAATTATCTATATAAAGAAGACATTGAGTTTTTACTACCACATAAAAAGTAAAACATGATTGTGTTGGAGAAATCATAACTAGTTGAAATGTTTAGTAGATGTAAAAAGCTTATAAGGCAATGAGTTGAGTTTCTCAATATAAGGAAATATGGTTTTGGGTACATATATGTTTTTATAATAATTAATAATTATGATATTGCTATCATGATATGTAGTTTTTGGGTCAAACTTGTTGATCCAAGTTTCATGAGTATTGATCAACAAGAAATAATCTTTCATTAGAATAAATGGAATACGAGATTTTGATTATTTCCAATGATTATTCATGAAACATGGATCAATTAATTTGACTTTAAAAATACAATGTTGAGTCTTGATAATAGTATCATAAATTCAGATGTTGTAGAAACCATCATACTTATTAAGATGTTGTAGTGACATTAGGGCCACAAAAAATATCCCATCAGGAACAATTTTAATCCTAAGAACAAAATACTTTTCTCTTGGTTGGTTGCTATCATATATTAGATCACATATTTCACATTTTCTTATTTCAAGAAAATGTACATGTCAATATTTGGATCTTACTGACTATAAATACTACACAATCTAGAATGAAGCAAATATATAGATGTCATAGCTTATTAAGGAAATTTGTGTAGTGAATCCCTATACTATTAGTTAGTGTGATGTTGTGGTGGTCATGTAGCAAGTTATATCTAGCTATTAAAAATGACAATTATGTAGTAACAATAGTTGATACATTATGTAATTTTTCAAAGATAAATCTTCCAATGTAAAGATATATATTTTTACTTAAATTTTTTTCATTAAATAAAAATATTATAGGAGTCAATCATTCAAATAGACAAGACAATGTAGACTTAATCTTAGAGAAAAGTGAGACAATTTAATTTTTAATAAATGAAATGGACATATTCTTGTTACTAAGACAATCTTAAAAATAAAAACAATAATAGAAAAAAAAAAACACATGTACAAGAAATCATGTCAATATCAAACAAAATATTTAAAAATGATTTCTACAGAAATAAAGTCAAAACTAATCATAAATATATTTACTATAAGCATCATACTACATTTAGAAAAGGAAAAAAATATATGAAATGTAAACCTTTTGTCTCTATTCCAAATGTGAAAGGATAACAATGAAGATCAAAAGTCAGTATATGCATTGATAAGGTAAACGACCATCTAACCTGCATCAAATCTAAGATGGCGAGAATTATATGTGGGTACGTTGATGTGGACCATATGAAAACTGCATTTGAAGCAAACATCAGTCTACTCAAATGATAACTCAAATGTAGAACTTCTGCTTTTCTGCTAAACAAGTTGAAAGCATAAAACTGATTTTCCTTATAATATCTCGTCATTATTGTTATAGAAGTCAATTGGTTGTACCTACAAACAAATGAATGATTTTTAAAGATACTAAAATTGATTGTACTGACAAACGCAATGGATGAATTCCAGTTTTTGACTAGATGTTGTCCCGCTACTAATTTGAATGCAAGCATCAAAATTTTCAATTGCACATGATAAGACAATAGAACAGAATCTCTATGTTAGTTTTCCCTTCACTTCACGCATTTAAGACAAACAATTTTTCCTGCTATTTGGGAGAATTTCTAGGTTGATTGTATAGTTATAGAGTCATCAGCAATCTGTCATAAGTTCAAAGAAGTCTTCGCATGATGGAGATGAGAGTGTTTTACGCCATGCGGGAAGACCACATTATGTTTTAGGTCAAGAAAGCAACACCCATTGAGTGGAAGAGCTGTTGTTCATTCATATTCCCCACTTGAAGAATAACTTGGATTGTACGTACTATATGAGATGACTACTATATTTGTAGTTTAAATTGGTTCTAGGTTTATTCTTATAAAGATTTTTTCATTATTGAGTTTTTTAATGTTTAACGATGATTTTTCATAGAAAATTTGTTATGTTAAAATTAATAGATTAGATTTTAATACTTCAAAAGTGCTCTCTTTAAATATGATTTTATTTGAGGGATGCATTTTGATTTCTAGTTAGCTTACTTATATGACAACATGATTTCCATTGGCACCCTGACATTACATACACATTAAACATATAATATATTTAAAATTATTTAAATAATAGTTATGTTTATCATTTATTATAATTATTATTACGAAAAAGTAAATTATATCATAGAATTCTTACAAAATTTATCTTATCAAAATCCTTTCTACAATATAAGATTTGGATGAGACATCAATATTCAACATTCTCTTGTTTTACAAGTATTGTTTATGTCAAAATTCATCTCTCCACTTCAAATATTTCAAACATGTTTGATGGTACATAGTTGTTATATGATTAATGTATATTTATTGTCAAATATGGATTTAGACTAACTTCTTATAAAAAATAATTTTCTTTTTGAGTATAATAATATTTAAGAGTGAAAGTTCAAAAAAAGAAAACTTATTTATTGTATTCTAAGTATATTTTTTAATAGAACAAGACTATTCATCAAAAAAAAAAAAAAAAAACTTGTGATAGTACTAATAATGTGATGTCCTTCAAAAATAATCATAGTTGTAGAAATTTTCTTCAATCACACTATCATTGTGATTTGTGTTGACTTCCGCTAAATTATATCAATATTTTGTCAATTACATCCAATAAATTATTTTATCACTTTTTTGTATTGCATAATTTATTTAAAATAAAGTTAATATAATAACTTATCAATGATGAAAATAAAAGGTGGAAGATAAAAATTAAACCTCATTAGAGTATTTACAATAGAATTTGATTTATAAGTTTAATAACCAACGTAATTGATAGATGACATCAATACACAACTGTGTAATGAGGATATAGGATTTTGTCTAGTTATACAATGATTAATTATTGTACCTATATGCAATATACACGTCTAATTGGTCATTCCATAATACATTTAGATACATTACTATAATTGGTGTTTGTAATTAGATTTCAGTAACAAATATTATCTCTAAGGAATTGGAAGAATAAGTAATTTTATTGAAGAAGTTGTCTTATTCAATGCTTTGACCATTCATCAATAATTATAAACAATTATTTTTATTTTGGTGGTGACTTTGCCAATGGAATTTAATCTTTCCACATAAGTCAAATATTTTTGCCTACAATTTCTCAGGCCTGAATTAGTCAATGGATACATTCACTAATATGTGGTAGATATTTAACTTAGATTATATGTTAAGTACATATACTTGACACATGTCTCTATTTCAAAGACTTTTCAAGTAAATTTTGATCCTTTTAATCTTTGATCTAAAATACATTTGAATGTGGATAGGTGTCATTATTCTAAAGACTTTCTACAAAACTTGTTGTCCTTTAATATTTTGGCCTAAAATATGCTTTATACTATTGATTTCTACGATCATTTTAGATGATATAAAATCATAGTTTATAGGTATTTGTACTTTTGGTTGTGAATCTCATCAATGCTTATAAATTTGCCAAGGTTTTACAAAATTTTCATATAATGAAAACAAAATCACCAATAAAATTAATTTTTTTCCTAATATGAAAAAAAAAAAATCCAATAGAAATTAATTTTTCCCATAAAATGATGTTGGATTCAACATGATTTTATACCTCTTTTCCCAAAGGTGTGTTTCTTAAAGTTATCCCTAGTATGCGCTATTGTGTTAGTTCAATATTGCCAATCCTAAGGGTTGGATTTGCCTTGGATATCCAACCCAAAGGCTTGGACATCTAAAATAGGTTCAAGATGTGATTTCCAACAAGTATAATAAATACACATGGATTTACTTGTGTGGTGTCCATTAGGTTTACTTGTGGGCATATAACACGAGAATCGGGTTAAATAAGACTATTTATCTCCTTGTTAGCTATCTAACCATATAATTTTTATTGAATTTGGACTTTGTTAAGCCTTTCATCACTAATTTTTTATCAATGTATGTCCACTTTTTGTCAAAAATCAACTTATAGTATTTTGGGGATAGATTCTCACTCTTTCATCATTTCTTGCAACAAGTTACTTTTCTAGAAACTAGAGTCCATTCTATGCACTTTAAAGAAAGGATTTTTTTTTAAAAAATAATGTCAACTAGTCTTCAATGATTTCTAGGGGTGCTACAACAAAATTTCACATTTCTGAGATGACTCCACTTTAAAAATTCATAATAAATCAAATATAGAGTAAAAAATTACCAAAACAAATTTGACATAAAATACATAGCATTAGATAAATACTCAGTAGAGTGATTAAAAAAATAAAAAAATAAAAAAAATGGTTTTAGGGGGAGCACACCTGACACTATGTTATAAATTTACTTAGAAAATGGGACCACTTTATGTGCTCCCCTTTTTAGAGGGAATTAAACTGCACTATTTAACAAAAAATGTTTGTAGTATAGAAACTAGATTTAGAGGCTACAAATTTTTCTTTTATCATATCTTTAAATATTGAGTCCAATTTTCTTCAATTTCTTGCTGAAGTGTAGATTTTCTAAATTCAAGAAAAAAGTGGCAACTTATTCCCCCTTTTTGGTCCCCCATCTTTGTGCACTTACCGTCAATTGAGATGTGGATGAGACAAAGTGGAGACTTTCATAAAGTAGAAACAACTTTTAGCACTTTGAGTGTTTGACCTATATTGAAAATAAGTGCTAGTACAACTAGAGATTATGCTGGTAGCAACCATGCAAGAATGAAAGAAAATAAGGAGATAAGAAGATTGAGGAAAGAATTTTTGTTAGAAATAGGGAATACCATGTGGGAGGGGGAGGGGAGGGGGGTGAATCAGTATTCTACAAACTTTAGCTAAAAATGGGATATTATTAATTGTCTTATAACTTGCATATGAAAGAAAACTAGTCATATAGAACATTAAACATAACCATGAAATAAGAGAATTCATAACACCATATTTTGTTAACTAGGGAGACCCTATTCAAGGGAAAACCCTAGGTGGGGATGGTACCCACAAAATGTTCTACTAATCAAAAAATATGGTTAAAGATGTCAACCCTATTAGGAGTTTGTTAGATGTATATATTTTCTCAATCCTTGTTATAGGACATAGGCCTCGTTAGAAGCCTCAAACCTATTAGGAGTTGTTATGTACAAATACAATATGTATCCAAGTAGAGCCCACTACTCAAACATGCAATATAAAATGTAATTCCTTGATACAAAGGATAGATACCAAAACATCTTTTCTCGCTACTGATGTCTTAAATATTTGATATAAACTTTTCTTCTCTTCACAAAAGTCACATACATCTCATCATACATTAGAATTTACATCATATAAAGTTCACATAGTCTTCCTAAGAAGCACACTTTACTTCACACTTAAAGACTTTCCTTGATACCTTTGTAATTCTCAAATTACTATCTAGTTAGCCTTCAAATTTTCACACGCTTTAGATAATATATTTTTATAACTTTTTGTCTTAGGGTTTACATCTAGGATGTATTCCCTAATTAATTAAGTAATTATTTGGTAAACAAAATAATTCCTTAATCCATATTTGTCCATTTCATGTCATACTCTATTCTTGTGTGTATATTGCAACAACTGGCAAAACTATTATATGTCCTTCTATACTGATTATACTAACTCATGCATTGGAACACATCAACCTAACACTCTATCATGTCCATAACCAATTATGCATGTTCCAATACTAACTCTGTCAACTGCACACATCAAAATTGTATCTTCTTTGCTAGACAAACTAAGTGATACTTAGACAATTTTCTAAGTATGAATGCGATAATTTGATCTTCAAGGTCTCTCTTCTTCATACTGAATATATGTTGCCATAAATGACAATGTTTAATATCTGCCTTAGCCAAATTTTCAACATTTTCCCCACTTATTAAGAGAGAAACTAAAGGTAAAAAAATGATTTGAATGTTGGACATGTCACGCATATGGTCATTATTCTTATAAGTCAAGAATACCTAAGGATGGATTTTTTTTAATAATGAGGTATACGATACAACTATGGAAAGATTTTCAAGATTGAAAGAGATGATGGAAGTGATGAAATAATATTTGCTTCTATTAAAGAAGAAATCACCAAGAAAGAATAAGATAGACAAGAAAGTGAATTAGTATCACAAGTTGAAAAGATGAAATATGATTGGATTATAAATAGTGATTGTTCTCATCATATGATGAAAGATATGAAGAACTTCATTGAATTCAATAGCTATAATGATGGAGTAAATTTTAGAGTTGGAAATAGTGTAGCCTATTATATTAAAAGAAAACTATTTACTTATCTTGATGGAAAGACTAAAAATGATGATGTTTACTTTGTTGATGGTTTGAAACATAATCTTTTCAGTGTTTGAAAACTAGTTGACAAGAGATATTTTTTGAGATTCATAGAGAAGATATGCATTATCAAGGACAAAAATAATAAGATGATTGATACTAGTAAAAGGACAAGAGGTAATGTATTTCAGTTGAGTCCTACTCAAAAGACATGTTTAGTTACTAAGGTGAATGACAGCTGGTTATGGCATAAGATATTTTATCATATAAACTTTGATAACATTGATAAATAGGAGATAATTTCCATAGCAAGTAAAATTGTGATATTGCTATTAAGATTTAACTGTGTGATTTTGACTCAAACTCATTGACCCATATTTCATGAGTAATGATTCAACATGAATCCATCTCTCATGAGAATCAATGGAACACTGGCTCAAGTGTTCCATTTATTCTCATGAGAGATGGATTCATGTTGAACCACTACTCATGAAATATGGGTCAATGAGTTTGACTCAAAATCACATAGTTAAATCCTGATAGAAAAATCACAAGTTGGCTTGCTATGGAAATTATCTCCTACTTATCAATTGATGAGCTTTAGGGGCTTTCTAATGAATGGTTCATAAGGCACAACACTTGGTCTAGGTTTTATAAATGGGGTTACAAGATTTGGGTTTAAACATGGAGGAAACTTCGTAGTTAAGTGTGCTTAGGCTGGAGTAGTACTGGGATGGGTGGCCTCCCAGGAAGTCTCTGTGTTTCACCCCTGTGAGAATCACCTAGATCCAATAAGTGCTAAGTGTTCCATTTATTCTCATTAGAGATGGATTCATGTTGAATCACTACTAATGAAATATGGGTCAAAGAGTTTAACTCAAAATTACATAGTTAAATCCTCATAGCAATATCACAATTTGATAACATTGTGAAGATAAGAGCTACATTGTTTGATAGAGGTTTTCCTAAGATTATCACGCTTACTAACATGATATGTAAGGAATGTATTATGGAGAAGAAGAAGAAAATTTCATTTTTGAGAAAGAAATTCACCACTTTAGAAGAATTTGAGATACTACACATAGATTTGAGTAGTCCAATAAAGACAAGAGCTTTCTATGGTGGAAGGTATTTTATGATTCTTGTTGATGATTTTTATATAATGTTTTTGGTAGCATTTCACAAAAAATAGTTAGAAGCATTCGACAAGTTTAAGATATTCAAGAGTAGAGTTGAAAATTAATCTAGCTTAAAGATTAAGTGTTTGAGATATGATAGAGGAGGATATTTTACTTCAAATTACTCTAAATTTTTTTTTGAAGAAGATATAATTAGGAGAGAACTCTTATCCCCTAAGACACCTGAGTAAAATAGTATAGGAGAGAGGATAAATAGATCTATAACTAAGGAAATAAGAGATGCAATGTTTGAGAATAATGGTGAAAATATTATTTTGAGAGAAGCAATACATGCATTAGTATGTAGTATGACTAGAGTTAAAATCAGAAAAAGGTAGTGGTAAGACTCCCAGTAAATATTGGTTTGGACATGCACCATCAATTATCTATTTCAATTTTTTTGAAAGTAAGTGTTATAATAAAAAGAGTTGATGATTTTGGAAATTTTGATTCAATGAGTGATGAAGGTATGGTTCTTGGATATTCATTGAAAACAAAAGCTTATAGATTTTTAATTAGAGAACCAAGACTATTATTGAGAGCACAAATGTAAGAGTTAATGAAAAGTTTAGAGTTCAAGAAATAATACTTGATTATAATTCTAATGAAGAGACTAATCAAAGGAAAGACATAGAAAATATTGTATTACTTTTATGAGATTGATAGTGATTTTTTAGATTAAGTTTCAAGCAGTGGAACAAAGAGAAGAACATAGGATTGAGCCTAGAGCAGAGATTAATGTTGAGATAGTGACACCTAACAATAACTTTGCAAAGAATCATTTTTCTAATCAAATTATTAGAAGAAAGGATTGTTGAAATCTAAGCCCAAGTTGCCTATTAGTGTCTAACACTTAAGCATCTCCAAGGAAATGTTGATTGGTCATCATTGAAACAGAGCCATCCAGAGAAGATTGAGCTACATGGGACTTGTTCATATTACATTACATGTCAAACAAGTCAAAGGTTATCGATCAACCTAGTAGAGATCGAGCTAGCATACATGCCAAGAAAAAAAATGGAGACCAAGTGAAGTAAAAGTTAACTTATGTCAAGTGAGTCATTATATGCCAAGCCTATAGAAGCTGAGAGATAGCATGGATGATAGTTATGATTGAGAGTCAAAACATTCAATTGTTGAGTAAACCAGTTTTGGCATATGAGTTTGTAATGTCACAAATACTTAGGTAAATCATTTTAGCCAACTTCTACATGAAATTAATGATAGAGATAGTTAAGCAACAAATTACGTGTATTGTCAGAAGGCATTCATACCAAGAAAATCATATTAACCAATCAAAATATTAGAATGGTAAAATGAAAAAAGGATGGAATGTAGATTGTTGATTAAGAACTAGAATCTATTATGTTTCATGTTTACATTTTTCAAAGTTTTTTTGACCTAGGATAGTAACCTACAAAGTTTAAGAGTTGTATGATCTAATGGATACATGGATAGAAAGGTTTTATGGATATGGGTCTACTAAGCATTCACAAGTTTTATTTGTACATCTGGACTTGGATAATTGACTCACACCCCCTCTCAGTTATTCTAAAAAATTCCAACAGAGGAGAGCTTAGCCCTTATTCCAACATCATTAGCCATCAACTTGGCTAATCTTCCTTTGGAAAATGTTAATCTATTGAAATGGTTTGAACTAGAACTTGCATCTACATTCAAAGAATGTCTTGTCGATTGTAGATCTAATTGTTGTTGAGTAATCAGTTCTTGATTCTCCTTGGTAAAGAATGTATCATCACATAACTTCTTGTACAAAGAATGAATATTATTTATAAGGTTCAATAAATTTACTTTCCTTATTGAAATCTTAGTAGAGACCTTTTCAATGAATTTCTTTTCAAATTTTCTAGAACTCCACTCCAACATTTCATTTGAATCAATATCAGGATCATTTATCTTTTCAACAATCTAAACTAGCTAAGGAATAATAGTAGCATTTTCATTAAGGTTTTCCACATCAAATTCTTTAAGGAAAACATATATTTAATCTCATGTAGCACTTTCTTCTATTGTTTTGACCTCCTCATCTCTTCTTGTCTAGTCCTTATTGCCAATAAATCTTACAGTGTATTCATCTTCTCATATGTCAATTTATTTGTGTCCTACATAGGAATCATAATTACTTCATCCAATTTCATTGGCTGTCTAGGTGACTAGGCTTTCTTTTTATTGCTCTTATTTCCATTGGAATTAGGAGTACTAGAGCTTGGTAATGATAATTGCATACCCTGTGTTTGAAGCTCTAGACTTGGTCTATGTATAGTGACTTGTGCTCTCTTGGAAATGCTTGGCTTATTTTCTGATCACTAAGTCTCAGTTTGTAAAATTATTTTTTGTAATCCAGTGATCATTGCACTTTCTTTCTCCTTTTTCTCTTCTTTTGTAGCTATCAAAGGTGCTTGTTCACTAGATTGATAAATTGTAATCACTTGTAGTTAACTTCCACAAATTTGTTTTCTAGCCTCACTATTTCCCTCTTGTTAAGGTTCATAGAAATTATAGTAGATTGTTTTGATAGAGTTTTGATATTCTCTCCTCCCTTTTCACCTTATTCTATGTCATTTCACTTATTGGCTTGATCTTGTTGGTCTTTCCCAGCTAGGGATAACTTTAGTCATGAATATTTTCCAAATGGTGAATTTTAGTCATCAAGGACCTTGAATTTGGAAACAAAATTTTCACTTTTGAGGTGGCCATGTCATCCATACTTTACAAAAATTGGGTCCCATTCTCATGCTAATCCCTAATAATGATACATAATTATTTTTATTTTGGTGATGACTTCGCCAATGTAATCTAATGTTTTGACACAATAAATTGAATATTTTTGCCTATAATTTTTGAGGCATGTCTTTATAGATGAGCACATTCACCAATCTATGGGAAAAATTTAATTGGGGTTATATGTAAAGTACACAAACTTGACAAGTGTTTCTATTCCAAAGACTTTCCAAGGAACTTTTTATCCTTCTAATCTTTCTCTCAAAATATATTATACTTTGGAAAAGTGTCATTATTCTAGAAACTTTGTCTAAAACTTATTGCCCTTTAACATTTTAGCTTGAAATAGGATTTATTCTATTGATTTGGGATCATCTAATGGTCATTAAAAGGGTTATTATATTTTGGATGATATAAAATTATGGTTTTTAGGTATTTTTACTTTTTCTCATTCTTTTTTTAAATAATTAAAGATTTGCCAGGGTTTTACAAAATTTTCATACAATGGAAAAAAATAGTCAGCAAGAAAACTCAGGACCAACTGCCTATATAAAAAGAATCTTTCTATAGATTTGGGACATAATAAAATTAAAAAATTTCCTATTTTGAAAAGAAAATCCCAATAAAATTAAAATTTTTTTCCCAAACTTATTGTTGGATTCACCATGATTTTATACATTTTCCCAAAGGGGGAGGGTTTCTTAAAGTTATCCCTTTTCTTGGTAAGTGTTGTCCCTATACTACCTGTCATCCTTCCTTGTTTCTCTGCACTATCCTCTTGTGCATCACCTTGTTTGTGCTTGCATTCAATTGTAAGTGTGGAGGTATTAGTTGTAGTTTCTATGGTTGGTGCACTTTCTTGGGTTCTTTCCTCAAGATAATTGTGCACTCATATCATCATAGGATTAGAGCATGGTAATGATTTTATTAAGAGTTTTAATGTCTTTCTTAGTCAATGAATTCATGTTCATAGGGGTTTCTAATAGTAACTACCTCTCAAGCTCACTTTATTATACCCTTTTTTTTTATAGTCTCTTCAAGATTTTCATGCTCACTAAATCTAACCTTATGTTTCTTCATCTTTCTTTTCTTCTTTACTAGGGATGAGTTGAAATATCATTTTACAAATCAAATTTATTTGTTAAACAACATCCACAGTTTTGTTCTTCAACAAATAAAATCCTCTATATTTAGGAAAAAATGCCTATATTTCTCCAAAAAAATAATAATCTATTCTCTTAGTAAGTTAGACATTATTTGGGCTAGAGTGGCCTCTCTGATTTTCCTTTCTATCATTATGGAAAATTTCCATATTTCTTCAATCTTATTGCATAAATCATTAGGAATATGAGGTCCTATCTCTAATGATATAGTTTTGAAAGTAGCCATCATTTCTAATATTACTTCCTCTATCTTAACCCTATCATCTTTATCTAACTTATCATATTTAATTAATTTAACTCCTAACAAAACTACACTACTCTTTATATTTTGATAAATTTCATCAATATTAGTGAGAGGTTTGTATATTTCTACCTTGAATTGACTGATGTCATCTAAATCTATCCTTTTTTCATCTTCTTCTTTCTTCTAAAGTTTCAGTCTTCTTCCCAATTTCTTTGTAGGGTCACTCAACTCTATCTTCTCATCAACTTGTTTCCTCTTCTGTGAGCTCACTCATTCAATTTTTTTCACCATAGTTTTCTTTAGTGGCTCAACTGATGTTACATTGATAGTTTCCATGGTTCTTTGTCTTGTTTTGCTTGAATGAGTAGGCCTCCTCTTTATGCTTTCCTTCATTATGGGCTCGATAATAATGATTTTTTTTCATTCTTGGCCTTAGGCTTAGTCACAACTATTTCCTTACCTTTCCTTTTTGCATCCTCTCCCTCCACCTCTTCATTTTCTTCATCATAACTAGATAGGTTTCCACCTAGACCTTGTGTAATCTACAAAGGTGTTTCTTGTTCTACTACTTGACCTAATGTCTTCTCCAAGTTCTTCACCATTTTATTTCTCTTTCTCTCCAATGGAGTAGTTTTCAATCCACAAGTGATCTTGGCTTTAGCTTGTTCACATTTTCCAAATACTTTGGCTTTCTTGTCCATTTCTTCAACTACCAATGTTGTAATAGTTGTAGATGTTTCATCAATATTGATTTCATAGGGAAATGAAATCAACCATGCTACCCTAGGTATTACAACTTGCACATATGTAAAATCATTATCAACTAAAAAGCATACATCATATCATAAAATTTCTCAACTAAGGATTTAGGAATCCTAATTCTTTTTCTCATCATTTTTTTATACTCCTGAAAATAACTATCCATTACATTATCAAAATTGTCTCCTATCTTTTGAATGAAATAGTTAATATGTTGTGTAATTATTCTTCCTTCTTCCTAGACAACATCTCCAATTATAGGTAAAGAGTTTTGTACATAGAAAAATACACAAAGAATCAGAGATCTGAACTTACACATTATGCTCTTTTCCTTCCTGATTGATGACACTTTTTCTGCCAATTGTGTGAGTTGTATCTCAAAAAGAGCATGAGAATGATCCTTCTTCACTATCTTTTAGACTTCGTCAACTAAAATGCATGGAATCATGTCCAGTCTATTGGATTGATAAAATTTGTGGGCTATCACTCTCACTATATACTCAATTTTAGGATTGAGGATTATTAAAATTGTCATTCTTCACTTGTTCAATACAACCAATGTGCTTACCCTAATTGCTTCCTTGCCTTGGCATCTCATTGTCTCCTTTCAAGAAACAATAGTATAATTGGTCACTTGATAAATGATATCCTTAGTAATCTTGGCTAGTCCATTATCCAACCATAGATGCATATCATTTATTTGGCTTATAACTATATTAATCCACTCAATCTTGAAGTTAAAAGGGAAGTCTAGGGAACAAACTAACCCTTTGTTGATGATATTCTTATTTTCATCCTTAAATTCTCTATCAATGCATAGCTTCTTATATGCTTCCTTTAGTTCATGATCACCAATTTCACTAATGTTGCATATATAACATGACCTTACATCATAAATCATAAGTACCTTCGGCGGTATGGACGAAACAGAACCTGAGGGATCTACCTTCATCACAATCTTTTATAAAACCCTAAAATTAGGATATGGACACATGACTCCTTACAAATTGAACATTTCTTAACTCTTTGCCTTGCTTCTTTACAACAAATGATGACCCTTCTACCATTTTTCTAGTTAGGGTTTGAATTTGCACTTTTGTGTAACATGGTAGTTGCAACTCTTTTCAACACTTTCACACCTTCAATCACTCTTTTAATCCCTACTTGAATGGTTTAGATGCTCAAATCCACTATTCTCCAAGAAAACTTGAATACATTATCCTCAAAATGATTTCAAATTTTCAATATATACTTCAAAATTTTAATTTTAGGGCCTCATAAATGTTTTTTACATATAGTAGGTGATATAAAACTCTCTTTGTTGCTATTGAATATCGTTGTTTTTTCATTCACTCCTTATACCGCTCAATCAATACTATAGCTTAGTCAATAATTCAACACTTTACAATATTGGTTCATGTTACTGCTCGATCACCGCTTAGTTTTACTAATGATTCTTGGCACCATCTACTGATCAAATCGATACAACTTTCTTTTGCTTATTTCATACTGTCATTTTCTCCCATTGCATGTTTATCCCATTCATATAGACTTTAATACATTCAAACTTAGGAACTGATTTAAGATGTAGCAATAAAATGTGTAGTTCCTCATACCTCTATTTTGCTAAATTTAAAGTTGAGGAATCACGCAATCTATTAGATTTGGTAATCTCAACATCACTAGCTCTAGTTCTTCTTGCTACTTTCTTCTGCCTCTAGGTATGGTTCATCTAGTTATTTTTCTTCTTTACATTAACAATACATTTTTTTTCTATGTTAGGTTCTTGAGCCCGGGTCCTACAGTCTCTACTCACATGTTCAAGTTTGCGACAACTATAATAGACTAACCTACCATTCATCCAACTCTTGTATTTTCCTCTAAAATGTGTCCCAATACAATTTTTAGATCCATGACGATATTTACCATAGTAGTGGCAAATGTACCATGTTTTGTTGTCCCAATTGATTTTGTTACCTTTCTTAAGTGCATTTCCTTGCTTCTTTGTTGTCTAACTAGGTTTCACATTGAATCTACATTCTTATACTCTATGACCATACTTATAACAATTACAATAATATCATTCAAATATGGGTGCAACTAGTGTATTAATAGCCTTTAATCTATGTTCATGTGCTTGATGTCCTTTCTTCTTGAAATTGAAATAATTACTAGTAAATTTAAGCTTAGGATTTGAGATACAAATCTTACTTCTCCATAGTTTGTTGTATGGCCTAGCTTTCCATAATGATAACATGTGGGTTCATTTTTCTTTGGCTTTGAATTCATTTTTTTCCCACTCTCTAACAATTATCCTTCAATAGATAATTGATACTTGACATAGCCTAGTCTATATATGTCATTGCGTCTTCTCTGTGATCTCATCAATTCTTCATAGTATATCAAAACTTCTTTGAGTTTTTTCAAAATTTTAATAAATTCCTTTTTAGATCTTAGTTCATTTTTCAATATGTCATTCTTTGATTTCAAATTTTCAATCCCCACATCCTTCCTATTAATTTCTTGAGTTGTGACTGATAATTGGTTGACCAAGTCTTAATTATTGTGTGTAAGCCTCTACACTTTAGTTTTCCTTTCATCAAATCTTGTATCTTGTCTTTCTCATCTTTATTCTTTTGTTTTGTCTTGACATAGTCATACTAATTGGATCTCATGTTCTCTCTTTAGGGCTCTTACTTTATCATTCAACTTGTTATTCTTCTCAAGCAGATATTCTATTGTTGCATTACTTTCACTAGAGTTTGGACCACTATTTTCAAATTGACCTTAGTGTCATGTTCCTAGTATTATTTGTCATTCTACTGAATTTCTATCTCCTTCCTTTTCTTTAAGGATTTCTTCAATTCCTATGTTGCTTCATTAAGTTTATGTAGGGAAAGTTCTATGTAAAGCTTTTGGTTCTCAGTGATCTTTGGCAACTTATAAGCCTCTATACCCAAGATCTTATCCTCTCAAGTGATTATACTTCTTCTAAGATAACTTATCTTTGATACCAATTATTTGAAGTATAATGAGAAAGAAAGATACTGAGAGGTTGTGGTGAATTAGGGTCTATAAATTTTTTTATCCCTCTTAAGACTTGTCCAATTTAATAACTTCACCACTAATTTAGATCTCAACAATATCACTAATCACATACACCATTTACTACAATGCTATACTAGACCTAGAAATGAAAAACATCC
Organism: Cupressus sempervirens; assembly: GCA_028749045.1. NCBI lineage: Eukaryota > Viridiplantae > Streptophyta > Pinopsida > Cupressales > Cupressaceae > Cupressus > Cupressus sempervirens. The sequence continues at coordinate 946,273,390 of CM053787.1, read as the reverse complement.
ATAAATCATGAAAATAGTTGTAGTAGAGACAGACTTGGTTTTCAAGAAACTTAGATGTTTTTCATCTATCTTTCCATCAATGCTAAAGGGGGAAATTGTTACCATGAATGTTGGTGATATTGCCATAGGTGATTATCCTAGCATTGATGGATCATTGGAGATATTCTCAAAATAGTTATATCTTGCATTAATGACTATGGTTTTCATTGATGTTAACATACTATTAATTATGTGAAGACTAGAAAAGTAGTTGACAAAGATAATGGTTGAGCAGTTCTAAGATTATTGATGACAATATGTGTAGTTAAGGACATGTTTTTTTTATAGCGTATATTGATAACAAGGCTAAGTGCACGTATGGAAAGTCAAATAATGGTGACAGTTACTCAATATTTATTAGAGATAGTGTTCTTATAGAGTTCCTAAGAAGCAATTTGTGACATTTGGGTTATATATCCTAATGGGGTATCTGCAAGACCATTATGGGCCAAACTGTGGCCTTAAATGGCAATGAAAAATTAGGACATCAATGTTAGTCAAATTGATGTAAAATCTTGAACTAGTTATGAACCTTATATCAAAAATTTGTAAAAGTAGAATGTGTAGTAAATTGAATGCAACTTCTAAAATACTATCATTTTTCTCCTAAAAAATAATTTAATTGGTCAAAATTTTGAATTTTAATGCAAAAGTATTAAAAAAATAAAGGAAAAATAAGTAAGTGTATTTTTGACCACCACAATCACAATCAAATGATTTATTTTTTTTATTGAGGTTCTAGATATAAGAATTCGACTCATGTTTGGATGTGATGCATATTTTTTTGTAGTTTTATTCGAAGAAAATAATTAATTTTAAATTTTCCACTACAACATTTTTTGGAATAAAAAATCTCTCGTGTCTAACCACCTTAACTCATTCAAAGCGATACAAAATTTAAATTTGTTTCTGTTCTCCTCATAGTATGGAAATCATAGAATGTGATGCATCTTTGGATTTTTATAAGGTTATACCATTTTAAAGTTATAAACTTTTTTTTTCAATCAATATGTAAATCAACACTTACAAGTAATTTCATTGGAAAATAAGTAATAACTAAACTCATAATTTAATAGCAATTATATCAATGGAAAGATGATAATTTCTTTAAGAAGCCCTTTTCATTTCATCAAATTCAAATGAAAAGTGATTTTTTTTTCATGTCACCGCTTTTTGGCCCATCATGATCATGCACACACCCATGCATTGTATTATTTTAATCAGAACCTATATTGTAATTTTAAATTTAGAAAGCCTCAAGGCCAAATCAATAATGACCTAGTATATATGAAAGTTTATTCCTTGGTTGTAAGGGTGGCATTATGGTTTTTGTGAATTAAGTATTATATGCAAGAAAGTGATTGAAGCAATTATATGTGATTTGAATGAGAAAAATAGGATATGAGATATAGTGAGCCTTGTATTGAGATCAAACAAGTATTTGGTGTTGTAGAAGCATGGTAAGAGGATAGAGGAAAGTGTATGTGCAAAAAATATTATAGAGATCAGTTGTATTTGGTATTATTCTTCAAATTAAAGAATAGTATGAAGATCAGTTGGATAGTGAGTTCAACATGATCTTTCCCTTGAAGCCATTTGGATAGTTGGCCCTTCTACCTTCCACAACTCCTAATATGGTTGGTACAATTTTTAACAAGGTTGGAATCTCCTCTGGAGGTTTCAAAGTCTCCTAATAGAAACTGACATGTACTGAATGTAATTCATTGACTCCTAAAAAGGTCCATCCTCTCACACAGAATTTGTGTATTTGTACATCATTTCATGGGTACCAACCCCACTGGGGTTTTTCCTCTAATCAAGGGTTTCTCTAGTTAAAAAATTTAGTATTATTATGCATGGTTATTTTCATATGGACATTTTTTTAATGTTGATTGCATCTTTTAGATTTAATAAGGATAATAAAAGTTATTTTGATCCTATAACTGACTCACCCCCTCTTACTTATCATTATGGAATTTACTTCTAACAAAAAAATGGAGGCTAACATTGTTGGTCTGAAGCTTGAGCTAGAAGAAATATTGATGAAGAGAAAACACATGGAGGAGACTTTGAGCAAAGTAGATGGTAATTTGATGACCTCCTAGAGGACGAGTAAGATAATGTATGTTGAGACCCCAAGTTCTATTTCTTACACTAGCTCAAGGAGATATAGAAGTAGTTAGTTGGCCTTCCTATCTTGGCCTAGATTGGTGTATTTTGTGTCCTCATTGTTTGGTTTATGATGGTGCTAGGTCTTGGTTGTGGGCAGCATCTGTTCATTCAGTTTGGTTGGTGTAGTGTTCGATGGTTGGTGCTCGCTGGTTTAGCTTACTCCTTGCTACTAGTTTATGACTTTTTGGGTTGTAGCTTGGTTTATATTTTGTGAATTTTGGAAATAGTTGGCTTTTTTGTTTTGTTTTATCATCCTGATTTGAAGTTGTTAGTTTTCTATCTCATAGTTTTATTTCTTTACTAGTTTTTTATGGTTTTGTTCCACATGTGTCACTACTTTTGACCTTACCTCTATCTCTATGGACTTGATATTATTTTTTGTGTAAATGTTCAAGCCCTATCCCACTTTAATTAATTAGAACAAACTAAGTTCTTAATAGAGTAAATATAAATAACATGTAAATAAAGTATCTATTTTTTATTGCTAAAAATATGCTTATATTCCAAGGATGGTTTGAGATTACTAATAAACAAGTGTTGCACTACTGCAGCTGAAGTCCCTTCCTAATGCAAAGATTGAAATATTAATTTAGGCATATAAATAATATCTCATTATAATCTTGATTCTTGGTGGATTGGTCCCATAAAATAGTTGTTGCATTTAGATATCTGTGCAACTCTATGTTCATTAAAAAATTGTGTTCCCTATTCATATAAGAAGCATATCCTTCAATTGAATTCTCTTGGTTCTTTGAATCATTTCATGAAGAGATCCTCCATCCATTGATTTATTGTAGTGCACATTCCAATGGTGTCATCTATGTAGATTCCATAGAAGGAAAAAAAATTCTATGCCCATAAGTCATGAGTTTCAAGATTTACTTTATGAACCCAAGCTACCTCTTTAACATCCTCTTAGCATTTTCAAAGAAAATTTATGGCCTTTATATGTACCGTTGAAGAGTGTTTAGATTATCTATTCTAAGAAGTCCACTTCTTTAGGGATAACAAGCCATCTACCAAGCTTTTCCTTGACAAACAAATTGTCTTCCATTAATCAACAACAATCATAAAAGAAGAACCCAAATGATGCATTTCTATCAACTTGTAAGTGATCACTCTACTAGGTAGTCCCAATAAAAATAAAATTATTTTGATGGTTTCCCTCTTGGTCTTTACATAATTTCTTTATCGAATCCTACACTTGTATTTCCTTTCCTACTAAGTCTTTGGCCTTACATTGAAACAATCCAAATGTGAGATTCATCGCCATGGGTTGCTTAATGGCTACTTTAAGCGAACTCTCAATATTTATTTTGGAGCACTTTTCTTAACTACGCAGTATAATTTTGATCTATAGAGTGAAGTTTTCTTCTTAGAAAGCTAGATTTCTTTGAACAAAATCCCAACATTTTCAAGCGAACACATCACAAATGCTTTTGTAGATGGAGTCGATCCAATTTTGTGTTCCTATATGAATACATAAGGATGATTTTTTTTTGCTTTGTCTATCAAATGAATGTAAAGAAGAACTTCCTTTCTATCAAGTCCATCTTGACCATAGCTACCATGTTTGAAGCCCACAAATCCACATTAAAAAAGAGTATCTCAAATATTAAAACATATTATCTAAAAAGGCCATTAAAAATATTGATAAGAAACCCAAGTAAAATTTTGAAGACAAGTAGAGAAGTGTCCCTACTTCAGATTTGCCACCCACTAAAATATTCTTTCATTTAAAAAGTTATGAAAGATGAAATAAGTAAATACTAAGCATATAATTTAGAGAAACAACAAGTATAAAATGAAGGTGTAGATTGAGAAGAATAATAAAATTCAACATAGGTGCATAAAATATGGCTATCCATAACCAATTCAAAGTACACAACCAAATGGACAAGTTGGGCATTCACAGAAAAGAAATTCATGGTTGGTACAAGAAACAATATAAGAAAAATTGATTCGAGATGTGCAATCATAATTAACCTAAAAATACATCTCACATGTCACAAAGAAAAATTGTAGATGTGCAATCCAGAAATGACTAGAAATAATTCTAGATGAAATCTAGAAATCTATAAAAAATAAGTCTTAGAAAAGGGTCTCATAACAAAATCCACTTATCTATTCCATAAATTTGCATAGAGAGCAAGAAAACACTACATATCATATGCCCACTCAAACAACAAGATTTCACAAGCACAAAGAAGATGAATATTGAAACAAGAGTTTCAACATCAAACTCAAAATCAAGATAGTAACAAGTCAATGGGAGACTGCAATGAATATTAGAACAAATCCAAGAGACATTGAATCAAAGTGCTTCTTGATATTGCTGATAAGACTCTTGGGCCTCAAAAAACCTTCTTAAACTCATTTTAGGTTCCATCTAGACAAACATTATCAAGACTCACTGTGTTTTCAATGTACTAATAGCCCCTACAATATTTTTTCCCAGCTTATACCACTTCTTCTATAAAAAATTCTTGAACCACATTATTACTATTATATTTTTAAAAATTATGTTCTAAATATATGTATTTTTAAGCTATAAAAACTTGGACTTACTACATTGGCTCAAACAACTATACAAAATAAATAAAAAGTCATTCAAATCAAATTAGTAATGCTAAAACTCATTCTCAGCTAATGGTAATAGGTTGTATAGTTCTAGGTTAAATAATAATGCCACCAAAAGACAAAATACAATATTATTACTAATAAATATATTTAAACTATGATTTTAGATTATCAAAACAAAATAGTAACATAATATAGATCTTATCATGAGAAGAGCATATTTGAAAATCATATTACATGCTACTTCATAAACTTTGGAGTAGTGCGATCATTTCAAACTAGGAAACTAGACCCCATAAATATGAAGCTCTACATGGTATGAGGGTTAGAGAATGTGAATCAAAGTATTCCATTTTGAAGTTTAAAATACCATGAAGATGTGGCTTTTCAATATTTTTAAAGATACTTGAAATAATATGAGATTAAAAAAAATTAAGTTCTTGATGGTAAATATTGTTTTGTGATTAATGAGTCACTTGATCCCCACCAACATGGGGGATATATTTTAGCCCAACTTACCTTTGAAGTGAAACAAATATGGAAGGCCCAACCCCCTGCCTTGCCACCACACTTAGATTAGCACTCTTTTGTTCTAGAAATATTTTGGATAAGGTTGACCATAGTTCTTTGAATAAGCTCATACATTCATAGCAATGATGAGGGATTGAAATAATCAACACCATACTAATGTGTAATATTGAGCACCATAGAAAACCAAAATTGGGTCAAACTAGGTGTGCCAATCTCCAAAAAGTTGCATCCAATTGATGGTTCAAGACATCATTAAATCAACATTCTTTTCATGAGGAAGACCCAGGTCAAAACTTCCAAAGACATGTTAGTTTGTAACGATGGTTTTCATATGGCTTTCAAAATTTGAGAAGAACCAAATGGGATTTTGGATTATCACATGGCTATGAAAATTTGAGAAGACCCAAATGGGATTTTGTGGACAATATTACTCACTCGAGAAAGCTAGGTAAACTCTTGTGTGGAATTTATAAAATATATTTGGTTGATGTGGAAACCCTAATTTAGGGATTGAAAAATTCAAAATCAATCAAATCAAATAAAAAAAATAAAGAATAATCTCCCACTAACTTGAACTCAAAGCCTAGAAAAATGATATTTAAAGAACTAATTTCTTCATTCTAAAATTTGCCTCCTTGTCCTTGGAAGAAACAATTTAATTGATCTCGATGAAAATAACATTCATAGAGGATGAGGTGGCCCTAGTGATAATAAAGAATTTAAACAATATTCCCACAACCACAATGATGTACATGGCCACCCCTAAGAAAATCAATTATCACATGCTTAGGGGATGAATCCCTCATTGTTAGAGATCAATTTCACAATGGATAAATTAAACAATCTCGAAACCTATTGTGAAAATCAAATATAGGGTATGCATATTTCCAAACTGTGAAAGACCAAATATAGGGTATTTGCTTGTATGGAAAATATAGCAACAAAAACAAACCATGTTGAAAGTTCACATAATGCCAACTATAAAGCTTCATGTAGCATGACACCTTTCCAACACTTCTAATTTTTCTACTAATTATTTGAGTGGAAAATAAAAAGACTACCGAGAAAAAAAGTTATAGCCAATGAAAAAAAGGAAATAAAATATGATAAATTCAAAAATACAGTGTTTAATCTATTGGTTGATAGGAAACATGGGATATAATGCACAATGCGTGGATTTCAATACACAAACTAATTGGAAACATGCACTCAAAGACTTTAGTCTCCTGCCTAATGGCAGGGACTAACAATTGTAACCAAGTTTAAGATTTTTTCCTGTAAACAAAAAGTTGAGTTTGTACTAGTAGTAAAACAATAAAATATCATAGAATTGGAAGAAAATTGTCTACATAGATGTTTTTATTAAATGTTAGAAGCTTGTCTAATTTCCCTAGGGCCATAATAGTTTCCCTTTTGTGAGTTGTCTTATAATATAACACCATAATCTTTCTAACTATTAACTTCAAGAATATGAAAAATTACTATCTATATTCATTATTATAAAGACTATATGATCTAGATGATAGAAAATAGAGGGATGTCTCTAGAAAATATGATTCTTAATCTTACTCAATCCATATACCATTAAGTAACACTAGTTGATTGGTTCTAGATAAAAGTACTTCTACATATAAGAAAATGAGTTTGTGACAATAATGATAAATGATTTTTTTTAAAAATATGACTGTATAGTTTAATTATAAAATTTAAATCATTTAATTGTTTTATTAAAATAATCTCTTTTAAATCAATTATCAGTAAAAGTGCAAATTAAATAGGAAAAGGCTATTATAAATGTGAGACACTATGGCAAACTATGGTTTTTGAGGTAACCTATGAAGTGCAAACAAATAAAAGAAGTAATTATATAAGACTGATATCAGTATCAAAGTAAAATATTTTCCAAATGATATGCTCCACATGCAAATCGAAATCAACCATTAATTATATTTCTTATATCCAGAGTAACAAACACAAAAGAAGATTCAAAGTATACACCTTTCGTCTCCATTCTACATAATAACATGACACGACTAAAGATTTGAAGTTAATATGTCCTTCGATAAGACAAATAACTGTCCAACCCATCATAGGCACCTCCACTAACATAAGATGGCCAGAAGCCTATTTTATGTGGGTACGTTAATGTGAACCATATGAAAACTACATTGAAAGAAAACATCTCTACACTCCAAGGAAAACCCTAAAAATGAAGCGTTGTAGATAATAACAAGTTGAAAGGATGAAATCGAATTTCCTTACAATATATCGTGATGACTCTAGAAGAAAAAATGTAAATAAACCTGAACTATCATAGAAGACAATTGATTGTACTGACAAACGCATTATAGATTTTCAAAGATAAGAATGTTGGAACACTGGAGTGTTTGAGTAGAGGTTGGTCCACTACTCATATGAATGAATGTTCGCTAATACGTAATCTCTATCATTCGCTTCTCTGGTACAACTCCACATTAAATCAATAATTTTTTTCCTGCAATTAAGGAAAGGTTCTTAGTTGGTTTTGTGGTTCTCATATTCGCAGACTGTCACTTCCTTAATCAATATTGTCTTCACATGTTGACCGAAATCTGTCTATCTGGGGAAAGATAATCAAATGGGTATAAACTTGTGCCAATCTTGGAGAGGAGAGAGTTTTAGGGTGTTCGAGAAGACCACATTATTCTTTGTACATCTGCTCTCCAATTTAGTTGAATGAGCTACTTTTCATTCATGTTTTTCTGAGCTGCTTTCCATTACTGTTTTCCACATCAAGGATCTCAACAAACATGGATTGTACATATTATTATTATTATTATTTGATATGGTCAATGCATATTTATTGCTTGTACATATTATATCTAGCTTCAATCTTATTAACATATTCTCATTATTATGTTTGATGATGTTTAAGAATGATTAACAAAGGTTTATTTTCTTAATATAAAAGAAATTAATAATAGTATTAAAAGTGTAATGTATTTTTTATTATGGTTGTCTTTAAGGATTATTATTGGATATTCAACACTCAATTTATATTGATTTCTATTAAATTGTCTATAATTGCATTCATATATTACTTATACATTCTTATTTAAAATTATTTCATAAACAATTATATCGATTGCTTTGTACTATTGGAATGAGAAACAAAAATTCATGTCATGAAAACAACTATAAATTTATTATATCAAAATGATGAAATTTAGTTATTGAATTCCATAATGTTTAAGAACAATTGTTTAAACTAGACAAGTTAATATAAATGATGATTAATTGAAAATAAAATTAAAAAAATGTAATTACCATTAAAATAATAATTACATCTATTTTTCATTATAATATATCTTGTATGCCCAATGTATAGTTATTTATAAACTATAAATCCTAAACATAATACACATGTAATCTCCAATATCCAAAATCAATAGTAGTGAGTAGTATACCTTAAAATGTTATAGTTATCATCAATCTAAGTTTAGCATATTGATTTTAAGGTATACCACTCACTTCAAGGTATAATATTAAACTTTATAAACTATTGATTTTGGATATTGGAGATTAGATGTGTATTAAGTTTAGGATTTATAGTTTATAAAAAGTTATATATTGGATTGAATCACATTTTTTAACTATAACAATAACTATGTTGAGAAACATCACATTTTATAACTATGTTTCTCGACATAGTTATCATCAATCTAAGTTATATGTTGAAGTAAGTGGTATACCTTAAAATGTTGAAACTTAATTTGTAAAACATACAATTGGATGTGCAAAACTATGTCATCTAGGGGACAAATTAACTCTTGTAGACTCTTTAAAATAATAATAACATTGCATAGCCTCATAGTTATATTTAGAATATATTTTATCTAAATTTTCTAATCCTCCAAATACTCACATTTTATGCTATTATTCAAATTAATATAAAAATATCTAAAACAAATTTGCATATGTAATACAACATATATTTAAATTATTAAATAAATATTTTAAAAATATACATTTTCAAAATTTCTAAAAGACATTTCTACAACAAACACTTCCTAAGTTTTGAAAAATACCAACAAAATCAAATATCTAAAAAATAGGCATAAATAAAATATTTAATAAAAAAAATCACTACAATTTTTGTACTTCACCAAATTAGAATTAAAAACTTCTAAACAACTTTAATATTTATAATATTACATGTTGTTAAGGAAAGATTTGATAAAATAGTGGAAGCAAGGAGTTGGTCTCAAATCCATAAAAGTTTGTAGAATGAGCTGTTGCACCTCTAGAAATGAGCATCTAGTCTTAAAAATTGAGTTTTGGTATTTTGGTTAATTCTCAAGGTATCCAACTGAATTCCTTGCCAGCTTTATTCCAGGAGGCTATTTCGTACTTCTCTACCCTCTTCTCTGAGGACTCTCCTCCTGCTGATAATGAAGAAAATATTATTTTGTCCTGTATTCCTTCCCTTATCACTCAGGAAATGAATGATTATCTCATGCATCCTATCTCTTTGGAAGAGCTGAAGGAGGTGGTCTTTGGCATGCCTAAGGGGAAGGCTCCTGGTCCTGATGGCTTTCCAGTTGAATTCTTTCAGGAATTTTGGGACATCATTAATCATGACTTGTTGGAGGTGGTTAAAGAATCCTATGCTAGCAAGCAGATGCTTCGAGCTTTGAACTCTACATTCTTGACTCTTATTCCTAAGAGAGAGGGTGCTAATCAATTGGAGTTTTTTAGACCAATTGCCTTATGTAATGTGGTTTACAAAGTTATTACTAAGCTGATTACTGAGAGACTAAAAAGGTGGATTCCCATTATTATCTCAGAAGAACAAGGTGGTTTTGATGCTGGCAGACAAATTTTGGATGGGGTGGTTATTGCTACTGAGGCTATTCACTCTATGGCCACTTCAAGGGAGAGAGCCATGTTTGTTAAGCTGGATATGGCTAAGGCCTACGATAGAATTAAATGGAGCTTCCTATGGAGTATTCTTCTTTCTTTTGGATTTAGCTCTGACTGGGTGAGTTGGATTATGAGTTGTGTTACTTCTGCCTCTTTTTCTGTTCTTATTAATGGTCAACCTTCACAACTATTTGGTGCTTCTAGAGGCCTCCGCCAGGGTGACCCTCTCTCCCCATATCTATTCATCATCATGGCTGAAGGCTTGGGCAGATTCATTAAGCATCAGGTGTCCTAGAATTCTATTCAAGGATGGCGCTGGGGTAATGGCTTACCTTCTTTTTCCCATCTTCAATTTGTTGATGATTCTGCTCTTGCCGATCTTGCTAGGATCAAGGAAGCTGAAGTCTTTCGACATGCTTTGGATGTTTATTTGGCAGCTTCAGGCCAGAAAGTTAATGAGAAAAAATCTTTCATTTACTTTTTTAACACTCATTATTCTATTCAGCACATGATTGTTGGTATTCTACGGTTTCAGATAGGTTCACTTCCTTTGACTTATCTTGGCATTCCTATTGCTGTTTCCAGGCAGCCACGTCTCTTCTGGCAAAATTTGATTACCAAGCTTCAGGATAAGGTAAATCATTGGACTCATAGATGGCTTTCTACTGCTGCCCAGGTTACTCTTCTTCAAGCTGTTATCCAAGCTCTTCCTACTTATAGAAGCATGGTTCATGCTGCACCTATTTACTTTCTCAAGGAGTTTGATGCTCTTTCTCGACAATTCCTTTGGAGTGGTAATTTGTGTAGTACTAAATGGAGCTTGGTTAATTGGGCAACTATTTGTAGGCCTAAAAAGGAGGGTGGTCTTGGTCTTCGATCTACTCTATTGAGTAGTCAAGCTTTGGCTGCTAAACTTTATTGGCGATGGTGCTCTGGACAACATCAACTTTGGGCTCGTATTATCACTCATAAATATTTTCATGGTGCTGATCCTTGCTCTGTTTCTGCACTTCCTCTTGAAGGTCGTGGCTCAATGGTTTGGCATACTTTGAAGACAAGTGCGATGTTGGTGAAGAGGGGTCTGTTCTGGATATGTAAAGGAGGTTCTCAAGCTTTGTTTTGATCTGATGCTTGGGATGGATTCCCTTCCATTTTATCCATATACCCTCATCTTCAGCCTCTTTGTGACTCTTTTCTTGCCGCTGGATGGGATAAAGTGGCTCATTACAAGACTCCTTATCAATTGAGACCTGTTGTTGGTTACAGATGGAAGCATTCTTCTGATTGGCCTCCTGGAGGTACAGACATGGATCGTCAGGAGCTTTCTCAAATTTTGGCCTCTAGAGAGTGTTCTTTTTTGCTTGGTCCAGATGTTTTGGCTTGGGGCAGTACCTTGTCTGGTAAATAGCATGTCTCTGCTAGGTATCAGGAGATAACTAGACAATTATTTGGGGATGCTGAGGTCCCTTGGTGGAAGCAAGTTTGTAATAAAGTTTCTTGGTCCAAGTACAATTTTTTCATGTGGCTAGTGGCTCACAACCGTTGTCTTACCTAGGATAATCTTTGTAAACGTGGATTTCAGGGCCCCTCTTATTGTGTTTTGTGTGGTAATGGAGAGGAGTCTGTCTCCCATCTGTTCTTCCATTGCTCATATTCTAATCAGATATGGCACCTTTGGTGGAGCACTTGGGGTTGCTCTTGTCGGCATGCTTCCTCTTTGCCTGAGTTCTGGGCCCGCTTGGGTAGTGCTCCCTCCAAGTCTTCTTCTCTCCATGCTGCTTGGATTACTAGCCCATCTTTCATGCTTTGGCATATCTGGTTGGAGAGGAATCGTCGCATATTCCAAGATGTTCGGCTTGGTGTTTTGCATCTTTGGTGGAAAATATCACATTCTCTTCAGGAAACTATTCTTGTGAAGTGTGAGCTTGATGGGGGTATGGATCCGGTTGATCTTGCTATCTGTAATCGCCTCAATTTTCATCTGCAGGATGGGGTTGCAGCTCATAGGTTTCCTTCTATGTCCAAGTAGCTTCACCATCAGAGGAAGGGTCGGGTTAACCAGGATGGGCACTGGACTCCTCCTCCCTGTGGAGTTCTAAAAATTAACACTGATGGTTCTTCTCGTGGGAATCCTGGTCCGGCTGGTATTGGCGGAGTGGCTCGTTGTAGTTCTGGGGATGTTAAATTTTTCTTCTCAGTTCATAAGGGTGATTATACTAACAATCTCATGGAAGCTCAGGCTATTTTATATGATGTGGAACAATGTTTCTTGTGGGGATGGAGTAAGATTATTTGTGAGTCTGATTCCCAGGTGGTGGTGAACATGCTTTCTTGGCAAGAGCTTGAGGATGTTAGTTGGCAACTGGCCACTGTTGTTAAGCAGATTCTTTTCTTCTCTTCCTCTTTTCAGTTCATTAGGTTCATGTATATTCCTCGTGAATGGAATAGAACTGCTGATTGTTTAGCCAAATGGGCTTCTAGTCATGATCTGGGTTGGAATATTAGTGATAGGGGGCAACTGTCCTTTTAGATGGTGCAAGAATTTGATGATCTTGTTGCTCAGGATCGAGCTCCTTGTTGAGCTCTCCTTGTTGTATTATTTTCTGTCTTAATAAATTTTTACCCCTCTTTTTGCAAAAAAAAAATGCCAAATCCAAAATTAAAAAAATGGGCACCAAAATATTTTTAAATGAGTATGCATTGTTTGAAAAATAGGTGCTCATTTGTAATTTATTTGAAACTTTTTTGATTGAAAATTTATTTTTAAATGTTGATGTTTTGGAAGAAATGAGCACCCATTTTATAAATTTTAAATAATAGGCACCTACTTCTTATCACTTGGCAAATAAATTTTTTACCCACCTTGATTTTAAGGTTGGAGATCAAATTGGTGGGTTAGATTCTATGGGTTGAGCTCTCAATATTTAGCTCAGGCATTGAATTGATGAGTTCAGTCCTTGCCATAATTTTTAGAGGGTCTTCAAGATTAAATTGTTTAACAAAACCAAAATCCATTTGAGTACTCATTGTCATTTTTTATAAATATAAGTTTTTTTATTATTATTTGTTTACTATTTTAGAAATGTAAGTTTTATAGTTTTATAATTTTATTTACTATTTTATTATTATTTATTAATTAAATGTGGTACTTAAAAAGAAAATAGTGAGTTAAAGTAAAATGTTCACAAATTTTTAACTTTTAAAATTTGAATTAAATTTATTTATTTGTCATCAATTAAAATAGAATTATTTAAAAATTCATTTTTTTTTTAAATGTTAAATTGTGATCAAATTATAGTACTCACACATGAAAGGTTTCAAAACCTTGAGAGGTTTCAAAATTAGTTGAATAGATAATTAAAAATTGTATTCAATAAAAAATTAAGGAAAAATATTGGTAAAAAATCATTAAACTCAATTATTGATAAAAATTCACTAGAGTCCTAATTAGCCTAAACTCAATAAATCATCCTAAGTCATTTAATTTAATTCAATGTCCTATCTCATTAAGTGAATTGAATATGTTTGCCAGTTACACATGAAAAATGAATTAGAATTGATTAAAGTAAATAAAATATTTAAATATGTCAATTATTGAATTAAGTATTCATTTGCCGAGAAAATCCTATTGAATCAGATAAATATTCAATTAGCTTCTCCAAAATTCTAGAATTGATCAAATTAATATAGAAAATAGAGTTTGAGTAAAAATGAAGGTTAGTTCTATAACATGAACTAAAAATGTAAATAAAAGAGTTAACTTCACAATGCATAAATTAAAAGGTCAAGTCAAGGGAATTGTTACATCATTTCAATAAAAAAAAGAGTCAATTAACTAAGAAATCTAATTCAAATAGACTAATGAACTCTCATATCACTCCAATCAAGGGAAGTAAAAGTTTTTCTTCCACCTCCTAAGGTAACTAATTTAAAAGTGGTGCATGTTTTGAACTCAACTCAAACTCATCCTTGGATCCTATAAAAGGAGACTTACTGATCTTCATTTCTTATGTACAATTGAAGAGTAAAGTTATAATGTTGAATTTTGTCTAGAGATATTGTGCATTGCATTTTATAGAGATTAATGCTTTTATTGAGTTCATATATCTTAATTGCATCATTATTTCAATCACAAATTTTCATACAAATTATTACATAGAACAATCTAAAAAGATACACTAGATTGCATTCATATTAAATCCTTCATTTCAATAGGGTCTATAGTCATTGAAAATTCTAAAAAATCAAAGAGAACCATATTCCTATTGACTAGAATGTGATAGGTTGATTTATCATCATTTCTTTCATGTTGTCTAATTATCTAATTTTACTAACCATGAATCTAATGAATTATTGAGGTGTTGTGTCATAGTTGTAGGCACAATTTTCACACATATTTTTGGCACCTACCATGGGGTTGAAAATAAAAAATTTAGCTCCCTTCTTGCATATTTTCATTATTATTATTATTTTTCATATAATTTTTGTGAAGTCTCTTTCAACAAAGGATCTAGGCTCACATGACAATTGAGAGCCAGAAAAAGATCACATGACACTCCATCCTAACTCACACAACACCTCCTACATGAATTTTCATCTAGACCTACATACTATTTTTAAATTAATAGTATGCCCTCCTAGGTTTGGCTTATACCTTGACTCTTTCAATGTCGAATGTGTAGAGGAACAAAAGGATGTTATAAATAGATGGGTCGGTGTATATTTTATATCTATGCCCTTTGAATTGAAAATTATGACTCCCTTGAGTTGCAAATATTGCAATAAGCTCTATCTTTAGTAGATCAGGGGTTTTGGGGGTATGCTCTTGAATAGAGAGAAATATAGGTAATAACTAGACTACTTGTAAGTACAATCAATCTAGGCCAATAGAAATATTTGGATGAGCCACAACACCCACAGATATGGCTGATATATGAGCTATCTTTCATCTTTTCTTTACTACTTCTAACTCTACCTCTACTTCTACTATTACAACTACTAGATTGAAGAAATGCATAATGGGAAAATATCATGCATGAACCCAAGTGGCTCTTTGGTCCAGTCAAAATAGCTCAACAACAATCTCCTAGTTTGCTCACTTCCAAATCCCAAAGTACATAATGCAAATCTATGCTAACAAGAGGCAACCAACAATAATAAAGTAGAATAAGACTCATTGATGCAGTGATACAAAGGCCACCCTATCAGATTACAATAATTCATAGTTTTTTCCTAACTAGATCAGTTTCTCATTAAGTCAACTCACTCCCAATGACTAGAATGAACATGCAAAAAACTATGAAATAGAATGTAGCCAAAGAAAAGAAACAAAATTTTAGATGAAAGGAAATATACAATTTTCTTGTACTGCCAACATTATACGAACACTCATATCAATATGAAATTAAAAGCATCACATAAAATTATCTTTCAATTCAAAGGAAAAACTAATGTAGAATGAAGTGAATGACATACATTCATAGTAAATCAGGTAGACATAGCTACAAATCCAATTGGCACCAAGAGTTTTCCAATCCTTTATTAATGTTTGAAAACTACATTTATAGGCCCCCTCCAAGTTTTGACTAATTACATTTCATTATATCAATGCATTTTGAACAATCATAGTCAAAAGTAGGATTGACTGTCATTCATCCATTACAAAATTATGCATGTACAAAGAATTTCGCAAAGTGGCTACACTAAATAGAAAAAGATGGATAGGGAGCGATAGTTGTCAAAATTCAGATTGAAGAGGAATCATGATGGAAAGACTTCTAATGCTCCTAATTCCTTTAGGACCCATTTAGCAATGGGAATACAAGTGGAATAGGCATTTGTATGTTCTTAAAATTTTGAATTCTCTATTTGGATGCATCAAATTGGAATTGGAATAACAATAAAATTGGAATACGTATTCCAATTTTGGCCCAAAAATGAGGATTTTCTATTCCACCTAAATAGGTGGAATAGGAATATGTATTCCTATTCCAATTTTTTTTAATTTTAGAAAACATAAATTTTTGAGTCTGTGAATTTCACATCAAATTTTGGGTGAACCAAACAAGAATAGGAATACGTAACCCCATTTTCTGGTTGAGAATAAGTATTCCTATTCCTATTTTTATATTAGAGCAATTCAGCAGACCCTTAGTTCTTCTTTGTAGAAATGACCTTGTGTTCCCTTAACACATCAAGCACCATCTATAACTAGTCTTGATAACTAGAATATAGACATTGTCAACTTTGTCTACCCAATAGTCATGGTCTTCTATCAAATCATCTACTATGATGACTTTAGATTAGAGCTTATTTGAGACTTGCATCAGAATGCCATCTATGGTAGTCACCTTTGAGATCTTTGAGTCTTGGTAGTTGATAGTACTAGTTACTTCTTGGATGAATTGTAGGAATTAGGATTTCATGCCCCTAATATCTACCAACTAATTGTTTGTAGTCACATATGAGTCAATTTGTAAACTTTTAGATACTCATAGATTTTCTTAACTACCATCTTCATTGACTCATACACATTTTTTAATTCTTTCTCAACTTTCACTAACCTCTCTTTCTTGAACTCCTCTAACTACTTCTAGTGATGCAATCACTATTCACCAATTCTAAGAATCACATAACTAATGGTAAAAATAATTTTCATATCAATTACCTCTTATAATAATGATAGCTCTATCATCATCTTATGTGATTCTATTTGCATGGAGGCCTGGTGGTTAGACATCATGTTCATCAACTTGTCCATGTCTAGCAATAGATTGTCAAGGTTCTCAATGAGAGGATATTGGATCTTCATAGCATTAATCTAGGGATGGCCAATTTTCCCAAAGTGTCTCTCCTACCATAGATTTACCAAAAAATTCTTATTTTCATGTATTGTTGGATCAAATATGTTTACGGCTGGTGATGCTTGTAGGTACAATTACAAGGGGCCCAAGCATAGCTATGATATACTCTGTTAGCTCCTTGTTGGAGGATTTCAATGCTTCCTTTACCAATTTCAATTCCTTCAATCTAGATATTTAATTCTGATATATGCGGTGTTGGCATGTATTTTCACCTTGTTTCAATCATGAATTTTTTTGTGAAAATCTAGTTTTCATTTTATGAAACTTTATGGTTTAAAATTTTCATGTGCAAAGTATTCCACTAGAAAACCCTAGTATCTTAATCTATATGCAATTTTTTCATGTTAGAAACCCTCCTCATTGTAAAATGTGTTTTACACTTTTAAAATACATCAAAAAATTCAAGGTGCAATCATGCGACCAAGATGATTGCTCTATCATGGCACAATTATGCTCTTAATCCTTTTATGGTGTGACAATGCAATACAACCAACTTTTCAGTGTTCACTTGAATGCCACAGTTTATCCTAAGTGATTATTTGAGATAATGAAGGTGTGACGTAGTTTGTAAATAGCTTTTGCAGGGTTGCATGGTGAAGTATGGAGTTAGCATTTCAAGTGGTGACCATGTGAAAAAGGACTAACACTCAGTCACTACCCTTATAGAATATCAAAGATGAGATGTGTGGAAGTTCTTGAAGGTAGTATTTTTTATAACATAAAGATTATGGTGCAATATTGTGACTAAGATTAAAGAAGTCATTTGTAGTTTCGTATCCTAAAGTTTAAATAGTCAAAGTGATGGAGCAACCTGGTGATCTCTTTGATCGTGCAGTTGCTTGACTAAGTTAGAAGTTTAATAGAAGAGTCACAGTGATGTAAAATAGTCAATATGAGGAATGAATTGTTTGATCACGTGGTCGCAAGGTCTCAAGGGTAAAGTGAAATATAAGTTGCGACCTGGAAATCAACTTTGACCATGCAATCACATGGATAAAGGAAATAATCAAATTGTATAAGATGCTCGGTCACTCAATTGCATCGTTAAAGTGATAATAAAGGATATAAGTTGTGAATGGGCGACATGTTTAAGAACCTTTGAAGTTTTGTTTGAATGTGCAGTTACATGGTTCGAAGACATGGAATAAAGTGAAGTTGCGACCTGGCAATCAGCTTTGATTGCACAGTCACATGCTTAAAGAACATAGTTAGTGAGATAGTTGTGACCTAGAGAAGGAGTCAAAATGATGCATGAAATTTTTGGTCGCATAGTTTTGTAGTTAGGACCTTAAGATGAAATGAAAGGTGTGAATCAGAAAAAAGATAAAGAGCCTATAAGGATTTCGTCATCACTCAACCACACAGTTAAAGTGATAAAAGGAAATAAAGGCAAAAACCAAGCGATCACTCAAACTTACAGGTTTCACATGGTTGCAAGCATTTAATGTCAGAACCAAGCCACGATGGTGTGACTGGTAGTTTTTATAGTTTCACAACCCATCAGAAATAGCTAAATCAAAGAGTTGCGACCATGCAATGTCATCAAGACATGAAGAAGTTTCCATAATTTCTCATTCACGTAGTTAAAAGAACAAGTTAAAGCATAGACCATGTAGCAGTGATGAAGTGAATGAGAAGGTTTCACACAATTGCAAGGATAAATGAGAGTTAGAAGATAATCTTTGCAAAGCTGTGAACAACTAATAATTGTCTAGTGTTTGCATGGTCACAACTTAAAAATTTAGCAGTAAAGTGATTTTTTTAACCTCGTGAATACTAAAAATGATGGGTACTATCTAAAATGTGTAAAAAGAAATTTTGACACTTTTTTGAGTTTTCAGAAATTCTCATGCATGCTAACTTAAAGGCACCATTAATGCTATTTCTATGCTTAACTCATATTAAAAGGTGATGTAACAGATTTCTAGTTACAACATTCACAAATTTTTAGATCCAAAAGACAATTGGTCATAAAGTTGTTTCAGAGAATTGAATTGTATAAAAAGTTTTTAGAGAAATTAAATTTAGACAAAAATGGCTCTGGAAGAGGGAAAGTTGATAGCACAAGTCAATATAGATGAGACTACTCAAGGTGCTGAGAAAGTGAAGGCAAAGCTAGCCAGTTTATATTCTAAGGAGTGTGTTTACTTTTTACTAGGATCATCCCATGCCTAGACATTCCCATATTTTCAAAGATACATATAGTTTCTATAGAGATGCAACTATGCCAAAAACTAATGGTAATGAGTTTTTCTTATATTTTTATAACAATAGGTTTTAAAATCCACCAATATGCAACCCCTAGATAAGAAACTTAACAAAGTTGATCATGCTAGAGGTGATTGTAGATGTTGACTTGGTGAAGGCCTTAGTAAAATCATATAAATTCTACAACCCATGGATTCCATAGGAAGGATATGAGTGGATAGTGCATAGAGGAGAGGGAGACATTTGTAGAAGTTTTTAACCTTGGAGGACCAATGTCAAAGATCATTGAGAAAGATAAAATGGATGAGATATTCAAGACTCAAAAGAATTTTTTCACTAGAAAGGTTATGTGAAGACATGTCCCTAAGTCCAAAAATCAGAAGGGAGAGCTCCTAAAGAAGGTAGGAGACTTCATGCCTCTAGAATTCTTTAGCAAATACTTCCAATATATTTTCTTTCGAGTAGATAAGGTGATTGGATTGGATGGCATGATCAATTCTCCTAGAAATGTATACATCATGGCCTTAGACATACAAGACTTGTACCATAATGTAGGGTATGATTTTGTGACCTACATTATAAATGTTATGCATGATGAGATCAATGTCACTCAAAGGGGAGAGATGGGGAATTCCAAATTCCACCACTACTCATTGATACACATCATTTTATACAAGAACACATGGCATATCAATCGTGATTTCATTGAAGCAACTATGGAGAATGTAGAAAACTACCAATGTAGCTATGCACCGAATTATGGCAAAGGTTTTATCCCTATTCTAATTCTATTACCTTTTATAATTACTATTTTTTTCTAATTTAAATAATGTTAGTTGATATTGCTGAGAGGGTTCCTAGGGGGGATATGATGCTAATTAGAACCTCTGCATGCCCTAATGGGGATAGAAGGTTAGGCCATGACTGGGCAAGTCTTTTTCTTTTTGACATTTTTATTTTAGGGTTTATGGATGCCCCCAACCCCATCATGTTTTTCCAAAATACATTCCAAAGAGTATAAAAACAATATAATTCTTTTGGCATTAATAATGATGAAAATGGAATACCTCAGACCTACAATAAAAAAAGGATTCCTTTGTTCCTAAGAAAATTAGAGTGGGGGATTTTGTCATAGGAAAGGATGCCACTGAAGATATAGATGAATTCATGAGTGAATTCTTATTGCCCTCATCCCTTGCTAGGACCTATGTTCCTAATGAATTGGTTAGGAATGCCCTAAAATAGATGATAAAGTTCACTTTGCCAAATATTAAACCTTGTTGGGAAGAAGATGTAATAATGAACTGCTTAGAAATAGACGACTGTAGAGATAAAATATTGAAATTCTATAACAAATTAAAAGGAGGTATAAATATGGATATTTTGTATAAGAAAACTAATAGATTGGATGCCATAGTTGTGGTAGAGCACAAGGCTAAAGATTTAGTGAAATTTCATAGGGATGAAGCCTAGTGGGAAGTTGGTCAGGCACTAGGAGATAGATTCCACAATTAGGAGCAACTTGAGGAGCAGGTGATGGATATCTAGAATAGAGTTTCTTTAGAGGAAGAAAAAGATGAAATACCAAAGGCCCTCATGGCTATGAAAAAAACTCAAAACCTACTAGGGGACCAAATGAATAATTTGTTTTCTCACCAAAATTATGTGTAGGTCAAGATTGAAGCTAAAATTGGTTGCTTAAGGCTTTACTTGGATGAAATATTGACTAACAGAAAGTGCAATAGGAGAATCAAAGTAAAGAGGAGAGCTATATGTAAGTTTCCTAATGGACAAGTAAGGCAATTTTTTTTGCCAACTCAAGCACTCCTTCTTAGACCTGCTCAAGGAGTTGTATAAGTAGTAACCTAGTTTACAAATCTTTTGCCTTAGGGTAGTGTGTATTATGCTCTTGATGGTTGGTGTCTAATGGATTCAATTTTTCTTTTTGTTGGTGGTTATTGTTGACCTTTGGTATGGTTTGTATAGCTATATCTAGTTGTTTCTCCTTGGATTGACTATTTTGATGTTGTTGGTCTTTTTATTTATACCCCAATCTATTTTCAGCCTTCTAGGCATTTGTTGGAAATTTTATTTTTGGCCTCCTAGCATATTTTGTTCTTCCATGTTTCCGTCTTGCTAATTTAAACTTCTTTTGTGTTAGTTGTAGTTTGTATGCATCGCTTCTTGGAACCTTATCTTTGTGTCTTTTGACTTGATGTTAATTTTATTGTAAGGGTTTATGCCTTATCCCACCCTACTTATTCATATCATATATTATAGATATAAATAATATAACACACACACACACACACACACACACACACACACACACACACACACACACACAGGCATGCATACACACACACACACACACACATGTAGAAATACAATATTATAGATATTATATAATACATTTTAATAAACTTTAATGTGTGTGTGTGTGTGTGTGTAGTGATTTTGATGCACTATAATATAAATATAGATTATTTCTAAAGAATTAAGGAAAATTAGTTGAAATTATTTCAATCAACAACTTAATTAAATAATTATTTTCTTCTCATGTATAGATTACCTTAAATAATTATAGATTTTAAGAGTTACTGACATAACTACACATAAAAGAAAGAACATAAAGAGGTTCATATTAGGGAGTGACTCACACTAAGCATTAATTCATAGCATGTTAGTTACATTTTATCCTACGGTCTTAGGTATGGAGTGTGGTGTTTTAGGTTGTGATGACTGATTAGGTAAAAATAGTATACTTTACATGTATCTTTATTGGGGTTTGTGTGTAGCAGTGTGCAATTATGGGGGTTCAGGGTGGTAGCCCCCAAGAAAAAAATTGGCCTACTTTCTTGGGACCTACATATTTTCACTAACTCTAGCCCTAATTTTATAAGCAGAAAAAAGATTGTATAAAATGGTTTCAAGTTAGCAATCTTATTAAGGGTTGCTAATTTAGCAGCTTCGTGGTAGTATTGATTTCTAAGCCAGTATAGGTTGCAATTAGGTTTTACTCACTAGATAGTAATAATATTGGACTCAATGTTTGGTGGACATAGCCCAATGATTGGGTGAACCATGTTAAATCATTGTGCTTTGTGTTCTCTTCTTTTGTGTGATCCATTCTTTTATGATATTGGTTGTATTTACATGTAAAATGTTATTTTAGTCTCACTAGTCCTAACAAGTGGTATCAGAGCGAGATTATTTTTAGCTATTCTTTTCATAAAGATCTCGCGATTGAGTGGGAGTGATGGTAGATGAGGGTAAACTTAAAGTTGAGAAGTTTGATGGAAAAATCCTTCAATTATGGAAAATGAAAATGTAGGACTATCTATATTAGAAGGATTTATGGTGGCCATTAGAAAGAAAATCCAAGAAAGACACAAATATGTTAGATGAAGACTATAATATTTTGGATAGGAAGGCACTTGAAAGTATTCATTTATGTCTAGCAAAATTACTAGCATTTAATATTATGAAAATAAATATATTAGAAGAATTCTAAAATCTTGGGGAAGTTATATGCAAAGCCTTTCACTTCAAACAAGCTATTTATCATTAAGAATTTGTTTAATATGAAGATAGTATAAGGTTGACCTATTGCTAGTCATTTGAATGAGTTTATTATGATTACCAGTTAATTATCTTCTATAAATATAATTTTGATATAGAATTAGGTCTCTCTTGATTCTGTATTCTTTTCCTAAAAGATGGAATTGCTTGTAATGGTTGTGAATAATTTTTTTTCTAGTTCTCATACCCTGAAATTTGATGATATGGTTGGTGTTATTTTGAGTGAGAAAATTTGTAGAAAAAGATCAAGTAGAGCTATAGTAGGAAGTGTCTTTAATGCAAAGAGGAGAGGTGGAACAAATGAGAGAAGAAAACATTCTGGAAATCATGAGCAATCAAGAGGAGAATAAAAACAAAAAAGAGGTCTCAATCAAGAGGACCAAGAGATTGTTGGCACTATTAGAAACTAGGGCTTAAGAAGAAATATTTTTGGTCTCAGAAGAATAGCAAAGGAGAAAAACGAGATGGAAACAAGGAGGAAAATATGGTGAGTAATAAATCTGAAGAGGATTCTTACTTTTTTCCTTAGAAGATATTGATGATTCATGGGTTATATTTTAAAGGCCTTCATTTCATGCTACTTCCCATATAAGTTAGTTTCCTAATTATGTCTAAGGGAATTTTGGGCTGATTTATTTGTGAGATAATGAACCTTGTCAGATTTTTTAAAATAAAGAATTAAGATCAATTTGCAAAGTTGGAATCATTGGCTACTACAACAGGTAAGACATATTCCAATGCTGAGTAGGAGTTTAATATTAGTAGGGAAACTAGATGATGATGGTTGCAAAGTTACTTTTAACAATAAAAATGAAAAGGGTTCAAAAGGTTCCTTAGTAGTGACGAAATGTCCACAAATAGGCACCTTATATATTTGTATAGGTCATATTTTTCCCTCTAATTCAATTGTTTTAAAGAAAAAAAATGTTATTCAAGAATACTTGTTGTAGTTGAGCAAAAAGAACGCAAAA
The DNA here is from genome assembly GCA_028749045.1 of Cupressus sempervirens. NCBI lineage: Eukaryota > Viridiplantae > Streptophyta > Pinopsida > Cupressales > Cupressaceae > Cupressus > Cupressus sempervirens. The sequence goes on along the minus strand of CM053787.1, from coordinate 946,249,542 downwards.
TAATTATTGTAGATTCTAACAAAACACTATGACATAATAGACTTGGGTACATGAGTAAAAAGAGTAAGAAATTCATTCATCTAAATAAAGTCTTACTAGGTCTAAAAAGTGTCAATATGGATTTCGTTGAAAGCTAAATATTTATAGAAAATAAAAGATAGTAATTTTTGTGAAGAATGGGAAAGAAAGAAAAAAATGAGAAATTAGAGCTTGTCCATATAGATGTATGGGGACCAACTTAGATATCTTCCATTGTTGACTCTCATTATTATGTTACATTCATTGAGGATGCAACTAGAAAATTAGGATTAATTTTCATAGACAAAAATATGATGTATTCCAACCTTTTAAGAAATGAAAATTCTTGGTTGAGAATGACATTGAGAAAATACTAAATGTCTTAGGTCTAACAATGGCAATGAGTATTGTAGCAATGCATTGGAATACTATTGTTACTATAAAGGAATTCATAGGCAGAAAATTGTTTGAAGGAATTCACAAGAAAATAGAGTGGTTGAAAGCATGAATAGGATAATATTGGAGCACACAAGGATTATGAGGTTGTATGTTAGGATATCTTTAAACAATAAGTATCACGAACCCTAGCAAATGTTAGACAACCAAAAAGGCTAAGTGGACATCCAAAAATATTGTGTCCCTCTTTGTATCATATTTTATTAACTAATCTAGGTGGATCAAAATCTTATGGTGAAGCTTTACAAGTAAACACAAAGCTTAAGTGGGAGTCTTTAATGATAGAAGAAATGGATTTTTTACTAGCAAATTGGACTCGGGATTTATGTAAGTTGCCTAAAGGTAGAAGGGATTTACAAAATAAATGGGTTTACAATATGAAAGAATAAGGTGGAGGTAAAAAAAATTTAAAGCTATATTAGTTGTAAAAGTGTTTGCATAGAAAAGTGGTATCGCTTTTGATGAGATATTTTCTCTAGTCATTAAAATAATTTATTTTTACACAATTATAATTATTGATTTGGATAAAGATGTTTATATGGAACAACCATAGGGTTTGATGTCAAGGGTAAGGAGAATTTAGTGTCTAGACTGAAGAAAATTTAATATGGCTTGAAGTAACCACCTTGGCAATGTTATATTAAATTTAATAGTTTTATGAATGAAGATGGATACATAATGTGTTATTCAGACCTTTATATTATTTTAAGATGTTGGATGATGATAGTTACACTACTTTATATCTTTATATTGATTATATTCTTGTAGTTTGGTCTAACATGGATCACATCAATGGATTCAAACAATAGTTAACACACTCATTTGCTATGAAGGATTTTGGGGTAGAAAAATACATCATTGGTGTTAAAATTTACAGAGATGGTAAAAATTAAATATTAACATTACCTCAAGATTATTATATTAAGGTGTTGCAACATTTCTATGTGGAGAATGTCAAAGCTATCAACACACCTTTATTTAGTCATTTTAAATTGACTACATAGATGTGTCCAAAGATAAACGATGAGAAGCATAAAATATCCAAGGTATCTTATGCTTTAGTTGTAGTAATTTTAATGTATTTTATGGTATGTACTAAGATATATATTGCACATATAGTGTGATTTGTCACAATTATATGAATCATGTTAAAATTGAGCATTGAAATGCATTCAAATGCATTCTCAACTATTTGAAAGGTACATCCAATAAATGTTTAGATTTTGGAGGCTCTACAATTGATTTACAAGGCTACATTGAATCTTATTTGTAATGGGGTCTAGATACTAGGTAGAGTACTATAGGATATGTATTTATTGTTGGTGGAACAATAGTGATTTGGGTTTCTTGGTTATAGAAGGTCAATGTTTTATCCACTATAATGGAAGAGTATATTGATGCTATAGAGCTTTTCAAAGAGATGGTATGGTTGTAATTCTTCATAAAAGAATTCGGGCACCCATAATGGGACAATTATGTATATATAGATAACTAGGGTTTCATTCATCTTTCTAAGAGCTGTACACTCAAAGACAAAATACATATAGTTGCGGTACTATTTTTTTTAGGTAGTTTTGGATGGTGGATAGTTAAAGATGTAAATGACACATAGAAATGCTTAACCATCACATATGTTTACAAAGGCAGTGAAAAGGGAGAGTTTGAACTCCTCTTTAACTTTGGTTGTTGTTCTAAAATGAACAGACTAAAATAGCAATAGATTCTAGAAGGTATTTGATCTAGTAGGAGTCTCACAAAGTAGCTATAGGATAGGTCTCCAAGTGGGAAATTGTTATTTAGTGTGGAGCTTGGTTACTTCCCAAGTAGGAGAATGTTAGCTTGTGGTGATCAAACAAGTAGGTTTTGTACACTTTTCATGTATCCTCGTCAGTGTTTGGGGACGGTATTCCTCAAGAAAATAATGTTTTGAGTCTAGTTTTTTGGGGTCTAACATGTTTTCACTGAGTCTAGCCCTTATTTTGTAAGAAACAATTTAAAAAAAAATCTAAAATGGCTTGGGGCTAGGGATTTTATTAAGGGATGATTATTCGGTAGCTTCTTGTGGTGGTATTGAGTTGTAAGTGATTGTAGATTGTAATTAGTTTGAAATAATTGGATAATAAGAATATTGGACTCAATGTTTGGTCTGCATAGCACAAGGATTGGGTTAACCAAATTAAATAATGGTATCTTGTGTTCTCTTCTTCTACATGCTTTATTTATGTTTGATGTTGGTTATATTTGCATGTAATTTTAATTTATGTCTTGCTAATGCTAACATAGTGTACTTGCTTGATGAAACTTTTGTATCACAAAAATATATCAAATCATATTTTTTTAATTTTATTGTATTTAAAAAAATCTTGAATTAATTTAAATTTATAAATAGAAATATCCACTCTCATCTTTCTTAATGGTTCAAGTATATAAATATGTTATTTTGTAGAAATCTAATTCTCTATTTTTATGCATGCACTTTGATGAGAGAACTTAGTCAATTGAGAGTCTATTATAATTAAAATACAATTGTCAATATAAAAATAGCTTTTCAAAAATTATATTATTATGACATTTCTTTTAGGACTCAACTATGTATTTATGGAGCCAAAGAATTTTAATTTTATTTTATGAGTGGTGGCTCGTGTAAAACTACATATTATGAGAACTAATACCCCACTTAGCACTTGTTGCAACAATGAGATGCTCATAAAGGAGGAGCAACACTACTCTCCAAGAGATCATCCATATCAATATTGTTACTCCAACATAAGAGGGTTTCATCTTGTGGAAGTCTTGTGGTTAAGAATATTTCTGTTATAGTATTGTGATGAGAGGCCATTTAGGGTTCACTTGTGAACAACAATTAAAGGCATTGAGTGTCGATTAAGCTACTAGCTAAGTGGTCTTGATCTTAAACATAATTGTGACCTAATAAAGCACAAATGTTTTAACTAGACATCAAATATTTGAATAATATTGTCATGTGTGACTTTTCAAGGATTCTCCATACTTCATTCTTATGAATGACAAATAAATGCAATAAGTACTAAGTATTAGGTGAACCATTTATGTTATTAAACATAAACTTATGTAAAACACTAGATAAATGATTTTGTCTTTAATTCTGCACAATAAAATTATGATACTATATACTAAACACTCTCCAAACTTCACTGCCATGAAATATTGTGGCCTATGCTTAAAGTTAAGAAGAAACATACTAGCACTAGCACCTTTGAAGGGTGCAAGGATAACGTCGATAGTTTGATATATTAGATGATGTTACAATATTTGATTGTAGGGTAATTTTTCACTAACCCTAACAAGGTTATGTTGATGATGATTTATCTATTTAGTTCTGCTTCATGGATGCAAAATAGTTACATCTTGTTTCTACTGCTAGTTGATTGAGGCGAGATTCTTCTTTCTTCTTGTACCTACAATGCCCTATATGATCATGTGCAATGGTTTATTAGATTGACATTTTTTATGCTCCTCAATAATTTTGAGTTTTGGTCTCTATTCTGGTGATAACATTGACATATCATGCTTCGTTATTTCTGGTGTAGGTTCACTACACCCATTTATTTTTTTTAAATGTATGAAATGTGTAACAATTTCATGTAAATCTTGTTCAACTGTACTATGGTCCCATTAATAGTTTCTATCAAATTGATGTCTTTCGAGCATATCAAGGTCATTTAGTGATACAATACTTGTTGGGCCTATTTGAGAGAAAGCTTCTCATTCATTTAGGTCCATTATTCCATTTGCATTATTATCTAATGTCAAAAAAAATTCTAAGAAAATTTTCTTTCCAATAATTTATCTTCTATGCAACTTTTGTTGGTATCTTTGCACCCTTTTTCACCTATCATGAACTTGATAGGATCTTGATCATTATGGCATGTACATGGCTTATCCTCCTCCAAAGGAATGGGTGCTACATGAGCATTGGCATTGTTATTAATGAAGTACAAACTATTGTAGTGGCTTCCATCATGATATGAGATATGAAGTGTGGGTGTTTCTAAGCTATGAATATTGTAGATTTGGGATTTTTGGCCCTTCAAATAGTGCACATGAATGTTAGTTTGAGTCACCATGGATGTTGCATAAATCTCACAATGATCTATCCAAGTTTCATATTCTACCAATTTTTCATAGTATTCTTCAAAATTCAAGTCATCTTTCTAAGAAAAGAAAGGCTCAAAGTATGAACAATTCTCCATAATGTACTCCACTACGATATTACAATACTTTGAGTGTTGCTCTTGGTCACCTTCAAGTTGATCTGCTAGGGCTCTAAATTTTTTTTTCCCCATTTGGTAGAATTTGCACCACTCTTATCTACAATCCATTATGTTGAGATTTTATTTCTACTTCCCTCTCCTCCTCACTTTCTACTTCATCCAAAATGACACCTAATTGAAATTGTTTGTCTTCTTCTTTGATATGCATGTCTGATGGAGAAAGAGGTAGTTTTGGTTAAATATTTCTTCAACTTATTTCAAAAGTGAATTATGCTATGTTTAACTATTTTGTAATGGTCTCAACCTTTTCCTAAATTATCGAATGTATTTATGTGTGATCCTAGAAAATATGAAGACAATGAATTGTAGAATCTATTTAAATGCAACCTTGAATAGTACAAATTCAATAAATTCAAGTCTATGAACATGCACATGATAAAATACCTCTCAAGGTGTAGGAGACAAATAGTTAAAATCAGAAGTGATGGGAGAGCCAAAGGGTAAAAGCACAGATCTATGTCACCATTTGTGATACAAAAACCTGTTTTGGTCAAATCTCATTTCTCTGTCAAAACTCATTTTTTTTCAGAAACTAAAAATAGCCTTTTATAGATATCAGATTCAATATCATCATTATATAAATTTTTGAGTGTTTTGATTAGTTATAATATGTTATAATCTCAAAATATTATAAGTTGATATTTCAACATTTCAGAAGGTGCTCTCTCAAAAAATGAAAAAAAAATAGTAAATCATATCAAAAAAATAAAAAAATTATATTTATCACTAGAGGAGAGAATCCTCTTCACGAATATGTAATTTTTTTTCAAGAAGGTATAGATTTGATGGGGAAATTTTGACGAGAGGAAAAAACTGTTGGATTCTGACAAGGTCGAACTTGAGTACTTATAACAAAGAAAATATACATCAAAAATAATTATTTCTTTTTTTTTCACTAGCTATACATGTCATCTATACAATATTTTCAAATTAGAACAAAAAAAGATGATTTGCACATACTTGTTTGATGGGAACTACATCCTATATTTTTTACAGTTAAAAAAGGGACTTCAAAATAAATTAAAATGAATAAATTCTTAGTAAAAAAATAAAAATAAATTTATAGGCATAAAATTCATACAATTCTACACATTTCATCAGTTTACATCATCTTCATATTTTAAACACAAATACCATTTTTTTTGTCATTAATGTTGAACTGTCACATTTTGATATCACATTTCTTTATAAAAGGTGACACAGGTTTGTGCTTTTACCCCAAAGGCAAACCTACTACATCTTTTGTAAGATGTGAGTATTCAATACTAACATGTCTTCTATATATAGAAACCACTTACATGTCCTTGATAGATTGTAAGGAGAATACAATTGCATGTCTACAATATATTGACATAATTATATTTTCCCAAGAAGATAAAATGATTACAAACCAGAACTTCTAAACCAATTACAATGTACGGATTTGTTTTAAGTAATTGAAACTATACTATGAATTCTTCAATAGACATGGGGTTCTATAAAAAAATCCTCCAATATTGAATAGTTCGTTGCATACCCAATGCTTGGAATCATGGTTTGAAAATGCCAATATTCTATAAGGGTTGATTGTCTTAAACTTCCCAAAAAACCACTATCCAATTTGAACATAAATCGGTGCTTAATTGATATCAAAAGAATGTCATTCAAATAATTGTAGGAAATGATTCTTCTACTTTTACATGGCTCATTTTGAACACAATGAAAAATTATTTCAATTGAACCAAAAACCAGTTAAACATTAGAAATAGAATTCATAACATTACTAAATTCACTCAAAAACTGAAATATGGAACCTTCCAAAACAATTTTATTTCAAACTCTCACTATGTTCATGGCTAGAGGGAAAAAAATGATATACATTTATACCACCTAAACCCTAAACCAAGCAAAGAACAATCACAATCAATGAACCTGTTGAGCCCTTCCAAATTAAAACAACTAATTATCAAGAAAAAAATGATATATCTAGAAATGAAGAGAATTGGCTTGCAAAAAACTTATTCAGAAGAAAGTGGCACTTACTAGTGTGGCCAATGTTGTTGGTTGGACAAAGTAGACTTGCTAACAATGTGTTTCTCAGAATGGAACTAGGGAGAAGTGGTGGGGGAATATGCATTGGGACATGTGTGTGTGTGTGTGTGTGTGTGTGTCCCAATGCATATTCCCCCACCACTTATCCCTAGTTCCATTGTGAGATCCATCATCATAGTGACAATCATTTTTTCATGTATGTGTACATTTTGTGAAATGGTGCCATGTTGACGTACTTGATGCCTTTGAAATTATGTTTCTCCATGTGCCCTCTTTTACTATTCTCATTGGGATGCATATATCATTTCATCTTACATGAATCTACTATAAGATCTTGGGCAAAATAGTTATTTGTCTGACAATTTCGGCATTGGAAATGGCCAAACCTACAATCCTTCAAAAGATGTTGTAGTTTTTTACAACCTAACCAAATTTTGAATAATTTTTTAGTTTTGTTAAACTTGATTATGTTTTGGAGAACTTTAAATGTTCTCAAGTTTATTTTAAATATTATTTTAATATAAATCTAAATCTTTATAATTCAAAATAAAGAATTAAATTTCTTTTACTGAAGTTGATATTATTAAAAATAATGAATAAAAGTTCTACTATATAACTAATTTAACAAATACACACACACACACACACACACACACACACACATCTTATAAAAATATATAATGATAAAGCTAAACCAAAATTGAACGCTAACTATAATGATATCCATAATTAAAAGCCTCTCCTTAGAAATAATCCTAAATATAGTCCTATACCTTAACATTAAACTCTATTTTATGTAAGTATATTATGTTTTTGGGTAAGATTTGAATTTGTGATTTGTTAAGAGCAAGAAAATTCTATATATTGAATACATTGTGAGTTAATCTTTGCATCTTTATAAGTGTGGCAACTGTTGGGTACTCATTGAAAGACAACTCCACATGTTTGTTTGCAGTTCAAAGGAAATGGTGGAAAGAATGTGACAATTTTCAATTTTAATAATTGTTGATTATTTATTTTGAGATTTCTTGTTTTGAAGGAATATTTTTATGTTCAAAAGTAGATGGAAATTTGTGAGTCTCATCCACAGAGAATAGTTCTAAAAAATATTATTATTTTTCACTTAGATCAATAGCTTGTAAGAACTAAAATTTCATGAACTGTAATCTTTAAAAGCATAAATGATGTGTAAGAGTTGGGGAAGTTTCCAAGCATCTCTACTATAAACGGTTAAGAGAATGCAATAGGAGCCATACTTACTTGAGGCGATTTCCAAGGTGTAGCATTATTTCGGTGTAATAATTGGGTAGTCAAATGCTTTAGAAGATACATTAGAAGAAACATTAGAATAAAGAGTGGTACTATCAAGTCACCCTTCTCCTCTACAAAGCTGCCAGCATGGATCTCCTTGGGGCTCATTTCACAATGTAAGTTTGTAGGTGATGATTTGGACATAATAGATTTTGATACTTATGGACACCACATTCTTTTTTATTGGCGTAAGACTACCTAAAAGTATGAACAATTTGAGAGAATTTCTCTTAGGAGAAATAAATTTCAATTAGAATGAAGTCTGTCTGTATAGTATTTGAGCAAGTTGGTGCATAGAATGAATGTAATTTTTCATTTTGGTAGGTAGAGGAGGTCTTGAGATTTTAATGTCAATCAAACCATCCATGGATGGCCTATTTCTCATATGTAAATTTGCTACTTGTAATAGCCAAAATTGATATTAAAACATGTTTTTAACAATTTATAATAGAAGTTGAAATATTTTTTTATTTTTTATTTTATAAACCTAGAACTACTTATGGCCACATACATGAGAGATGATGACAATGAAATATATTCAATTTTAGATTTTGTCAAGTTATTCGAATTCATCATCTAATTATGATAAATTGCATTATGAATAAAGTCATATCATTATAATTTCATGTCATTGTGTAATTCTATATTTTATTGATTTTAGATCTTAGTTATAATGAACCCTTTCTTTCAACATCTTTTCAAATAAAAAGGCTACATACTTTTAAAATTCATCGAGTACAATCGGTTGGTATTTGACTTAGCTATTGGTATATGGCTAATAGGAGTGCGAGCAATTCTTTTCCTATCAGTATATTATTTCTTCTTCTAGGCCCCAAATTTTTTTTTGCAACATTAATATTTCTAAGAACTTTGAAAAAACAACTTTATATATATATATGTTTGCTCACGTTCTACATTGTATAGAATGTTAGACTTTCTTTTTCATTATGGTATAAGAAAGTGTTTTAGTATGATTCTGGTTGTATTTTTACAAATGAAAAAAAAAAATACTTAAACATAGAATTTAAGACTAAAAGTCAAATCATCATCTTACTTCTACAATTGACCTCATAACCTCATAATACATTAGACCATTATAATTTTTCATTTATATTTACTACAATTAATTTTGAAAATCTATGTGATAAAATATTCAATATTTAATTGAAATATCATTGTTAATATTTTAATATAAAAATTTTGATTTTGTGAGGCACTTTTTTTGAACCAAGACTGTGATCCTCCACAGCTTTTAAAAGGTTGTCCCTTATGGATTGGGAAAAAGCATATTCTTAAATTCAATAATTTATTTTTGTTATGTAATTTATCATCTGATATTAATAAACATAAAATTGTTTTTATACCTATCCTGCATACTGGTAGTGTTTTAAAGGAAAAATGTATGGTAAAATAGATTTAATGTATTAATATTAAAGAATAGTGCATTTACACCGATAAGAAAAAAAGGCATGGTGCATTCATGTTGAACTGTAAAAAGTTGTGAATATACATAATTTATGCTTTTTCCTATCTCTGAGTGCAAGGGATCAGCGTGGAGAAGAGGTTTCTCATGATTTACAAAGGGGCTTTTGATCTTAAATTAGATGGAACAAGTGGATGCCAATGTGCAGCAAGATAACTACCAGATTCTTTGCTTGCAGTTTGTGACAACATCTAAATTTTTCTTCTATCTATCTTTGTAGGGGTTGTTAATTATTTCTAGTTGGACAGCTGTTATTTCTGACCCAAAAATAGCAGTAGTATTTATGGGTAGCTTGGATAGCTATTCATCCTTATCTATGTATAGCAGCATTAGTTATGGGTAGTTTGGACAGCTATTTGTCCACTTGCCAAGAATTAGTAAATGGTTATTATTTACTAATTTTAGTGATTCTCTTTTGGACACCTTGCAACCAATTCCATTATTGGCTGTCGAGTTGTCTTAATCTCAACCGTTGGTTTGATTTAATCTCGGTCGTTGGTTTACCAACATGAGTAGTATAAAAAGGGGTCATTAGGTCATTTGGAAAACAAGTTTTGGAGAAACATTTTGCAGTGATAGAAAATTTTCTTGCAGTGTTAGCAAGGGCACAGTGTTAGTGTGGGGATAGCAGTGGGGAATATCAGTGGGAGAAATTAGGAGGTTGTCGAAGTTCTTTCAATAAGAGGCAAAGAATTTTGTATCTCTTGATTTGCTGAAGTTTAATATAATTTCTCATCTGTAGAACTGGTTTTCCCTTAGGGATTTTTCCAAGGACAATTTGTCCAAAAATATTGTGTTCATTGTGTTGCGTATTTCTTTCCATATTTTATAAGTGAAGTTGTAGTTGTGTTATTTTTTGATATTAGCTGGGAATTTATTTTTAGTAGTTTAATAATCGTTTATGATAGGAGATTAATAATCAGTGACTGCAATAGTTGATTTTTCACATGGTATCAGAGCATTGTTAAGGGTAGAAGAGTTTTTCCCTAGGAAATAAATTTTGATCTCTTTAGATTTATTATTGCTTTAAACCCTTGAGATGGCTTCAACTAGTTTGAGAGATCAGGATAGATTGGATGGTGCCTCAAATTTTGGTGTCTAGAAGGCCGAAATTTCTTTATTGTTGGAAGAGAATGGTATCAAGGATTATGCTACTAGTGTTGTACCTGTACCAAAGAGTGCAACACAGCTTGCAACATATAGGAAGGATGATGTCAAGGATCATATTGTTTCACATATCTCGAAGCTAGATACAGTGAAGAAGATGTGGGACACCATTCTGAATCTGTACCAGAATGCTACCACCAACAGGAATTTGATTCTCAGAGAGAAGCTAAAGAATACTCAGATGAATCAGGGAGAAGATGTCATAAGTTACCTCACCAGGCTTAGACTTGTCAAGGATGAGTTAGCAGCTATTGGAGATAGCCCTAGTGATGATGAGCTAGTGAGAATAGCCCTAAATGAGTTTACTAAACAATGGAGTGTCTTTGTTCAAGTTGTCAGTGGATGAGATACTTTACCGAGTTGAGATTGACTATGGACAGATTTCACTCAGGAGGAGTTTAGACTAAGTCTTGTAAATGGGGCCAACAAGAGTCAAAAAAATGAGGTGGAACAAGAGAGCGTTGCCCTAGCAGGTAAAGGGAAAGCAAAGAAGGGATCTAGCAAAGGATCAAATTCACAAAGTGAGAAGAAGAAGAAGGACCTTTCTAAGGTCAAATGCTTTGGATGTCACAAGTTTGGCCACTATGTCAGTGATTTCCCAGAGAGGAAGAAGGGTAAGAAGCAGGTGGCAGCTTCAGCAAGTGCAGAAGAACTCTCCAGTAGAATAAAAGATGAGTTTGCACTCATAGCTTGTATGGTTAGCTCAACCTCATAGTGTGTTTGGTATATAGATAGTGGGGCATCATTTCATATGATAGGAGTTAAAGAGTACTTCTCTAGTTACAAGGAGGAGGACACCAACATCCAGATTTCTATGGGAAACTTGTCCAAACTCAACCCTGTTGGGAAAGGGACTGTTCAATTTCAGAGGGAGAATGGAAAGATAATTCCACTTCATGATATGTTATATGTGCCAGGATCAGGTATGAATTTGATTTCTATATCTGTTCTTCAGGATAGGGGGTATAATGTACTCTTTAGAGGGACAAATGTGTTGATTAAGCACAAGGATTGGAAATCACCCATAACTATTGGAGTTAGGAGTGGTCGCCATTATAGATTGTAGTTTGATACTCCTAAGGCACTTATGAGAAATAGTAATCCTAGAGATCTTGTAGAGCTATGGCATAGGAGGATGGGCCATATTCATCATGGAGCACTTAGATTGCTTTTTGAGACTGTGATAGGTGTTCTAGAGGTGAGCACAAAGCATGACGATGTATGTAAGGGATGTGTGTTGGGGAAGTTTGCGAAAGCATATTTTCCAAGGAGTGACACCAGATCTAAGGGTGCTCTTGATCTAGTACATTCAGATTTTTGTGGACCAATGTTGGTGAAATCTCTCAGAGGATATGAGTACTATGTTACTTTTATTGATGATTTCTCTAGAAAGACCTGGATATACTTCTTGAAGAGTAAGGATGAGATTTTCAGTCGATTCCAAGAGTTCAAGGCTCTTGTGGAGAATTCAACAGGGAAGAAGATAAAGGTTCTTCGGTTAGACAATGGAGGCGAGTACAAAGAAAATGTCTTCCAGGAATTCTGCACCAAAGAAGGAATCAAGAGAGAATGGACTGTTCCTTACAATCCACAGCAAAATGGAGTTGCTGAGAGGAAGAACCATTCTATATTCGAGGCAGCAAGAGCTATGCTACATGACCAAGACATGCCCCGTTACTTATGGGCAGAAGCATGTAATACAACAGTCTACATTTAGAATAGAGTTCCACACAAGGTGCCAGAGAAGATGACACTAGAGGAGGCTTTCACAAGGAAGAAGCCAAATGTTAGTCACTTCAGGATATTTAGGAGTTTGGCATATTGTCATATTCCTAGAGATACACGTACAAAGTTAGCTCAGACTGCAGAGAGGGGGTACTTTGTTGGGTACAATGAGACCTCAAAGGCATACAAGATTTTCATTCTGGGGACTAAAAGAATTATTGTCAAACAGGATGTCAAGTTCATGGAGGACAAGGCATTTAGGAGATCCAGAGATTTGCCAGCAGATGATCAAGGTGAGCAACCAATAGAAGCTCCAAGACCAAGTCAAGGGCAAAAAAGCTCAAGTACAGTTACCAGTACAAGTGTAGACTCAGTTAGTGAAGATTCACAGAGTATGGAGCAATAGGTGCAATAGGAAATGCATCTAGAAGACTTAGAGGTTGACATTTCATCCTCTACATTTGGCAACAGGAACCATGTGGTTCTAGATACACAAAGGGATACTTAAGAGTTTGTGGGAGCTCCTAGGAAGAGTACTAGACAGCGAAGACAACCAGCCAAGTTCAATGACTATGTGGCATTAGTTAGTCAGTTGGTAGATAGTGAGCCTTCTAGCTATCAGGAAGCTGTAGAACATCAGTTATGGCAAGATGCTATGGTTGAAGAATATTTTTCAATAATGCAAAATGATGTGTGGGAGGTAGTACCTAGACCAACAAATAGGGTTGAAGTTGGATCACGCTAGATCTATAAGATAAAGCACGGTGTAGATGGTAGCATCGAGAAATAAAAGGAGAGGTTCATGGCAAAGGGGTTCTCTCAGAAGGAGGGAATAGACTATGAGGAGACATTTGCTCCTGTTGCCAGGTATACTTCTATACGAGCTGTAATCTCAGTTGCAGCACAAATGGGATGGCAGATCCATCAAATGGATGTCAAGACAGCATTTTTTAATGGTGAGTTGAAGGAGGAGGTATACATAGAACAACCAAAAGGCTTTGTAGCACACAACAAAGAGACCCACATGTGCAAATTGAAGAAATCATTGTACGGACTCAAGCAGGCTCCTAGAGCATGGTATGAGCGCATAAATACATACTTGCAAAAAATGGGCTTTGTGAAGAGTGAAGCAGACGCTAACCTCTACTACTTGATGGTTGGGGGTGAGATTCTCATTCTTGTTCTTTATGTGGATGACCTATTTCTTACAAGTTCACTAGGGCTCATATGGATTGCAAGAGGAACCTTGCAGAAGAGTTCAAGATGAAGGATTTAGGACTTATGCACTACTTTCTAGGCATGGAAGTGTGGCAGACAGATGGGGAAATTTTCCTTGGTCAAGGGAAATATTGCATTGAAATCTTGAAGAAATTTGGGATGGAGGATTGCAAAGCCATGTATATACCCATGATCACGAATTGGAGGAAGGTAGATACAACTAAAGATATAGATCCCACTTTATATAGACAGTTGATTGGTTCGCTTATGTATTTGGTCAACACTAGACTAGATATAGCATTTGCAGTCAACTCTCTTAGTCAGTTCATGGTTGAACCAAAGAGAATGCATTGGATAGTGGCTAAGCATGTGCTACATTACTTGTGTGGTATAGTCGAGTATGGGATCAGATATTTTCAAGGTGAAGGTATCAAGTTGATAGGCTATATTGACACAGATTGGGCAGGAAGTACAACAGACAAAAGGAGCACTTTAGGGTGTTGTTTCAGCTTGGGATCAGGACTTGTATCTTGGTTCAGCAAGAAGCAGAAGTCTGTGGCTCTAAGTTCAGCAGAAGCAGAATACATAGCAGCTAGCATGGCAACGTGTGAAGCTATATGGCTTTGAAAGTTGTTAGTAGCCTTGTTTGGTCAGAAGGTTGAGACTACTGTGATACATTGTGACAATCAGAGTTGCATCAAGTTGTCTAAGAATCCAGTGTTTCATGATAGGTCTAAACATATATATATCAGATATCACTTCATTAGAGATTGTGTACAAAGGGGAGTTGTTTAGCTATAGTAAATACCTACAGAGGAGCAGGTAGCAGCCATTCTGACTAAGGCATTGGGGAAGGCAAAATTTATCTTCTTTAGAGATAAGTTAGGTGTCATGCAGAATAGCTTCCTCACTAAGAGGGAGTGTTAATTATTGTTAGTTGGATAGCTATTATTTTTGACCTAGAAATAGCAGTAGTATTTATGGGTAGCTTGGACAGTTGTTCGTCCTTATCTATGTATAGCAGCATTAGTTATGGGTAGTTTGGATAGCTTTTTGTCCACTTTCCAAGAATTAGTAAATGGTTATTATTTACTAATTTTAGTGATTCTCTTTTGGACACCTTGCAACCAATTCTATTATTGGCTGTCAAGTTTTCTTAATCTCAGCCATTGGTTTGATTTAATCTCAGTTGTTGGTTTACCAACAGGAGTAGTATAAAAAGCGGTCATTGTGTCATTTGGAAAACAAGTTTTGGAGAAACATTTTGCAGTGATAGCAAATTGTCTTATAGTGTTAGCAAGGGTGCAGTGTTAGCATGGGGATAGTAGTGCAGAATATCAGCGGGAGAAATTAGGAGGTTGTCGAAGTTCTGCTAGTAAGAGGCAAGGAATTTTGTATCTTTGTATTTGCTGAAGTTTAATATAATTTCTCATCTGTAGAACTGGTTTTCCCATAGGGGTTTTTCTAGGGACAATTTGTCTAAAAATATTGTGTTCATTGTGTTGCACATTTCTTTCCGTATTTTATAAGTGAAGTTGCAGTTGTGTTATTTTTCGATATTAGCTAGGAATTTATTTTCAGCCATTTAATAATCGTTTATGATAGGAGATTAATAATTAGCGACTGCAATAGTTGATTTTTCACAGGGGTGATTCATCTTGCAAGAAAGTCTTCTCCAACTGTGCCTCCACCAGTGGCATAAGGAGCTAATTAAAATGGACCAAAATAAACGTTCAAATTAAAGCTATCATCTTGCATTGTCTATAATGAGATAGGAACCATTGATTCTAAAGTGAGCCGAAACATCTCAGTAATATAGTACGCCTTCGACATAATAAAGGAAAAAAGTTAATACTCAAATTAACAATTGAAAAATTCTCACCAAATTTGTGTACCAATTTCTTTACCAAAAAATTTGTAGTAAATTTATGTAACTTACATAAAATATTTCACACTGCAAAGAAACATAGTATTACTATCTATGACTCAGATTTTTCTCTAATACCATGATGCAGAAAATAAAAGTGCACAAAGAAAATTGTATCAGGAATAAAAGTAATAACAATCTCTAATATTAGCACTAAAATCAAATTTTAACTAGATTTTTATTTACAAATCCCATGTGACTATAGTGCCTTCAGCACCTACCGAATGGGAAGAAGTCTTTGAAATTCTCATACACACATGGTTGCATTGGAGAAGAAAAATTAGTCCCCACATGCATGAAAAATATGTTCAACTGTCGGAGATGTGTGAGGATCATTAAATGATTTTAAATAGACTTTGTGGTTCGGTGAAATTCTATAATTTGTAGTTTGGGTGATGTTCAAGTTTTATAACTATCAAAGTGGATCTTCCAATAAGGATTTACTATAGTCTATCTCATTGGTGACAAAATTTCTTTTTAGGGCATCCATACAAGTTGTAATTCCACGTGACTTTAACGTCGTAAGTTAGAAAATAATGGAAGGGTATATTGACATTATTTTGATTATGGCTATCTACATCGTATAGGATGAACGAGAGGTTGAAACAAACAATCTTTCCTGCTACTGACTATGATGAGGATAATCCATCATTTCCTACTTTAAAACAATTTTCTTACATAGTCCATGCAAGGAGTTTCCAGTGCTATTCGCCTATCTCATGGCTACATGTCCATTACTGTCAAAGATCTCACAATCAATTTTTCATCAACCTTGCCATTTATTGCAACATCAATTTTTGTTTTAGCCGGCGTAAGACTACTGGGAAATCCGAACAATCCGATCAATGATGCTCAAGGAGTGAAGCCTATCGGCTTAACTATCTACTTCTTTATACATCTTCTCTATGGTCTTTTGCTTTTTTCTTAACAATAGCAAACTCAAAAATGATATTCTTCAAATTATACAAAAGGAAAAGAAAAAGTAATAATTATTATATTTGAAGATAACTTATATCACGCAACTTCTATAAATTTATTTTTTATGTTGAAGCTAGCTAAAGCACAAGCTTTGTGAGAAATATTAAAACAAAATCATTCACAACCCTAAACCTAAAAATTTCACAACCCTAAAAATTTTCTCAGCAACAACAATTATTGAGTGACAATTTTGCTCAGTAACCAAAGAAACCAAGTGGGAGGAGTGTTTACCGAGTGAGCTTGGTAAATGAAGAGAAAACAACTCGGTAGATGAAAAATCAACTCGATAAATGAAGAACTCGGTAGCCACTGGAGAGTGGAGCTTGGTAGAAGAATGTACTGAGTGAACTCGATAACCACTACAAAGATAAAACCTTTAACAAGACTTGATCGAGTGAAGATATATTATGTGAACAACTTTCACCATTAAAACCAGAGAGCCAGAACTTGAAGTTTCCAAATAAACTTGTCAAATGCAATGAATCAAGGAAAGAGCAATAGATTCAAGTATGCCTACTTTCTTTCTATTCAACTTAGATTAAATTATTACAAAATCTAGGAGCATTCGGCTTCAACCAAAAAAACCCTAAAATAACCCTAAAACTTCAAATTGGAAAACTTCAAACTTATAGCTTTAATGGCTGCTTACAATAATGTCCGGAGAAATCATTGCTTCAATAGGTCAAAACAAACAAATAAGCTATGAACTTATAGAATGACACAAAGAAGCATGTGCACTGCAGTCACGAAATAAACTTCCTCTATCCCTCTAACAAACTAGATCTGCTCATCACTTTCTCTGCAACTTCTCTTTGCTTTGCAACTTCAACTTCTTCTACTTCTTCCTCTGATTGATTGAATGAATGTAAACAATCATTTTTGTCTTCTGCCAAAAAATGTTTTCCCCCTCATTTTCAAATTTGAAAACCCACCTACCAAGGAATAATTTTTTTTGATCGTTCTACAAGCTATCATGGAGGCAGGTGGGCATTTGGCTCCAGGGAGAAACAACCAACTACAATTAATATTCCAACACCCCCCCTTTATCCCGAGCCAAACAAACAAGGATGACTGTTAATCCAAATCAACTACACCAAGACACTCTCTTAGGTGTACAAACTTCCAATGCCTAATGGCTTGGTAAAAATGTCTACTAGCTGCTGCTTAGATGTACAAAAATTCATTTTGATATCTCCATTCTCCACCAACTCTCTGATGAAGTGATATTTGATTTCTATGTGTTTGCTTCTCCCATGGAAGACTGGATTCTTAGACAATGCAATTCAAGTATGTCAAGATCCTCCTTAACCAAATTGCTTGACATGCTACTGCATTTGTTGCTATGTATTTTGCCTCAGCTATAAATTGAGCAACAATAGGTTGCTTCTTGGATGCCCATGAAATTGCACTCGATCCCATATGAAACATGTATATGGAAGTGCTCTTCCTATCATCTATACTTCCAACCCAATCACTATCACTGTAACCAACCAACATGAAATCATCATTTGCAGTATACAAAATTCCAAATCCCTTTGTACCTTTCACATACCTTAGGATCCTCTTTCCTACTTGCCAATGGGAATCCTTTGGTATTTCCATAAATCTAGAAATCAGACTTACTACATGCATTAGGTCTGGTCGAGTTGCAGTCAAATACATTAAACTTCCAACCATACTTTTGTATAGTGTTGGATCCACTCACTTGCTAGAGTCTTCCTTGCTCAACTTCAGACCTACTGTTATTGGTGTGGGGGCTGCCTTACTGTTCTACATTTTGAATCTCTCCAAGATCTTGCCTGCATACTTTTCTTGAGAGATAAAGATGCCATCATGCATTTGTTTTACTTCTATGCCTAGAAAATATTTCAAGAGACCTAGGTATATCATTTCAAACTCATTTATCATGGCCTCTTTAAATTCACCAATTAGAGCCTTGTCATTACCAGTCAAAATCAAATCATCTACATACAAGACAACAATCAACACATTTCCATTTGATGCCTTGATGTAGAGAGTAGGCTCACTATTGCTTTTGCTAAAGCCATTGCTCATCAAATATGAGTCAATCCTACTATACCATGCCCATGGAGCTTGGTTGAGCCCATAAAGAGCTCTCTTCAATCTATATACTTTATTCTCTTCACCTGCAACTTTATAACCAGGTGGCTGCTCCACATAGACTTCTTCCTTCAATACACCATTTAGGAAGGCAAACTTCACATCCATTTGATATACCTTCCATTTGTGCTGAGCTACAATTGCTATGACAGTACACATGGTTTCCATTCTTGCAATCGGGGCATAGGTCTCATCATAATCTCTACCATACTATTGTTTTTAGCCCTTGACTACTAGCCTTGCCTTATGCCTATCAATTTATCCTTCACCATTGCATTTGGTCTTGTAGACCCATTTCACTCCAATCAATTGCTTCTTGGGAGGCAAATCAGTTAGCTCCCATGTCTCATTCATTTCTATAGCATCTATTTCCTCATCCATGCCCTTACACCATTTCTTCTCCTTAATAGCTTCTTCAAAATATATTGGATCACTATGAGAAAATAATGCCAAATTAACACTCTCGTCATAATCTTCATACCTTTCATCTCGATATATCTCCCTAAGACCCTTAGTCTTTCTTGGTAACAGGGAGGATAGTGTGGGATCAGAATCTTCACTACTGTTGCTTGGCACTGACACTCGGTCATGCCTAGAGGAGCTCGGTAATGACTAAGGCTGCTTTCCTTTTCTTCTATCTACTCCTTCTTCTTGCTATTGATCAGCATCCTCTTCACTCATAATTGGCACTTTACTTGAAGTGCTCGGTAACTCATCAGTTGGACCATACCAAGATTGATTTTCAAGAAATTTCACATATCTTGAAAGAGTCATCTTGTTGTTCAATGGGTCATACAATGTGTATTCCTTTGATTCTGAGCTGTACCCTATGAAGATGCACTTCACTCCTTTGTCATCCAATTTTTGCCTTTTCTCTTTAGGCACATGTGCATATGCAACACATCTAAACACCCATAGGTGTTCAATTGTCCATCTTCCATGTGACCATGCTTTCATTGGGATTCTATCATGGATTGCCTTTGTAGGACACCTATTAATTAAGTAAGTTAGTATTGCCACAACCTCTCCCCAAAATTTAGTTGGGAGACCTTTCTCTTTCATCATGCTACTTGCCATGTCAACAATGGTCCCGTTCTTTCTTTTAGCCACTCCATTTTGCTATGGTGTATAGCTGGCTGTGAGCTCTTTCTTTATACCATGTTTCTTGCAAAAATTTACAAAAAAATTGGAGATATACTCCCCTCCTCTATCTAATCTGAGGACCTTCATATAATGTCCACATTCTCTTTTAGCCTGAGCTTTAAATTCTACAAATTTATCAAATGCTTCATATTTATTCTTTAATAAATACACCCATGTCCTACGACTGAAATCATCAATAAATGTCATAAAATAAGTACTCCCCCCAATGGAAGTAACTTGCATAGAACCGACTAGGTCAGTATGTACTAACTCTAATGGATATCTAGCCCTCCTAGAATTTCCAAAATTAAAGGGAAGCCTATGTTGCTTACCCAAAATACAAGCCTCACACTTGTCACATGAATTTTTTATACATGGAAAACCTTCTACCATTATTTTATTTGATAATAAATTTAAACCAGCATACCAAGATGACCATACTTGAGGTGCCATAGTCGTGAGGGGTTTTCAATCACACTCCTTAGAGCTGATTGTGTGGGAGGTGTAGCACCAACTTGAGATGAGAAACATGTCTCTATCTTCAAGGGAAACATTCTGTTCTTTGTCATTTGAACTACTGCAAGTAAGTTCTTGCTCCCGTCCTTTTCTTGGATAACACACATGTCATTCTCCATTAGCACTTTGTATCCATTTTGAATGAGCTAACCAATTCTTATCAAATTGTGCTTCATACCAAGGGAAAAATACACATTTTTTATTTCCTTCTTCTCACCTTTCTTGGTGTAGACCATAATAGATCCTTTGCCCACAACTGGTAGGGTTCCATTGCTACCCATTTTGATCTCTGATTTGAAACTCTTGTCAATGAATGAAAACAAAGTTTCATTACCACTCATGTGGTTTCTACATCCACTATCGAGGTACCAAAGCTCAGGGCTTCCTTCTTCACCAACATTACATATGATGAAGGCAGTGGCATTGTTTCCACTTCCCATGTTCACATCAGCCATATTTTCTTGTCTTGACTGATCATTTTGCTTCTTCCAGAATTCACTTGCATAATGCTCATATTTATGATAGTAGTAGCATTCTACATTAATCCTATTTGAGTTTTAGTTTTTCTTACCTCCTCTTGAAGTATTTTGTGAGCTACTTGCTCCATCTACTCTTCTTGAGCTTTCTATTGTAGCATTCCTTTGTCATCCATTACCTCAGCCTCTGCCCTTAGAGTTTTTGCCTAAGCCATTTCTTTCTCTCCCCCTTCCTCTTGGATTTGACTAAGCCATGAATGCTTGCTCTTGGGAAGTAGAAGATGTAGATCTATTGATCCTATGCTCATGGGTTTAAAGTGTAACCATTAACTCATCCATTGTCAAAATAGTGAGGTCTTTTGCTTCTTCTATGGTCATAACCAAATTGTCATATTTATGAGGTAAACTCCTCAATATCTTCTCCACTATCATCTGCTCTTGATAGTCTTCTCCATTTGACTTCAGTTGGTTAATCACATTGGAGGTCCTTGAACTAAAATCTGCAACTGATTCATTTTCCTTCATTTTAAGGTGCTCAAACTCCCTCCTTATATTCTACAGCTTTACTATACAGACTTTATTAGTCCCCTTGAATTTTGTCTCAAGGATATCCCATGCTTCTTTTGCATAATTTGCTACTGCAATCTTTGAGAATACCGTCTCTGTCATTGCTACTTCAATTAAACTTAATGCCTTTGCATCCTTTCTCCTTGACTCTTTCAAATGAGTCTTTTTTTGCATTTGTGAGGGTAGCATACTGAGCTGGGTCAGTCACATCATTGAACCCATTAACTACAAAATCCCACAAATTATTTGCAACCATTATGGTCTTCATCTTTTTTGTCCATGTATCATAATTTTGTCCATTGAAGGGTGGTGGCTACTGCCATATCTTTCCTCCATCTCCTACCATAATAAATATCCTAGAAAAAGCTTTGCCCTAACTCACTTTGAATGTGGGGCCTCAAAGCTTTAATACCATGTGAGAAATATTAAAACAAAAACATTCACAACCCTAAACCTAAAAATTTCACAACCCTAAAAATTTTCTCTTCAACAACTATTACCGAGTGACAGTTTTGCTCGGTAACCAAAGAAACAAAGTGGCACAAGTGTTTACTGAGTGATCTTGATAAATGAAGAGAAAACAACTTGGTAGATGAAGAATCAACTCGGTAGACACTGTAGGGTGTGATTACCGAGTGAACTCAGTAAGCAATGTGATTATTGACTGAACTCGATAGCCACTAGAGAGTGGAGCTCGGTAGAAGAATGTACCGAGTGAACTCGATAACCACTACAAAGATAAAACCTTTAACAAGACTTGACCGAGTGAAGATATATTATGTGAACAACTTTCACCATTAAAACCAGAGAGCCAGAACTTGAAGTTTCCAAATAAACTTGTCAAATGCAATGAATCAAGGAAAGAGTATTAGATTCAAGTATGCCTGCTTGCTTTCTATTCAACTTAGATTAAATCATTACAAAATCTGGGAGCATTCAGCTTCAACTAGAAAAACTCTAAAATAACCCTAAAACTTCATACTGGAAAACTTCAAACTTTAAACTTCAAACTTACAGCTCTAATGGCTGCTTACAATAATGCATGGAGCAATCACTGCTTCAACAGGTCAAAACAAAAAAATAAGCTATGAACTTACAGAGTGACACAAAGCAGCACGTGCACTGTAGTCATGAAATAAACTTCCTCTATCCCTACAACAAACTGGATTTTCTGATCACTTTCTCTGCAACTTCTCTTTTCTCTGCAACTTCAACTTCTTCTACTTCTTCCTCTGACTGATTGAATGAATGTGAACAATCCTTTTTGTCTTCTGCCAAAAAATGTTTTCCCCCTCATTTGCAAATTTGAAAACTAACCTACCAAGCAATAAATTCTTTTGATCATTCGACAAGTTGTCATGGAGGTAGGTGGGCATTTGGCTCTAGGGAGAAATGACCAACTACAATTAATATTACAACAAGCTTCACATGCATCCTATATTTTTTTCCACGGTTGAATATTAGTGAATAGTTTTATCTGACAAGTGGCCTCATACTAGAAAGTTTTGACAATTTTGATGAATATGACAAGTACTAAAGCAATTAATAAAGAAAAGTGTCTCATGTTTAGATATAGTTGCATGACAAGCATGTATATCGACCGTAGCGTAAAAGTCTAGTTTGAGCAACATTATATGCATAGATAAACATAGATATCCCAACTATTTGCAAAATGGTAGACATATATTTTTGCTACAATTTAAAACTATCTGCACTTTACAACGTTGACTATCAAATTTTCCTTGAAATAAGATTGGGATGATGCCATTGTTTGGCTAAGAATTCTTCCAATGTATCATTCAAATGAATGCTTCAATTATCAGAAACATGTTCTATACTTTGATGGTTTCATATTATACATCATACAAGCGAAATACCAACTTGAGAGGATGGGTATCTTAACAAACTCTTTATTTTTCAAGGTTAAGAACCAATAGATTTGTTTGTAGAAAGTCAAATAAAGACTATTATAATAGGAAGGCTTATGGTACCAATCATAGTAAAAAGAAGTGCTTAATTTCAACTATAGGATAATAGATGACAATTATAATAACACGTCAAACCAAGGCTTTGAAGTCCTAATCTCAACCATTTCCAACTTACGTGCACACATTAGTTCATCACTGGTGCTTTTAAGATGATTTTTTAGATTCAATTATTTAAATGTTGATGATGATGAAGATAACTTATTATTAGAAATATCTTGTCAACTTCCATGTGTAAAAATATCTTGTCAACTTCCATGCGCCTTAGTTTGTTACTTCGATAGTTCCAGGTTTCTTTATTCTGTAGTTTAGTAACCTATTTAACTTTATTTGTATGGTATATAGTGATCAATAAAGAGATTAGTATATAGTTACATTTCTTTTTGATAAGTAGAGAATGTATTGTACTTTGGTTGATGGGTTTTTTAATACCCAATCTTAAACCCTCGATCTTGAGTGTTCTAGACTTTCTTCAAAAGGGAATCATCTTGTAGGGTATCGAAGCAGTTCTCCTTGCATGGAAACTCTAGACATTTTACTAGGGAGGCGGTACCTTGTATAAAAATCTATTTTTTTTCGTGTTTCCATATAGTAGAGCCATTTTTCATTCCCCTCATTAATCTATCACATATTTTATTAATGATGTTTTTATTGTGAATTTATATTAAATTTCATAATTAAGTCCTTTTCACATCTTTTTAGATTGAATCTCCTTTCTAGTAGGGACTTTTTCTTGTATGACCATTCTATTATTTAAAATTCCAACTTTTCTAATGTTCTTTTAATTTCTCTTGAATCAACATAATGATAAAATTGTTGAATTTCTCCAAGACACTACATTTTCATTTCAAGTGTACAATAAAGAATTAACAATATTTTTTTTGTTAGAAACCAACTAGAAATCCATACTTATATGTGTGTGTGTATACAAACATATATGTGAATGTATATATCTATACAGATGTATGTATATGCATAGCAATGTGTCTATATGCAAAATACACACAAATATATATATTCTTACTAGAGACCTATGTCTAGAGTGTAAGTTAAAAAACTGTGGGACCAATGTTTTTCTTACTAGAGAACAATGATATTGAAGAAAAAAAATTTGAGGTGTATTTATCTACTTATTTTGGAAGTTGATGGATTCTATTTTATTGTAATGAATATCATGAGGATTATGGGATCATCAAAAGAAACTTGTTTCTACTCATGATTATTAAACAATTGTTTAGGGCATATTTTTCTTGTGCGCATGCACGTGCATGGGCATGTGTGTGTATACATAAACATAAATGTATGTACACACATGCACATGTGCACACATATACACATATTTTATTAAGTCCTTAGATGTCCAAGTTAGGTGTGAAAAAATAATGAAATGAATATGACTAGAAACAATATTCTTATGATGATCTCAGAATATTCTACATACTCAATAGAATAAAATTGAATCCATTAACTTTCAAAAATGTAAATAAATACCCCTCAAGATTGTTTCTTCTATATAATTCTTCTTTGGAAGAAAAACATAGGTCCCAAAATTTTTCAAATTATGCTTTATACATTTTTCAGTCATGTTTCTTGAATTTCTATTATAATATTTAAAAACTATCCTTTTATTGCAACCCTTTCTATTATACATAGCTCAATTTTACTATTCTATGTCATGTTAACAATCTTCTTTATCTAGAACTAGTGTTATTTGTTATTACAATTTTTCAATCATTCTTGTTCCTAATTATACTATAATTTACTCTTAGTATTCATCATTTTAGATGAGAAATTCATGTAAACTTCATCTACTAAATTTTACAAAAATCTAAAAACAATTGTATTAAGTTTTCCTTGTAAGCATTAACACTTATTTTCTTTAACTTTTATTGGATACTTTTTCTCTTGTTCTTGAACATGATGACATCTCTTGAAAATTATCTTCATTTTTAGCTATACTATTAAATTTTATTTTATTTTTATATTTGACCTATGATATCACAAAGGATTCTTTGTTAAGTTATGAGAGGGAAACATAAGTTCTTATCTTTGATTATTTTATAGCTTGTAGTTAATCTTGTGCAAAAGATGGATGTTCTTCTATAGAGTGAGTCTAGTGATCCAATTAATGCATGCATGATTAAGTATAATTTGTTTGCCATTAGAAAATAATTTTTTGTGTGAAAATTCATGTGAAATTTTTATTTGAATGCATTTTCTTTGACCTTGTGTAGTAAATAGTTTTATCTAGATATGAAATTTCATTTTTTTCATTCACATTAACTAGGTAATGTTTCTTGATCTGGACCAAACTTTTTATCAAGAAGAAATATCTTTATTTGATTAATTATTTGGTATTTCAATGCTTTTGATTAAGAAAAGAAATAATTAATGGGTGCTAACTTGAAGTACATTTAGGCTTTTAGACACTAGTAATAGATCATTACTAGTGCCTAGTAATGAAAGATGGTGTAAGATCAAATCTTCCTCTATCAAATACAAAGTTCCATAAACAATTGATACACCAATCATGGTCAGTGCTATCATAGGAAAACTTAGGACAAGCCCACACAATAGCTATAAACTTAAACCAAAAACAACAACAAAGGACTAGAGGGAGTGTGCCCTTTAAAACTATCAACAATTACTCAATCACAAGAAAAAAGAAAAATAGACATCATCATAACAACAATGGAATATACTCAAGCTATTCACACATCTTAGAACCCTAAAAAAATAGAAGGTCAAACAAGACTATACCTCTATCCTTGGAAAAAATAGTACATATCTTCCAACCATGGGTCCAAGAAAAGATCAACCTCCAACTTTGAAAAATGCAATCAATAGTCTTCCAGCTCCCCAAAAACTCCCTGATCACCATTTAATAGAAATTAGAGGGTCAGGGAGGAGGAGGACTAAAGCCCAGAGATAAGAGTTTATCTCCCTTCTTTTTCTAACCAAGCTACTCAAAGTAGCACAAGTACACAAGATCTTGACAAGAGTCTCCTCTACTTCCCATTGCACAAATAAGATCTCCACCTCCAAAGGAGTTATGAATGTAGAAGATAAGAGGAATACCTAGGCCACCCTCAAAAGAAGTAACACCCATCTCTGCACCAAAGCATTTATCTATGAAGGCATAACTTCTTCACCACGTGAAGTATTTTGTTCAAACATGCTCTCTCCAGCTTGATCTCTTAGAAAATGAAAGGGATGATTTCCAACAACAGAAGGAGAGTACCCCTAAAACCATTCAACACCACTTTCCCCATCAACTAACTACCTCCATAATCTTTTCCCCCACCTCAATAGGGTCCTCCACCTCAATATGATGCAAGAAAGTGGAGGAGACAAATAGAGGCCACCTTCACCAAAGACTATGTGTTTTACAAGGGAGGAGAGATTCAACCCATCCATTGAAAGTTGACAACCCATCCATCTTAAAACACCACTCCAAACAAGGAAGGTCCCTAAAGGCCTCCATAAACAACCATGACCCTCATATAGAACACTTTTTAGAAAGAAGAGACAACAGGGCCAACAAGCCCCAATCTCTAGCCAACAAGCCCCAATCTCTAGCACTAGAGACCATAAATAGATGTTGGGAAAGAAAATAATGGAGGGGGAAAAAAACCCTCAATCTACTACACTAAAGATCAAAAATGCATCTTGGGAAAGCATAGGAAGTTGGGAAAACAACCCCTAATCTATTCCAAGAAATATCACCATCTAGAGAAAGAAAATACAATAGGGAAAACCACCCCCAATTTGTTGCTCTAGATAACATAGACACTCAACAATGAAGACACTAGTAATAGTCATCTGGGTCTTCATCTTCATCATAATATACCTATAAAAAATCACCTCTCCAAGCCCCAAAAAAACTCTGTCTAGTATAGTCCAAGTCTAGAACTCCATCATAGATTTGCATAGTCCATATATGCCTAGCACAGCAACAAACCAAGCTCCCAACATAGACCTGCCCAAAACTAATCTTCTTATAACATCCCAATATCCCCAAAAAGGAGATGAAAGCATTCCCCATCATTATCTTCTTCACTACCCTCCCCTTGGCCACCATCTCTTCCCACTGAAAACCTAGAATGACTTGTTTCCATCATGAATTTTTTTAGTTCTCTATTGGGATTTCAATGGTAAAAAAAGTTTAGTAATGGATATAAATGATTTATATTATTATAGTCTATCTTTGTAACTCCAACTCTCAAAGTGGACTATCTATTAGGTTTATTAAATCCATAATACCACTTAGCATCCTAATTTTTACTTAAAATACTTTGATGAGTTCTTGCACTAATAATTCTTATTTATCACAAAATTTGAATAAGGTGTAGATGATTTTATTATTATTATTATTATTATGTTGATAACTATTAGTATTAGATTCAATCAAAATTATAGCTTATATTTTCTTAGTTACCTTAATTGTAATTATGTTATGGTTTGGAAACTTAATACCTTTCTAATGTAATAATTCTTGTGTTCTTTTTTCAATAGAAGTTCTAAGATCCTTAAGATAATTTGAACGAGTACAGGCTAAACTAGGAGTCAACCCACAATAGTAGGTTACACTTTTTTGGAGGAAGAAATTGATCCAAAAGAATGTGATCCAAAAAAATTAGTCAAGGAGATTTTATAGAAACCTCCCCAAGACTTCTGATCGAAAGTCTTCTACTTTCAATTAGAAATCCCTTTTTACCAAATTTATATGAATAGTAATTTAAAAAGTACCTTTAATTGAAAGTACCTAGTTTACTTTTGGGGTTAACAATTGCTTCAAACCTATCATATCCATTGTGATGATGAGAGTTTCAATCGAATGTGTGATCAGCTAGGGATTTGACTCATCAAATGCTGAAACTAGATAGTGTTTTTAATATTTTTTAGTTTTATAATATTTTTATATTTCATATGTTTTGAAATATTTTAAATGTGTATATATTTTTATATATGCATATATGCACGTAGATATGCATATATAGCTATATAGCTAGAGAGAGAGAGAGAGAGAGAGAGAGAGAGAGAGAGAGAGAGAGAGAGAGAGAGAGAGAGAGAGAGAGAGAGAGGATATGTATATATAGGGTATGTGTAGGATCACGGTGTGCCAAAAAGTGGTGGTCTAAAAAATATGTACTTCTAAAATGCCTTAAAGAATTTTAAAATCTATTCTAACATTTTTTCGACCCATCTTGATACCAAACCAAAGTATTGATACTTTTATAAGGCCTATTATTGCTTTGGATACCAACCCTACATGTTCAACTTTATAAACATCCCAAAAACATGTTTATGGCCTGTCCTTGTGTGCTTTTTTACTTCAAACATGTGTTTGATGACTTTTTTTCACCCAAATTTGATGGAATGAAAAGGGTTTCTTAAGACTATTATTATCTTTCCATAAATGTAACGGTTGTCAAACTACACGTTCATTAAGTAATTATTATTAATTTTCTAATGGAGTTACAAATAAAGTACTAACTGACATGTTGATTGAAAAACAAATATAAGTTTCAAATGGTATAACATTTTTGAAATGCAAAAGAAGCATCATTCTATATGCTTTTTCTACTATAAGGAAAATAAAATAAAAATAAAAATATTGTAAAGTGTTGAATTAATTAAGGTGGTCAAACATGAGAGTTTTCGTACTTTAAAAATACTATAGGAAAAAATTTATAATTAATTATTTATTTGAAATAAAAAAACCCAAAAATATGTGTCACATTTGCACATGAGTCTACTTCTTATATCTAGAATATTATTTAAAAAATTATTATTTAATTTTGAGTAAGGTGGTCAGGCATATGCCTACTTATTTTTGTCCTAAATTTTTTGTATTATTGCATTAAAATTCAAAATTTTGACCAATCAATTTTTCTTTCTTCAAATAAGACCTTGTAGTCGAGAAACTGACTTCAATTTTCTATAGATTCTTCTCTAATAACTTTTTGATTGAAAGTTCATAACAAGTTTTAAATTGCACATCAAGTTCACATAACCTTGATTTGTTGATTTTTCATTGCCACTTAAGGGCATAGTTGGGTTGACCATGATCCTGCACATACCCTATATGCACATTATACACACACACACACACACACACACACACACACACATACATGTTATGTATATATACACATATCATGTATATATACATATTTTGTATATGTATACAGACATATGTGTATATTTATTCATATATGGGTATATACATATTTGCTATTTTTTAATATATATATTTTAAATTTTTATGTTGCATGTATATATGTATATATGAATATATATATGTATGTTTATATAATGCACACATAATATATAAATTATGTGCATATACATATATACATACAAGTACAGATATGTACACATGTATATAAATTTATACATGTCTAATATATATTCATGTAGATATACATCTATATCTATAAATGTATATGTACATGTGTATAAATAGATACACAAATATTAGATATATGCAAGTACATGTATATGTGTATATATAATTATTTATATGCCATGTGTACATATATATACACACACACACATAAGTACATAGGTATGTATGTACATACGTACGTACATACGTATTTATTTATATGTAAGTATATATGTACATGTCTACACATACAAATACAACTATTATATGTATGCATGTGTGTGAGTGTACATATATATTTTATCTCACTTTAATCCTTATTGAATCATTCTTCAACCCTTTACCGCTAACCCTATCTCTCTTTGTAGAGTAGCTCTTAGAGTCCCTAACCTCACTCTAACCCCTATGTCCCCATAACTCTTACTGATATCTCTACCTCCTTATCCCTAAGGTCCCTATCTCCCTCTAAACCTAATCCCTATATCACCCTCTCTCTCTCTCTCTCTCTCTCTCTCTCTCTCTCTCTCTCTCTCTCTCTCTCTCTCTCTCTCTCTCTTTGTCTCCGTGTGTGTGTGTGTGTGTGTGTGTGTGTGTGTGTGTGTGTGTGTGTATATATGTATGTATGTATATCAAATCTATGTATATATGCATGCATATATCACACATGTTTACATATATTGTTGGAAATCTAAAGATCATTGTTGAAGAAGGAAGATTGTTTGCAAAGAGGGAGATTGTTGATAAAGAACGTTTTCAATAAATATTTTGTCACTAATGTCAAACCTGCTATTTTCTAGAATGATAATTTCTTATAAGATCCAAGTACTAATGCTTAGTTGGTTGATGAAGAGGATTCAATCAACAATATGTAACAAAAGTACCTAAGGGAAAGGTTGAGTTATGATTTTGCACTGAAGTGCAAGGATTAGTTAAGACAATGGTAAAATGATGTATTGGTAATATACTTGAAGATACAGAGGTTGGCGAAACTTAGAAACTTTAGAAGTATAAGTTATAACAAGGTTGTCTGCAAAGCTTGACTAAGTTCATTAGTGAGTGCTGAGTAGGCTAGTTCATGCCGAGTGAATTTTTAGTTAGTGTTGAGAAAATACAAAATCTAATATGTGTTGAGTGATATAGAAGGAGTTGAGAAACTTCAGGTGT
Organism: Cupressus sempervirens; assembly: GCA_028749045.1. Classification (NCBI taxonomy): domain Eukaryota; kingdom Viridiplantae; phylum Streptophyta; class Pinopsida; order Cupressales; family Cupressaceae; genus Cupressus; species Cupressus sempervirens. Next base: position 946,218,552 of record CM053787.1, on the reverse strand, counting down.
TGAGCATCAAAAAAACTTAGTGGATGTCAAGTGAATCCACATTAGGTGTCAAGTATCAGTAATAGGTAGTTGGCGTCGACTAACACAATATGTCCCGAGCACCAAAATTTCAATAATGCTAAGCTGCTACATTATTTAAAAAGTCAAAGATTCACTAAGTCTGAGCTAACAAATTTGTTCCCTTGAATTTTGTGAACCAAATGGAGGATAAGGATGATGAGTCAGTAGTACAGAATTTTAGGTAAACTATTTATGAGCAAATTTAGGAGGATTCTTCATGATGTTTCTAGAAGGAACAAGATATGGGGTAGATTCATTGAATCCTACCTAATCCATTCGATCTGAAATTAAAAGTGGGAAGATTCAAGAGGGAAAAGTATTCCAAACTTCTATTTAAGAAGCCACAGGCCAAGAAGCAAGAGTGGCTGGGGTGCCAAGTTTCAAAGTTGTTAAAGTATATCAAGGAGAAGGCATTGAGAAGGAAGAATAGAATACAGAGGTTTTTCTTCGATAAGTAGCCATATAGGAGATTGCACTAGTACATTGAGTATGGAGACTCAAGCAGACAAAACTTGAAAAGAGGACAAGCTATTAGAGTTGAAGAGACTGAAAACTAGGCAATGTTGTGAGCTGAACAAAGATTTGAAAACACAAGTTAAGTTGTGAGTTATATCAGGTCAAAAGCCCTTGTTGTTACTCTCTAACAATTGTATCAGTTAGGGTATAATCCTAGGACATGGGTTGGTTTAATAGCCATTTGTAAATCCTTTAAAAGCGTGGCATTCTAAGTGAATCTTCTAAAGTCCTCTAACCAGGCCCACTTCTAAAAGGGTGATTAAATCCTTTAACCAAGTCACATTTACACAATGTGTTGTAGCCTTTAACAAGGAAAACCTTTCATAGGGAATCACTTTAGAAGAGTGAGAATTGAGTAGTATGTTATTGATAGCTTTTCCCAAATTGAGTTTCCATGTAAGTCACTGTGTTATGTGTTGATCTTTCATGTGTTATTCTTCCATGTTGATGTCTCAATAGCTTGCTAAGTAGGAATGTTTAAGCTTGGATACATGAATAGTTTAATGTGCTCACTTTACTTGTTGAAAAAAAATTATTTGGACATTTGGACCTTGAATAACTAATTCACCCCCCTCTAAATTATTCTAAATCATTTCTAACAATTGGTATCAAAGCCATGTGCTGATTTAGTTTAAAGGTACTAGAATTAGGAAGATCAAAGATGTCCAAGAGAGAAGTTCCCAAGGTCAATAGAGATAACTTCACTGCATGGAAAAAGTTGATGAAGCTACACCTTGGATCAATAAATGATCAAGCACAAACCTTAATTGAAGTAGAACATGTTAATCCATCTCTACCCACTGTAGATGATATGAAGAAAAAGAAGGAGCACAATCAGGCAATGCTAGAGATTTCTTTTTCCCTTAGCTATACTAAATTTGTGACATCAAGGGATGTGACTTTTCATTCAAGATGTGGAAAGCTTTGAATGATATATATCAAGGAGATTAGAATGTTCAAAGAGCAAAAAGAGAAAGCCTCTGAGGAAATTTTGATGGCATGAAAATGGAGGAAGGTGAGAACACTGCTCAATTTGCCTCTAGAATGAAAGAAGTAGTAAGTGTAATAAGAAGTTTGGGTGGTCATTTAGAAGATGACACTACTAATAGAAAATTATTAAGAACCTTTCTCCCCATATATGCTATTAGAGTTTCAACCATCCAAGAGTTAAGGTGTGTACCAAGAAACACACTAATGTTTGAAGCTATAGTTGGAAGACTCACTGCATTTGAGTTGTCCAACTTTGACAACTACAAGCCTGAAAATCTTGAATTTTCTTTCAAGGCCAACATATCATTGAAAGACACTAAGGAGGTGAACCAAAGAAGAAGAAGAAAAAGGTAAAATATGCATCAAGTGATAGCAACATAGATGAAGAAGATGTGGAACAATTGGAAGCATTGCTAGCCAAAAGATGTGACAGAGGGAAAGGTAAATTCAAAGGTAAGCTTCCTATCATTTTTTTTAATTATAATGAAGTAGGATATATTGCAGCAAGATGCATGCAAAAGAAGAATTACATAGAAGGCAACAAGAATAAGAACAAAAGAGAAGATGATAGCAGAGATTCCAAAGACAAAGGCAAAAAGTGTTACATTGTTGAAGAAGAGGATTCTAATGAAAATAATGATGAGGTAGTCTATGTAGCCATAAAGGATGAATCAGAAGAAGATGAGGCAACAAAACTGGTAACCTATTTGAACAAAAATGACAAATGTATCATAGACAGTGGATGCTAACATCACATGCTAGGAGACAAAAGTAAGTTTATTACCTTTACCTAGTATGATGGAAATAGTGTTAGATTTGGAAATGGTGCTCCATATCAAATCAAAAGAAAGGTTCTATTAAACTTACAGAGAAAATTTTATGTGATAGTGCATGTTATGTTGAAGGATTGAACTATAATCTACTAAGTGTGTCACAATTAGGCAATATAGGTTACAAAGTAGAATTTGGAAACAAATCTGCAAAAATCTATGACACTGATGAAAACCTGATAGGAAAAGATGAACAAACTAGGAGTAATCTATTTTACCTAGATATCGAAGATGCATCCTATTTTTTTGTTAGATTTGATTATGTGTAGTTATGGCATAAAAGGTTATGTCATGTTAACCTTGATAATCTGATTAGCATAAAAAAAAACTGAAGAAAGCTAGAGGTTTGCCTAAGCTAAAGAAACCAAAAAATATAATGTGCAAACAATGTCAACTAGGAAAGATGACCAAATCAAGTTTCAAAAGAAAAACCTACACTTTCAAAGAAGTACTAGAGTAAGTGCATACTAATTTATGTGGCCCAATAGAAGTGAAAGGCTACCAAGGAGATAGATACATAATGTTGTTTGTGGATGGTTACTCTAGGATGATGACTACCATGTTCTTAAAAAAAAATTTAATGCATTTCAAATGTTTAAGTGGTATTTTACTAGGGTTGAGAAAGAAACAAGAAAGAGTTTGAAGTGCCTAAAATCAGAAAGAGGAGGAGAATTTATATCAAAAGAGTTTGAGACATTTTGTAACAACAAAGGAATTAAAAGACAAACATTAGCACCAAGAACTCCACCTCAGAATGGCATTGCAAAAAGAAGGAATAGATCAGTGATAGACTGTGCTAGAACATTAATGACGGAGAAAAAAGTTTCTCTAAAGTACATGAGAGAAGCTATAAGTACAACTATCTACACCCTAAATCGAGTACAAATAGAGAAAGGTACAAATGCAACACCTTTTGAATTATGGTATGGTCACTCATCCAATGTAAAATATTCCAAAGTATTTGGTTGTAAATGCTATACTCCTAAGGATTCTAGAAATGTCAAGTTTGATGCAAAGAGTGATGAAGGCAAATTCCTTGGGTATTTCACTAGAAGTAAAGCATATAAGTGTTTGAATACTAACACTAACAAGATTGTGGAGAGTGAAAATGTAAATTTTGATGAGCATGCAGAAGCGCAGGTTGATGCAACTAAGAAATCAATAGAATACAAATAATTTGTATACTTCTATTAAGGGATGACTATTGAAGAAGAAGATGCCAATTAGGTTGGGAATCAACAACAAATTTTAGTATCAGCCAAATCCCAGCTAGTGAATGCCAAGCTACATTTAGAAGCCAAGTTACAGAATGAAAATAATGCACATTCTGAATCTAAAATTAGTACACATGAAAAAGATGATGAAATATTTGAAAAAAATGTGCATAGTGACTCTGAAACTGAAATATCAAACATTGAAAGAAGGATAGAACCAAGACTATCCAAGTATGTGAGAATACATCACCATATAGGAAAAATCATTGGTGATAAGGAGGTTAGACCAATGACAAGGAATAGACTAAGAAATGAATCATGTCTGTTGAGCAAGATTGAGCCCAAAATAGTGAAAAATGCACTACAAGATGATAATTGGCATAAAGCAATGGAAGAAGAAATAGATCAAATAGAGAAGAAAAAAACTTGGAACTTAGTTCCAAGACCAACTGATAAAAATGTGATTGCCAAATTGGTATTTAAAAACAAGCTAGATGAGAATGGTGAGATTACAAGAAATAAGGCCAAACTAGTCTGCAAAGGCTATGCACAAGAAGAAGAACTAAACTATGGGAAAACATTTGAGCCTATTGCAAGGATGGAAGGAGTGAGAACACTACTTGCATATGCTATAGGTTACAAAGGTTTCAAAGTCTACCAAATAGATGTAAAGTCTACTTTTTTGAATGGTATACTGGAAGAAGAAGTTTATATAGAACAACCAGAGAGATTTGTTGATGACAACAACAAAGATATGGTTTACAAACTGCATAAAGCACTCTATGGTTTGAAGTAAGAACCTAGAGCATGGTATGCGAGACTACACAAATATCTTGTGAAGATTGGATTTGAGAGAATAGATGACAACATCAAGCTATAAATCAAGGTAGAAAAAGGTAATGATATTCTAATATCTAAAATCTTTGTTGATGACATAATATTTGTAGGAAAAGATGCCCTATGCAAGGACTTTTTCTGATCAAATGAAACATGAGTTTGAGATGTCAATATTTGGAGAAATCAAATTCTTTGTTGTATTTCAAGTATATCAACTGAAGCGTGGCATATTTGTGACCCAATCAAAATATATCAAGGAGATACTTAAGACATCTGGGTTAGAAGATTCAAAACCAATTAGTACACCAATGGTAATAGGCCATATGTTATCTAAGAATGATGAGTTAGCTGAAGTAAATTAGACAATTTATAGATCAATGATTAGAATGTTATAGTATATTGTGCATAGTAGACTAGACATTGCATTAGCTATTGGAATAGTGGCAATATTTTCTACAAATCCAAGAGAAAATCATCTGATGGTAGTAAAAATAATATTATGGTACTTGAAAGGAATAGATGACTTTGGATTTTACTACAAGAGAAGTGAAAATTTATAGTTGAAAGCCTACACTAATGTAGATTGGGGAGGTAATACTGATGACAAAAAAAAAACTAGTGGAGGAGCACTTTTCTTAGGTAAAAGATTGGTCACTTGGACTAGCAAAAAATAAAGTTGCACCTCATAGCCCATAGCAAAAGTTAAATATTTTGCTGCTGCTATCAACTACACCAATATTATATGGACCAAACATTTTTTGCAAGGTATGAAGGAAGAGATAACTGAACCTATGATACTCTATTGTGATAACATAAGTGACATCAACATATCAAAGAATCCTATGATGCATGCCAAAACAAAGCACATTGCAACTAAGTATCACTATGTAAGAGAATTGGTGGAAGACAAGCAAGTGAGGATGGAATATGTCAACTCAAAGGAAAAAATTGCTAACATCTTCACAAAAGCACTACCTAAAGATGCATTTGAGTATCTTAGAGGTAAGTTAGGGGTGATCACCTTATCCAAGGCTATTTGAGCAACAACAAAATTTCCCTGCATCAAGAGAATTGAATATTGAAATGTTACAAATTGATGCAGAGGATACTTTAGGTTTTTGCCTAAAGTAACTAAAGCACTGAAGTTTCAAATCAGTCACAAGCAAGGTGACAGAAGGCGAAATTAAAGTTCCTGAAGTTTATATACTTACATGTTAAGATGCTAAAATAATATGTCTTTGACATTGTTGTCGAAGAGGGAGAAATAGTAGAAATTGATCAAATGTATAGAATCAAATGGATAAAGGGAGAAGTAGTTGATACTAGAATATCAGAAACTACTCAATGCATATAGAGGACGAAACAATGTGTAGAAGGAGAAGTAGCATGGCACAATTAAAGGAACAAAATATAAGAGGGGGAAATTAAGAAGAGTAAAGCTGATCAAACTAGAAGCTAAGAGGGAGAAATAGAAGCAAAAAAATAAGGATAGAAGATCAGAGAGGGAGAGGTGAAAGTTGATGAAAATAGCAATGGTAACCAAAAAAAAAAAATTGGCATTTGATTTGCTATTTTAACCTGGTTAGCATTTTGATAACTTGTTGATCAGTTTGGTTTTTTCCATCAATGCCAAAGAGGGAGATTGTTGGAAATCTGAAGATCATTGTTGAAGAAGGAAGATTGTTTGCAAAGAGGAATATTGTTGATAAAGAATGTTTTCAATCATTTTCTGTCACTGATGTCAAACCTACTATTTTCTAGAATGACAATTGCCTATAAGATCCAAGTACTATCACTTAGTTGATTGATGAAGAGGATTTAATCAACAAGATGTAAAAAAAGTACCTAAGGGAAAGGTTGAGTTATGGTTTTGTAATCAAGTGCAATGATCAGTTAAGACAATCATAAAATGATGTATTAATAATATACTTGAAGATACAGAGGTTGGCCACACTTAGAAACTTTAGAAATATAAGTTGTAAAAAGGTTGTCTACTTAGCTTGACTAAGTTTGTTAGTGAGTGTTGAGAAAACTAGTTCATGTGGAGTAGATTTTCAGTTAGTGCCAAGCAAATACAAAATCTAGAATCTACCAAGTGATATAGAAGGAGCTGAGCAAGTTTAGGTGTTGAGCATGTAATAGGTGTTGAGCATCAAAAAAACTTAGTGGATGTCGAGTGAATCCACAGTAGGTTCCAAGCATCAGTAAAACATAGTTGGTGTTAAGTAAAACAGTATGTGCCAAGCATCAAAATTTTAATAATGTTGAGATGCTACATTATTTGAAAAGTCAAAGATTCACCAAATCTAAGTCAACAAATTTGTTACCTTGAATTTTTTGAACTAGATGGAGGATAAGGATGATGAGCTAGTAGCACAAAATTTTAGGCAAACCATTTTTGAGTGAATTCAAGAGGGTTCTTCATGATGTTTCTAGAAGGAAAAAGATATGGGGTGGATTCATTGAATCCTACCTAATCCATTCGATCTGAAATTAAAAGTGGGAAGATTTGAGAGGGAAAAGTATTCTAGAATTCTATTTAAGAAGTCACAGGCCAAGAAGCAAGAGTGGCTAGAGTACCACATTGTGAAGTTGTTGAAGTATATCAAGGAGAAGGCATTATGAAGGAAGAATAGAGAAAAAATGCTCTACTTTGATAAGTAGCCATATAGGAGATTGCACTAGTACATCGAACATGGAGACTCAAGGAGAGAAAGATTGAAAGGAGGACAAGCTATCAAAGTTGAAGAGATTGAAAGCTAGGCAATGTTGTGAGCTGAACAGGGATCTAAAATCTACAAGTTAAGTTGTGAGTTGTATCAAGTGAAGAGCCCTTGTTGTTACTCTCTAACAATTGAATCAGATAGGGTAAAATCCCATGGACTTAGTTTGGTTTAACAACCATTTGTAAATCCTTTAACAAGGTGGCATTCTAAGTGAATGTTCTAAAGTTCTCTAACTAGGCCCACTTCTAATAGGGTGGTTAAATCTTTTAACTAGGTCACATTTAATAGTGTGTTGTAGCCTTTAATAGGGCAAGCCTTTCACAAGGCATCAGTTGAAAAGAGTTAGAAGTGAGTAGCATGTTACTGGTGGTTTTTTCCAAATTGGGTTTTCATGTAAATCACTGTGTTATGTGTTGATCTTTCATGTGTTATTCTTGCATATTGATATTTCAATAACTTGCTAAGTAGGAAAGTTTAAGCTTGGATACATATATAGTTTAATGGGATCACTTTACTTATTGAAAAAGTTTTATTTGGACATTTTGACCTTGACTAACTGATTTATCCCCCCTCTCAATTATTCTAAAACATTTCTAACATATGCATGTGCATATACATACACATGTGTAAACACATATTTAAACATGCACACACACATACATAGAAACATACATCTATGTATATATGCATGCATATATCATATGTGTATATATACATGCATATATACATACACATGTGTACACACATGTTTAAAGACACACACACACACACACACACAGAAACATACATATATGTGTATGTGTTGTGAGGCCTCAACCTAGCCCAACATAGTAGTTTATTTATGTTCAGATACTTTATATTTTGAGACCTTGTTATATGTTGGACCTATTTTGGATTATTTTTTTAGACTGTTTGATATTAAGTGATGCTTTAATTTTATGATAATTATTTATGATGTAAGAACTTATTGATGATGTTTGATGATTGTTTACATTCATGTGCTTGGTTGCTTATTTTATTGAAGAGTATAAAATTATGTTTAAATGCAAAGATTAGATGAATCATATGTTTGAAAATCATGAAATGTTGCAAATGGTCATATCATGCTTAGTTGATTTCACTAGTATTATAGAAATTGAAAAATGATATTTGAAATTCAATTGAGACATATTTTATGTTTTGATTCAATAACAAATATAAAATTGATTTATGATTTAAATATCTTGGACTAATGATATGCAATTTGAGTGTGCAGGAAGTATAACCATGGTAAAATGAAGAACCATAGCTATACCTTTGTATCTACTGAGAATGCCAAGGCTACATCTAATGAAGTGATCTTAGCCTCATTGTTTAGTATTTTACTTTATGAACGTAATGTGAATGTGTGTGTTAGATTATATTGGCCACTTGTAATGTTAAGTGTATATTTTATAGTGTCACTTGGCACTTGTATTGTTATGTGTATAAGTGGCAAGTCTGTTTTACATATTGGCAAAAGAGATCCAACCTTATTTCTAACTAATTAGAAATGTTTAAGTTATATCCCCTTTCATAAAATTATCATATGAAGGATTTTATTATCTTAAATTCGGATTTTAATTTTAAGGTGACTGTAGAGGGCTTTATTAGAGTCCTAGGGTGTTCTTTTGGTAAAATTAAGTTACCTACATGTTAGTACTACGTGTTAGGGCTTTAATTTTCACTTTATTTTAGTTTGAATCACTTTTCTAACCCTTTTAAAATCCCATTTTTCAAGTATTACGAAAATGTGAAGAAATCTTACCCAACTTCTCACCTTATCTTTAGTGAGTCAGAGTTCCAACCAAATAGGGAAACTTAGGTGGAATTAAAGTGATTTTTCTCTTTCATTATGGAGAAAAATGAGTTTAGTTTCCTATTAAAGGGAAATTTGAAAATAAAGTTTTCATTCACCCACTCTCTAGTCTTAGAGATTTTCTATTTTTGAAGATTTGATCAAGGAAGGATAAAGGGCTCTTCTCAAATTGGTTCATTTTCCATAGCTTAGAGTAAGGTTGGAGCTTTTTCCATGTTTTAGGAACTATGTATTGTATTGTTTTTTTGAATAAAAATTATGTAAATTTGGCTATAGGTGCATATGCATATTGTTCATTGTCCATGTTGTATTGTTGGGTGTGAATGAATTTCTACTATTTATTTTCTTTCTCTTTGATTTTCAGAGTATGATGTTATGGGTGTGGAAGGACATCACTCACCTTTCAGAGGGAAAAAGTGCCCTTTGAGTGAAGGGGTTAGTTGGGCCTTTCCCTTGAGTGTAGAGTCTCTTCCTTGGAAGGAAGAGGGATACTCATGTAGTATGGGCTACATGTGCCAGTACATTGTTATGCACTTTAGGCATGATAAGGGGAGAAATTTTGTGAGAGTTGGTAATTATTTTGTATGCCTTGTGAAGATAGATTTGGTTTTATGTAGTTGGCTTCTCCTTAGGGTTTTAGGTACACCTTTACCTATTATATTGGTTTATGTGGTTGTGTTTGATGGTTACCTGGCTCGTCTTTATTCTCCAAGCTTGGTGGGTGGTCATAGAGACCTAGGTTGGGAGGTGAGCTCTCCATGGTTTTAAGTATTGTTTTCTATAGGTTTCAAATGGATTTGTGTTGAAGAAAAGCTTGGAAGATTTAATTTTCTATTGGAGATTTCAAGATGATTTATTATGAATATTTGTAAAAGTTCTATATTGTAAAAGATCACATGGAGATCCTCATATATGTAAATCTTAGGTTTTTGTAAGATCTAGATGTGATTTTAATATTGGAAGACACATGTCAAAGTTGTGAATACATTTCACTTTAAATATTTTCCTAAATATGATTAGATGTATTTGAAAATTTGTTGCAATAATCTGTAAATGATTTGATATGGTTTCTTAAAGTGTTTTAATTCTAAATTTTATTATTATTATTGAGTAGTATGTTTGTGTGTTTCTTATTCAAAATTTGGGCATGACATGTGTGTACACATGAATATGCATATTGTTAGAATATATAGTCCATTGATATAACAAAGAGGGGGGAGAGGGTGAATCTATTATAAAAATAATATCGCAAATAACAACTTTAAACAATCTTAACAATATAAGTAGTGTAAACTAAAACTACAATAAGATACTCATACACAATAACATCAGATATGTTAACTAGGGAAACCCTTGATCAGAGGAAATACCCTAGTGGGGATGATACCCACAAGATGATGTACTAATATAAATATTCCTTGTTAGAGGATAGATATGGTTAGGAGTTTGTTACAAAATTTAGTACATATGTGTCCCTATTAGAATACCTTGAATCCTTGTTAGAAAATTCCAACCCTGTTAGGAGTTGTTCCAACCTTATTAAGAGTTGTGTAAGATAGTTGGACCCACTACCCAAGCAACTTCAAGTGTAAGACTAATGAACCCATTGTCCAAATGATATCTATGTAATCCCTTGTAGACTAATAAAACTGAAATATACTTCCTTCCCATATCTCTATCCTATCAACTAGTCTTCTTCTCCTTTAGATCTTGTAACCATATCACAAACTGCAAAAGCAATAATCCCTTGAATCACTTACAATACTTGAACACACTTTATAATCAAGGAAAACATCTTTCCTTTATACCATATCTTCATAATGATTCCTTGAGTTAGCCTTGAGGCTTTCCCAATTAATTAAAATAAGATGATTAATTAGTTACAATTATAATAGCACTGTCAGCTCACATTCTATAAAAAAATTCACATGTGTGATACTATGGCTTGTGCACTCTCTAGCATCATCATCTGACTATCCTCTATCACTGCCTAATTGTGCATCTCTTCATTCCATCTCAGATGGAAGATAACCAAAAACCATTAGGAACTAATTTCCAAATACTCTGTCTCTAAATTGCTCTCTATAAATAAGGTACAACTTCTATACATCTTTGACTCAAGCTCTGCACACTTATCCACATCATTAGGACATTGTTTTGTGCATGACCATAATTTTGCATGACTAGAAAATCAAACCATTGTCTATCCCATCAAGATCTTTGTCCTGCTATTTTGCTAGTCTTTATAAAAACCATGCTATATTGACATCAATGAAAAACATAGTCATCAATGCAACATATCAATACTCTCCCAATGTATTATCATCATCATTCATGCTAACAAACTCCCTCTTTGGTATTGATGGCAACATAGATGAAAAATATCCAAGTTCTAAGTATACTAAATAGTATTTTGTTGCTGCTGGTGATTGGCATTAGTTGTTTGCACACTAAAAAGAATCTCAAAACAATAGGTGCATATTCCTTCTTAGACATCAATTTTTACTTAACACTAAACAATTCATAATACATTAGATGCGCAATCCTGCTTCCTTACATGAATCTTTCTAAATCTCTCTAAAGAAATATCACTCATGCATACTCTCCCTCATGCCTTAAGAGATTTTTTCATGCATATTCTCTCCCCCATTGACATCAATGTCAAAAGTGTCAATCTCATTACCAATTGTCAATCAGCTATTCCAAGTCACCAACCAACTCAAGTGTTCAAAGAAACTATTTAATACCAAATACCAAATAAAAAGAGTCCTCAATGACTCAATACATACCAAATACTCCCCCATATGAGAAGCATCATAATTAAATCCAATCAAAATAATAGTGCTTTTTACCGATAGACTGATGCACATTTTGCATCATCTATTCAATAGTAAGTAGGAGCATAACCACAATCATACCTCTTAAGTACTCAAAAGTATATTTAGGAAAAGGCTTAATAAAGATATCTACAATCTAATCCTTAGTACTTACATACTCCAATATGATCTCCTTTTCTACTGCTTCTCTCTCAGCACATGATACTTAATAGATATATGATTTTTCTTAGAATGCAATATAGGATTCTTAGGCATACACATTGTACTTGTGTTATCATAGTAAATGTTAATAGGTTCTTTAATCTCAATTTTGATATCCTTCAACATTTGCTTCATCCACATGACTTGATTATAATTGTTTGTTTCTACAACATACTCTACTTCAATAGTGGGGTATGTGCAAGATCATGGTCAACCAAACTATGCTCTTAAGTGGCAATAAAAAATTAGAAAATCAGGGTTATGTCAACTTGACATGCAATTTTGTACTTTTTATTAACCTTATATCAAAAAGTTGAGAGAAAAGAATCTCTATAAAATTGAATCTAGTTTCTAAAATACTAGGACTTATCTCAAAAAGAAAAAAAATGATTGGTCAAAATTTTAAATCTTAATGCAATATTACAAAAATGTCAGAACAAAAATAAGAAGTAGATGTATGTCTGACCACCTTAATCAAAATCAAATGATAATATTTTTTAATAATATTATAGATATAAGTAGTAGACTCATGCCTGGATGTGACACATATTTTTGAGTATTTTTATTCCAAATAAATAACTAATAATTGATTTTTGATTTTAGTATTTTTGTAATAAAAAAATCTTGTGTCTGACCACCTTAACTAATTCAAAACTTTGCAAAATTCATTTTTTCATTTATTTTCCTTGTAGTAGAAGAAACATGGAATGTGATGCATCTTTTGAATTTAAAAAATGTTGTACCATTTGAAAGTTATAGTTATTTTTTAAGTAGTGTGTTAGTCACCACTTTATACATAAATCCATTAGAAAATAGGTAATAATTACTTACTAAACTCATAATTTGACAAACATTATATTTATGGAAAGATAAGAACATTCTTAAGAAACCCTTTTCATTTCATCAAATTTTGGTGAAAAAAAAAGTCATCAGCTACATGTTCAAAGTAAAAATCACATAAAAACAAGCCAAAAGCACATTTTTAGGATTTTTTAAAGTTGACCATATAATTTTTTTATCAAAAGATATAGTAGACCTTATAAAGATATTACTTTTTTTCAATTAGTATCAGGATGGGTGGGAAAAAAATTTGCATAGATTTTGAAATGGTTTGAGATATTTTAGAACTACAGATTTTTTAGATCGCCACTTTTTGGCACACCATGATCTTGCACATACCAAGTGCTTTGTGAAATACAATATTTCCTCTTAATTAACCATGAAACTAATATTCCTCCAAGAAAACATGCTTCACCACTAGTGCTCTTTTTTTCATCCATACCGCTAGCCCAATCAACATCACTATATGTGCACAAAATAAAATCACTTGATCAATGATACCAAATTCCATAATCAGATATGCCTTTTAGATATCTAAATATTCTCTTTACTACTACAAAATGAAATTCATTAGGACCATCCTGGAATCTAGCTAGAATTCCAACTACATTTTCTATTTCTGGTCTAGTGTGAGTCAGATATTGCAAACCTCCAATCATTGATGTTTACTTCTTCTACTCCATTGCAAGATTATCATCTTTTTGGATAACTTGTGACCAATTATCATGGGTGTGTTAACAGGTTTACAACTTTCCAAACCAAACCTTTTCCACAAATCTTTTAGGCATTTGGTATGAAAAATGAATATACCATCATTATTCTGCACAATCTATCCTAGGAAAAAGTTCATTTCTCCTATCATGCCCATTTTAAATTCATTCTTCATCTCTTTAGAAAATTTATTACTAGCTTCATCATTGCCTTGAAAGATGATGTTGTCAACAAATATTATGATGATTAATAAACCATCTTCAATTTCTTTCAGATTCAAGTTATTCTCTATTGTAGCTTTAGCAAATCCAAGCATTGCCAAGTAACTTTCCAACCTTGCATACCAAGTTCTTGGTGCTTACTTCAGACCATAAAGAGCTTTCTTCAATTTGCATATGATGTCTTTATGTTTTGATAAAGGAAATACTTTAGGCTACTCAATATAAACCTCTTCTTCTAATTCTCCATTGAGAAAGGGTAATTTAAAATCCATCTAATAAAACTTAAATTCATGTTCACTGCATAAGCTAGGAACATCCTTCTTCTATTCTTTCAATAGGTGCATATGTTTCCTCATAATCAATGCCTTCTTATTATAAATAACCTTTACAAACAAGTTTGGCCTTGTTTCTCACAACTTCTCCTTGCTCATTCATCTTATTCCTAAATACCCTTTTAGTTCCTATCACATTCTTGTCTTTTGGTCTAGGAACCAACTCTCATGTATCATTCATTATTATCTGATCCAATTCTCCTTTAATTACTTGGATCCAATGACTATCTTTGACTACTTCTTCTACACATTTTGATTCAATTGGAGATATCAAGCATGTTTTAAATATAATAGGTAAAGTAAACTCTAAGTGGGGGGTGGGGGTGAATGTGAATCAACTCTTAAAAATTTTAACTATAGAATCATTCACCTCACATCCATCTCATAATTCAATAAGTAAACTAAAATAGAAGATTATGCATATAGATCTAAAGCATGTAAATAAGTAAAAAATTTAACACATGTATGACACAAGATATTTAGTTACCCAAAAACCCTCCTTGGTGGGGATGACACCCAAAAATCTCCACTACTACAGTCATAAAGTGTATCCAATGAAGGTTACAATGTCTTGATCATGAAACATGATCTAACCTTTGAAAGGTTTGTCCTATTAAAGACTTACAAAGACTATTAGGTCTCACCCTATTTAAGGATTTCAAAACCCTATTAGAAGTGTTCCTAATTAGAAAACTTTGACTTACAATGAAGGAAGTACCCTGTTAAAGGATTTACAATAGCCTGTTAAGACTACTTTGTCAAAATATTTAATTGATTCACCTGTTAAAATGTCTCAGCAATGATTCTCCAGTTAGAACTCTATTGCTTGATCATAGATAACCTCTTTCCTAATTTTTACTTCATCCTTTCTAATTAGATGTATCTTTATTGTCTTATTATTCTTTTCCACTATCCTCATCTAACTGATTCTGTAATGTATTTCAAATCACAACTCCTTAGTCGCCATGAATGCTTTGTTTGCACATGCAAAAATTCTCACTTTTCTCCTTCCACATTCATCTAAAGTTTAGGGTCTGTCCTCCTTAAGATGACCTAGGTGACTTAGGGTTAGGTATGAATCAACGATCATAATTCATCCATATTTCTACTTAATTCTTCCCTTTTTCTGATTGGCTACATGTAATGCATAGGAATTCACAATAAAGATTCATTCTTATCATCTAAGTTCATAAAAAATCCTTACATCATTTTTAAAATGGTTTACATAGAAGTTTGTGCCACTACAAACAACTATATCAAAATTGTATAACTTGACATTTGAGGTCCATGGTGCTTGGCATCAACTATAACTTCAATGCTATCACTTAGCCTTTGAATGACTTAGCATCCATTGATCACTTGACATCTAAATAACTTGGCACATACTATCTTCTTGACACTTGAGTGACTTAGCATGCACTGCTTATTTGGCATTTGAATCACTTGACACATATTTTTTCTTGACACTTGAGTGACTCGGCATGCACTGTCTGACATTTTATGTTTGGCATGCATTACTTGTTTTGCATGAACTAAGTACATCACTTATAAATGGTTTAAGTGTATAGACAATCATTTTTCAAAACCTTGATATGAGATCAACAATATCCCCCTCTGACCTGAGTGAAAAAAACACTTGGTCATGCATGCACGATCTTTACTTATAAGCATAACGCAGCTATTCAATATCTTTATTCGATTTATATACAAAATTTCAAAATTTTGCAAAACATGACTTATCAATCTTACCTCAAAATCTCATAAGTTCCCCTGATTTAATTATTCCCTTTTGTATCTAAACCAAAATCATTCCTCCTAAGTAGTAGATTTGGATAAATTGATTTGTGTACTCTGTTTCTTTCATTGAGTCTCACTTTCTCAAAAATAGGAGCTCCCTCAAAAATATGGTCTCCTTCATTATCTCTCCCATAATTATTTTTCTCTTATCTCTACACTCTTTTTATGCATATGTCAAAGGGTTATATACTTATAGTGTGTTTGTCCAAAAATGTTTTGTTGATCTCAAGTGTAATTTTCAAAGTAACATCCCAATTGTCACAAGCTACCTCTAAATATTTGATTTGGATGGCCAGCATAACAAAAATGTGTACTAAACCTTCACAAATAGGAAGATGTGGATCTTTCTTCATGAGTGTTTCAAAAAAGGCTAGTTCCTTGTACAATATCTCCATATGTGGAATCAACATGGACTAGATTATGATCAGTTTAGCCTTTATGTTTGCTTCATCTGCATGTAGCATTGCTATCTGACTCTGGGATTTTAGGAGAATCCTGAAATGTTTCTCACTCTAGGCTAGAGACCTTGCTAGAGTTATGCCAGTTGATTGCATATTACTCTTAAAATTTATTATGTGGCTCTTGACTTCCTGTGTGAAAAGTGTTTGTTTGCACAATTTGGTGTACAAAGAGAAAATGTTCTCTAGTACCTTCTTCACATTGTCAATTTTGGTTGCTAACTCAACCTGTGATAGTGTAATAGCATTTTATGTCATTTCATTAACCTTATTTTGAAACTTTCTTTCACACCATTTGAGTAATTTCACATTTGAATCTAGGTCTATTTCATTAACCTTCTCAACTAAGTTGGTTAACTACTCTATGATAGACTTTTTTTCTTCTGGTGTTGATAGGCTAAAAGCATAAAGAAAAAATACCTTGATATCTAGCAAAGCTTTCTTTTTCTAATGCTCCCTTCTAAGTAGTTCTTGGTTTTTCTTCTTTGTAAGAGATCCAATCCAAACCCTAGCTAGTCCAGTTCACACTCTAGTAGAAACCTCCAAGGAAGATCTAAACTTATGCTTGCAAGCCTACCTAGCAATCTCCTTGTTTTTAAAGCTGCAACAACTAGCCCTTCTCAAACTTGATCTAGGATCCAAGTGTAAACTACCTTACATTTGGTGCTTTGTCCACACACTCAAAACTCCACCACAATCTTGCTGTAAACTGCCTCACATTTGGTGCTCTATCCACAGAATCAGGAAAATCTTACTCTTCAGCTACTCTCCACACTCACTCGTCCTCCTCTGAATGAATCACTCCCATCTATGAATGAATCAAAAATAGACTCCACAAGAACTCCTTCTTATACCCAACTAAGCCACAAGTCAGCCTAGCAATTACAAATTAAATAAAACTAAAATTAAATACTTGAAGAGCCACAAGTTGGCCTCCAACAATAATTAAATGTCCAAAAATTGATACCAAGAAAAATCGTGATATCTCCTAACTCTGATTGAATTAGAACTCATGCTTTGAATTGAAGGTAGTAATTCAGGTCCTCTACAAGCCCTAAAATTTGCAAAGGGTAATTCATCAAGGATATATGTGCATCCATCCCGAAAGTCACACATAGACACCTGTTGTGCAAACTAATAGAAATTGATACTCCAGGAAAATTATGATATCTCCCAAATTATAATGAATTAGACCATGTTCCTTTGATAAAAGGAATCACTCTAGGCCCTCTTCAATCCCTAAAATTTTTATTCTCTCATTCATTGAAAAAAATTAGTTACACAGCCTACAATAGGCACCTAGAAACTAAAAAATGCAGCTCTAGCAATAAGGTAAAAATAGCTCAAACTTCAACTCAATCCATCCAATCTCTATGCACACATAGGATAAGGTTCCCCAATGTGTCTCCAACACATCCCTAACTATGAAAAGAATAACTCCACCAAATCCATGCTCATTGCTCCTACATTAGATAGCAACATGAAAACTATCAAAATTTAAAGATTTCTTCCAGGTTACAATCAACACTTTTCATCTTTCTTCATGCATATATAGTCTTTTTAGAACTAAATCCTTGGAACTGATGTATAATATACCTTTTTTTAAATATCACTCCCAACATACCTCTTAATTGTTTAGTTTGAGATGATGTGATCACCTAATCCAATGAATCAAGTGACCTCATCTAGATTTTTTGCACTGCAATCTTATCTTTTCTTCCATGTCTTGTTCATCTAACCTCTTATATCTTCAATATCTACCTTTCTTTACCTCTATTGAATTCACTACTAGGTGTCTTTGACCTTGTTGGACAATTCCTACTTATGTGATTAGTCTTTAAATAGCTAAAACATGTAGTTTGATTCAACCATCTTTTGTAGTCACTTCTAAAAGTTGTTCTTATGAATTTTTTAGAAAAATGTCCGTAATCTTGACAATAGTGACAACTATACCTAGTATTATAATCCCAATTATAAGATTTTCCATTGTGCTTTACCTTTCTCTACTTGTTTTATGACCATTTAGGCTTCAATCTGCATTCATATGCTCTATGTCTATACTTCTAACAATTATAGTAGTATCCTTCAAATATTTGTGTGCTTATGGTCTTGATTCTACATCCATATGCTTGATGTCCTTATTTGTTGCACTTGTGGGAGTGACCCATGAACTTATGCTTAGGATTTTGATATGTAGTCTTGCTCTTGCAAACATTGGTAGTATGAACTATCTTAGCACAATTATGAAAAGTACATTTGGAGTTCTTACCATTGGCATTCCTTTGTTCACCTCTTTTAGATGATTATTCTATTGAAGCTTTCAACAAATTCTTTTTCTCTTTTTAGATCATTTTGTAGTTGTTCATTGTGCAACTTCAATGTTGTGATCTCAATATCTTTTCCATTTAGTTCATGATTTGCTCTCATGACTTCATTGTCTCCAATTGCATGCTAACAATTCTTTATACTTCTAATGTTTTCTCGTCCAATCTGTTGACCAATTTCCTTTTTTCATCTTCAATCATGACTTTTTCTTCTATGGTTTTCTTCTTTTGCTTGGTCACTTCACATAGCAATATTGATTGGACTTCTTGTTTAATCTTGAGATTTATGACATCTTCAGTTACGGTTCCATTCTTTTCCATTAGATCTGTAATTGTTGCATCAAATTCACTTGTGTTTCCATCTACAAATAATTTTTTAGTGTCAATCTCTTGTTAATGTGTTTCCATCTAAGTATTTTGTTGATGTAGGGCAACTTGTATTTCAATATTCTAGTTCTCAATAGTCTTTCCTAACTTGTAGACTTCCATTTCCAAGATCTTTCCTCATTGATGCAAAGCTTTACTTCTAGAGAACTAGGCTTTGATACCAATTTTTAGAAATAAAATCTAAGAGGGGGGGGGGGTTTAATTATAAAATCATTTGCCTCACATCCATCTCATAATTCAATAAGTAAACTGAAATACTAGATCAAACATATACATCTAAATCATCTAAATAAGTAAACATTTTAACACATGTATGACACAAGATATTTGGTTACATAGAAACCCTTTAAGGAGAAGGTAAAACTAAGGTGGGGATAAGACCAAGAAATCTCCACTACTACAATAATAATGTTTTGATCATGAAACATGATCTACCCTCTGAAAGGTTTGTCCTATTAAAGACTTACAAAGACTATTATGTCTCACCCTATTAGAAGTGTGCTTAATTAGAGGACTTTGACTTACAATGAAGTAAGTACCCTATTAAAGGATTTACAATTGCTTGCTAAGACTGCTTTGTTAAGAGATTTAACTAATTCACTTGTTAGAATGTCTCAGCAATGATCCTTTGGTTAGAACTCTATTGCTTGATGATAGATCACCTCTTTCCTAATGTGTACTTGATCCCTTTTGATTAGATGTATCTCTATTGTCTTCTTATTCCTTTCTACTATTCTCATCTAATTGATTCTACATTGTATTTCAAATCACAACTCCTTAGTCACCATGACTGCTTTGTTTGCACATGCAAAAATTCTCTCTTTTCTCCTTCCACATTCATCTAAAGTTTAGGGTTTGTCCTCCTTAAGATGACCTAGGTGACTTAGGGTTAGGTATGAATGAACGATTGTAATTTATCGATATTTCTACTTAATTCTTCCCTTTTTCTGATTGGATGCATGTAATGCATAAGGATTCACAATAAATATTTGTTCTTATCATCTAAGATTGTAAATCAATCCTTAAGTCAAGTCAAAAATGGTTTGCATCTAGAAGTTTGTGCCATTAAAAACAACTATGTCAAAACTGTATAACTTGGCATCTAAAGTCCTTGATGCTTGACACCAACTACAAATTCAATGTTGTTACTTGGCCTCTTAATGATTCATCATCTATTGATCACTCAGCATATGAATAAATTTGCACATACTATCTGTTTAGCACTTGAGTGACTCAGAAAACACTACTTAGCACTTGAATCACTTGACTCGTACTATTGCTGAATGCTTGAGTGACTTGGCATGCACTATCTGACATGTTACACTTGGCATTCATTACTTGTTTGGTATGAACTAGGTACATAACATATAAATGACTTAAGCATGTAGACACTCATTTGCCAAAACCAATCTGAGATCAACACAACATATCTCCTCATTTACTTTGTTCCTTGACATTATGCCTTTATATTTACTTCCAATTATCTTCTTAGTAGGGTGATTCCTTGTCAAATTCCTATTAGGGGTAGGAGTTGACATCTCAAATCTTAGGTTTAGAAATCTTGTCTCCTCTATGCTTAAAATTCAGCACATCATTTTGCAAGTTATTGTTAGTCTTAAATAAAACTTCAACATTATGTCTAATGATTCTAGAGTTATCCTCTTCTTCATCTGAATTATAATCTACCATATTTTCTTTGGTTCCAAACTTCTCATCAATCCTTACCTTTTCACATTCAACTATTGTCTTGGTTTTGTAGTTGAAACATCTATAAGCCTTACTTTTCAATGAATAGCCAAGAAACATAGCTTCATCACTTCTTGGATCAAACTTACCAATGTCATTTTCTCTCTTGATATAACATTTGCTCCCAACTATCCTAAAATATTTGAATGATAGTGAAAGTCCAAACCATAGTTCATAAGGTGTCTTGTCCATACATTTTATGACTTGTACTTCATTCAAAGTATATACTATTGTGTTCATCGCTTCTCTCTAGAATGTCTTAGAAACATCATTCTCAAATAACATCACTCTAGCTACTTCTACTATAGATTTATTTTAGTCTCTCAAAAATCTCATTTTTTTTAGGTATTCTAGGTGCAGATGGCTCTCTTTTGATTCCATTTTCTTCACAGAATATGTTAAATTCTCTAGAGGTTAATTATCCTCCTCTATTATATCTCAAACACTTAATCTTAACACCAGATTCATTCTCATCTCTATCCTTAAATATCTTAAACTTCTCAAAATATTCAAATTTCCCTTTAAGAAATTATACCCACGTCATTCTATTAAAATCATCAACAAAAATCATAAAATAACTTTCACCATATAATCCTCTTGTTCTAGAAGGACCACTCAGATCTATTTCAATGATCTCTAGCTTCTCTATGGTACTAAAATTCTTGCTAAGGAATGATACTTTCTTCTACTTAGCCAAAATACATTCCTTACAGACAACATTAATAGACTTAACAATCTTAGGCAAGTCTCTGACTACAAAAGTACTACTAACCTTCACAATATTATCAAAGTTTATCTAACAAAATCTTCCATGCCACAACCAACTATTATCCACTTTAGCTATCAAACATGTCATCTAAGTAGGATTCAACTAAAATAAATTTCCTCTAGATCCGGTTGTAGTTCCAAATATCTTACCATCACTATCTTTGATAGTATAGGTCTTCTCAGTAAACTACAACTAATAACCTTTGTCCACCAACTATCCAAAACTAAACAAGTTATGCTTCAATCCATCGACAAAATAGACATCATTAGTGTTAGATTTACCATTAAGAGTAATGGATCAAATTCAATTTATGTGATAGGTTGCATTTTACCAACTCTAACAATTCATCCATCATGATTCTTGAACTTAACAAACTTATTCAAATCAACAGTCATGTGATGCGAACAACCACTATCAACTATCCAGTCAGACTTCTTTTCTACTTGGGTAACTAGAGATCTTTCTTCTCTAATTTATCTATCAATATTGTCTTCTTTGATAGCCACAAATCCTAATTCATCATAACTTTCACTTTGACCTTTCTCATCAGATTCTTCATCTTCATTTTCATACAAATAATTTCTATCGCTATCTCTTCTAGGGTTAAAGATTCCCTTATACTTCTCCCTTTTAGGACATTTAGATGCATACTGACCAAATTCATTACAAGTCCAAAATTTAAATATTTTCTTACCATCTTTTTATTTTTTCACCAGAGTGTTATTCCTTCATCAATCATTTTATCTTCATGAACTCTACTACTACCACCAAAATCTCCATGGGTGTTTGGTCTTCTCATCAAATTAGGTTAAATGTTTAGGACACTAAAAGTTGTTTTGAATCTTACAAGTTCTCCAAATAGTCTAAGATCTACTTCTTTTGATTCTAATCTTCCAATTAGTGTCTCCTTTGTGAAATCCTTAGTACAGAGCATTAGTAGTTGAATCATCTGAGCTATAGGCTTGAATGGTGGTGTCAAACTTTTCAAGATCTTCCATATGACTTCATCATCATCTTTGGTTCCACCATGAGACCAAATTCTTACAACCATTTATTTTATTCTACAAATATAACTTCTTATGGATTCATCCTCCACCATTCTAGCATCTTGAAATACACATATCCAATTATGTAATCTCATTCTCTTTGCATGATCATCACCTTCAAAAGTAGATTCTAATGGTTTCCAAATTTCATGAGATGTTGAAGTGACTTTACCTAACTGTATTCATTCTCTAGAAGAGTTTTTAGTAGAGCTTCTCTTGCTCTCATGTTACACATGAATATATCTATCTCTTCCTCACTGCAACCTTCAAGGTTTTCTTCTTTCAGTATTATCTTTTGACTTTTTGTCAAGATCCAATATCTTGGACCCATGCACAACAAATGAGTCTTAATCTTCTCCTTCCAACTATCATAGTTGGCCCCATCAAATCTAGGACTATCCTTTCCAAAAATATTCACCATCAATCTCCTAAAGTTGTTAAGCTTATCCTTCAATAACCTGAGGCTCTAATACTAATTGTTCGAATATATAGTCCACTGATATAACTGAGAAGGGAGGTGGGGAGTGAATTAGTTATAGAACTAATACTACAAATAATAACTTTAAACAATCTTAACCATATCAGTAATGTAAAATAAAACACCAACAGGATACTTATACACAATAACACCAAATATGTTAACTAGGGAAAACTTTAATCAGAGGAAAAACCTCAGTGGTGATAATGCCCACAAGATGATGTACTAATATAAATATTCCTTATTAGAGGAAAAATGATAGTAGGAGTTTTTTATAACATTTAGTACATTTGAGTTCCTATTAGGAAACCTTAAATCCTTGTTAGAAGATTCCAACCCTGTTAAGAGTTGTGCCAACCATGTTAGGAGGTGTTGAAAATAGCTAGATCCATTACCCAAATAGCTTCAAGGGTAAGATCAATGAACCCACTATCCAAATGATACCTATATTATTTCTTGTAGAATAATAGAATTGAAATGTACTTCCATCCTCTATCTCTATCCTATCAACCAAGCTTCTACTCCTTCAGCTCTTGTAACTAGATCATGAATTGCGCATCCAATAATTCCTTGGATTGCTTACACACATTTAGTAGGCATTTTTCTCCTTTTCACACTTCACACTTCTTATAAAAATCACAATACTTGAACACACTTTAAAATCAAGGAAAACATCTTTCCTTTATACCATATCTTCATAATAATTCCTTGAGTCTTTCTTGAGGCTTTGCCAATTAATTATAATAAGATAATTAATTAATTACAATTACAATAGCACTGTCATCTTACAGTCTATACAAAACTTCACACATGTGATACTAAGGCTTGCACACTCTCTAACATCATGAATTGACTATCCTCTGTCATTGCCTGACTGCATATCTCTTCATTACATTTTAGATGGAAGATAGCCAAAAAACATCAAGAACTACTTTCCTAATACTCTTTCTTTGAACTACTCTTTGTCAATTAGGTACAACATCCACACATCTTCAACTCAAGCTCTACTAACTTAACCATGTCATCAAGACACTATTATATACAAGTCCATAATTACACATGACCATATAATCAAACCATTGTCTATACCATCAAGATCTTTGTCTTGCTATTTTTCTATTCTTTATAGAAACCATGCTATCTTGACATCAATGACAAACACATTCATGAATACAACATATCAATACTCTCTAATGCTCTGGATACTCCCCCAATGTAGTATCATCAACATTCAAGCTAACACATATATGTATAGTTTATATATCATGTGTGCATATATATGCTAAACCCCTAAATTTAAGTTTATTTCATGCAAATTGGATATTTGAAGACAAATCTAAAGCCATTTGAAATTTAGAGGTGTGACGACAGTGATTTAGGAAGAAAAGAATTTTAGAGGTAATTTTAAATAGCGAAATCTCTATAATCCAAACTCCTTTAGAGAAATTATTTTATTTTTGTTTAGATTTACAATATCTATATAGTGGTGTAGGTGAGTTTGGATATTTGGTAACACTTTTCAGGTGTTATTTTTTTAAAAGTGCTTAATGTTTCATTTAGTTTCTTGATTTTCATTATGTTTTTAGTGATTTGGAGTATAGACATCACTTTCACAAATAGGGCTTTTTGGCTACATTTGCACTTGCTAAATTCTTGGATTTTTGTTTTCTAATTTGCATATGTAATTTGAAGGAGTTATAAGTTGATTTCAATCATTCTTTGGGTTCATGATGGATTTTTTTCAAGTCCCATTTCTCATGCTATATAACTATTATGAATGGAAATAAGAAGTCTATGAGTATTGGTATTCTTAGAATTATTCTTCAATATGATATATAACCAGCTTAAGGTGTTGTAGAAAGAAGGATATTGTTTGATCAAAGGGAAAAGTAACTTGGTTCTCTTAGATTTACCATCTCTCATGAGTTTCTATACCACATTACATCTTGCACACATCGTCATGATTCTGGGAAAACATCAGAAGGAATATTTGCTAAACATTATAGAATAAAAAAAGTTCAATTTATATAATGAGCTCATAGGTCTAAGTCCATGATGCAATGAGAAGGGCACACCTAAAAATCAAATCATCTCACTAAGTAAACACAACATGAGAAAATAACACAAAGAAAAACACAAAGGAGAGAAGAAACAACCTTTAATTTATTAATTGGTCAAATTATCTACATACATGCCCGACTATGAGGCCTTCTAGGTTACAACCAACAAAATTAACAAAATTCTAGACATAGAATTTTCATAGATCCTTACTTCCATCTCTCTCTCTCTCTCTCTCTCTCTCTCTCTCTCTCTCTCTCTCTCTCTCTCTCTCTCTCTCTCTCTCTCTCTCTCTCTCTCTCTCTCTCTCTCTCTCAGCCTTCCTAACCTAAGCTAAAGACCAATGGCTTATAGAAGATTCTAGATTATTACATAATAAAAGGTTGACCTCAAAATGGTCTACACACATTAGAAGATAAGATGCATACATTAAAATTCATGACCCAAATTAATTACATAAGTCAACTCAACTAAGAACCAATCAAAAACAACATTAGTCAAAGAAGAAACTAAGTATCAACAAACATTAGGTTCACTCCATGCATGAACACTAGGCCACCAAAGAACTTGATCAATACTAGGAAACTCGACCAATACTGAATAACCTGGTCAACACTAAATAACTTAGCCAATACTGAGTAACTTGGCAGTAGTTGCATCTTGACAACCATTGGAACTTGACACCAATACAAAAAATAAGCAATGATGAGTAGGATAGAAAGGTAAACCAGGATGCTCATGCATCAATCCATCTAATTTTGACAATATTCAAGACATTTTCTATAAGTTTAATTATATTCAATTAGTTCTTTCTACGTGTGGCATTACTAAAGATGATGAACAATTCATATTATGTATTTTTTACAAGTCAGCTCTTAAATATTCAATCTCTATCTCCACATTATATGCTACTATGGGTGCTCTTGGTAGTGCATGTAAAATTCCTTCTCTTGATGAAATTGCAACCCATCTCACAAGGGATCTAGAGAATTTGGCACACGTGGATCTATTGGCGTAAATAAGTATTTACTAATTATACTTTACTTAAGTTTACTTAGGTTAATCAATTAGCATATTAGTTGTCATGTAGACACCTAGGAGTTTGCATATTCATATGAGTTGTCATGTAGACAACATAGTAGTTTGCACTCCAATTGAGCACATGTTGTCTACTACATTTATTTATGAGATACACCTTTACATTCTTATCCTCTCAATATTGCATGTACATTCATGTACAATGGAGGATAATCCACTCTTGGTGGACATGTGCTTATTTCATATATATCTCTGGTAACTCCTAGTCATATCAATTTCCTTTATATAGAAGGCACTTTTATAATGTATTCATCCAATTATCTAATATCCAATCATTTGATATTCATTTCATTTGATCATCATTTGTCTCTCTTGTGCTATCTATTGAGCTTCTTGATCTTGGTGTTGAATTATTTCCTTGGGAAAATTCTTACATGGTATCATAGCTATACCAAATTCTTATATGGTATAAAAGCCATAGGAGTTTCATTGCATAGCCATTAGAGAGTTTCTTTTTACTAGTCAAGATTGACACTTGTTGGTGCAAATTAGATATTGGTATCACATTCAAAAGGTCAAAAAAACCCCAAATCAACTTTTGTTTCATCAAAATCAAACATTTGAGGTGAAATCTAGAGTCATTTGATTTTTGGAGGTGCGACAGCGGCAATTTAGGAAAAATAATTATAGAGGTGATTTTCAAACAACAATATCTCCCTCATGCGAACTCCTTTTTTTTGAGCAATTTTTTTTGTTTTGGGGTAGAATTTCATGATCTACACATTGGTGCAGGTTGTTTGTGATCTATGTTCCTAATTTTTTCTAAAAATTGACAATTTCAATTTTTACAACTTTAGAGGCTTTGTTTGGGCTCATATAGGCACATATTTAGGTGCTATTTTTTTGAAAGTGCATAATTTTTTATCTACTTTCAAAATCTGGTATCAATTTGGAGTAATTTTCAGTGGACATAGTACTTTCAACATTTGGTCATTTTTTACCTATTTTGGCACATGTAATTAATTAGATCCTTGAGAGGTCTTGTGTCTTATCTTGTTGAGTCATATATTGCTTCATATCTTCAGTTGTAAATATCAAAAATTAGAGCTCCACTTTGGCCCAAAATTGGCAAGTGGCTATTGTATCCGCACTAAGTATAAAGTTCCAAATCATCAAGGAAAGATAAATTGTATGGAGTAGACTACTGGAAAAAGGTTTCAATCTATATGTTGATGATACAATAGTAAAATCCACTGATCCTGATACACAAGTTGATCTAAAAATTAAAGACAACTAGGCATTAGGAATTATTAGGACTTGTGTTCATAGAGATCTCTTCTTCCACATTTCTAGCTTTAAGGAAGCCAAGGGTGCTTGGGAAAAACTTGAAGGGTTGCATGGTAAGGTGGATGAGCAAAAAGGGTTCCAAATTAAGGATGATCTACTTCTATTGGATCCTAAGAATTTTGACACAATTCAAGACTATGTCAACAAAGCCAAAGAGTTGAGAGCACTACATAGGGATTGTGGTAATCCGATGAAGGATTATAGATTGATTCATCACATCTTGAAGAGGCTACCTTTAGAGTATGCATCTTCTATTTCGAGTTACAACACTCACAAGTTGACCATGGAAAGTGCCTTCACTAAGTCTTCATTTGATGCATTTGCATAAATGTTTATGTTGGAACAATCCAAGTTGATAGATATGGAAATTCTCAAGTCATCAAAGTCTAAAGCATTGGTGGCTAGTAATGAGAACCAAACAAATCAAGGTGGTAAAAGTTTCACCAACAACAAGAAAAAGAAACGAAATCCAAAATCACAATTAGAGACACAACAATCTTCCTCCTCACAACATGGCAATTATTCTACCAACAAGAAGGGAAACAACAAAAAAAAGGATAAACTATTTTGTCCATATTGCACGAAACCAAAGCATGATGAGCATCATTGCAAGACTAAGAGAATAGATGAGTTGGAAAACATACTTAGGAAGAACAAAATCAATGTGCCAAATGCTTCCAAGGATTCAAATCCATCCACTTAAGGTAAAAGGGCAAGGACCTATGGTAAGTTCAAGTTCTTTAAGGGAATGGATTCTTCACTTAGGTGCCTCACATCATATGGGTTCTTCAAAAGGACACTTTCCTTTATTGGAGAAATCTAAGGTACCTCACATCTATGTAGGGTGATACACAAGTGGAAGTTGAAGAGAAAGGACAAGTTGAGATGGAAAATGGAAAGTTCAAATATGCTCTCTATGTTGCTAACCTTAGCACTAATCTCCTTTCAATTTACCAAATCACTCACTGTAGAGGTAAAAATATAGTTTAGTTCCTTCCTGATTCAGTAATGGTGTGAAATCTTAAGGATGATTCATTGCTTGTAGTGGGTAAAGTTAATCATGACACAAGGCTTTTTTCTTTCTCCAACTTTTTCCCTAAGTCTCCTTCACATGCCTTGTTGAAACATTCACAATCACAAAGTAAATTATAGCACATGAGTGGCATGGACATATTTTCTTCCACTGTCTTCATCAACTTAGCTCAAGAAATATGGTCAAAGGTCTACCTGCAATTAACTTTTCTAAGGGTGAATGTTCAGCTTGTTCAATGGATATGCATCTAGAAGAGAAGTTTGACAAATGAAAATCTTGGAGAGCATCAATTATTCTTGAGTTGGTTCACACATTTCTAGTAGGCCCTTTTTTAGTGACATCAGTTAGCAAGGGTCATTACATCCTCACTTTCATTGATAAATTTTCATGCTACACATGGATCTACTTTCTTGACAACAAGAATTAAGTGTTTGATAAGTTTCTAGCCTTCAAGAGTCATGTTGAGAAGCAATCATGTAAAGCCATCAAGGTTCTTCATATGGACAACAAAAGTAGATAAGTGAACTCAAGACTTAGAGACTTTTGTGAACTTGAGGGTATTGATCTTTAGAATCCTATATAATTTAGTCCTCAAAAGACAAGTGTTGCAGTAATGAGGATTAGAAATCTTAAGTCAATGGCAAGTTGGATGATTCAAGCTAAGTCTCTTGATCCATCACTTGAGGTAGAAGCTATAACTAGTTCCAATCACATCCTTAATAGATATCCTCATAATGTCTTAGATGGAATGACTCCTAGTGAGGCATGGTACAGAAGAAAATAGGTTGTGAAACACTTTAATTTTTTTGGTTATCTAGCGTAGGCACACATATCTTCAAGGGAATGCAAGGCACCACCACCAAGGCCTTGCACATTCATTGGATATGAAGAAAGTGTTAAGGCATATACACGTATGGATCCTAAGAATCATGAGATATTCATAGAGAGGAATGTTCACTTTGAGGAAAGTTCACCTAGCTTATCCTCTAATCCTCTCCATACTTCATACATTGTAGAAACTAATAGTGACAATAGTGATAGTGATTCAATAGGTTCAGATGAGAGGTATCCTTCTAGCAGACGTAGGATAAGGTCACAACATCAAAAAATTCCACATGCATATATTGCTACAGTGATAGGTCCACGTAATTTAGTATAGTTTGGTACACCTTGTCTTCTAATTCCAACATTAGGGGATGACTACTTGACAAATATTTCAAGTTTGTTTGTGGAGTTCTACATAGAAAATCTAGGAGACATTATTGATGATATACATCTTTTCTTTGATGAAGAAGATCCTTCTTCAGTTGTTGTGAGGGATCAATTTGGCCCTCTTGTCCATTCTCTATACATGATTGGTCTTACAAGGTTGATATGATTGTGGATCCTTATGTATAGTAGTTATAGGAGGTCTCTTTATCATTTGATGAGATAGATGGTTCTTTGGGATATATTCTACATCCATCCTTGCTAGATCAGAACTTTTTCTTTTTAGAAGTGTTGGAAGGGGCAATCATCAACATCGACACAGGGATAGTTGAGAAATTTTAAGAGACACCATTCATCTTTAGGATTATTTCTACACATTGGGGAAGCATCTCATATGTACTTATGCCATTTTTTCTTCCTAAGGGGAGGGATATTATTTAGCAGTCATGGATTAGCTTCTACTTTCATTTTGGAGAAATGATCACTGATGGGAATTATGTATTGAGGGGTGGACTACATTGTCTCCTTTCTTCTCATTCCTCTACTTCTTTTCTCTTATGGGTTTTTGTCCTTCTCATACTTCTCTATTGTATATAGATGATGTGTGTTGGAATGGGTGGGGGTCTTAATTACTCCATCCATGCATGCATCTTGTTTTTTCATCTCTCTTTTTGGAGGAAGGTTCTTCCCATGAAGTTTTCTCTCTTTCTCCTCTTTATGAGAGCTTGCATTCTTTCTTAAATTTTCTACATGGGTACCTAACATGGCCTAGTAGCCGAGACCCATCATGCATTTTCATATAGCTTTTGTGAGCTTAAGTGCATTCTCCTAAGTTGGACTTAAGGGGGGTGTTAGTGTAAATAAGTATTTAATAATTAAACTTTACTTAAATTTACTTAGGTTAATGCATTAGCATATTAGTTGTCATATAGACACCTAGGAGTTTGCATATTCATATGAGTTGTCATGTAGACAACATAGTAGTTTGCACTCCAATTGAGCACATGTTGTCTACTACATTTCTTTATGAGATAGACCTTTACATTCTTATCCTCTCATTATTTCATGTACATTCATGCAAAATAGAGGATAATCCACTCTTGGTGGACATGTGCTTAGTTTTTATGCTTATCTCTTTGTTGACTCCTAGTCATATCAGTTGCCTTTATATAAAAGGCACTTCTATAATGTATTCATCCAATTATCTAATATCCAATCATCTGATATCCATTCTCATTTGATTATCATTTGTCTTTCTTGTGCTATCTATTGAGCTTCTTGATCTTGGTGTTGAATTATTGTCTTAGGAAAATTCTTACATGGTATTAGAGCTATACCAAATTCTAAAAGGATCAATTGAATCCTTCAAAGAATCAATCCTTGGTTGTAAATGACTCTTCTCCAAATGCTTCGAAAGGAAAAGGAAAGAAGAAACACAATGATCCCAAGAAATATGACAAAGGTGGTGACTCTCCTTCACAACATAATATTAAATCCAAGTTCCCTTCAAGAGAGGAATCAAATAGAAGAAAGAGAGAGAAATTGGCATATTATAAAATGTTAGGACATGATGAGGATAAATGTTTCCATAAGAAGATTGATGACTCACATTATTTAGCAAAACAATATCAAGTTGCCCTCATCAATGTCTACTCCTTCTACACATCAAGAATATTCTACATCTACATCATCATCCAAAGGTGAAGGATAAGTAGTCATTACTTCCACCCATCCCAATAAGTTAAATGACTTCTTGATTTAGGTGCATCACATTATATGGCATCTTCTATGGGTATGTTTTCTTCTATTGAATCTTGTAATTCTCCACATATATTGATGGGTAACAAACATGCATGAAGCTTTATGGGAAAGGTTATTTTCTAATAGGAGAGGGGCCATTGAATGATGTTCTTTGTGTACCATCCTTGACCACTAATCTCCTTTTTATTTACCAAATTGTTCATGGGGCACAAAGAAAAATTGTTGAGTGTACTTCTCAACATGCCTACATTAGAGACATGGAGACTAGAGATGTCATAGCTATGGGAGTTTCTGATCATACATCACACATGTATTCTTTTGCATATTTTATTGATTATGATGATGATATTCATGATTTACCTAACACTTTATCAAGGAAGAAGAGCTTTGGACACTTGAATCATTTTTTTCTTCAGACAAGTGTTGAACTTCCTACTCCACCTCTTGAAATGTAGAATGAATTCTTGAATGACCTTTCAGATGACTCACATAATGCAGATTTGATTAATATATTGGAGATACTTCTTCACTCTCTTGAGAGATTGTATTTACCAACTCTTCAATTACACATTTAGTTTGAATCTTTATTTAGAGAATGATTTAGATTACTATAGCATAACGAATACTCTCCAAACCTCAGTACCAACACTAATTTTTATTGGTTATGCTTGAACTTAGAAGAAACTTAATTCTACTTTGACATAAATCATATGCATGCTCTGTTTAATCTTTGAAGAAGTTGAAAAATCACTTATAATTAGGGGTTGACTTTTTCATGTGCTTGCCTCACCATTTATGTCTACAATATATTATAATTCACGAGATCTAGGATTGTTGCCAGCTTGATGATAGGAAGGTCAACAATGATATTCTTGGAACTATATAAGGAAAAGAAAATGTAATAATTATATTTAAAGGTAACTTCATATCACACAACCATTCAAAAATAGTGATTATCTTGAAGCTAGCTAAGGCGCAAGCTTCACATGCATCTTTTATTTATTTTCATGGTTGAATATGAATGTATGCTTTTATCTCACAAGCCTTAAAATAAGGTATTTAAAACTTGTGATGAATAGAACAAGTACTAAAGGTGAAATATTAGTAAAGAAAAAATGTCTCATACATAGAAAATAGTTGCATGAAAAGCATGCACATCGATCATAGCATAAAAGTTTGGTTTGAGCAATGTCATATGTGAATCTAAACATAGAAATCCTGATTTTTTGCAAAATGCCAGACAAATGTTTATACTACAATTTATATCATCTACACTTTACAACATTTACTTTTAAATTGACTTTGAAGTATTATTGGGATGATGCCATTTCTTGTCTAATAATTCTTCCAATGTACTATAGTTCAAATGAATGTTTCAATTATCACAAACATGTTTTGTACTTTGATTGCCTCATATTATACATCCCACATGTAAAACACTAACCTAAAAGGATGGTCATCCTAACAAACTCTTGGTTTTTTAAGGCTAAGAACCATTAGATTTGTTTGAAAAAAGTCAAATAGAGACTATTATAATAGTAAAGCTTACATCACCGATCATAATAAAAAGAATTGTTTGATGTAAACTATATGATAATAGATGAGAATTATAATATCATGTCAAGCCAAGATTTTGAAGCCCTAATCTCAATCGTTGGCAACTTACATGTGCATGTAATTAGTTCATCATTGATGTTTTTAAGATGCTTTTAAAGATTCAAGTATTCTAATCATGATGATGAAGATAATTTGTAACTACCAAGAACTACACTACTACACCAGGAGTCCCTATCTAATGAGGAAAATGTTAGAAATATTAATTTCTACTAATCATCCAATGCTTCTAGATAATTAAGTTTAGGTTTAGGGTGTGTCCGTTAAAGTATTTTCTAGAGGTTTGTAGATATTTTTTCTTCTTGGCTAATGTTGGGTTTCTCTACAATATTGTATGATTGCCTATAAAAAGGCATTATGTACTCATTTGAGATCATGATGAATGAAATATAACATATTTTATTGTGCGGTAGCACATTGTGTTGTTCTATGTTTTTTGTTATTTTTCCTACTACCCATCCAATAGATTGTTATCAGAGCCCAAGGTTAAAGATAATGGTAAGATAAAGATTTCATAGCACAAGGATCAAAATTCTAGAGAGTTGAAGAGTGCAAAGTCAATGGCTGAAAAATGCTAGTAAGATTTGAGCTAGTGTGAAGCTTTATTAATTTTTTGTGTTGAGAAGATAAGGAAATTTAGATAAGGCTGAAAATGAATGGTTGTTTGAAGTTATAATTTTATGAAAAGGAAAATGTGTGACTTGATTTGTTTAAGATGTGTTATTATACTAATTTGCAGAAAATGAATGAATGAAGTTTCGTGTGTTAATTTCTAAAAAGAGAAAATAGTTATTTGTGACAAAAGCTTTGAAGACATTCATAACGAAATCTTGAAAGGATACAATAGTGAGTTGTTGAAAAAGGATAAATTGTGTTTAATCTCTTTTATTTCAATGAGAAAAGCTAGTAGAGTTCAAAAAGAGAAGACAAATAAATTAGAAGAAGAATTAGTGATGGTGAAGAAAGAAAATGCAAGATTATTGTAAGAAAAGTATATTTTGCAAAAGGAATTGGAAAAAGTAAGAAATGAAATGGGAGAAGAAAAGACTAAATTGTTAAATAATATTAGTGTCCATCTAGAGGCAATTGAAGAGCTAGAGGATAGGCTAAAATTTGTGGAAGAAGTAGATAATTGGTAGGTGAAGGAAACATGCAAGCTTAGAGAGCATAATAAAGAATTAGAAGAAAAGTTAAATTTGTTTGATAATGTTAAGAAAAAGAACAAAGTTTTAGAAGAAAATGTGGAGTAATTGGAAGAGGAAAATAGTATGTTAAAGAAGGATTTGTTTACTTTGAAACAAGAGAAAGAATGTTTGAATGTGAAACCATTTGTATGTGATGTAAATGATTTGAGTGATTATGGGATTTAGAAATGTGATTTTTCTAAAGCTGAAAGTATTTTTGATGAAAAGTGTAAGAAAGTAAATGACAAGAAGTTTTTAGATTTTTTTTGTTATGATAATAATAGTATTGGCTTGAAGATTATGGAAAAAATGGGTTTCAATGCTAAAGGTTTAGAAAAGGATGAACAGGGATTAAGGAATCTAATTGAGACTACAGTCAAGCCAAAACATGTAGGTCTTAGATACAACGCAGGTAGTGGAAAGATGAATAAAGGTTCAAGAGAATCAATTGATGCCATAAAGAGTGTGTAATGTTCACACTTTAATAGCAAAGGGCGTACAAAGGATAGATGTTGGGATTTAAATCCGTGTAATATTTTTGGCTTGAAAAATCATTGTAATAAGACATGTTGGAATAAAGATTGCAAAAATGATTCTATGGCAGGTTGTATAAAAATGGATTGTGGATGGAGCTATGGATTGAATTGGTAGAAAATTGCAGGAATGGTCAGAGGTATATTTAGGTACAAATGTTCAAGTATAAGAAGGAACGTAGCAGCATTGGGAAACCAATTAGAGTAAGGAATCAAAGAGGAAAAAGGTTCTTAGTGAATCTTGTCACTGTCATTTCTGATAGATGAGGCAAAATTATTAGTGGATCCTATGAAAAGAGGAAATCGTTGGCAACCAATTATTAACAAGTTAGAAGACACTACTCATGCATTAATAGATATGAAGATTACATGACACATTGGAATTTGTATGCTACAAATTTTGATAGTAGAAATTAGGGGGGAGTCTTAGAAGTATTAATTTCTACCAATCATCTGATGCTTCTAGATTATTAGGTTTGGGTTTAGGATGTGTTGGTTAAAGTATTTTCTAGAAGTTTGAGTCAGTTGTAATATTTTCCAGAAGTTTGTAGATATTTTGTCTTCTTGACTAATGCTAGATTTCTCTAGAATATTGTATGCTTTCCTATAAAAAGGAAATATGTACTCACTTGAGATCATGGTGAATGAAATATAATATATTTTATTGTGTAGTAGAACATTGTGTTGTTTTGTGTTTTTTGTCATTTTTCCTGCTACCCATCCAACAGAAAAACCTTTTAAAAGAGTCTCTTCTTTATTAGATCAGAATGTATTAACAATGCTTTAAAAAAATTCTAATCAATTACACCACTTACATCACAGGGTAAGGCCATTTTTTGTTTTGAATTTTTTTTAGTTACTTAGAGATTGCATCTCTACTCTCTAATGTAGTTGAAAAAGTATTGATACAAATATTAAAATCATCCCATATCTACTATTCTCCATGCACTTTCTATTGAAAATTGACTTATTATATATTCCAGATAATAGTAATTATTTTAGAAAAAGGGTAGATTTTTCTCTTCAAAATTTTGTAGATGATAAAGATAGAATGCAATTTCAAAGTTGGTTAGCATTATCAAGCATGTGTTATAATGAAATACTGAGATAATATTATTGAATTCCCCTTCAATAAATTTGATATTTTTATCATATACGGTACATTAAAAAATAGCTATGGAAGCATATACATTTAGTATCCTAAATTTACTTATTTAAGGATTAGAGGCTTTGATGATGAACCCATGCAATTTCCCAGGTGTGCTCTAGATTATTTCAACCCAGTAGAGGTGTCTCAGCAACTAGTTGTTGTCACAAACAAGTGCTCTATTGAAGTATGGAAGATGCCATATGTATAAGTTTAGACTTAGTCAACTTTTTTTTTGGCTTCTATCATGCTAGGTGTAATTTTGATAATAAGGGGATACATCATAGCTTGTTTGGAACCCATGTAGATTGTTTACATATTCATAATCTCGAGAACTTCTAGGAGGATTGTGTAGGTGAGTTGGAAGTAGGTAGAATATAATTCTTTGGATTCACCATTTCTCAGATTGATTTGTATACTCTGAGCATAGACAAGGACACCATAGTTATCAAAGAGGATGAGTTTGATCTTATCGACATTCAAGCAGCTAAATCCCTACTTTCTAAATGAGCTATCATAAATAGGGATTATGAAGAAGAAATAACATCTTTGAAAGGAAAAATGTTATCTTTGAAAGAAGAAACTCTTGGCTAAAGATGAAAAAGAGAAAACATATTCCTAAATGTTCTAATGATCCACTTAAATTTATAGGCAAAGTGAGATCTTCAAGAACTAGCAGTGTGAAGGGTGTTGATTCTTCTTCAGTGTGTAAAACACATTCCAAAAGAAATGAAGAAATGTCAACACTAGTGAGACCTAATGAAGCTATTCAGTTTGATAATGAACCCAACAAAGAGTAGGTTGGTGAACTTATTGGCAACCTTCACTAAGTCTAGATGATAGTGGGCACATCTCCATAGAGAATAGAAGTTATGTGTACTTTAGCTAAGGATAATGAACCTCAAAAAGATGTTGTCTCCACTCCCAATTGGTTAGTTGCTTCAATTTATTAGAAATGGAGCTTTGTGCTTATTTATTTTCTAGTAGATGACATCATGAGAAAGTACACTACCAAGGCTTCAAAATCTAAGAGAACTAAGTGCATAGCAAAGATAGTGTTTGACAATGGGATAGGTAAGAGCATTGTTGAAGTAGCTACATATAATCAAAAATATTGTACAAATGAGCTTGATCTAAGTAACTTTGAAGTTACATGCATAGACCTAGGAGTAATCAATTATGAGACAAAAGAGCATTGGGTAGAGGCATCAACCAAACAGATTATCCTACAATTACAAAAAGATGAAATAGAGAAGAAAAAAATATAAGAATAAATAAATGTAATTATTTAATATATAAGTTTGCTAAAAGGGTAGAGTTTAGCTTCCAAGGATCAATCACGACTCACATTTGACCTAAGTGCACAAAAAGATTAGCAATTGATGGATGATTAGAAAAAGGGCAAAGCTGTGATTGTCATTGTTTACAACCAGATTAATCAAGAGGTAAACCTAATTGCTAAGCTCATACAAGATATACACAAAATATTCACTCTACCTAAGGTCTTACTAAATGAATCATGCCTTCAAGTGATAATCCAAAAATCAGAAGTCAAAAGGTTGTCAGTCGTGATCACTCAATTGGTAGAGGTGGAGAAATATTGTTCAAACAAATTCCTAGATGAGAATCCATTATAGCATGTTGATATAGGCTTAATTCATGTTTTGTGAAAAAACATAGCTTGGAGGGTATCCAATTATGGCTCAACCATCTCCCACATGAAATCTTTTGAAAAGGAATCGAAAACTGCATTAGAGAGTATGAACAAGAAATTCAAGATGATCAGTTCAACCCATTCTACACCTTTTAAAGAAGGAGGTCCCGATGTTGAAACACTAGTCAAGTATTATGGAGAGTACCTAAAGATGATTAAAAACCAACCCAATCTTTCTAAATTTGATCTTACCAAGGTGGCCAAAGTCAAAGCAATGATAGACATGTGTAATCGTCAACTCCCTAAGTACCTCGACATTGTGACTAGGATGAAATAAGACAAAGATATGTGGAAGAACTGGCTCCAAATTATAAAAAGACTAAATAAAACTGTGATGTCCAAGTTCATGAGCACATTTAGGGGTTGAAAACTATCACTAGGACCAATTAATATAGAATATGATGAGGATTAAGAGGAGTCACTAAAGTAACTAAAAGATGATTAGTTCTAGAAAGTTTATTGCTTTATGTGTTTTAGATAAAGCTTTTAATAGTTAGTGTTTAGGTCTGAGTAGCCGTGGATTGGTTATTTGAACTACTTTCTTAAATTGTCTAAGAATTAGCTTTAATGGAGATTCTTGGACATAGCTCTATTTATACATAAAACTCAATAGTAGTAAGGGTTGGCAGATTTTTATTGATATCAAAACTAAAGACTTTAGTTTAGTTTTTTACCTTTGAATTCTCTGTAAGTACTTTGAATCATTAGTAGCATGCAAAAATGGAATAATTTTTGAATGAATGAAAGATCCTATAAACTATTCAAAGACTTTGTGCTTTGAGTTGTTCATTTTTGGTTTATCTTTTAATCAATTTTCAATCCTGTAGCTATTTTCTATTACCGGATACATATATAATGTAGATTCTAAATATTTAGTTGTTTTTTTATTATCCCTCTTGAATGCACATGCTGATAAAAAAAATGTGTATTTCCATTAGGGTTTGTATTTCTTTATTTGTATTTATCTGATTTTTTGCTCTATTTAAGAATAGTTTGGAATCCTTATTACTTTCTATTTAAGAGTAATTCATATTCAAAGGTTCTTTTGTTGAACATCTGATAAGGGAACTGAACCTAGTCAAATATAGAGAAGAATCAAAGATTCTTCAACTATTGGAAAGTTGTATTTGTCTTAAGAATTGGGTATAAGGATTTTTAGTATTTTATTTATCGAAAAGTCAAATCTATTTACCAACACTGGGAAAACTTATTCTGACCATATCTTTCATGATATTAGGTTCAACTATATTGACAAGTGGATAGTCATGGAGTACTTAATACTCCTCTTTTTCATTTTGAAAAAGAGGTGGAAACTTTGATTTCACTAAGTCTATCCATTATCTTTGTAGGTTTATTTTAGAGGGGAACCTTCTAGATATGAATCTACATGGTGGCATCTTTACTTGGTCCAACATGCATTCTGACAACAATATGATTCAAGTTAGGCTAGATAGATGGTTACTATGTTTCAATTAGAACATCATTCATGAAATCTCAATCTCTACTATTGTTTCATATGGTTCTAGCCATAATCCTATCATTTTTAAATGATTCCCTTCTATGGTTCTAGAAAAATTCCTTTTTTTTTATTTTGAAAACATGTCAATCCTTAACTTGCATTTTGCCTCTTAGCTTGAAGAATGATGAAATATTAAACTTATAGGCTCTAACATGTTCCTTATTTCTATAAAGATTAAGAAACTAAAGGAACACATCAAATTCTAGGTAAAGTATTTCTTTGGCAATGTTTTTTAATAGATAGATAAGATCAAGGACAATCTAAAACCTTTGCAACTTGAAACAAAATCCTTAGATTGGGACACTGATAGAGACAAAAAGGAAAAATCTTTACTGGATGATCTTCAAAAAATCATTCTAAAATAAGAGACTTATTGGAAGAAACAATTTATGATTTAGTGGATCAAGGAGGGAGGAAAAAGCACTAGATTATTTCACCAATCTATGTGGAACCATAGAAATAGAAACTTGATCCAAGAGTTGTCTACTAAACAAGGTGATGTTACTGATAAGGTGGAGGTTGAGCATTCTTTCTAGTCTCTTATTTTAAGGATCTTCTTAATCAACCTACTATCCCTCTTGATGAGGAGAGATTGAATAACCTTCTTTTATATATCCTTGTGTATATCCAACTTGATGAGATTATGGGATTATAAAAAAAGGTCACTATGGATGACGTTAGGAAGGAAACAAATTTGAGCATAGTCCTCTCAAGTCTCATGGGATAGGTTATTTTCCTCCCCTCTTCTTCCTAAAGTACTAGGGTATTATGGGTAAGGATGTGTTCTGGGAAGCCAATAAATAATTTTCCTCCAGGGCTAGTCTTAAAGAGATGAATAATACTTTTATAATTTTAATCACAAAAGTTGATGGTGCCAAAAATATAAAGGATTTTAGGCCTATTATCTTATGTCATACTAGATCTATAATATCTTCTCCAAGTTTATGGTCTCTACAAACAAACCTTTTTTGGATCAAACCATCCACCCTTAACAAAAGGGTTTTGTTCCCATTAAGAAATTACAAATGCTATACTAATTGTTCAAGAGATTATCCATTCTATGGAAAAAGGTAACAAGAAATTATTATCCTCAAGCTACACATATCTAAAGTTTATAATATGGTCTCATGACATTTTCTTATCAAGGTCCTCAAGAAGGTTAGGTTTCATGGTAGAATCCTCAGTTGATGGAGGTGTATTTGAAAATTCCTAGATTATCAATCTTAGTTAGCAATCCCTAAAGTATTTCTTTGGTGCTTCTGGAAGCCTAAGACAAGGTGAGCCTTTTTCTCCTTATCTCTTTATCACTTTGGCTTATTTTTTTGGTGTGTATCTTAGAAGGATAAAGCTTTTTGGCCTTTATTTATGCCTTCTAGTGTCTCCCACCAATAAATTATGGATTGGGCCTTGACTATAGAAGAAGCTACTATTGTGGAAGCAAAAGCTTGGATGTTCGTTCTCAGGTAGTACACCCTTTCATCTTGTCAAAGATTAGATCTCTCAAAAAACTCTCTATATTTTTCCAAAACTCCTAAGAGGCCTCAACATCATATTATTATGATCATTTGTTGTCAAGTTGCTTCTCTTCCTATAGTTTAACTTGGTTTGCCTCTAACTTTGGCTGAATTGGAAAATTATGTTTTGACAAACTTTTTGGATAGCATTTAGTTAAATTTGGTTAACTCCTTCCTCTCATCTCCTCCTCTTTTTTA
Source organism: Cupressus sempervirens (assembly GCA_028749045.1). Classification (NCBI taxonomy): domain Eukaryota; kingdom Viridiplantae; phylum Streptophyta; class Pinopsida; order Cupressales; family Cupressaceae; genus Cupressus; species Cupressus sempervirens. The sequence goes on along the minus strand of CM053787.1, from coordinate 946,177,526 downwards.
TATGCACATGTTAGATGTCTTCTCTTTTTAATATACAAAAATTTCCATCTAAATATGCACATGTGACATCTCTTATCTATTTTTTATACAAAATATGGTATATAAACATGTACATGCTACATGTCTTATCAATTTTATATACAAAATTTGGCATCTAGATATGCACATGTGACATCTCTTATCAGATTTTTATACAAAATACGGCATGTACAAATATGCACATGTTACATGTCTTCTCTTTTTATATATAAAATTTGGCATCTACATATGCACATCACTTTCAAGTTGTAATATTTCGCATAACATATATACAAAATTTTCAAAATTATTCTACCATATGTAGAGTTATTCAGCTATATAGCACACAATCAATCAAGGCAACCTTCTGGATCAGCTCTAACCCTTATTGTATCAAGTATTGCCTTGCGATTAGATTCAGATACTTTCCACAACTTCTTATTAAGAGACCTATCACAATAAGGTATCAATTGAATGTTTGTTGTAATAATAAGGTTAGAGAAATGAAGAATATGTATGTGTCCCTTAAAATCTTCAAATAAACACATGGTATAATTCTTGATAGGGTACCTACATTTAATTGTAAAGACAATTTAAAGTCAAAACTGTTACATTATACATGAAAAATTGACTTAAAGAGATCTTCATGGCAAGGAAAAAAAAGATACTACCTTCTAAGTCATGTGCCTATCATAACTCAATATCCTCACCATCAATGACTATAGCTATCAATTTCATTTTGGTCTCAATACACTAACATAGAAAGTAATCTATTCCTTCATCATTATTATGATATGAAATAACTACATATACATGACCTACATTATATAATATGATAATTTAATGGAAAAATTGAAAGTAATATATTTTAACAAGTATTAAATTGATAACTTAGTACTTGGTTCAACTAGGTTAGATACATGCTCAAAATCTATTGATGCTTCAACCTGCTTGAGTTGTCATGCTATAGGAAGTTGATATGAATAAATTGGATGAAAAGGTCTACAAGACCATTGATCAACCCACTCTTTTGATTGACATTCATCCCATAAATTATGTATACACAAAGAGAAAAAGTATGCAATCTTTCTAGTATGAATAGCTAGTGACATCGTATTTGAACTTCAATAAATGCATCTCACTTGATCCTCTAAGTGTACAACAATCTTGCCAATTTTCAATGTTAGGTTGATGCAGTGTAAGGTAGGTGGATCCCCAAAGGAGATGTCCTAGCCCCCAACAAATAACTATACAATGGAAACATAATAATAATGCAAGATATGATATCAAATCACAACTACTTATTCATAAAATAACTGATTACATGCAATGTGTCAGACTATAAGGCCTTCTTAGTTATAGCCAAATAAAAAGAAAGTAATAGTTCTGCAAGATGCCTCAAGATCTAATCCAAACCCTAGCTAGTCCAGATCCACACTATGGTAGAAACCTCCAAGGAAGATCCAAATTGTGTTAGATTGTGGTGACTGATTAGGAAAGTATTGTACATACTTCATAAATTCTTTGGGGCTTAGGATTTTGGGCCAACGTGTAATTATTAATTAGAACCCTAAAGCGGTAAAAATACTTGTATAAAAGAGCTTAAGGTTAGGGATTATTTTATAGTTGTGATGTGAAATTGGTTCTTGTGGCGATATTGAGCTATAAGGGATTACAGATTGTAAGAAGGTTATAATCACTAGATCATAATAATATCAAACTTTCTGTTTGGTAGATGTAGCCCAGGGATTGGATGAACCATGTTAAATCTTGGTGTCTTGTGTTCTTTTCTATGTGATATATTATTTTCTATTATTGGTTATATTTGCATGTAATTGTTATTTATGTCCGTAGTTTGATCCTAACAAGTGGTATCAGAGCATAGTTGTTTTTTAATTATCCTTTGTAGGAAAGTCTCATGGTTGAGTGGGAGCAATGGTAGATAAGGGTAAGCTGAGGGTTGATAGGTTTAATGGGCAAAACTTATGTTAGAGTAAATAATTAATATTTAATTATTTATTCTATTGCTTAAGTTTACTTAGGTCATGCATTTATTTAATATTTCATATTTAATGCATGTTGTGACAACACGGGAGTTTGTTCCCTTCTAGTTGTCACACTTATCTTCCAGCTTGTTCTACAAGCTTCCATGAGCTCTTTATATTTGGGCTCTCTCTCATTGTAATATAGAACATTGGAAAGCCATTTCTTATTGTAAATACATTTCTTCTTGTGTTTGCATTATGATGGCTCTCATGTCCGTTTAGGGTTTTGCCCGTGCTCCATGCTCCTCCCCTTCTATCGCTTCTCTTTGACAGGTTTGCATGTAGGTGATCTTGGCGTCTTCGGAGTTGGCTTTCCTCAACTCCAACATGGTATCAGAGCCTTCCTGCTGCTGCTTCGTTGAAGAAGTTTTGAAGCCGTGATTTGAAGTCACAAACCCTAGTTTGTTTGTGCATTTTTTCTTCAAATCAGGGGATCAGCATTTTTCGGAGCACTTTCAGCCCAAACGGACATCACCATTGGATCCGGCAGGCCGTTTGCAGTCAGGATTCATATAAAACTTTTCAATTTCGGACACAGGGCAATTTTGGCAAATTTTTGAGGCCTCCAGGGTCGCTGTCGTACGGATCGTACGGACGCAGAGCATAAAATTTTTTTAAAAAAAAAGCGTTTACGGGCGCACCGCTGCCGCGCCACCGCGCCACCCGCGCGCCGCCCGCGGCGGCCGCAGCAGGCAGCGCCGCCCGCGGTCCACCGCGGCCCGGCCGCCGCCCTCCGCCGGCGGCGCCTCTCCAGCTCTCGGCTCTGCGGCCACCTCCACCAGTGGCGCAACCTGCCTCCGCCGCCCTGAGGCCGCCTCCGCCCACCAGCGCCACTCCGAAAGTGCAGCAGTTATTGCCCAGTCAGCGACACGTGGCATTTTCTGCCGCGTCGTGTGACTGACACGTGGCAGGCACGCCACGTGGCACCTGCCATGTCATCCTCTGTACTGCCACGTGGCACTTCTTTTTTGCGGCGACGGCCTCCAAGCCGTCAAATTTAATCGGCTGACTTGCTGATGTCAGCGCGATGTCATCAACCTTGCTTGCACTCTCCTTCAAGTTCTCTTTTGGACCTACTTGTGGTTTTTTGGCCATAACTCTTGCATACGGAGGTATTTTTCCGATCCGAAAGAAGCGCCAGAAATCTGGTTCCGAGACGGAGATTTTGGTGCAGGTATTTTTAGGTTTTGATGCATTTTTATTGCTCGTTTTTTTAGTTGAAGTCTGAAGTCCTATTTTTGACTCCGGCATGCATATCTTTTGCGTCCCATGCCTATTTTTTGAAAACTTTATATTTCTGGAAAGCTGGTTCTATGTTCTTTTCAGAAATATAGTCCTTTTTCTTTGTTTTTGGCCTTTGCTCTTTCTATCATAGTTTTGGCATTTTTGCTCTATGGTTGATATTTTGAGTGTTTTAGGCCCGAGGATCGTTTTCTTGGCATGGTTTGCTTTCTTTTAGGCTGTACTTTCTTTTGGTTCAACTCTTTTTTAGTTTTGATCATTGTAGCTATCTTTTTGAAGCACTTTTTTGTTTCGCACTGAGATAAACTGTCACTTTTGCATTCTAGGAGTCATGAATGTTGTTTTGAGTCAGTTGTACTTGCACTATTTCATAAAGCACCATGGGGGGGATTATTGTTTGCTGTTTTAGGCATTCTCCCTTTGTCAAGTGAGTGTCCCTTCCATGACATTAGCCCATGCAAATTCAGTTAGACCGTGTCTTTATCAGTGTCTGTACCTCTTTTCCTCTCTCATCATTCTTGGTTCGTTTGCAGGAGATTTTGGCTCACCTTCTCAGTTGCCTGTCATCACACCCCGTCTGCATTAAGGGGGGATTATGCTGTGTTCTAATGCATCCATGGTTCGATGGTTCGATAGTGTGAACTATGTATTCAGTGGTTGATCCTACATACAAGGCGATTGCAGTGGCTGGCTACCTATGCATTTCGGTGAGATGGATCATCTACCATATAGACATGCTCAGTTCGTGCCTTCTTCTTCCCTGGAGGTTCTTCAGATCAGCAGTTTGATAGATTTGCGACTTCTTCATGCTTCAGTGATGCTGCTTCTTCATGATCACTCATTGTTCCTGATTTAGGGGACATTTTCCCTAGTTGGAGACTTCTTCAACTCTTCACTGGGTTCTTACCTCTTTTTAGGGGAGGGTTTTTCCTATGTGGTTTTCTCTCTTTCCCCGTTTACAGAGGTTGCATTCTTCTTGCATTGTACTTGGGTACCTAACATGGCCTCGTTGCCGGGACCCATTATGCATTTCATCTTAGCTTTGTGAGCTTAAGGCATTTCCCTAAGTTGCACTTAAGGGGGGGTGTTAGAGTAAATAATTAATATTTAATTATTTATTCTATTGCTTAAGTTTACTTAGGTCATGCATTTATTTAATATTTCATATTTAATGCATGTTGTGACAACACGGGAGTTTGTTCCCTTCTAGTTGTCACACTTATCTTCCAGCTTGTTCTACAAGCTTCCATGAGCTCTTTATATTCGGGCTCTCTCTCATTGTAATATAGAACATTGGAAAGCCATTTCTTATTGTAAATACATTTCTTCTTGTGTTTGCATTATGATGGCTCTCATGTCCATTTAGGGTTTTGCCCGTGCTCCATGCTCCTCCCCTTCTATGGCTTCTCTTTGACAGGTTTGCATGCAGGTGATCTTGGCGTCTTCGGAGTTGGCTTTCCTCAACTTCAACAACTTCTAGTTATGGAAGATGCAAATGGAAGACTATATTTATCAAAAGGATTTATGGAAGCCATTAGAAGACAAAGCTAAGAATTAGGGATCTTTGTCAAATGATGAATGGGATATTTTGGATAGAAAAGGCACTTGGAAGCATTCAGTTATGCCTAGCACCATTGGTGGCATTTAATATTACAAAAGCAAAGACAACAAAAGAGTTGATGAAAAACCTAGCGACACTGTATGAAAAGCCCTCTACTTCAAACAAGGTATTTCTCATGAAGTATTTATTTAATATAAAAATGGCAGAACATGGATCTATTGTAGATCATTTAAATGAGTTTAATAATATTACTAGTTAGTTATCTTCTATCAGTATCAATTTTGAGGAGGAAATCAGGGCTCGATTGATTTTGTGTTCTTTTCTTGAAAGCTAGAATGGCTTGGTAATGGCTATGAGAAATTTTATTCTTGGATCTAGTACCCTAAAATATGATGATGTGATCGGTGTTATTTTGAGTGAGGAAACTTGTAGCAAATCTTTAGTTCAATCTACATTAGGAACTGCTTTGAATGCACAAAGCAAGGGTAGAATGACTAAGAGAGGAAGTAATTCTAGAAATTGTGACAAATTAAGAGGAAAGTCAAAGGGGAGGAGGTCTCAATTGAGAGGACCGAATGACTATTGGTATTGTGGAAAATCAAGTCATAAAAAGAAAGATGCTAGAATCAACAGAAAAATGAAGGAGATAAATCAAATGGAGACAAGGAGGCAAATGTGGTAAGTAACAAATCCAAAGAGGATGCTTTGCTTCTGTCTTTAGAAAGTGTTGATGATTCATGGGTTTTAGATTTTGGTGCTTCATTTCATGCTACACCTCATAGAGGTTATTTTATTGATTATGTCCAAGGGGATTTTGGACTTGTTTATTTGGGGGATAATGAACCCTGTCAGATTGTTGGAAAGGGAAAAATTAAGATTAAGTTACAGAATGGGAACCATTGGCTACTACATGAGGTAAGACATGTTGCAAGGCCGAGTAGGAATTTAATTTCAGCAAGCTAACTTGGTGATGAGGGTTGTGTAGTTACTTTTAATGATAAAAATTGGAAGGTGTCAAAAAGTTCCCTTGTAGTAGTAAAAGGTGTGAAAGTAGGCACCTTATATCTTTGTATAGGTCATATTGTTTCTTCTACTTTAATTGTTTTAAAGAAAAATTAATGTTCGAGAACAATTCATGCAGTTGAGTAGGGAGAACAAATAGATTCTGTAGATTCTGATACAGCATTGTGGCACAACAAACTTGGACACATGAGTGAGAAAGTTATAAAAGTACTTCAGTCAAAGAAAGTTTTACCAGGTATAAAATGTGTTAATATGGATTTCTGTGAAAGTTGTGTGTATGGAAAACAAAAGAGAGTGAGTTTTGTAAAGATTGGGAAGGGAAAAAAAAAAGAGGTGAAATTACATCTTGTGCACACAGATGTATGGGGATTGGCTTAGGTATCTTCTCTTGGTGGCTCTCATTATTATGTTACATTTATTGATGATGCAACTAGAAAAGTATGGGTTTATTTCCTTAGACAGAAATCTAATGTATTTATAACTTTTAAGAAATGGAAATGCTTGGTTGAAAATGAGACTGGAAAGAAATTAAAAATCTTAGATCTGATAATGGTGGTGAGTATTGGAGTCATAAATTTGAATATTATTTCTCTACTAATGGTGTTCATAGATAGAAAACTATTCAAAGGACTGCACAAGAAAACGGAGTGGCTGAAAACATGAACAAGACTATAATGGAGTGTGCAAGGAGCATGTGGTTGCATATGGGTTGCCCTTACACATATCATGGAGGCTATCAATACTATTGTACATTTTATTAGTAGAGCTCCCTCTACTCTTTTGGGCTATGGTATTCTAGAGGAAGCATGGACTAGTAAGAAGGTGAGTCATTCTTTTCTCAAAACCTTTGGCTATGAAGCATTTTCTCACATAGATTCTGAAAATAGAACCAAGCTAGAAGCTAAGTTAAATAAATGTGTATTTTTTGGATATGGCATTAATAAATTTGGATATAGGATTTAGGACTTTGAAAATCATAAAATTTTAAGAAGCATGGATGTCATATTCAATGAGAAAATGTTGTATAGAGATCAAAAGAAGATGATTATGTAGTGTTGGATGATACTCCAAAGGATGATGTTCCATCCATTCCTCATGATGTGCAACAACTAAAACAACAAATAGCACATGTACCAGTGAATGTTAGATGGTCAATAAGGGAAATTAGACCTCTAGAAGGATTCTCTCCCTCTTTGTATTCAATTTTACTTACTAATGTTGGTGAACCCAAATGTTATGATGAAGTTGTATAGGTGGATATTAAAATTCAACAGAAGTCTGCAATGAAAGATGAAATGGACTCTTTGCTAAAGAATATGACATCGAATTTATGCAAGTTTCCTATAGGTAAAAGAGATTTATAGAATAAGTGGGTTCACAGGTTGAAAGAAGAGGAAGGAGGTAAGAAAAGATTTAAAGCCAAGTTAGTTGTGAAAGAATTTGCATAGAAAAAGGGCATTGATTTTGATGAGATATTTTCTCCTATTGTTGAGATGACTTCTATCCGTACTATTTTAGGTCTTGTAGCTACTGAAGATTTTCATTTAGAGCAGCTTGATGTTAAAACAACCTTCCTTCATGGTGATTTGGATGAAGAAACATATATGGCTTAGCCATAGGGTTTTGAGGTCAAAGGTAAGGAGAACTTAGTGTGCAAATTGAAGAAAAGTTTAGATGGCTTGAAGCAAGCACCTGGACAATGGTATCTAAAATTTGACAATTTTATGCATGAGCATAGATAAAATAGGTGTCATTTAGATCATTTTTTTTATTTTAAGAGGTTGGATAATGAAAACTACATTATTTTATGTTTACATGTTGATGATATGCTTGTAGCTAGGTCTAACATGGATCACATTAAGTGGTTGAAACACCAATTAGCACATGCATTTTCTATGAAGGATTTGGAGGCAGAAAAACATATCCTTGGTTTGAAGATTTGTAGAGATAGGAAGAACAGAACATTGATGCTATCTTAGGCTGACTATGTGGAGAAGGTGTTGCAACATCTCTCTATGGAGAATGCTAAAGCTGTCAGCACACCTTTACTTGGTCATTTGAAGTTGACTAAGGAGATGTGTCCTAAAACACAAGAAGAGGAGGATAAGATGTCCAAGGTACCCTATTCTTTAGCTATAGGAAGCTTGATGTATGCAATGGCATGTACTAGGCTAGATATTGGACATGTAGTGGGAGTTGTTAGAAGGTATATGAGTCATCTAAGAATTGAGCATTAGAATGTCATCAAATGGATTCTCAGATATTTGAGAGGAACATCTAATACGTGTCTATACTTTGGGGGGTCTACTACTAATTGATAGGGCTATGTTGACTCAGATTTGGTAGGGGATATTGATACCAGGCATAGTACTACAAGTTATGTGTTTACTATTGGTGGGGCAACCATGAGCTGGGTTTCTAGGTTACAAAAGGTTAATGCTTTATCCACTATAGAGGAAGAGTATGTAGTTTCTATAGAGGCAACCAAGGAGATGATATGGATTTAGTTCTTCTTGGAAAAATTGGGATACCCTTGGAAGGATAGTTATTTGTTTACAGATAGTCAAAGTGTCATTCATCTTGCATAGAATTCAGCTTTGCATTCAAAGAACAAACACATATGGCTGTGGTACCATTTCATTCGGTCAGTTTTGGAGGATGGATAGTTAAAGCTAGAGAAGATACATACAAATGAAAATCTAGTAGATAAGTTGACAAAGGTAGCAACAAGGGAGTAGTTGAACTCCTCTTCAACTTTGGTTGGTCTTCTAGACTGAATATGAATTAAAGAATAGCAGAGTCTAGGGTGGTTTGATCTAGTGGGATCCTCATGGAGTAGCGGCATAGCTATAGGATCAGTCTCCAAGTGGGAGATTATTGTTTAGTTTGGAGCCTGATCAGTCTACAAGTGGGAGATTATTAGATTGTGGTGATTGATTAGGAAAGTATTGTACATAGTTCATAAATTTTTTAGGGCTCAGGGCATCACCCTAAAAAAAATTTGGGCCCTATTTTATCAAGATTTTGGGCCAACATGTAATTATTAATTATAACCCTAAAGTGGTAAAAATAGTTGTATAAAAGAGCTTAGGGTTATGTATTTTTTTATAGTTGTGATGCAAAATTAGTCCTTGCGATGGTATTGAGTTGTAAGGGATTATAGATTGTAATTAGGTTATAATCACTAGATCATAATAATATCAGACTTGTTCTTTGGTGGACATAGTGTAGGGATTGGGTGAACCATGTTAAATCTTGGTGTCTTCTGTTCTTTTCTGTGTGATCTATTATTTTTTTGTTATTGGTTTTATTTGCATGTAATTGTTATTTCTATTTGTGGTTTGATCCTAACAAACTAGTACTCACAAGTCCACCAAGCAATATCCTTGTTTCCCAAGCCTCAACTACTAGCCCTTCTCAAAATTTTCTCCTCTACCACATCCTCTTCTCCAACATGGATGAATAATGACTAAAGACTTCAAAATACTCCCAAATTATAACCAAGTAAGCCACAAATTAGTCTAGTAAGCTACAAACTAAATATCCCTTACATTAAATACATGAAGATCCATAAGTCAACCTCCAACATAAACTAAGTATCAAATACCTTTAAAGACTTACAACACTTATTAAATGCATTAGAAATAATTAACCAAGACCCAAATAGGTCCACTCAACTCTGCCAAAATCTCTAAATCATGCAGGATGGCTAGCTACCCTAGGATGCTCCTGCATCATAGGTTCACATATTAACAAAAAAATCTAGAAACTATAGACTTACCTATATTACATGGTCCCATCATAGAATTGCACCATTGGACAATTGTTTCAGCATTTTCTAATATTGTGCCACCTTCATACTTTAATTTCTATCTTCTAAGGGCTCTTTCCACACATACTCCAACACCATCACACTCTCCATTTCCATGTCCCACCTCAATGAAATTCTAAAAATATTGCAAGCTACTTGTCAAATGTATCCTACTCAACCAATAGAACATCCTTGCATTCTTGAATTGTGTGGTACAATTGTCTGACTATATAATGTGTTGATTGTATCTTTCATCTCTTTCCCTCAAATTGTCATAGAAAACTATAAAACTTCCATGCAAAAACTTTGATGAATGAGTTTGATCATCATTGATATAGAAGTGATACTCTCAAGTAATACTTTTCTATTATCCTTTGTGCTATCATGTGCATGAATAAATGCTATGTGTTAAAAAAATGACACTTGTATAGAGTTATATTACATTGGTTGCACTTAATTTTGAGGTATTAGTGTATAGTTTTCAGTGAAGTCAACAACTAACACAATCATACCTAGGGGAAAAGTGTCCTTCCACAACTTGAATTGCTCATCTAGCCATTTAGCTCTATGTGTATGACCTATGTATTTGTAAACTATTTTCTCTTGAAACCATTTCAAAAAATCAAATACACATACATCACTTTTCACTAATTCACACTCTAATTATTTTCCATCTTTAACACCATATATAACTGAGTTGTACTTTCCAAGGGAAACTAATGCCTTACCAATTTCATGTGTGCTATCTAGATGTAGGCATCCATGCAACTTTTACAAACCACTAGATTGAGGGGAAAGACATTTCAAACATGTGGTCTTATAATAAATGCACCCATCATCTTGTTTACATAGTACACCTAAAATAAATTCTCTTAGTGACTTAGGAGGTAATTATAGACCACATTCGTGCCATATTTTTTTAGTATGCAATGTACAACATATATAATGATAAACATCATAATGCATAGAAAACTCAACATGAACTCTACAACAACATGTAGTGTGTGCATGATTTATCCTAACATAGAATGGTTTTTTCATCTCAAAAAACCTTTGGCTCATTTTAATTTGAGGAAATGTTTGAAGAAAAATTTCATAAAATTATGTTTGAGTCATAACCAAAAAATGTTTTGCATGTGCCTCATGGTTTGCTTTTACAATTCTTCTTTTGACAACATCTTTTTGGTTTGGTGAAGCCCTTGTGTTGTTATGCCAAAATTTTTATATTAATGTTCTTAGTGCATCAACAATAACTTTATCCTTATGTAGGAGTCTACCTTAGAATGACCAAAAAGAAGTCTCGTTAGAATTCTCAATTTTCTCTCGCCTCACTAAGGCTTTAAGTAACATTGTTCTACTTAACCTTAATGATTTACATGTTTTGTTCACTATATGAGTTTTTTCCATTTATTTTCCCATTGTGGTTGATGTGAGGACCCATCGACTTGTATTAGCATCTTTAGTATGTGCTTCTGAACCAATGGATTGGTATGCATAAAATATTTCTAACAATACCTCTTTTGCGACTATTTTCAAATGTTCGTAACCCCAAAATTCTCATTCTCTCTCTAAATTTCAGATTTTTTACCATTTCAACAAGAAGTTGGCATCTTCCACTTTGATTTAAATATTCAAAAATATTTATTCCAAATCTTTTGAAAAATTCTCCTACAATTTATTTCTAACATTTTATCTTGCATTGGCTTCAAAATATTTTCATCAATGTCAATTATAAACTTTGGCTTTCTACAAATTATTCTATGAGATGTTGATGTATGTGCATGCTCTATATTTTCATTACTTGCATCATGTGCATTCATCATTTCAACTTGACATGTTGCATTAGGGGCATGAGGTGACATAAGTGTACTTTTCATAATCATTTTAATTGGGGTATGATGAACATTTTCATTTGTCAAATTAGGTGCATTTGTGAGATTAATATCAATAGATAGATTTTATTCACTTATGTTAGAGGTATTTGATGATGTACCTTCACATAATCTCCTCATATGCTCCCTTTTTTGTTTTCCTTTGCTACCTCTCATTTTTCAATCATTCCTTTCTTGTTCTTTCCCATGATTGTAGATGCAAATTACCCTACAAACAATAACGTGAATAAAATAAATAAATAAATACAAACCTAAACAAATTTTCATAATTATTTTATGTTCAATCATAAGATACTAACATAAAATAAGATGTTGGCACATGAAAAATATCAAATTTAGCATTTCCATGCACAAAAAACCTTACACTTACATACATGGTATATAAATACATGTGAAATAGTAGTAGAATCTGGTGGACCACACTGAAAAAACATTTTGTTTTATTTATAGTTTTCAATTTAATTGATTGATTAATTAGTTATAAATACATTATATGTATGGAAAATTAACCTAATCGAGTTTTGTATAACCCAATCTAGTTCTATATTACTACTACACAAAGGTAGATTGAAAGAGGGAGGGAATGATGGAGAGAATGAGAGAGAGAGAGAGGGTATGGATAGGATAAAGAGGTAGAAGGGGATATGAAAAGGGAGAAGGAATCAGAGAGAGGGGACTAAATGGGTGTGTGTGTGTGTGTGTGTGAGGGGGGGATAGGAGAAAGATAGAGAGGGTATATGAGAGAGAGAGGGTGGAGAAAAGATTAGGGGATAGGAGAGAGAGAGAGAGAGAGAGAGAGAGAGAGAGAGAGAGAGGATATGATAGAAAGAGTGAGAGAGAGGTGTAGAGAATGCATGAGAGATCAGGTGAGAAAGAGAGAGAGAGAGAGAGAGAGAGAGAGAGAGAGAGAGAGAGAGAGAGAGAGAGAGAGAGAGAGAGAGAGAGAGAGGGAGGGTATAGGACAAAGAGAGAATGAGAGAGAGATCGAGAGAGGATGGGATAGAATGAAGAATTGGAGGATATGAGTGAGAGTTAGAGTGAGAGAGAGAGAAGATATTGCCTTATAAATTAAATCATTTTGATTTAAATATTAAAATACTTACTATCTCTAGCTTACTTAAGATAAAGTTTGGGCATATAATAATTAATTCTTTTATTAATTATTATCATGCAACCTAGGTTTTACCCTATTAGGGTTTTGATCTCATTTTATAAGGATTGATCTCTTTATAATTTAATCATTCACTTTTGATAATAGCAATCTCATTTTTTGTTCATCAAGAATGCCTCATCTATGGATCTAAAAATTCCAACCTCCATAGCTTTTTGCTTCTATCTTTCTGTGATAGGTGTTTGCATGCAGGAGATTCTTGGGAGCTATGGGGTTGATCTTTCATCAACTTCAACATGGTATCAAAGCTCCAAATCTTCATGCCTCTATTTGTTTATGATAAGTTTGTCGTGCCTTTCAGATCTATGCTTTTTTTTAGAGAATTTCATTTTTAAAAATTTTTTTGCACTAAACTTGGGGGGTCATTGATTTTCAGTACACTTTGAGCCCAAATAGACATCACCGTTGAGCTTAGAGCACCAAAAAAGCCTTATTTTCTTATAAAATTTGTCAAATTTTGCCACATTTGGAATTTGAGGCTAAAAATATTGCTCCCAAATTGGGCATGTTTCTTGAGGCAATGATTTTTTAATTTTTTGGTACACTTCCTAAGACAAGGATTTTTAGACTTTTTACACACAAATCAAGAATTTTATTTTGAAATTTGAGATTTTTGGAACATAACCCGAGGAAGTGATTTTCTAAATTTTGACACATAAATCAAGATCTTTTGAAAATAGAAAATGACACATTTCTTGAGGTGGTGATTTTGTGAATATTGGCATGAAAATTATGATTTTTTGGCTAGCATGTCAACATTTTTGGGCACCCAAGTTGTGACATTTTTGGTATTGAATTGACACATTTATTGAGGTAATTTTTGGTACTAGTCAGCATGCTTTTCGAATCATTCTACCATGGATCTTGAGACAACAATTTTTTTTTCTTTTCCAATGCTTTTTTTGGACCTACATGTGTTGAAAATAGATTGAAAAGATCATTGTTAAGAAAGATTATTGAAACTAGATTGAAAAATGAAGATTGTTGAAGAAGACTATGTGTTTCAATCATTGTTTTGTCATTGATGTCAAACATGCTATTTGTTGGTAAGACAATTGCTTATAAGATTCAAGTACTATCACAGATTTGGTGAAAAGATGTAACAATAGCACCTAGAAGAAAGGTTGAGTTATGATTATTTAATGAAGTAAAAAGATCAGTTAAGATAGTGATGACATGATGTATTGATAATCTACTTAAGGTTACACAAGGAATAGAAGAAACAGTTACACAAAGTTTGTCTGCCAAGCTTAACCGAGTGGATAGTAAGTGTCGAGCAAAGATAGAGCAAGCTGAGAAAAAACTTAGTTGGAGGCAAGTAAATGTTCATTTTAGTGTATGTCAAGATGAACCGTGGATGTCGAGTAAAGTTTAGTCGATGCCGAGCACCATTAAACTTTAGTTCATGCTGAGTAATTTCACAATGGATGCCAAGCAATGTAGTATGTGCCAAGCATCAAAAGGTTGATAATGTTGAGTAGATGCATTATTTAAAAGATCATGGATTTGATGAATCTAAGCTAACAAGTTTATTTTCTTGGATTATGTGAACTAGGTGGAAGATAAGGTTGATGAGCTAGTGGCACAAAATTTACTGTAAATTATTTTTAGGCGAACTCAAAGTAGATTCTAGGAGAAGTTTCTAGAAGAGATATGAGATATGGGGTAGATACATTGTATCTTATCTAAACCATCCAAACCCTAAGTGGGATGATGGAAAATGAGAGGCAAAATATCTTATTTTCCTATTGATAGAAAGGGCTAGTCACAAAGCAAGGTTTTCATGTGCAAGAACCTAAGGGAGAGAAGGAATCAAGGGTTTTTCTTCATTAAGTGACCTAAGAGAAGAGCCTACAATGAAATGTTAACAAGACGGCTTAAGGAGATGAATGCTTGAAGGGTGAACAAGTTATTAGAGTTGCAAAGTATGAAGGCCAAGTAGAATTGAGGATTGAATAGAGATATGTAATTTGCAAGTGAAGTTGTAAGTTGTTTCAGATCAAAGCCTTACTATTACTCTCTAACAATTGCATTAGTCTAGGATTAATCCTTTGGATTAAGGTTGACCTAATAGTCATATGTAAATCCTTTAACTAAGTGACATTCCAAGTGAATGGTCTAAAGTCCTTTAGCAAGGCTCACTATTAATAGGGTGATTGAAATCCTTTAATAGGGTCACATTTAATAATGTGTATTGTAACCTTTAATATGGTTGGCCTTTCACAGGGCATCACTTTAGAAGAGTGAAAAAAGGTAGCATGTTATTGGTGGTTTTTCCCAAATTGGATTTCCACGTAAATCATTGTGTTAGGTGTGTTGATAAATTTGTTATGTTTCATGCTTACATTTCTGCAAGTTGATTTGTAAAATTTGATGATGTGTGGTTATGTTACAAGACGTTATGTCATGTTAATTTTGATAACTTGGTTAGTATTAGTAACATAAATAAAGTTAGAGGTTTTCCTAAGTTGAAGAAGTCTGGTAATGTAATGTAAAAACAATGTTAGTTAGGCAAAATGGAAAAGTCAAGTTTTAAGAGTAAAACTTGTACCTCTAAAGAAATACTAGAGATTGTTCTTACTAACTTGTGTGGACCAATTGATGTGCAAAGCTACAAAGGAGATAAGTACATTACATTATTTCTTGATGACTATTCTAGGATGATGATAGTTATATTTATTAAAAAAAAATCTAATGCTTTCCAAATGTTTAAGTGGTACTTAGCAAGAGTTGAGGAAATAGGTAAAAGTTTGAAGTGTTTGAGATCTGATAGAGGAGGAGAATTTACATCAAATGAATTTGAGATGTTCTATAATGATAAAGGAATTAAAAGATAGACACATGTCCCTAGAACCCCTCCACAAAATGGAATAGCTAAATGGAGGAACGGATCTATAATAGATTGTGTTAGAACACTCATGGAAAAGAATAATGTTGCTTTAGAATACTAAAGAGAAGCTGTAAATATAGTTACCTATACCTTGAGCCATGTCTAAATTAAGAAAAGTACCCATTCAACACCTTTTGAACTATGGTGTGGATACTCACTCAATGTAAAATATTTTAAGGTATTTGGAAGTAAGTGTTACATTCTTAAAGATGTTAGAATAGCAAGCTTGATGCAAAAAGTGAAGAGGGTATATTCTTAGAATACTCCACAAGAAGTAAAGCTTATAAGTGTTTGAGTACTATCACTAACAAAATTGTGAAAAGTGCAAATGTCAATTTTGATGAATGTATAGAAGTGTATGAGGCTGAACCTATGAAAGAATCAGAAAAATGCAAATCATTTGTATACTTCAATGAAGGTATGTCTGCTAAAGAAGATGTTGCAAATCAAGTTACAAATCAACTGCAAGTTTCAATGACTACTGAGTCACACCCCATGAGTGTTGAGTTACATTTAGGAACTAATCTACATTCAGATGTTGAGTTATAGAATGAAGTGGATGCACATTTTGATTATGAGATTTGTGTGCATGAAAGAGAAGCTGAGATACCTAACAAAGATACATTGATTCTAAAGTTGAAAGAAAAAATGTAGAAACTAGAGCTATGCCAAGATTTTCCAAGTATGTCAAAAGAAATCATCCTACTACTCAAATCATTGGAGATAAAGATGCTAGACCAATGACAAGAAGCAAATTGAGAAGTGAAACATATTTTTTGAGCATGAAGGAACCCAAATCAGTAAGAGATGCATTAGAAAATGATGACTAGAGTAAAGCCAGCGAAGAAGAGATTGAAAAAATAGAGAAGAACAAAACATGGAGTCTAGTTCCTAGACCAAAAGACAAAAATGTGACTGGTATCAAGTGGGTATTCAAAAACAAGCTAGATGAAAATTTTGAAGTCAAAGGGAAAAAAGAAAGATTAGTTTGCAAGGGATGTGCATGAGAAGAAGGAATTGACTATGGAGAGACATTTGCACCTATTGCAAGATTGGAAGGAGTAAGAACTCTACTTGCTTATTCTACATACAAAGGTTTCAAAGTTTATTATATGGATGTTAAATTTTCATTTTTGAATGGTATGTTAGAGAATGAAGTTTACATAGAATAGCCAAAAGGTTTTGTTGATGTTAATAATAAGAACATGGTATGTAGATTACACAAGGCTCTATATGGTTTGAAACAAGCACCAACAGCATGGTATGAGAGATTTCATAATTATCTTGTGAAGATTGGATTTGAAAAGACTGATGATAACAACAATCTATACATGAAGATATAAAAAGAAAAAGGTATTTTGTTATCTAAAATTTTTGTTGATGATATCATATTTGGAGGTCTAGATGCTTTATGTAAGGATTTTGCAAATCAGATGAAGCAAGAAATTGAAATGTCTATGTTTGGAGAGATCAATTTTTTTGTGGGTTTGAAAGTATATTAGATGAAATATGGTATATACATCACTTAGTCAAAATATATCAAGGAAATATTGAAAACTTTTGGACTAGAGGATTTCAAACCAATAAGTACACCTATGGTGATAGGACTTAAGTTGTCAAAGAATGATCATTTAGCTGAGGTGAATCAAACCTTGTATAGGTCTATAATTGGAAAATTGCAATATGTAGTACATATCAAACTTGATATTGCATTATCTATTTCCAAGATTCTCTACTAATCCCAAGGAGAATTATTTAATGGTTGTGAAGAGAATAATGAGATATCTGAAAGGAACATAAGAGTTTGTTCTATACAACAAGAAGAATGAAAAAATTGAATTGAGAGCTTACATTGATGCTGATTGGGATGGAAACATTTATGACAAAAAGAGCACAAGTGGAGGAGTATTTTTCTTAGGAAAGAGACTAGTTACATGGACTAGCAAGAAATGAAATTGTACTTCACAATCTACTGTTGAAGCTGAATACGTTGTTACTGCTGTAAATTGTACAAATATTGTATGGATCAAACAACTACTCAAAGTTATGAAGGAAGAAATCATAGAACCAGTAATACTTTATTATGATAATACTAGTGCTATCAATATATCAAATAATCAAATGATACACACAAAGACAAAGCACATTGCAATCAAGTATCATTATTTGAGAGAGTTAGTTCAAGATAAAGAGGTGAAGATGGAATATGTCAACAAAAAGGAATAAATTGTTGATATCTTCACAAGCATTGCTTAAAGATGCTCATGACTATCTAAGAGGTAAACTAGGGGTGATACCCCTATCAAAGGTTATCTAAGTAACAAGAGGAGTTTCTTGCATTAAACAAGCTAATATTCATATGTTACACATTGATGAAGAGGATCTTACTTTAGGAGCTTCCTAAAGTAATCAAAGATCTCAAACTCCAAATCAATCAAAAGCAAGGTGACAGAGAGAGAAGCTAAAGAAATTGAAAAGTTTATGTCTATCATGTTAAATATGATAAGTCTTTGGCATTATTGTCAAAGATGGAGATATTCTTTTGATCAAACTAATATAACTAATGAGGGAGAGTTTGTTGATCAAGAAAGCTTTGCTAATTAGGAGACTACTATCAAAAAGGGTGATATAAAAGGGAGACATTAAGAGATAATAAAGGAGATAGTTGTTGATCAAGTGAGCAAAGAAAAAAAAATCCAACAACTACCTAGTCAAAGGGAGATATAGCAAGAGAAATAATTTTGTAACCTACTCAGAAGATGGAATTTGTTGATAAACGGAGAGATTTCAATACAAGTTTTCTTTTTGGTATTGTCTTACTATTTTTACCCAGTCAATTTGGTTGAACAAAGATGTTTACGATTTAGTTGATTTGGATGATCAATTTGGTTTGCCATCAATGCCACATAGGGAGATTGTTGAAAATAGATTGAAAAGATCACTATTGAGAAAGATTGTTGAAATTAGATTGAAAGAGGGAGATTGTTGAAGAAGACTATGTGTTTCAATCATTGTTTTGTCACTGATGTCAAACCTATTATTTGCTACTAAGACAAATGCTTATAAGATTCAAGTACTATCACTTATTTGATTGATGAAGAGGATTTGATCAAAAGATGTAACAATACCACCTAGACAAAAGGTTGAGTTATGATATGCAATGAAGTACAAGGATTAGTTAAGATAGTGATGACATGATGTATTAAAAATCTACTTAATGTTACAAAGGCTAGTCACACTAAGAAAGAGTAGAACAACAAGTTACACAAAATTTGTCTACCAAGCTTGACCAAGTGGATAGTAGGTGTCAAGCAAAGACAGAGCAAGCTAAGTAGAAAATTAGTTGGAGCTAAGTAAATGTTTATTCTAGTGTATGCCAAGTAGAATAATGGATGACAAGTAAAGTTAAGTTGATGCTAAGCACCAGTAAACTTTAGTTCATGCCAAGTAATTTCATAGTGGATGCCAAGAAATGCAGTATGTGTTGAGCATCAGAAGGCTAATAATGTTGAGCTACTACATTATTTAATAGATCATAGATTCGATGAATCTAAGATGACAATTTTTTTTTCTTGGATTATTGATACAAGTTTAAGATAAGGTTGATGAGCTAGTGGCACAAAATTCAAGGTAAACCATTTTAGAGGAACTCAAAGTGGATTATAGGAGAAGTTTCTACAAGAGATATGAGATATGGGGTAGATATATTGTATCTTACCTAATCCATCCAAACCCTAAAATGGACAATAGAGAATGGGTTGAAAAATATCTTAATTTCCTATTTATTGGAATGGTTGGTCAAGAAGCAAGGTTGTCATGCGTGAAAACTTAAGGGAGACAAGGAATCAAGGGTTTTTCTTCATCAACAAACCTAAGAGAAGAGTTTGCAATGGCATGTTAAGCAAGAAGGCTTAAGGAGATAAATGCTTGAAGGGTGAACAAGCTATTAGAGCTACAAAGTATCAAGGCCAAGTAGAATTGAGGACTGAACAAAATTTTTAATCTGCAAGTGATGTTGTAAGTTGTATCAGATCAAAGCCTTACTGTTACTCTCTAAAAATTGTATTAGTCTAGGGTAAATCCTTTGGATTAAGGTTGTCCTAATAGTTATTTATAAATCCTTTAATTGAGTGAGATTTAAAATGAATGGTCTAAAGTCCTCTAATAAGGCTCATTTCTAATAGGGTGATTAAAATCATTTAACAAGGTCACATTTAACAGTGTGTATTATAACCTTTAACAAGGTTGGCCTTTCACAAGGCATCACTTTAGAAGAGTGAAAAGAGTAGCATGTTATTGGTGATTTTCCCAAATTGGGTTTCCAAATAAATTATTATGTCAAGTGTGTTGATGAATCTGTTATGTGTCATGATTTACATTTCTGCAAGTTGATTTGATAGTAACCTACAAGTTTTTAGTGATTGCATAATCTTATGAATGCATGTATGAGTATAATTTTTTTATGGATTCACTAAGCTATGAAAAGTTTTATTTATACATCTAGACCTTGGATAATTGATTTACCACCCCCACCCCCCCCCCCCCCCCCCCCACTAGTTATTCTATAGTATTCCAAAAACATAATATTTTTTGGCCATAACTTTCTCATCTAGACTTCATTTTTTGCAAACAAGATATCGTCAAAAAGATGATTTTGAGCCCATCATGATGATGTAGTTTAGTTGGATTTTTGATGTTATTTGGTGGTCTATTTTTTCTATCAAATTAATAAGATCTATTTGTCACTCTGAGAGACATATGTTGAGACATTCTAGTTTTCAGATTTTGGTCCACACACATCCTATTTAGTTTTTTTATTTTTCTACATTATAATGGATATTTTGGTTGTTTCAGGTTTGGGGATCAATGTTATTATTTCAAATATTTTTTCATGGGTTATACTATCTATTGTATTAGCTTTATGATTCTTTTGATCTTTTTTGACATCCTTTTGTAGTATCTTTGCAAATGCACTAAGATAAAGTATCACTCTATTGTATTTTGGGATCTTGCACATCTTTGTGTTTTTTTCTACTTGCATTACATTATAAAGTTCCTTGGGGGATTTCATGTTGGACATTTTTCCATCTTCCTTTGTCAAGTGAGTGTTCCTTCCACAATATTAGCCTCATGATATGTCGATGACACATGTCATTATAGGTGTTTGTACCTCTTTTGTGTTCTCGATGTTCCTGGTTCTTCTTTCTAAAGGAGATATTGCATTCATTTTTAGTGTTCATGTCTTACTTATCAGGATTATAGGGGGTTAGGTTGGTTCTATTTCCTTATTGGTTTGATAGAGTGAGTTATGTGTTTAGTATTTGATCCTATGTACTAGGTGATTGTGGTGGTTGGATACCTATGCATTTTGCTGAGATGGATCATTTACAATATAGATATTCTTTCATTACTATTTTTGGAGGCCATAAAGATACCTTCCATCTCTGATTGATCAATTCTTCATACTTAGTCTTCTCTACTGGGTCATGTTCTATACTGTGAAGGTTCTTTAGATTAGTAGTTTGATACTATTTGCAGCTTCATGCTACAGTAGTGTTCTTCATTATCATCTTTTGTTCTTATCTTTTGGAATATTATTTCTTTGTCTCTTTGGAGTAGGGTTTTTTCCATGTAGTTTCCTCTATTTCTCCTTTTTTTAGAGATTTGGTTGTGCTTGGGTACCACATTAGGCTTTGTTGTTAGGACCCAAATTTTCTTTCAGCAGTAGTTTCTAGATTTTTAGTTACTCCCTAAGTTTATCTTAAGGGGGTGTTAGAGGAATAAGATACTGCCTTATTAATTAAATCTTTTTTATTTAATTATTAAGTCACTTATAATCTCTAGTTTACTTAAGCTAAACTTTAGGTATATAATAATTAATTCTTTTATTAGTTATTATCATGAAACCTAGATTTTATCCTGTTAGGGGTTTGATCTCCTTTTATAAGGATTGATCTCTTTGTAATTTATTTATACACTTTTGATAATAGAAATCTCCTTTTTTGTTCACCAAGAATGTCTCATCTATGGATTTGGCAATTCTAGCCTCCATAGCATTTTACTTCTCTCTTTTTGTAATAGGTGTTTGCATGTAGGTGATTCTCGGGAGTTGTGCAGTTGATCTTTGCTCAACTTCAATGTGTGTGTGTGTGTGTGTGTGTGTGTGTGTGTGAGAGAGAGAGAGAGAGTGAGAGAGAGAGAGAGAGAGAGAGAGAGAGAGAGATTATGGGAGATTAGGGGATATGAGAGAAAGAGTGAGACAGAGCTGGAGAGAATCAATGAGAGAGAAGGGGATGAGAGAGAGAGAGAGAGAGAGAGGGGGGGGGGGGATATGAGGGAGAGAGGGGATATGATAGAAATATTGAGAGAGAAGATGCAAAGAATGTGTGTGTGTGTGTGAGAGAGAGAGAGAGTGGGGGGATAGGACAAAGAAAGGGAGGGGATTGGACAAAGATAGAATGAGAGAGAGAAGATGGGATAGAGATAAGAATTAGAGGATGTGATAGAAAGAGTGAGAGAGAGAGAGAGAGAGAGAGAGAGAGAGAGAGAGAGATGTGATAAAAAGAGTAAGAGAGAGGAGTAAGAGAGAAGGGGATTGGAGAAAGAGAGAGAGGGGGGGCAGAGGTAAGGTTTTTTGGTAGGGATAGAAAGAGTGAGAGAGAAGGGGATAGGAGAGAGGGAGGGGGGATGTGTGTGTGTGTGTGTGTGTGTGTGTGTGTGTGTGTGTGTGTGTGTGTGTGTGTGTGTGAGAGAGAGAGAGAGATTAGCATATATGATATAGAGTGAGAGAGAAGGGGATAGGAGAAAGAGAGATAGGGATAGGATAAAGAGAAAAAATGTGTGTGAGAGAGAGAGAGAGGATGGAGACAAGGATTTGGGGATATGATAGACAATTGTTTAGTATAATACATAACCTTATATGTATGTATGTATGTATGTATGTATATAACTTGATTAGGTTCTAAATGTATTTTTTATTTTCATATCCCAATTAGGTTATTTCAATAAAAAAAAATCCAATTGGGTTATGGCTTGGTGATAGCCTAGGAAAATGACTAAAAGCCTTTGGAGATTATTTTCCCTCCATTTGTTTTCTTTTAGTTTTTTTCATCTTATAATATGAATTATTATCTTTGTCTTCATTAGGTATGCTAATGGTGAAGTGGGTATCTCCAAAATCACTACAATAATCTTACACATATTCTTATCATTCTAACCATATATATTTTTCTTTTTTTGGACAACATTAACATTGTAAACTTTAATTACTTTTACCAATGTCTTGACATTCCTCACAGACATATTTCTACCATTTTTAAAATAAATTTTGATATACTTAACCAAATTCAAAAAAAATTATATATTACTATTCTACACTTGATTATATACACATTTTTAAAAAAAAATTTCCATTTTCAATTATTTTGATGCAAGTTACGCTTAGCACATAAATAGGTGCAAAAATTTTAGTATGTAGTCTATTCAATAATTCATAACAAAAAAATACTCATCATAAAATTACAAAAAAAATACACAACTTGTAGATATGACTCTTAGCTATCATTCTACCAAAGGGATTTGCAAAATACTAAATATAACTATTCTTTTTGTGTTGCACACAAAAATAGCTATGTAATGATTTCTGAAAAACATTAAGAACTATTTTTCATGTGTGTAGGGTTTGACCCACCTAATATTATTCATTTTGTAAAAACTATAATAGTTCATAAAGTAGATTCAGAGTAGTACAATTTATATATTTTACACATCTTTTCAATTTTAGTGGATAACCCTCAAATGTTTTGTCCAAGTTTAAGTTTACTTAAATTTAGAAAAAAAGGTGTCAACTTATACCCCTTTTTGTACACCATCATGATGCACCTATATGTATATGTATATGTATATGTATATGTATATGTGTATGTATGTATGTATGTATGTATGTACACACACACACATATGGGTAAATGCACAAACTTGTGTCACCCTTTTGTAAAGGAAAAGGCTAATAAAAGTATACATGTTCAACTTCAATGACAAAAAATTGGTACTATTATTTTGAATTTGAAAATGAAATAAAATAATAAAATGTGTAGAAATGGATAAAGTTTAGGATTATAATTTTTAATAATTATTTGGAATAAGAATCAATATATTTTCCTAATTTTTATAGTTAATTTTTTAGCTTTTGAAAAATGATAAAAATTAGGGGTCTAGTTCCCACCACAAAACTATATGTAAATGAACTTATTTCCCTTTGATCTCAGACTATGTTATAGATAACATATATAGCTAGAACAATGAAAAATAAAATCAGCTTTAGACATATATTTTTCTCTTTTATAATGATTCAAAATTCAACTCACTTGAAATTTATAGTTTTCATCTCCCACTACATTTTTCAAAACAAATCTATTTTAACCACGAGAAAAATTATACATTCTAGAAGAGGACTCTCTCCTCTAGAATGTCATATAATTTTAATTTTTTTTATATGATTTAGTATTTTTTCTTTCTCAAAATTGACATATTTTTTAGTGTTCAAATATGTACTTGTAGAATTTTTTAATTATAATATATTATATCTAGTTAAAACACTGTCAAATCTATATGAGAATATTATTGACTCTGAGCTCTATAAAATGATGTTTATATGTTATTAAAAAATATCATAAAAATTAGTAAGACTTATTGAAACATGACTTTTTTGAAATAATTTTATTTTTTAGTAATTAGATACAAACTAGTATAAAACATGCAATTTAATAAACATTTCCAATTGGAAAAGTGTGAGACTACATAACTTAGTTAGAATGAATTTATCTAGATCATATATTTGAAAAAAAAAAAAATTTAGATATAAATACTCAAATTTAGTCATTCTGATAAGTCAGTCTGAAAGGTGACACAGCTTTGTACTCTTACCCATATATGTATGTGTGTATATGTATGTATGTATGTATGTATCTATGTATCTAGGTGTATATATATTTATGTGTGTGTGTGTGTGTGTGTGTGTGTGTGTGTGTGTGTGTATGTGTGTGTGTGAACATGTTTGACCTACATTTTTCTTAATAAAGAATAATAATATAGAAGAATAAATTTTGAGGTACATTTTTTTTTTTTTGAAGTCAGTGGATTCTATTTTATTCTATTAAATATGTTGAAGATTATTTGAATATCATAATTAATTTTTTATTGTCTCATTCATTTAAGGATTCTTTAGAGTCTAATTTGGTCTCATAATATTTGGGATATTCATTAGAATAAAATTTAATTCATTGACATCCAAAACAAATAAATAAATACCTCTCAAAATTAATGCTTGCATATAATTCTTTTCTTGCAAGGAAAACATAGGTCTCTCAAGTTTTTAAATTAAACTTTATACAACTTTAGGACTTTTTATATGATTTTTATTATGAGATTTAAGACCTATATTTTTTTTGTAATCCTTTATATTATATGTAGTTCATTTCAATTATTCTATATCATGTTCACAATTTTTTTAATCTAGAACTAATGCTAATATTTATTGCACTTTCTCAATCATTCTTGTTCCCAATTATACTATAATTTCTCTTAGTATTTAATAATTTTAGATGAGAGATTCATGTATACTTCATATACTAAATAATATAAAAATTTGTATTAATTGATCGTCTCATGGCTATTAGTTTGCACATTCTTTGTGCATGAGAATTCATCTTTTTGCTGAAAATGGAAAGTACAGAGTTGGCCTTCATGGTTCATCTCCCAGAATTTGATTTGGATGGCATTTGTTGGTTTAAAAATGCTCCAATTAGATAGGAGGTTCAATACTCTCTTTTTTATAGTTATATCTTTCAAAAGGAGAGGTTCATTGGCATAATTGGACACTAGTCATTGTTGAGTATTTATATATACCATATTTTGGGAACTCTTGCTTAGTGTAGAGAAATTTTATTTTGTTGTAGGTATGCCTGGTATGACATATTAGCTTTTAACACTTTTGTACTTCAGCAATGATTCAGAGCTTTCTTGCTAGTTTTTTCTCTGATGAGCCCTTGAACTAGTTTATTAATAAATATATTATATAATTGCTATGTCACTTTTTGATTTTTTTTTTTTTTTTAAACCTTATAAGTATTAACACTTATTTTCTTCATGTTTTATAGCATTGACTATTTCTCTTGTTCATTAGCTTAATGACAACCCTTGAAAATTATCTCTCTTATTAGTTCTACTATAAATTGCAATTTTATTTTATTTAAGGATTATCTTTTTAATACTATGAAAGGAAAATAAGATCTTGTCATTGATTTTTTTATTTCTTGTAGAGGATCTTATGAGGAAGATGGGGTTCTTTTATATGAGCCAATCTACTAATCCAATTAGTGCATGCATGATTCCATGAAAGTAGTCTCTCATTGGAAAACAATCTTTTATGTTAAAATGGATGTAGAAATTTCATTCAAATATAATTTTTCTAACCTTATGTTATCTATAAAAATTTTTAGACATAATGTTTTATTTCTTGTAGGTTGATTAACTATACAATAGTTCTTGGTGGGCTAAAAAAATAATTAATAAGAAATATCTTTGTATGATAAACCATTTTGGATATCATTGTTAAGCAAAATTTATTAATGTCTATAGATAATGATAGCACCACTCTTGTTCTCTATCACCCATTGTGATGATGGATCACAGAGTGTGATTTGGAATGTTGATGCAAAAATAACAAAACAATTCAATCTAGAAACATATCTAGGTTAATACCATCAAAGTGTTTCTTAATAACCCCAACTATAAAAGTGGACTACCTATAAGATTGATTATATGCATTTAGTTCTACTTTGCCTCCCAATCTATTAATTTTTAACTTTGATGAGTTTTCCCACCAATAATTATTATTTATAACAAAAATTAAGTATTATTTAGAGGAAATTTTTAATTTTTATGTTGATCACTATTAGTATTAGAGTCACACATGATTCTAATTTATATTTTCTTATTTATCTCAATCCTAATTATATTATTGATTTGGAATATTGTTACATTTCTAATTCGCGCTTCCTTTTTCAATAAAAGTTATAAGATCCTAAGGGTAATTTGAAAGAGTAGAGGCTAAACTACATAGATTAGTATTAGATGATATCATATGGATGAGAGTAAGATTATTCATCTTAGGTAGCTCTATAAATATTGGCATTAAGGTCTCATAAACTTTGTCACATGATAGCTATGTATGTTGAAAATGATATATAACTAAGAGGGAGGTGAATTAACTATACCCATAAAAATTTATAATTTGTTTAACTTTTAGTTAACTCATAAACAATAATACTATTATTTTTCATCTATTAGTTAAGCACATGAAATGTATCAATCAAAACAACAAAAATCTATAGAGAATGTAAACATTAAAGTATAGAAACATCAACATACAAAACACCAATATTTATGTGGGAGCAAAAAAAAAGTAGAAACCATAGAGAATATAATTCTCATATAATTAATGCTTATTAGTATGAGACCTTTAAATTGGTGGTCAGAACCTCCATGGATATTTGTGGTATGGATTAATCACCTTGCACATATCAGGTTAAATATTACCATTGTATCAGACAATGATAGTTCAAGCTTGTGATCCAACAAAAAATATTCCAAAAATTGATATTAGAGCCTTGTGTAATGTTTTCATGTCTTCCCTTACTAGATGTTGAAGGTTCAACTTGTGTTGAGAAGGAGACTATTGAATTGATGGTAACCAGCTCCTTAGAGATTTGTGACATTACTTAATTACTTCCCATAGATCAGGTATCTCACATTTTTATTAAGCATTGATTGTTTGATAATTTTGTGCAATGACAAATGATTCCAATAGACACTAGTTAAAATATTTTTTACAAATGATTTAGAAAACCAAAAATCTATAGAAAATGCAAACATGAAAGTATAGAAATATCGACATACAAAACACCAATATTTATGTGGGAGCAAAAAAATAGTACAAAGCATGAAGAATCTAATTCTCATGTAATGAATGCTTATTAGTATGAGACCTTTAACTTGGTGGTCAAAACCTCCATGGATATTTGTGGTATGGATTACTCACCTTGCACAGATCAGGTTAAATATTACCATTGTATCAAACAATGATAGTTCAAGCTTGTGATCCAACAAAAAAATTGCAAAATTTGATATTAGAGCCTTGTGTAATGTTTTCATGTTTCCTTTTATGGGATGCTGAAGGCTCAATTGGTGTTTAGAAGGAGACTATTGAATTGATGGTAACCACCTCCTTAGAGATTTGTGACATTACTTAATTGCTTCCTATAGATTGGGTATCTCACATTTGCATTAGGCATTAATTTCTTGATAATTTCCTGCAATGACAAATGTTCCAATAGACACTAGTTGAGATAATTTTTAGAAATGTTTCAAAAAAAAACAATCTATAGAAAATCTAAACATGAAAGTATAGAAACATCAAAATACAAAAAACTAATATCAATCTGGGAGCAAAAAAAATAGTAGAAACCATGGAGAATCTAATTCTCATGTCATGAATGCTTATTAGTATGAGACCTTTAACTTGGTGTTTAGAACCTCCATGGATATTTTTGGTATGGATTAATCACCTTGCATAGATCAAGTTAAATATTACCATTGTATTAGACAATGATAGTTCAATCTTGTGATCCAACAAAAAATATTCCATAAATTGATAATAGAGACTTATGTAATGTTTTCATGTCTTCCTTTACTACATGTTGAACGCTGAACTAGTTTTTAGAAGGATACTGTTGAATTGATAATAACCACCTCCTTAGAGATTTGTGACATTACTTAATTGCTTCCCATAGATTGTGTATCTCGCATTTGTATTAGGCATTGTTTGATAATTTTGTGCAATGACAAATGATTTCAATAGACATCTATTGATATAATTTTTACAAATGGTTCTAAAATGAAAATTCTATAGAAAATGTAAACATGAAAGTATAGAAACATCAACATACAAAACACCAATATTTATGTGGGAGCAAAAAAATAGTAGAAACCATGGAGAATCTAAATCTCATGTAATGAATGCTTATTGGTATCAGACATTTAACTTGGTGGTCAAAGCCTCCATGGATATTTGTGGTATGGATTAATCACCTTGCATAGATCAAGTTAAATATTACCATTGTATTAGACAATGATAGTTCAAGCTTGTGATCCAACAAAGAAAATTCCAAAAATTGATATTAGAGCCTTGTGTAATGTTTTCATGTCTTCCTTTAGTAGATGTTGAAGACTCAACCAATGTTGAGAAGGAGAGTATTGAATTGACGGTAACCACCTCCTTAGAGATTTTTGGCATTACTTAATTGCTTCCCATAGATCGGGTATCTCACATTTGTATTAGGCATTGTTTTTTTTATAATTTCGTGCAATGAAAAATGATTCCAATAGAGACTAGTTGTGAAATGTCCCTTTACTAATTTTTTATGATATTTCCAGCCTCAAATCAGAACTTTAAAATCAAACAACCAATATTACAAAGATCTGTCAATTCTCCAATAAAACCCAAATCGGGTATGTCCAAATTAGTGCCAAAAAAACTTCACAACTTCACAAATTGTTAATAAATCTGAAAATGGACATTTTTACAGAAATTTCAGCAGCATAACAGCCTACAAAATGACATTTCCAGATTTTTACAGCCCTTACACAACAGATCACAAATGTAGAGCAAAAACTATGCTCAATCGGGCTCCCGAAATTAACACCAAAATGCCCGAAACACCAAAAAAACACTCATAAATTATCTCAGAAGTTTAATCACGACCCAATACATATATTCAGCTCTATTTTAACATCATAAAGTCTGAAATACAACAGCAAACCAAACTGATATGAAAACACTCAACTGAAAACCCAAATTCAAACCAAAAACAATCCCCGAAAACACCCAAATCGGCACTATTCCGCACAAGGGCAAACTCTGTATGAGCATGCACATGGAATGGCTTCAAACTCCCGTCCTTAGCCTTCTTGGAAACCTGCAAACTCCCGTTCTTGGGTCTCCTTCTCCACAGGTTTGGCAGCCTCTGAAGAACAACAAGAAAATTAGCAAGAATCAAGATGTAGAATGAGCCCAAAATGCCTCCAAACCCTTTTTAAAGAGGGCATAACCCTAACTCACGTCCAAGAGGGGTTAATAAAATATAATTTAATAATAATTTTTATTTATTAGTCCATTGGTTTCCAAAGATTAACCCCTTTTTCCGAAATTTCACCTTTTTGGAGCCTGCCTGCCTTAACAAAGTTTATTATTTTTTTTTTTTAATTATTTGAATAGGGGACATGACAAGTCCTCCCCTCCCAAATATTGCTTGTCCTCAAGCAATGAAGGTTGGAATTCTCAAGAATATGTTCTCCTTCCCAAGTTGCATCCTCTAGTGGTAATCCTTTCCATTTGACCAAATGCTCTATGATGCTCCTATTTCTCAACCTTTTCTCTCTTGTATCCAAAATTTCTTCTGGTATCAAAACTAATTTCCCTTCATCATCAAGAGGTGGTAATTCTGTAGATACTATGGTTTGCTGGCCTATAACCTTCTTTAAGCAAGATACATGAAAAATATTATGTATTTTGCTGTTTGGTGGGAGCTCCAATTCATAAGCTACCTCTCCTACTTTCTTGATGATTTTATAAGGCCCATAGAACCTTGGCTTGAGTTTCTCTGCCCCACTTCTCTTCAAGGTGCTTTGCTTATATGGCTGCAACCTAACAAATACCAAATCTCCCACCTCAAAAGATCTTTCAATCCTTTTCCTGTCAGCATATATCTTTTGTTGGTTTTGTGCATGTTGTAGATTATCCTTGAGGGACCTTATTATGTCTTGGCTTTGCTTGATGAAATCACTTGCTGCGGGTACTCTGCTATCGGAAAGTATTAGATCAACAAAGGAAAGGGCATCGTAACCATAAAGAGCACGAAAAGGAGGCATACCAATAGACATGTGATGAGATGTATTGTAACAATACTCCCCTAGGTGTAACCATTTCACCCAAGCATGTTGTTGATTTGAAACATAGTTCCTCAAATATCCTTCTATCCATTTATTAACTATCTCTGTTTGTCCATCTGTTTGAGGGTGATAGCTAGTACTGGGAGTGAGTTCAGTTCCTGCCAAATGAAAGAGCTCCTTCCAAAAAGAGCTAAGGAATGTACTGTCCCGGTCACTAACAATGTTTCTAGGCAAACCATGTAATCTAAAAATTTTCTTGAAGAAAAATTCAGCCACTTGTGATGCCTTGAAATCAGATGTGATAGGAAAGAAATGTGCATACTTAGTTAGTCTATCTACCACCACATATATGCAATCCTTACCTTGAACCTTGGGCAACCCAGTGATGAAATCCATGGAAATACTTTCCCATTTTTGTTCAGGAATAGGAAGTGGCTGCAACAACCCTGCAGGAAAATTTTGCTCACTCTTGCTTTGTTGGCATACCATACATTCCTTAATGTGTTTAAGGACATCCTCCTTCATACCCTTCCATGAAAACCGCTCTCAAATTTGCCTGTATGTCTTGAAGTATCCCTGGTGACCAGCCAAAGGTGTGTCATGAAAAGCCCTCAATATCCTCTCCTTAGTTTTTGACCCTGGTACTAAGAAGATCCTGTTCTTGTAATAAATCAATTCATCAACAACCTTGTACCTGTTATCATCCACTAACTTATCCAAAATCTTGGTGGCAAATGAATCTTTAGCATACTCTAAAATTATGGAGACTTTCCAATCAGCAGAGATAGATGATAAGGAACACAAAGTGGGCTTTCTTGAGAGAGCATCAGCAACCACATTATTCTTTCCTTTCATGTATTCAATATCAAAATCATAAGCTTGCAATTTGCTTACCCATTTTTGTTGACGATCATTCAAATCCCTTTGGTTCAAGAAGAACCTGAGGCTATTATGGTCTGTCTTTACAATGAATCTCCCACATACCAAATATTGTCTAAACTTATGAAGTGCATGCATGATTGCCAACATTTCCTTATCATAGATGGAGTACCCTTTCTCTGATTGATTTAATTTTTGACTCTCAAATGCTATTGGATGTCCCCTTTGAGTTAGGACAGCCCCTATACCTTCTCCTGAAGCATCACATTCAACAACAAAAGGTAAAGAGAAATCTGGAATTGCAAGCACAAGGCATGAACTCATTACCTCCTTAAGCTTATCAAATGTTTTTTGTGCCTCTTCTGTCCAAACAAAAGCTCCTTTCTTTGTCAAATCAGTCAAGGGGGCAGCAAGCTGAGAAAATCCCTTGGCAAATCTCCTATAGTAGCTACACAACCCGAAGAAACCTCTCAACTGTGTAAGATTAGTGGGTGGAGGCCAATCCAAAATTGCTTGGATTTTTTGTTGATCAACCTGTACTCCTTTAGAGCTTATAATATGTCCCAAATATAGGATCTCTGTCAAACCAAACTCACATTTAGATAGCTTAGCATAGAAGGATTGCTGCTCCAAGATTCCCAAAACAGTGTCTATGTGCTTTAGATGCTCTTCCCATGTTTTACTGTATATCAAGATATCATCAAAAAATACCAAAACAAATTTTCGAAGATGCTGACTGAATACCTTATTCATACAAGATTGGAATGTTGCTGGTGCATTAGTGAGTCCAAATGGCATAACAAGAAATTCAAAGTGCCCATAGTGACATCTGAAAGCAGTCTTTTCCACATCTTCACTCCTCATTCGGATTTGATGGTAGCCTGATCTTAAGTCAATTTTTGAGAAGTATACAGCACCATGTAACTCATCAATGAGTTCATCTATGCGTGGTATGGGATACCTATTTTTTATGGTCTTCTTGTTTAGAGCCCTGTAGTCTATACACATTCTCATTGTACCATCCTTTTTCTTGACAAGTACCACAGATGATGCAAATGGACTAGAGCTAGGCCTTATGAATCCCATGTCCAGGAGTTCTTTAATAGTTTTTTCAATTTCTTCCTTATAACCTCTTGGATGGCGGTATGGGGTTGTTATAACTGGTTTGGCACCCTGTTCTAACTCTATAACATGCTCAAAACCTCTATCTGGTGGTAATCCTGGAGGCAAGTCATTGAAAACTATACTATGCTTATCAAGAATATTTTGAATTTCAAAATGGAAATTACCTTGATTCTTGGGAGAGCTTGTTGGTTGGATTATGACTCCTGTTGCCCATGTTACTTGTCCTCTTCAAAAAGTCCTCTCCATCCTCTTTGCAGAGACCGCCTTAGGTGCTCCATTTGATAACCCTCTCAATATGACTTCTTTCCCATTGGAATGAAATTTAAACTCCATAGTTTGATGGTTCATGTAATAGCCTCCGATAGAGTGCAACCATTGAACACCCAATACAAGATCTGTCTCCCCAATACCAACCACATAGAAGTCATCACATAACTCATAATCTCCTAAGGTCATCTTGAGTTGTTTCACCACCCGTGTGCAAGGCATAGTGAATCCATCAGCTACAGTAACATTGAATCCCTCAAAATCTTCTGCTTTAAGCCCTCTTTTCATGACAAATCCCTCATCAATAAAATTGTGAGTTGCCCCACTATCAAGAAGAACAGTCAACCTTTGCCCTGCTAGTACCCCTCGAATTCGGAAGGGATGGTATCTTGGGACTCCTGATAATGCTGCTAAAGTGCCATCCTTGCCGATTTCTTTTACTTTCTCTTCTTCTACCTCCTCCTTAGTATCATGAAATTCCTCATGCTCATCTGAATCAGATTCTGAAGCAACTTCAATATAGTGCACTTGACCTTTCCCCAAACATCTGTGTCCTGGGACCCATGGTTCTCTACAAGTAAAACAAAGTTTTTTTCTTCGTAATTCACTCCTAGTCTCTTCATCTACCTTCTTTTTTGCCACATTTGTCACATCTTTTGGTGGTAGTGTTGGGAAAGTCTTTTTCTGAAAATTTCCCTTATGTTTCCAAAGATTTGGGGGTTTTTGATTAGTGATTGATTTCATAGGCACGCACGTTTCAAGTTGCAAGCTTCTTTTGATAGCTTCCTGTAAGGTTGAGGGTGAGAAAGCCTTAACCAAACCCTTAACAGAATCTTCTAAACCATCAAGAAAAAGATAAACGATCCTCTTTTCACTCATATCAGGTACCATAACAGCCACTTTTTGAAATTCTTCTACATACTCATTAACTGATTTGGTTTGCTTCAACTTTGACAATTCTTTAAAGTACTCTTCATCATCCTTGAGGTCAAATCTATCTATCACCCTTTGACTGAAATCTTCAAATGTAGTTACCTGATCGTGACCTTGAGTAGTCATTCCATGATACCACCAATCATAGGCTGCATCTTCCAAGTGTAGACTTGCAAATTGAATAGCATCACTCTCTTTCATGGGGTTAAGTGTGAAGAAAGTTTGTAATTTTTGTAGCCATGCTCTAGCTGAAATTTTATTTGTTCCATCAAAAGTAGGCGCTGTAAACTTGCTTATTTTATTTTTGAGCTCTCTTCCACTTGTGTCATGCTCCCTCCTATTCTCTTTCTTGGGCATCAAAGCGTTCATCATATCCACATATTCTTTAAAAGGAACTGAACTACGAAAGTCATCATCTAAGCCATTGTAAGTAGCTCTTAATGTAATCAAATTACCTGTAACCTCTTCCACTGGATTAATGGCTGGATTTGGTACTGGTGGCTCATCTGCAGGCAAGAAAATAGATTTGGATGATTTAGATGGTGTGGATCTCCCGTTTCTCGGCTCCTCTGAAGTGCTCCCTTTCTCATTAATAGATGCAATTCCTTGTAATTTTTCTGTCAATATTCGCAAAGCCTCTCTAGTTTCCGCCAAACCATCCACTGTTTGCTTCTGAGTATTTTGGATGTCTTGGAAGAATTTCTTTGCCATCTCATCTGGATCAGCCATACTTTTTTCTTCCTTGGATTTTGTACTTTTGCTTTCAACTGGGGGTT
Source organism: Cupressus sempervirens (assembly GCA_028749045.1). Classification (NCBI taxonomy): domain Eukaryota; kingdom Viridiplantae; phylum Streptophyta; class Pinopsida; order Cupressales; family Cupressaceae; genus Cupressus; species Cupressus sempervirens. The sequence continues at coordinate 946,142,884 of CM053787.1, read as the reverse complement.
TGATCAAAATTTCTTTATTCTTTTCTCGCTGCAAATATCTTTTTTCTCTTTCACTTAGTTGCATGCAATCATAAAATATGACATGCAAGATCTGGGTAGTTATCAAAACTTGACATGCAAGATCTGGGTAGTTGTTAAAACTGACATGCAACTTCTACAAACCCTCAGGCTGGCAAGATCACGGCTCTGATACCACTGAAATGTCCCTTTACTAATTTTTTATGATATTTCCAGCCTCAAATCAGAACTTTAAAATCAAACAACCAATATTACAAAGATCTGTCAATTCTCCAATAAAACCCAAATCGGGTATGTCCAAATTAGTGCCAAAAAAACTTCACAACTTCACAAATTGTTAATAAATCTGAAAATGGACATTTTTACAGAAATTTCAGCAGCATAACAGCCTAAAAAATGACATTTCCAGATTTGTACAGCCCTTACACAACAGATCACAAATGTAGAGCAAAAACTATGCTCAATCGGGCTCCCGAAATTAACACCAAAATGCCCGAAACACCAAAAAAACACTCATAAATTATCTCAGAAGTTTAATCACGACCCAATACATATATTCAGCTCTATTTTAACATCATAAAGTCTGAAATACAACAGCAAACCAAACTGATATGAAAACACTCAACTGAAAACCCAAATTCAAACCAAAAACAATCCCCGAAAACACCCAAATCGGCACTATTCCGCACAAGGGCAAACTCTGTATGAGCATGCACATGGAATGGCTTCAAACTCCCGTCCTTAGCCTTCCTGGAAACCTGCAAACTCCCGTTCTTGGGTCTCCTTCTCCACAGGTTTGGCAGCCTCTGAAGAACAACAAGAAAATTAGCAAGAATCAAGATGTAGAATGAGCCCAAAATGCCTCCAAACCCTTTTTAAAGAGGGCATAACCCTAACTCACGTCCAAGAGGGGTTAATAAAATATAATTTAATAATAATTTTTATTTATTAGTCCATTGGTTTCCAAAGATTAACCCCTTTTTCCGAAATTTCACCTTTTTGGAGCCTGCCTGCCTTAACAAAGTTTATTATTATTTTTTTTTAATTATTTGAATAGGGGACATGACAAGTTGAGACAACTTTTACAAATGATTCAAAAAAAAAAAACTATAGAAAATGTAAACATGAAAGTATAGAAACATCAACATACAAAACACTAATATTTATGTGGGAGAAAAAAAAAGTAGAAACCATGGAGAATCTAATTATCATGTAATGAATGCTTATTAGTATGAGACCTTTAACTTGGTGGTCAATACCTCCATGGATATTTGTGGTATGGATTAGTCACCTTGCACATATCAAGTTAAATATTACCATTGTATCAAACAATGATATTTCAAGCTTTTGATCCAACAAAAAAATTCCAAAAATTGATATTAGAGCCTTGTGTAATAGTTTCATGTCTTACATTATTGGATGTTGAAGGCTCAATTGGTGTTGAGAAGAAGTCTATTGAATTGGTGGCAACCACCTCCTTAGAGACTTGTGACATTACTTAATTGCTTCCATAGATCAGGTATCTCACATTTGTATTAGGCATTGATTGTTTTTTTTTTGCAATAACAAATGATTCCAATAGACACTAGTTGAGATAATTTTTACAAATGATTCACAAAAAGAAAAATCTATAGGAAATGTAAACATCAAAGTATAGAAACATCAACATACAAAACACCAATATTAATGTGGGACAAAAAAAGTAGTAGAAGCCATGGAGAATCAAATTCTCATGTAATTAATGTTTATTAGTATGAGACCTTTAACATGGTGGTCCGAACGTCCATGGATATTTGTGGTATGGATTAATCACCTTGCACAGATCAGGTTAAATATTACCATTGTATTAGACAATGATAGTTCAAGCTTGTGATACAAAAAAAAAATTCCAAAAATTGATATTAGTGCCTTATGTAATGTTTTCATGTCTTCCTTTACTTGATGTTGAAGGCTCAACTAGTGTTGAGAAGGAGACTATTGAATTGATGGTAACCACCTTCATAGAGATTTGTGACAATACTTAATTGCTTCCCATAGATCGAGTATCTTGCATTTTTGTTAGGCATTGATTGATAATTTCATGCAATGACAAATGATTCCAATAGACACTAGTTGAGATAATTTTTGCAAATGATTCAAAAAAAGAAAAATCTATAGAAAATATAAACATGAAAGTATAGAAACATCAACATACAGAACACCAATATTTATGAGGGAGAAAAAGAATAGTAGAAAGCATGGAGATAATGAATGCTTATTAGTATGAGACCTTTAACTTGGTGGTTAGAACCTCCATGGATATCTATGATATGGATTAATCACATTGCACAGTTGAGGTTCAATATTACTATTGTATCAAATAATGATAGTTCAAGTTTTTTATCCAACAAACTATATTCCAAAAATTGATATTAGAGCCTTCTGTAATGTTTTCTTTGACTTCCTTTATTGGATTTAGAAGGCTCAACTGGTGTTGAGAAGGATACTATTGAATTGATGGTAACCACCTCCTTAAAGATTTGTGACATTACTTAATTGCTTCCCATAGATCAATTATCTTGCATTTGAATTAGGCATTGATTGTTTGATAATTTTGTGCAATGAAAAATGATCCCAATAGACACTATATGAGATAATTTTTACAAATGATTCAAAAAAAAGAAAAATCTATAGAAAATGTAAACATGAAAGTATAGAAACATCAACATACAAAACACCAACATTTATGTGGGAGCAAAAAAATAGTAGAAACCATAGAAAATGTAATTTATATGTAATGAATGCTTATTAGCATGAGATCTTTAACTTGATGGTTGGAACCTCCATGGATATTTGTGGTATGGATTACCCACCTTGCACAAATCAAGTTAAATATTACTATTGTATCAGACAATGATAGTCCTAGCTTGTGATCCAACAAAAAATATTCCAAAATATGATATTAGAGGCTTGTGTAATGTTTTCATGTCTTCCTTTACTAGATGTTGAAGGCTCAACCAATGTTGAGAAGGAGACTTTGAATTGATGGTAACCACCTTCTTAGAGATTTGTGACATTACTTAATTGCTTTCTATAGATCGGGTACCTTGCATCTATATTAGGAATTTATTTTTTGATAATTTTGTGCAATGAAAAGTGATTCCAATATACACTAGTTGAGATAATTTTTACAAATGATTCAAAAAAAGAAAAATCTATAGAAAATGTAAACATGAAAGTATAGAAACATCAACATACAAAACACCAATATTTATGTGGGAGAAAAAAATAGTAGAAACCATGGAGAATCTAATTCTCATGCAATGAATGCTTATTAGTATGAGACCTTTAAATTGGTGGTCAGAACCTCCATGGATATTTTTGGTATCAATTAATCACCTTGCATAAATCAGGTTAAATACTACCATTGAATCACATGATGATAGTTGAAGCTTGTGATCCAACAATTTGTTTTTTTTTCCAAAAAATGATATTAGAGCCTTGTGTAATGTTTTCATGTCTTCCTTTACTAGATGCTGAAGGCTCAACTCATGTTGAGAAGGAGACTATTGAATTGATGGTTATCATGTCCTTAGAGATTTGTGACATTACTTAATTGCTTCCCATAGATTGGGTATCTTCCATTTGTATTAGTCATTGATTGTTTGATAATTTCATGCAATGACAAATGATTCCAATAGACACTAGTTGAGATAATTTTTACAAAGGCTGATTATGAGATTTCTTTGGTGAAAGCACAAACCTATGTCACCTTTTATAAAGAAAAAAGATTCTAGAATGCAAATTGCTCAACTTTAATAATAGAAAAGTGGTATTTGTGTTTAGAGTTCAAAAATGATGTAAACTAATGAAATTAGAAGAATCTTATACCTATAATTTTTTATTTATTTTAAGTTAGAATTTATTCATTTTTTATTTATTCTAAAATCCTATTTTTTAACTAAAAAAAATATAGGGTGTAATTCCCTTCAAACAAGTATATGCAAATCATCAACTTTTTCTCTAATCTTAAAATATTTAATAGATTATATGCATATCTAGGGCACAAGAAAAAGGTTCTTGATGCATGTTTTCTTTGTTATAAGTACTCAAGTTTGACCTTATCGGAAACTAATAGTTTTTTCCTATTGTCAAAACTTTTGTATCAAATCTACCTCTCTTTGAAAAAAAATGACATATTCTTAAATTTTATTCTCTCCTCTAGAACTACATATTAATTTTAAATATTTTTTATATGATTTACTATTTTTTTCATTTTTCGAGGGAGTATCTTCTCAAAAGTTAAAATACTTATAATATTTTGAAATCATAACATAATATAACTAATCAAAATGCTATAAATTTATATAATGATGTTATTGGCTCTAAGATCTATAAAAGCGTATTTTTAGTTTTTGGAAAAAATTGAGTTTGGGTAAAGAAGTGAGATTTCACTAAAATAGGTTTAGTGGCCCTATAAGGTGACACTAATATGTTCTTTTACCCTTAGATTAATGTAGGTTGAATCAAAATTGGTTGGGTTAACTACCCTAATATTTGAAAATGACTAAGTATCAATCCAATAAGGCTTACTATCAATACTAATAGGCTCACTACTAGAGGATATGAAAATATATTGAATCAATCATTAAGACATTTGTCACCAAGATACTATAACATGAAAATGGTATATCTATATTTAATATGAATTTTATCCACAAATAAGACCATCTTCCCAAAAACATTCATAAAATAATTATCAATCAATTGGTATATAAGAAATGTATAATCAACACAAATAACTAGAATCATCTATCTTCTTATATTGCTTGATGCCAATAGCCCTGTGGCTAAAGTAAAACTAAAATATATCACACTAAGATATTCTTGTCATATGTAAAGAGTGAGATGTGTGCCACATTAATAAAGGTTAGATGCCACACATAAGGCAACATGAAACATCAGTACTAAAGCCACTAGTTGCAATGGTTATGATGAATACATTACATAATAACTATTAAGCCTGAAGCATAAACAAGTATGCTCCAAGTAGAATCAGACCGAAATAATCAATCCATCATTTATGTTCCATAGAAAATAAAACCATTATAGAGAATGAAAATAATTAACATTAAAGAAAAATAAATAGTGAATGGTTCTACTAATATATATAGGCTATTAATATAGTCCAATAGATACACAAGTCTATTGATGAGCATAAAGCAATACAACCATTCATAGGATATGTTAGCATCAATGCCTATCAACCATTAATAGAAGAAACACAAATAGAATCAACTTCACATTCTAAAAGTGTTTTCTTTTGTCATTTATGGCAACATACATCAATATAGAACAAAAAGATTCAAAGGATACTAGCATCAAAGTTCACTATTCTTATGTTCTCAAATATATATCCCTTTAACAATATTGATAAATATCCATATATTGCTTTGACTAACTCATTGTACTCCCCCTAAGATGAATCATCTATGCAATGATCAAAAAAAGAATAAGCATTTGAAGCATTAGAATAATGTATATAGTGGTATATTTAGGGAGTAGTACAAAGGGACAGAATGCCCAACTTCCCTCTCAGATAGTAAAAAGTATTCCTACACAAAGAGTTTGTGAATGTGTTCTCCATATTCTCCTTTGTAGGAATATACTCAATTTTATCTTCACTATTAAATAGATTTTATGTTAATTAATTGGTTAATCAAAAGATCAATTTAAATCCTTCAAATTATTTTCCAGCCATAATAATTATTTACAATGTGAGGAGGTTGTAATGTATTCAAATATTATAGTTGATAACACTATAGAATTATACTCCTTTCTTGACAAAGAAACTACTTGGGAGCCAAGAATGTAATTTTCACCACTTATGCTTCTTACATTACCCAAACATCCTTCCCAATTTATATCTAAATAAGCTATTAGTATGAAATATGAATCTTTTTCATACCTCAAACCAAACTCTTATGTCCCTTTTCGATATTTGAGTGTTTTTTTCTTCATATAACATGCCACTCTTGTAGTTCCTAGTGAAATCTAGATAATAAGAAAATTAATTACCTAATATATAGTCTTATAATAGTTAGGAACAATAATCCTCCAGTCATTGATCAATATTTTCTTATATCTTCCTTTTATAAATTATACTCCTTAGTCAACTTACCACTCATAACAATAGGAGTACATATGGTTTTAGAATTCTCCAAGCCAAACTTATTCGATAATTTCTTGACATACTTGGATTGAGAAATGAAATACCATTACTACTTTATTTTAGTTATGATCCAAGAAAATAATTAAACTCACCAATCATATAAGTCTAAAATCCCATTTTTATTTCTTCTACAAATATTTTAAACAAATTATGCTTGTCTCAAAATAATAATATCATTCACACATACAATAGTAATCAAGAAGTGGTCTAAATAAATGTTGTAGAATAAATTTTTGTATGTTGGTTATTTTAGAAAGTTATGTCCAATCAAATATCTATATAATATTCTATATCAATCTCTCAATGCCTACTTCAAGTCATACAATGTCTTATTTCATCTGTATACTACTTTTTATACTTCTTGTGATATAAAAACTATTCAATTATTTAATAGTAACTTCCTATTTCTAATCTTCATTCAGAAATGTTGACTTCACATCCATCATATAAATATCAAAATCCTTAAAAGATAAAATATTCTTAGTCAATCTAATTGCCTCCATCTAAGAAATAGTAGAACAAGTCTCCTCAAAATTGGTTCCTCTAAGTTTAGTGTAAGCTTTACAAGCTAGCCTTGACTTATTTTGTATTACATTTCCATTCTCATCAAACTTATTTTGTTACACACATTTTATACCAATTATATTTTGTATGCATTAGTCTAGGAAATAGTTCCTCGATATGGTTCTTCTAAATATAATTCAGGTTTTCTTTCATTTATTTAACCTACTTAAAATTATTATACACTTCTTCTACACTTTTATGTTTCACTTCTCAAAGTAAACATGAAAAAAAATGGTCTTGTGGTTCTCTAATTCTAGTAACAAGTCCTTGGTTCTTATCAATATTGATCTAATTCTTAGAATAATTATTGCATACATATCTTGGTATCTAAACTCTAGATGTTGGTGTTAGTTTAGCTTCTTCTTCTCATTTTTACTCCTTGTTTCTTTTGTCTTATGTATGAGCTTCATAGTGAATATGTCTTTTGAGAATATTTTGAAGCTCTTCATCAACTTGTTACGTTTCACTCTCAACAATCATGTTGATTCTTCTTTTGTAACATAAATACTTTGGACTAATTGTAGAGTATGCTATCTAAATAATCCTTCACTAGATATGATAAAAAATTTCCAATATTGTTGTCATCATTTTGAATGTAGCATTGACTAGCAAATATTATAAAATATTTATGTATAGATTCCATCCCATGCTATATAAATCATGTGATATTTTACCATATTTCTTTTAATATAAAACACTAATTAGTGTATGTGCAATTGTATGTAATGCTTCTCTTCATTAGATTTCTAGTGAGATGACTTCCTTCAGCATAGTTATAGTTTCTTCCTAGATTATCTAAGTTGTCCTTTCTACTACAATATTTTTTTGTGATTTTCTTATTTTTAAAAGCTCTCTTAATGTCATGTTTCTCACAAAAACATCAAATGCATCAAAAGTAAAATCTCCTCCTTTAGCACACTCAATTGTGGATTTCCAACTTTTAAAAACTTTCTCTTAATGTCATGTTTTTCACAAAAACATCAAATGCATCAAAATAAAAATTTCTTGTTTTAGCGAATTCAATAATGTAAACCTTCAAGAAAATATGCTCTCAATTCTAGTGTTAAATATCTTGAACTTTTGTAGAAAAAATACGTAAGAACTCTTTCTTCAGGAATTATTCTCTTATTTACTTTCCTTCCCATTAGTCCTTATAGATCATAATGTTTGTTTACCTATTCTAAGTAGGTTTCTTACTAGATGTGATAAATTAATTCTCACCATATTATCAAAACTGACATAGAAAATTAGCTATAATTCAAAATTTATAAAAATGAAATTGAAGTTTCTACAATTACAATAGGCAAAGTCCAATTAGTAAATTTGAATAATATATCTAAGATTTTGGGAAAAAATTATTAAAACGAGTAAAACTCTCCATCTTAAATCAAATTATACTTTCAATTAGACTATAAAGAGTTTCTTTTAAAAAAAATTTAAAAAAAAATTATGCTATTACCAACACAATATCATTTTATTACAAATTGATGAAAACTCAAGCATATAAACTTTATAATTGTTTTGATAAAATATATTATGACGGCCTTTTTTTAAAAACTAGTATATAACTAACAATAGAAGAATTGGGTTGAACTTTGAAAAAGTGTCATTGAAATTTCAATGGGTTTACTATTCTTTACCACTCGATCTTTATTTGATTAGAAATGTACCTATCATAAATTTATTTGATTAGAAACTTATCTATCATAAATTTATTCATGGTGTTTCAAAAGTATGTCAAAGGAAAAAGCAAAAAGTTGAAGCCAAATTTATTCATGGTGTTTCAAAAGTAGGTCAAAGACAAAAACAAAAAGCTAAAGCCAATCTAAAAGTCAGTCTTTAAAAAGTGAAGATAGACATTAAAAAATTGGAAGTTATCCACATCAAAAGTATTTTAAAAAAGAAATTAATATTAAATAATTAAATTAAAATTAAAATACAAATATATTCTGATTTTTAATTTAATTCTTTAATATCAATAAAAGATCTTATCAAAACACCATGTCTTTATAGACATTGCCCAACTTCTTTGTCTTTCTATTTATATTCTTTTATACTATTTCAAAATATATATATAGAGAGAGAGAGAGAGACAACAGCTATCCAGGCAGGAGGATCAACTACCCGGATGCCCCAGCACCACGTGGAAAGCTAGGCCAATTCCTACCCTATGCGGATGGTCGTGTGGATGCCCTGCCATGCCCTAAGCAACTGACATGGTATAGATTCCCAATGTTCTCCACACATTTCTCACTTCCCCACACACATAAATATTAAGAAGACTTATATGTAATCAATGCTTACATTATGTAGTTTAAAAGATCAAAAAATGAAGAATTAAAAGTAACGTTAAATAAATAAATTTTAATCTAATAATCAAAAATCATTTTAATCAATAAAAATAAATAAGTATTATTAATTTATCCATATTATATTTCAGAACAATATTGCTTTGCTTTCTTTTCTATTAGAAGAATTAAATACTATTTAAAAATTAAGATTTATTCATAATTATTATAGATTGCTAATATTAAAACTCATTTTAATACTATATAATATTAAAAATTTGTAATATCAAAAGGTAAAGTAAGATTTATTTATTTAAAAAATATAGTTTTGAATTCAATTATAAAAATACATTTTCATAAAATTATTCTAAATATTTATAATATAAAATATTAAAACTAAGTGTTATATTAGTATATAGAACATTTTCAAAACATGTGTTCTTTTATATGCTTTGAACACTTAGCTTTATAGTAGTTCCACATTTTGAAAGCATGTCATAGACAATTGCAACTAAAACATATGACAAAATGCCCACCTTCATTTTGTGCTTTGATAGATTTCCATTATGTAGACAATTTTACATAAAAAATTATCACACAATTTACCCTCTAACATTTTGCCAAGTTCGGAATTAATCAACAACAAAACCAAACTGTGATCAATCTCAACACTCTACCTTTAGTTGGGTGCCAAAGGTTGGTAGCTTTAGGAACATTTGAATAACTTTATTGTCTTGTTGAATTTCACATCCTAAGATTTAAAAAATTAGTTTTGTGTTTATATGTACTTGCATGAAAATTAAAATAATCCAATTTCTAAGCAAGAAGAATTTCTAATTAAAATAATTCAATTTTGAAAGCATATAAAATATTAAAGCTAAGTGTTCTATATACACAAATTAAAAGAACTACCATAATTTTTAATAGTATATAGAACATTTTAATTTTAATAGTATATTAGCGGCAACCACAACAACAACAGCTATAGGACATTCTAATAGTATATAAATAAATCTTAATTTTTAAATAGTATTTAATTCTTCTAATAGAAAAGAAAGAAAAGCAATATTGTTTTGAAATATAATATGAAATAATATGGATAAATTAATAATTGTATTCAATTAAGCATGTTAAATTTGATTTAAATAGTTGAAAAATTTAAAAGAATAAATTAATAATTGTAAAAATCAATTTCTTAAATTATTTTTTAAACATAATATTTACTTATATTTAAAATTCTCTAACATTATAAAATTTATATATACTTACAATAATGTTTATCTTTAAATTTAATTAGATTTATACATATAAGTCTTCTTAATATTTATATTTTATATTTTATATAAATATAAATATATTCTTTTATTATTCAATTAAAATAAAATAATACTTATTTATTTTTATTGATTAAAATGACTTGTGATTATTAGATTAAAATTTATTTATTTAACATTACTTTTAATTCTGATCTTTTAAACTACATAATGTAAACATTGATTACATATAAGTCTTCTTAATATTTATATGTGTGGAGAAGTGGGAAATGTGTAGAGAACTTTGAGAATCCGGACCATGTCAGCTTGTTAGGGCATGGCAGGGCATCCGCACGGCCATCCGCACAGGGCAGAAATTGGCCTGGCTTTCCACGTGGTGCTGGGCATCCGAACGAACAATCAATCCTCCTGCAATCCTCCTGCCTGGATAGCCATTGCCAGAGGGGGATGGTACAGCTCATGGCGAGTCATGTGTTGTTATTGCTGCTTCAGAAATACCTCAATAATTCAATAGTAGTATCGGACACTGTGTTATGAAGTGACCACTCAATAATCCGCTAGGTGATCCATTCTTTGGAAAAGGAAAGAATTGCAGACAAAGGACAATTAGGAAAACTCCATAAAACGTGCTTTCTTATCATATGGTATGCTTTATTGTTCAGGCGGTACACATTTATATAGTGTACTCTTACATTGTAATCAATTACATAGAAAATCAATCAGTCTCAACGTAAGCAGTACACTAGAGTAAAGTCAAACGATGGAATGATCATAATTTCATATGGTCATGTTATACTCTTGTTATTTTTGTATGCTATTTCTATTTCCCGATAGAAAGCTACCAATAGCTCAATAACATTTGCACTTGAGAATTTAAAACGAAATATGTGCCATTATGCATGGTATTCAGCTGACTGTATATCATTCATAGTATCCAAGTATGAGAACTTCGGAAAAGTTGCAAAATATTGATCTCCTCCATTATTTTCAACCATGGGTTGAGTTTTCCTTTTACTGCAAAGAGATGGAGCAGAGTGGAACATTGCATTGAAAGGAGGACTAAAGGTATATCTATGTTAGTTTTTTTTTTTCTTCAATAATAACTGGCTACAGTGGTTTCAATTTCCAAAACAACTTAATCAAAACTACGTTACATTTTCTTATATAGATTATTGCTTATTTTATTATACAATATAATTGATCAATTGATTTGTTATTGTTGATGTGTGTTTTATGACTCACCAAACAGTAGAACAAAATACCGAAATATCTTATCCTTTTCTCTTCCAAGTGCAATAATTGGGTCAAACGTCCATAAAATCTTGCATGGATCGTAGTGTTGGAATCCTCAATTGGATAGGAAAAACTAGATCTTGTCCGTAGACCAAATGATATGGAGATGTCCCCAAAGAACTCTTTATTCTGATCCTATCCGCCCAAAGTGCGAATCTCAGTTGTGTATGCCAATCTCTAGGGTTATTGTCTAATAACTTCTTCATTGCACTCAATAGAATTTTGTTTGTTGATTCTGCCAATCCATTCCCTTGCGGATAGTGGTTTGATGAAAAGTTTAGTGTGATCCCATAGTCAAATGCCCAGTTTGAGAACTTCAACGATCTAAATGCTGGCCCATTATCACATACAAATGCATGGGGACATCCAAACCTAGTAATGATATTTTCTTCAAGAAATTTGATAACAACCTTCGTTGTACAATTTTTCAGTGATTGAGCCTCGGTCCATCTAGTGCAATAGCCTGTAGCAGTCAGGATATACTGGTGGTGTCCTGATGATGGTGGATTGATGGGACCGATGAAATCTAACCCCCATTTTGCGAACAGTTTTACCTCAATAATAGGTTGTAATGGCATAGCAGGATTTCTTTCACGTGATGTAGCTATCTAACATATGTGACAAGTCTTCATGTGTTCATAAGTGTCTTTAAACAAGGTTAGCCAATAATACCCTGCTGTTGATATTTGATGAGCCATAGCCAAACCACTTCCATGACTGGTTCCATATTTACTATGAAAATGCTCAATGATGTGTCCAGCCTCTTCCTTTCCAACACATCTCAAATAAACCCCATCATGATTCTTTCTATATAGCACAGATCCTTGAATCATAAAATTTTGACTCTTCATTCTCAATGAACGCCTTTGAACAGAATTCAAGTGTGATGGAGACTTATGGTTTAGAAAATAATCAACAATGTCATCATACCATTCATCTGGGGATACTTCTTCTAACACATATACTTGTTGTACTAACCCGGGACCAGTTGTAGACAGGGTTTGGGCTAGAGCTTGTCCTCGTACCAACTTCATTGGTTGTATCTCCATGTCATATTCTTGAATAATTGCCATCCACTTTCCTCTTCTTTCTCCCAATTCATTCTGCATTAGCAAAGTCTTTACTATTGTATCAGGAACTATTGCATAAACCTTGCTTCTTAGGATGTAGTGTCGAAATTTCTTTATTGCTTTCACCAAAATATAAGCTTGTTTTTCAATGTTGGAATATCTCAATTCTGCATCTTTCATGGGTGAACTCATGAATGCAATAGGATGTTCATCCTAATCATCTATCTTCTGGGTGAGGATAGTTGCACAAGTGTGTTTTGAGGCAAAAGAATATATATAAAAAGGCTTGGTGTAGTCAGGACTCAACAAAACAGGAGCATCCACAATTGCTTGCTTGATTTCTTCGAATGCCTTTTTTGTTGTAGGTGTCCAATCTATCCTTGCTCCTTTCTTTAGCATGTCATTTAATGGCCTTACTATCTCTGCGAATCCAGTTATGAACTTCTTTACAAAGTTAATTTTCCCAAAGAATGACTTTAATTCTTTCTGACTAGCTGGCAATCCTATCTTTGATATTGCCTCAATGTGCTCAGGATCAATTGAGATTCCTCGTTCTGATATTACATGTCCTAACAATTTCCCTTCAGTGATAGCGAACATGCATTTCTTTGGATTCAAGGAAATCCCATATCTTCTACATCTTTGGAAGATTCTCCTCAAATCACTGATGTGATCTTCCCTGCATTGAGAGAATACTGTGAGATCATCCATCTAAATGATGATGCACTTCTTTACCAAGTCTATGAAAGCATAATCCATGGCCCTTTGAAAAGTAGCTCCTGCATTGATCAAACCGAAAAGCATTCTTCTATAAGAAAATGTACCCCACTTAGTTGTGAATGTCGTCTTTAGTCTATCTTCTTCTTCTACCATCACTTGGTTATATCCAGAATAACCTTCTAAAAATGACATCATTTTAGAACCATTAACAACTTGTATCACTTCATCTAATGATGGTACTGGATAATTATCCTTCTCTGAAGCTCTATTGAGATTTCTAAAATCCACACACAACCTTATCTGTCCATTCTTCTTTCTAATAGGTACAAGGTTGGTGACCCACGTTGAGTGTTGAACTGGGAATATAATCCTTGCTGATAATAACTTCTTCACTTCTTGATGTATTAGTGGTTCTAACAATGGATTTATTGGTCTCTACCTTTGTTTAAATGGTTTACTATTTGGCTTTAGTGGAATAGTATGTGTAATGAGAGACATATAATATGTCTTTAGATCTTCATATCCCCAAGCAATCACGTCAAGGAATTCCTTCATAAGCTTCAATATTTCTTCCTTTTTTGCGAGGGTACAAACTTTCCCAATAAATACATTCTTGACATTTTCTCTTGTTCCCAAGTTCACCTTTTCACATTCCCCTCCTTAAGTACTTTGGTACTTGAGGGTACTTAGTCTGTCGGCATCAAAAATTATCTCTAGTTCAATCATTCCTTTTGGAATGGTATTTGTCCTTAAATTCATGATCTCATCGATTTCGAATTGAGTTTGTTTTTGTTCTCCTTCATCTATGACTTGTGCTTCAAATACCCTCGAGCTTGTCAAAAAATCAAGAATATGCTTGTCATCTTCAAACACTTGAAAATTTGTGATGTTGTCAGGAACTGATGGTACTGAAGTTAGCTCAACTATAAATTTCTTCACACAATCCATGGCTAATGGTTCTAATGAACTTGCAAATTGAGCCAAAGAGTTTGCTCTAGATTGCTTGTTTGACTTATCCTTTGAATATTGAAAGCATCAAAGCTTTCGATGAGGTCCCAAACTCTATTGCGATACCGACCCAATCTTTTATCATGGCATGTATATTTCTTGCATACCTGTCCAATGACTATGTCTGAATCTCCACATACATGTAGGATTTTGGCACCCTTTTGGATAGCGAGGAGCAATCCAATGACCAATGATTCATACTCAACCACATTATTAGTACAAGGTAATTGCAACCTATGTGTTGCCAAATATGTTTCTCCAGTTGGGCTGATGAGTTCAACACTAGCTCCACTACCTTTCTTTGATTTGGATCCATCAAAGGATAGGGTCCACACTTGATCATTTTCATATTCCATGGGTGATCTTACCTTTGAATCCTTGGATTCCTTTTTATGTTCTTCTTGTCCTATTTCACCTTCTCGAATTCTTTCTTGCTGTGGGTCTAAAATTTTCATACAGGATGAGTTCATTGTGACTACATTTTCTGCTATCCATGCTTGTAGAACCATTTTGGAAACTTGTGCAATTACTTCTTTGCACATGGTGCATGATATCTCAGAATGGAAAGCATCATGTATTCTACACCAGTTGGGTAACAATAGATTTTGAATGGATGCATCTTTTCCTAGTTCAACTTCTTGCTTAATGCCTTTTAGGAAAAAATTCCTAAAATTCTCAAACATTCCTTCATTCAGTGATGGTTCTGAATTATCCATAACTGGTACCTTAGAGAAAGTTGGAGTCATATCAGGACATCCCCCTT
The DNA here is from genome assembly GCA_028749045.1 of Cupressus sempervirens. NCBI lineage: Eukaryota > Viridiplantae > Streptophyta > Pinopsida > Cupressales > Cupressaceae > Cupressus > Cupressus sempervirens. The sequence continues at coordinate 946,127,675 of CM053787.1, read as the reverse complement.
GATTGTAACCTTGCAACATTAAAACCTCTCCAGTTTTGGGAATATATGATCCCAAAGTGGTTTCCATAAATAAGATCTCATTGTGTTCACCATACTCAGTGATCAACAACCGGAGCCTTGGAGTGCTCTCTATCCTTATCAGATTGGGAATTCCCTTCCATGGGAGCCACATGTGTGAAAAGTCCATTGCAATATAACCATTCAATTTCCTTGCCCAATCTCTACTAAGAAGCATGCCATACCCTTCAGGAATATCCACAACAGATATATCAATACAACTTTGAACACATGGATCAGAGGCCAATTGCATGTGAATATTATTCAACTCTCCCACGACTGGGACTTCAGTTTTATCCAATTGTGTGACTTTCTTGTCAGTCTGAAGTGGAATCAATCCCAACTTTCTATATATGTCCAATAGCATTACATTACTTGATGCACCAGAGTCAATTAAACAATTATGTAACATTTTTTCAAAAATTCTAACAGATACTAGGAAAGGTGCATGTTCCTCCTTCCCTTGATAAAAAACCACTGGCTTCTGCCCTTTTGAATCAAATGTCTCATTGTTATGTATAGAATTTCTCCCATTTTGAGTTGTCATGGAACTTTCCACTATAGAATAATTATCTTTGATCATTTCTAGTGATGGATCCTTTGAAGATACTTGTCCATTTGATGTAACCTTCTGATCATCCTGAGAGTTTTGCACCATTCCAATGAAACTTGAAGGATTCTCAGCAAGCTTAGATGCATATGGTGATACATCATCTGCAACATTGGTGTTTTGTGCAAAATTGTATTGTTGGACATTGGATACCCCTCTTGGAGGATGTGATACATTTTGAGAAACAATCTTTGTGGGGGCGTCATTGAAACTTTCCAATAATGTATCTCTAATTTCTGAAATCTTCATCAATTCATATAGTGGAAGACTCAATTTAATTTTCTTGAATTCCTCTAGTACATAAGAACTCAACCTTTTCAATTCCTCTCTAGAAGGACTTCCTTTCTATTTTTGTCCTGGATTTTCACATTGCCTTTGTTCTCCTTGTTGAGCGGAGGATTGAAGATTATTCTTTCCTTTATCACTTTGTGAAGAATTTGTCATGGGAGATTGGCCTATATCTCCTTGAGAGCTTGTGAGTTGTCAATATTCAGGGGAGTCTTTGAGAGGCTTAGGATTATTGTTAGCATTTGGATGCGGGGGAGTTGAAAAGTTATTTGGAGGAACTGATGATGTTAATGGCTCATGGTTCCTATAATTCCTCTGATATGTCTTTATTGGAGTATTACCAGATGTTTGTTGATAAGCTTGCACTTCACTTGTCCCTTCCACCAAGACACTATTATATAGAGGAGGGAATAAAAATCCATCCTTATGTAGTGATTCATTCAGGGATACTGGTGGAGGTTGATTTTATGGTGGGACTTGATAACGCGGCATCTCTATAGGACCATTTTCTGAAGCTGGTGGGAATTTCTGATTAGCTTGTATTGGTGTGTAATCTTGAGAATCAGGAGGAGGAAACTTAAAATCATCAAAAACCAATTCTTGGTCATATCTTGGTGAGGTTATCATCTCATATCTTGTAGGAGGAGGATTATCAGATGTGGTAGTGTTCCTCACTTCTCCCTTGAAAATATTCGTTGCTCTTTGAAATTCGTGACACTGTAATTCAGAATTTTGACTAGTCTCATGTAATCTACACCATCTAGATAGTGCAGCTTCTGCTAAGAAAACTTTATTAGCTGGGCAATTCTCAAGTGGAGGATTAGCCAATGGTGATGGTACACCCCCATTATTTGGATTAGTGTTCCATGATCTTCTTTGATGACCTTGGTTATTATTACAATATCCTTGATTACCTTCATTGAATCCTTGATTGTGCCCTTGATTACCATCGTGATGTGGAGGGGGATTCCCTTGATAACCTCGGTTGCTACCTTGATATGACTGATAATTCCTTTGTGCATTTTGCAACTGATTATTTTGATTTCTAAGGTAAGTGACCTCAGTGGACAAATTTTTCACTTGTTCAATCAAATCTCTCATCTCATCTTTTTCCTCTTGGGTCCTTGTAGAATTTGTCGTGTTCTGGAGATAAATTGATTGTGTGGGCATTGCCTGCGACATAGGTGCTCCAAGGTGCAACACCAACTGGCTCGGAGGGGCAAGAACTGGATTGATAGTTGGAGCATAATTCAAAGCTCCTTGATTCAATGCATTTGCATTTCCAAAATAGCTAGGTGCTCCATTCGTAGTTGCCAGTGATTATAAACTAACTTTCTCTGCCTCAGCATATGCTTGGATCAAACTTGTAGAAGCTGGATGAGTTTTTTGAACAAACATAGATGTGAAACAGTCTAGGGCTGCATAGTAGATAGGTTGCGCTGCATCATCTCCTATGCGATATGGATCATGAAATCTTGACTAAGCCCTTTGAAATCGGTTATTGAAAGCACCAATTGATTCACGTTCTTGTCTCCTTATCTCGATAAACTGTCTATACAATTCTGCAGGGGTGATACGCAATTTGAACTTCCCGAGGAATGCATCCTTCAATTGTTGCCAAGTCTATATTGAATTTGAAGGTAGGTTGATATACCAATAAAATGCTTCCTCACCCAATGAATAAGGGAATAGTCTACATGCAACATCCTCATCTTACATGTTTCTATTCTAGAGGACATCCTCAAAAAAATTAATGTGTTCATCAGCAGTGCGGTTCACATCATTCACAAAGAATTTAGAAAAAAAGTGTTTAGGATTCTTTGGCATATTATTGTATGTGGAAAATGTTGCAAGGGGTGATGCATTCTGCAGATGCCATTACTGGGCCATTGCTGGAACTTGTTGTTGGACAGTTGCAGGTGAAACAACTTATATAGGTATTTGCACAAATAACTGTTGAATTTGTGTAGCTCCTGGTGGAACTCCTCCTTGGATTGATCCTTGTGCTTGATATTGAGGTGGAGGAGTTTGTAATATCCTTGTGAGATCAGCTACACTTGGTGAATTCTGACTTGTAGATGCTTCTTTATTTCCTCGCCTAGGCTTTGGATCAAAACTCAACTCTTGTAATTCGAGCACTCTCGGGGTGAATCTCAAGGATCTTCGATGTACCTCGGGCAAGGATGAATTAATGTTCTCCAGTATGTGAAACTGCTATGAAATCTTTTAGTCAAGCCCTCCTTCTAGCACCAGTTTCTATTGATGTGTGTTTTATGACTCACCAAACAGTAGAACAAAATACCAAAACATCTTATCCTCTCTTGAATAAAGTCTTGTGTATGCTAAGATTGCTAGAAGATCATACAATGACTTCAAGGTTCCTTTTAATGCCAGGTCTTGACTGTGGATAAGATCGGTGGTTGATGTGATTTGCTAATGATCACAAGGGGCCTTACGTGTTTATTCATATTCATTTCAAGCCATACTGGATGTGGGAGTTATCTTAAGGTTTTGCAATGAAGCGCTTCGTTTTTTGGATTTTTCACAGAATATGCAGAAATTAAATAGGATGGGGTTTATGAATTCTATTCTAATCCTAAGGGTAGTGATAACAACAAATAGTATTCTAGTGGACAAATTCCTCAATTTACTGAATTTTTCTTCGCCAAGTTATACTACAACTAAGCATGAACCAATGGAATCTTCAAGGGTTATGCCAAAGATTTTCATATCACCGCATACACCATCATAAAGAACATTGTATACAAATGATAGAAGTTGAGCATATGCATGAAAGGGGTTCAGGCTAACTTTACACAATGAATTAGAATCACTAAAACATCAAAAGTATGAACCAAAGGAATTCATCAATACACCATCATATTCTCCATTGTAATCACCACACATTTACTATGCTAAACTTAATCTACTTGAAGAAATTTTAGGAGAACAAGCAAGAACTAAGATACGTCAAGTATTCACCAAACTCCACTGAAAAATTTATTATCTCAATAACTCATAGCAACAATCTCATAAAAATCTCCTTTTACAAATGAGAAATGAGGCCTTTATATAGGTCCTCAATTACAACGAGTGGCCCGGATGATCACAATAACCGATGGCCGAGATCATGCCACATCAGCCCTAATTAGGGTTAGGGCAATGGAAAGGAATCTACATTAATGCCATAAGGAATCCACTACTGTAGTGGGTAATAAATGCCCACCATGCATGCTAATTTAAGGAGTGGGGTGTAATAAATGATCCCTATGCACACCCACGCTGCATTTAATGCATCTATCCTTGATTTCTTCATCTGAAAGATTGAAATCGATCTAATACTATTTCTAACTCCTCTGTACTGATGCTTGGTGCAGATTCTTGCTTGAATTCTAGAACTGCAATTGCTCTTTCTGCTTTTCCCAAGCTTTCATCCCAATCTGGTAGTAAGTCCTTAGTAGTGTGCATTGTATTTATGAAGATGGAGAAGTTCTCAAAATCATCTCTTCCATATACGTTTAGCTGAAAGAATTCCTCTAACTTGACTTTCAGATTATCAGTTGTCATTTCCTCTTCCCCTAATCTTTGTATAACAAGGATGCAACTGCATTTGATATTCCTTCCTTGATGTCATCAACAATCTTTTTCCATCAACTGGATTCCCTGGTAAAGCTCTCGAACATTTCCTTAGCCATGATCACTACACTGTACCATCGAATAAAATCATAGAAATCCCCCTCGTTGATAACTCTACCATCAATCAATTCTTGCTCTGGGGTATCCATCAGACTCTGAATGTCGAAAATCACCTCTTCTTGGTAAATATGCTCATCCACCCATTATTCCTCCATGCACTGGATCCTAGAGACTACAACCAATGCCCTATTGTGCACTTGCACTAATTCTTTTGTATATTTGAAGGCTACCTCCTAAATTCCTTCGATCCAAATCTTTGCACCCTAAGCAATTCGCTTGATTCTGTCAATATCACCTACCACTTCACTGGAAATACCTGTTGGAGGGACAAATGATGGACCTTCCTCTCTTACTGGATGAGGCAAGTTATTGATGTACTGACATAAGGCTCGAATTTCTCTTTTCTGCTTTTCATACCCTTCTACTTTCTTCAGCGTATCCTTCAAAGCCTATGTGGAGTCATCATATTCTTCCGATATTTGCTCTTGGGAGGCCCAACCAAGATTTACTTCTGTAACATGATATTCATCTGGAGCAATCTGATTTTTCCCTTTGTCAACTATGGGAGTCGCAATCTGCAGGATTCTAGATCTCAATTCTCCTCTGATGAATTTAGTATATCTTTTTGCTTTCCCTTGTTCTTCTGATTGGTTTGATCATTCCAAAATTTCCTGTAATTCAATTGCTGGATCAACCTCCTTTTTTTGATGCAATTGAATTCATTACCTCAACCATTCCGAAATGGGTATACTTTGGTCCCCTAGAATTACCAATTGTTCTTTCCTTTGGACCGCTCGAATGTCAATCTCCTCTTCACCTCCTGGACTATCCATTGTAACCTCAGGAACTATAGCTTTGGCACTTGGAAGATGTATTGCTACCCCTGGAGTTTCTTCCTCTAGTGGACCATCTCCATCATTAATCATTTCTCGCTCTAAGATCATATCAAGACTTTCTTCTATAGCAATATCTTGATCTCTCCCTCTTTCTTGCGTGGATTTTTCATAAGCATTTATACTCAACCTATCATGAATTGACCTATCCAAATTCTCTTCTTGCTCAAATCTCCTTATACTTGTCCCTACATCCTGCCTTTCAAAAGTTTCTATCTCTTGGACACTTGGAGTTTGACTTGGAGAAGAGGGAGCATCTCTATGTTTCTGCTTCTTATTTTGAGGTTCCTGGATGACTTCCTCAATCCTAGGATGCTTTTCTCGAGGTACCTCCTTCCCTTTCTTGGTTCCTACATCTTCGAATGGAGTTCCCCTTTCTTCAACAGTCCCTTTAGATATTTGTCTTGATCTTTCATCCCTAAGTGGTCTGTGGCCAAGAAACCTATATGTGAATCCATTAGCTGGTGCAACTAATTTTTCAAGCTTACACTCGATCCACCACTTTGTAAAATCTAAGATTGGTTTTGAAAGGGCTTTGAGATCTGTAATTTCTTTCTTCTTCCAATCAAATGGTTGGGCTGTCATTTCTGGATTGAATCCTTTTCGCATCAAATTTGGGTCCTCCTCCATTTGATCAGGAACCTTGAATATGTTGCATGTTCTAATAATGTTCAATGGTAGTCTTGAATGCAATTTTTTTCTAATCTCATTCTCATCTACTGCATTTTCCCAAAAGTCTTCAAGATGAACCTTGTGTTGGTACTTTGACCCTCTTGCTAATGAGATCTTGTTGAAAGGATCAAAATCATTCCTCTTTGGATAAAGCAGAAGGCGAAAGAAGTGGAGCTCATATGATGATTTCTCTGTAGCTTTTAGACATGGGCATACCTCAATTTTCCCTTCTCCTATGGAAATTGGAAACTGCAATCCCAACTTCTTCTTCCCTTTTTGAATCTTTTCATAGGCAGTAAGTTGTCGAGTAAGCTCTAACAAGACCATCTTATCCGTTGGATACCTGGGAAGTTTGTATGGCTCTGTGAAGAATCCTTGAGCTCGGATGTATGAAAAGGTAGGAAACTGAATGAACCAGGCGCCATATTCTTCAACCAACTTCATTGCACACATTGACATTCTTATATGTGGCCTCTTTTGTAGTGTTCTTACTATGCACATGGAAAATATATCATTAACCCTCATGTAATCATCCTTTGAATACAAATGCAACTACGGGTAACATTCGTGGACTTTGAGGTGTTGGCTTCCACTTCCAATTGGTCCTTTGCATCATAGTCCATCATAATTTGTCCTCCATGCTAGCATGTAGATGACATAGGAGCTCATGTAAAATCTCCTTATATTCTCTAGATTCATCAACTACTCATTTAGGTTATCACTTATGAGCCCAGCCCAATCTATTCTGTCACCTTCCTCCATTACCTACTCAACAAAATACCACATCCAAGATTCAAACCTATAAGAATAAGGCATGCCAAGTATGCAACTCAACATCATGACCATATCACTATATTCCCTCTGCAAGTCGAGCCATACTATTTCTTTAGGAATCTTGGAATGATGTGGTCTATTCTTTTTCAACCATCTTTTGTTGATTATTTCTTCACAAAAATTGATTCCAGATGTATGGATTCTTAGTGCTTTCTGTTGTATTTTTGTGACCATCCTTGGACTTGAAGGAATTCCAAATGCTTCAGAAATGGATGTCAGAGAAAAATCTGCCAGAATATTTCATTCAGAATCCCGAATGGTTCTGTCTCTAGGACTGTAATGCTTGGTACATTCCACGATTAACTCTGGATGCTGAAAAGAAGGAGGGAAACCAGCTGTAGCAAAAATTCCACTTCTCACAATTTTTGTAGCCAGGTGTGTTGGGTGATAGTCGTTATATCCGAGCATTCTCCGGTTAAAATCTTTCAAATCAAGGCCACCAAGACTTGTATCTCCAATTTTTGTCCACTTTGACACGATTTTGGATTCAGGATAGAATCCTCTCCTTTCATTCTTTATCAATTGTCCTCACGTTTCTCCTGTTCCCCTGGGCTCTGCCATTTTCCTTTCCTACAAAATAGAAAATGTACATACATAAGACTATGCAAGGAAAGCATTAAAAACAACATATATGACTTGTCCATAAGACAAAGATTTTGGATTTTTGCCAAAATTTCTATACTCCTTTCAAGATTCACTTTTCAACACTTCCATGAACAAAATAAAATACCACAACTCATTGGGAAGAAAATTCCTTACTAATAGGATTCAAAATCTTCTGTTGTGAATTCCCAGAAAACTTAACAATTTCAAAAAATTTCTCAAAAAAAATCTGTTTCCTTGAATTCCTCAAATCTTACTCCTATTCTCGATCTGCTCTTCAAATTTTTGTGTGAGCCTGAATGAATGAGAGGGTATCTTATAAAAATCATTCTTCAAAAAGATGCCTTTAAAGCTGCAGACTAAAATTAGGTAGTTGCTTTACTTAACCATTAAGGTTTCCATTTTTTGTGCCACTTGTCACCTTTTTGCTACTTGATTCAAAAAGTTGCTATCTTTAATGCTCTTAAAGTCATGATGAAGCTAAGTATTTCTATTTTGATTTTTTTTAGTTTTATTAATTAAATATCAATTAAAAGAAAAATCAATATTTAATTAACTTCCATTTTTAAATGAAAAATCAAATTTATTTGCAACATTTTCTCCATTTTTTATTTTTTGGATTATTATTCAAAAAAAAAAAAATTAAATATTAGTAAACTAATATTTAATTTTTTAATGTAAATCCAAAAAAATCTTTTGAAGGAAAATCATTTTTTCGCTTTTCCTCTCTCAATCCAACTTTGACTTAATAAGAAAATTCATTCTTCCTCTAAATTTTCTGATTTTTTTTCTAAATTTTTCAATATACCCGCTTTTCACCATTTTTGAACAAATTCTAGTGCCCCAATCAATTTACGGGAGTGGGTTTTCTATGAAATCAAGGATTTTATCTTTTTCAAAATATTCCTTATTCCCTTAAAACTTGTGCTGCACACTTTTATGAAAGTGGAATTTTGAAGGAATGAAGGAATTTTGGTTTTTCCGTGACTTCTTCATTTCCTTGAAACTGCGCTCCATGATTTTTGGAGCGGGCTTTTTATGAAATGGCAGATTTCTCTTTTGCACAATATTTCCCTACTCCTTCAGATTTGCGATCCATGATTTTCAGAGCGGGCTTTTTATGAAATGGCAGATTTTCCGTTATTCCTCCACTCCTGCTAACTTGTGCTCCGCAATTTATGGAAAGCGAGATTCTTATGGAGTGAAGGATTTTACAACTTTTCCTAAATTTTTTAAAACTGTGCTCCATAGAAAAAGGAAAAAAGATTGTTCTATCGATCTATATATGTTTTCTCTCATATTTTCCCACTACAATTATTCATAAAAGTTGGGAGGATCTATCTTGAATTGAATTGAGTTCATGATGGTTAGGATTAAGAATGATTCATTTTGCATAAGGGAGGTGTGGGCAGATAATCTAGAAGAAGAATTTGAGCTGATCAGAGACATGGTAGATCGATACCAATATGTAGCCATGGATACGGAGTTCCCTGGGGTTGTCATAAGGCCATACGGGAGATCCAGGAGCAAGACAGAGTACCATTAGTATACCTTGAAAGTCAATGTGAACAACCTCAAATTGATCCAGTTGGGCCTTACTTTCTCAGATGAAGAGGGAAATCTGGCAGAGTGTGGTATGGGTTAGCCGTGTGTGTGGCAATTCAATCTGAGGGAGTTTAACCCCTTTATGGACCTCCATGCCCCTGATTCCATCGAGTTGCTGAGCCAGTGTGGTATCATTTTCAAGAAAAAACAACTATATGGGCATCAATTCAAGGCGTTTTGCGAAGCATTTTATGTCCTCGGGTATTGTTTTGAATGAGAATATCAGATGGGTTACTTTTCATAGTGCTTATGATTTTGCGTATTTGATCAAACTTTTGAATCAATGTATTCTTTTTCCATGATTTGCGGGTCAAGATTTTCATGGAATGAAGGATTTTGTCCTTTTCCAACAATCCTCCGCTATCTTAAAATTGCGCTCCATATTTAGCAGGATCAGACTTTTCATGGAATGAAGGATTTTATCCTTTTTCCTCACTGATTTAAAACTGTTCTCAAATGCTTTTATGGAAAGTGGAATTTTGAAGGAATGAAGGAATTTTGGTTTTTTCGTGACTTCTTCATTCTTGCACTCCGCAGAAGAAAGAAAAAAAAAGTTGGCAAAATTTTTTTAAAATAGAAAGGGGGCCCCCGGCTGGGGCGATGGTGACTGGCAGTCACAATAGTTATAATGTTGGAAAATATTTTTTATACTTGACCTTTACTCGTTGTAATTTACAATATTAATAATTGGATAAAGTTAGAAATTATGTCGAAGACCAAGTTAATTTTAATTGAACAATAGAGCTGATACAAGATAGACAATACAAATGTTAATTTTAGATATACATTATTGAAAAATTGTATGTTTAGTTTAACTCAAGAAAAATATTTGATCTTCATATTTTAGTTTTTTAACAAGTAAGATTGAAAATAAAAGTGTGCCCTTTTTAAGAAAACAAGAATTAACTACATTTTTATTTATTAAGAATTTGCAAAACATGGGGGTTAACCTAGAAACAAAAAGCTGAAAAACAACATAACTATAGACAAAGCCCACCCAAGAAATGTGCAAGTAACTACACATAACAAAAAAGAATTGGAACCACAGAGAGCTACATCTCCTTTGTATCATTGTTAGGTCTTTCCAGTAACATGTGAAACTAGTCATCTACTAGGAACTAATACATTGAGCTCATAGTATCAACGCCAACATATGCACCGAACTTATCCTTCCCAACATGAAGGAGATGCAGGTTGGTGGCTCTCAAGTGCATAACTTTGACACTAAAATTGACAACCTCATCAAATATTTGGTCCAAGTTATCTTGTCTCCTCATGAGCCTCTTGATGCTATCATTAACCACAACATTCTCCTCAGTACAACCTTGAACGCCAATTTTGGGAGTCACGTACGGGTTATTCCCATCTATTTTGGTATAGTTCATGTCTTTGTCATGTTGACGAGTAGGGAAAGTGATAGTATCAAGGTCCCTATTGTCATCCCCAACATTGGTAATGTTTCGGATGTGGGTCTCAATTTTTAGGGTGTCGAAAACATGGGAGGGCATAGGGCTCAAATGACTATCCCTAGGACTACAATAACCCCCCTTCTGAGGACTCTACACAATATCCTCCTACTCATCATTATATACTTCTCTCTATGAGCTTTATTTTTATGCGTCTTAGTGGATTTCTTATTCCTCCCACAATCAATAGAGTCCAAGCTAATTATGAACTCCTTCTTTTCCTTAGGATTATCATGTATCAAGTACTTCCTATTTTGCAAGGATCTTCATCTACCCACTTTGACATAGTGTCACACATAGTAATGCTAATATCATCTCCATCTTAATTTTTTTAAGAGTGAAGGAGGAGGTGGTATTTGGGTGTTTAGTGTGCACAAATGAAACCTAAATCACAAGGACATGGGGAGTAAAAGTGGGAGTAGGAGTAGAAATATAAACTACATTTGATTTAGTGATTGATTCCCATTTGATAAAAAGAAAAATCACATTTTTTCTTATTTACTTGTCACCAAAGACCTATGCAAATTCCAACTAACAATAAAAGCACTGTGAAGGTTGAGGTTGACATAATGTTATACCACTTAAGTATGAAAGCTCACCTAGAAGAAAAAATCCTACATTGTCCTACATAGAATACTCAACATTTATTATTCTTGATGTTCCTTCTTCCATGCAACATGTTCTTTGGGTAAAAGTACAAACTCTATCACCTTTTTACAAGGAAAATGCTAAGAACATCAGAACTATTAAACTTCAATAACAATGTAAAAGTGATATTTGTGATTGAAATTTCAAAATAATGTAAATTGATGAAATGTATCTAGTAATGGATTTAGTTTATAACTATTATTTTAAAGTTTTTCTAAAAAAAAATACAATTTGAAAAAACAAAAAAAAAAATCAGTTTTTGAGTTGCTGAAAAAAATACAAAATGAAAGGGTCTAATTATTATGACAAAACTATATGCAAATAAATATTTTTTCATCCAATTAAAATAAAATAAAAATATATGACATATATAGCTAGTGCAAAAAAAAGGAAAAATGATCTAAAATGTATACTTTGTGCATTATAACTATTCAAAGTTAGACTTGCATGCCAATTTTTTTCTCCCACGACACTTCCCTTGTCAAATCTATGTCAATTAAGTAAAAAATTAGATATTCTTGAAGATGACTCTTTTCTAGCGTAGTATAGAATTTTTAATTTTTTTTGATATCATGTAGTATTTTTTTCTTTTTCCAAATGAACTTCTTGTTGAATGTTTAACTATTAAAATATATTACTATTAAAATACACTAGATCTAGTCAAAACTTGATTAAATTTATTTGAGTATTAGTTTGCCTCAAAGATCCACATGAGGGTATTATTAGTTTTTCCAAAAACATGATTTTTCATGTGAAAATTGGTTGTAGAAGTCTAAAGTTTTACAATTCTATAGAATTTGATGTTGCATAAGCAATTTTGTTTCAATGAAAACTCCTCATATATATATATGCAATAATTGTTATTGATCTAAAATATTTTTCTTATATTTACTCAATTTGAATGTTTGGCCTAACTTTTTTTGGCCAAACTGATCCTACCACATGTAGATCTTGTGGTGTATAGTCAATGTCACATATGTGTAGATCTTGTGGTATCATATTCCTCCCACTATCAATAGAGATGCACTCATTTTCCTTAGGATTGTCATGCTTCAAGTTCTTCCTATTCTACAGGGATCTTCTTCTACCCACTTTGACCACAGTGTCACACATTGTAATGCTAATATCCTTTCCATCTTAATTTGTTGAAGGGTAAAGGAGGAGGTGGTATTTGGGTGTTTAGTGTGCACAACCGAAACATAAATCACAACAACATGAGGAGTAGAAATGGGGAGGAGTCTAGAAACATAAACTACATTTGATTCAGTGATTGATTTCCATTTGATAAAAAGAAAAAAATTAATTTTTTTTCTTATTTAGTCATCACCAAAGACATATGAAAATTCCAACTAACAATAGAAGCACTATGAAGATGGAGGTTGGCATAATATTATATGACTTAAGTATAAGAGGTCACTTAGAAGCAAAAATCCTACATTGTGTAGCATAGAATACTCAACACTTATTATGCTCGATGTCCCTTCTTCCATGCAACATATTCTTTGGGTAAAAGTACAAAATCTGTCACGTTATTACAAAGGAAAATGCTAACAACATTAGAACTATTTAACTTTCATAACAATGTAAAAGTGATATTTGTGATAGAAATTTCATGAAAATGTAAATTGATGAAATGTGTAGAAATGGATATAGTTTATATCTATTATTTTTAGTTTTTCGAAAAAATTAATACATTTTAAAAAAATCTACATTTTGAGTTGTTGAAAATAATAAAAATGAAAAGGTTTAATTCTGACCACAAAAATATATGCAAATAAATATTTTTTCATTCAATTAAAAATAAATAAATAAATGACATATATAGCTAGTGTAAAAAGAAAGAAAAAATGATCAACAATGTATACTTTGTGCATTGTAACTATTCAAAGTTCAACTTGCATGCCAATTTGTTTTTCCCATGGCAATTCCCCTATCAAATCTATGTCAATTAAGTAAAAAATTATATATTCTTCAAGATGAGTCTTTTCTAGTGTGCTATAGAGTTTTAATTTTTTTTTGATATCAAGTAGTATTTCTTTCTTTTTCCAAGTGAACTTCTTCTTGAATGTTTGAATATTAAAATATATTGCTATTATAATACATTAGATCTAGTGAAAACTTGATTAAATTTATCTAAGCATGAATTTGCCACAAGCTCCACAAGAGGGTATTATTAGTTTTTCCAAAAACATGATTTTTCATGTGAAAATTGGTTGTAGAATTCTAAAGGTTTTTAATTCTATAGAAATTTGATGTTGCATAAACAATTTTGTTTCAGAAAAAACTCCTTATATAAATATACATTAATTTTGATTGATCTAAAATATTTTTCTTGTATTTACCCAATTTGATTGTTTGGCCTAACTTGTTTGGGCCAAACCAATCTTACCACATGTAGATCTTGTGGTGTATAGTCAACGCCACATATGTATAGGCAAAAGTGGTGTGACAAAAATCAAATCTCTAACATAGGTCAATCTTTACTTTATTATGAGATATTGCTATACTAAATCCATTAATTATTTTCCTTGTGCATGAGCCACATATTTATAGCTTTTATTAATTTTAGTCATAGGTACTTTTAGCAATAAATGGATAATAAATAGTTTTGTCTTTAACTAAGGTTTCTTAACATTTGAAAAGGCATGACATCTAAACGAAAGAACCTCATCATCTTGTTGGTGACATAGGCTTCTAGCTATCCTTTTAATCTTCCCTGCCTTTACCTACTCCAACTACTTTATTTATTGTTGTCTTGTCATCAAGAGTTCTGGATCTCTCAATTTGTAAACTATACTTCTAGATTATTAGGTTTAGGTTTAGGGTTTGTTCCAGAAGTTTGAGTCAACTGTAATGTTTTTCCAAAAGTTTGTAGATGTTTTTTCTTCTCGGCTAATAGTAGATATCTCTAGAATATTGTATGTTTTCTTATAAAAAGCACTTTGTACTTATTTGAGATTACAAGGGAATGAAATATAATATAGTTTATTGTGTAGCATCATATCATGTTGTTTTGTGTCTTTGTTAATTTTTGTCCTCTACCCATCTATCAGATTGGTATCAGAGCTATAGAAAATCTGGGCATTGTTTTTATGGGCAAATGTTATTGTGGGTGAAGGGAAAATGAGAGCAAAAAGATCTAAGGAAGAGATCATAGTTGTTGTGTGAGGAAGGAAGAGAAAGGGTTTGTAGTTGTTACAAGTTAGAAAGTTTTACTATTAAATCATGGCAAGAACCGGTGGAAGTATTTCACAGCCACAAATTCCAACTTTTAATGGCAAAAATTATGATTATTGGAGCATCAAAATGAAAACACTTTTTTTTTTCTTAGGATATTTGGGATTTAGTTGAAAGTGGCTTCCCTGAACCAACAAACCAGCAAGCATATCAAGCTCTTTTACAAGCTGAAAAAAGATTTATTAAAGAAAAATAGGAAAAAGGATGCTAAGGCATTGTTCTTTATTCAACAGGCAATGGAGGAAGCAATATTTCCAAAGGTAGCTGCTACTGCAAGCTCAAAGCAAGCATGGGACAACTTGCAATCAACATATCAGGGCATAGGAAAGGTAAAAACTTCAAAGTTAAAAAATCTTAGAAGAGATTTTGAAAATTTACAAATGAAAGATTCAGATTCAATAGACTCATTCTTCACTCAAATAATGGGGATAGTAAATCAGATTAGATCATATGAGAAACCCTTGAGGATCAACAAGTTGTAGAGAAAATACTTAGAAGTCTACCAAATAAGTTTGATTCAAGAGTTGCAGCCATTGAAGAATCTAAGGATCTCTCCTTGCTATCAATAGATAAGTTAATGGGTTCTCTCTTATCACATGAACAAAGGTTGAATCGTTTAGGAACTTCATCATTGGAGAATGCTTTCAAGCTCAACTTTCATTTGGAAGAACAAGAGGAAGATCATATTATAGTAGAGGCAGAGGACATTTTACACCAAGAGGAGGAAGAGAAAATCCACAGTTTGAGAGAAGGCCAAGATCAAGCTCACAAACCAATTTCACATCAACAAGAAGAAGGGGGAGCAACCATCATCAAGGAGAAATTTATGACAAATCTAACATCCAATGTCATTATTGTAATAAATTTGGGCATTTTGTATCTAAGTGTAGAAAAAGACAATATGACATGAATAGGAAAAAGGCACATTTTACAAATGAAAGTCAGCCCAACACTAGTGAGCAAAACACCATCTTGATAACATGCAATGTTGCACAAGAGAGTTCTAAAGAAGTATGGTTCTTAGATAGTGGTTGTAGTAACCATATGAGTGGGTCTAAGGAGATATTCTCAACAATAGATGAATCAGTAAAATCAGAGGTTAAGTTGGGGAATGATCATCAAATCTCAGTCATGGGAAAAGGGTCAATTAGCATAAGAACTAAGAAAGGTGAAAAAAAAAATTCCTAATGTATATTATGTTCCTAGATTGCAACATAATCTCATAAGAATTAATCAACTAGTACAAAAAGGATATAGAATACATTTTAAAAATGGTGAATGTGTGATTCTAGATAAAAGACCAAGCAATAGGCTAATTGTAAAAGTTGAAATGACACAAAATAGAATGTTCCCACTTAAAATCCAAAGTGAATTATTCTTAGAGCCAAATGAATTGCAAAAAGTAGCTAAATCTGCATTCAAAGATTTACACAAAAATGAATCTTGGCTATGGCATTTAAGGTTTCATAATTTAAACTTTAAAAGGTTACAACTCTTATTTAAGAAACGAATGGTCTATGGGTTGCCATCAATAGAGACACTTAAGAGAACATGTGAGAGTTGTATTTTGGCAAAGCAACATAGAGAAAAATTTTCAATTGGAAAGTCTTATAGAGCAAAACATCCACTTGAGATAGTCCATTCAGATCTTAACACCATCCTTAAGTGGAAAAGTTTATTTCTTGAAATTTATTGATGATTTCAGCAGAAAAGTTTGGGTTTATTTTGTGAAGTATAAATCAGATGTATTTGTTGTCTTTAAAGAATTCAAGGCAAAACTTGAGAAAGAATGTGAATACTCTATTAAAACATTAAGAACCGATCAAGGTGGAGAATACATATCAAATGATTTTTTGAATTTTTGCAAAGAAAATGGCATATGGAAACAATTTATAGAAAGGTATACTCCACAACAAAATGGAGTAGTAGAAAGAAAAATTAGAACAATTATGGAGATGACAAGGAGTATGTTAAAGAAGAAACATTTTCCAAATGAATATTGGGCTGAAGCAGTTGCATGTTCAACATACATACTAAATAGATGTCCAACAAAAGCAGTAATAAATAAAACACCAAAAGAAGCTTGGAGCAAAAGGAAGCACAATATAGCACATTTGAGAATATTTGTTTGTGTGGCATACTCATTGGGACCTCAAGAAGTGAGACAAAAATTGGATGATAGAGGAGAGAAGTACATATTTGTGGGATATAGTGAATAATACAAGGCATATAGGCTATACAATCTTATCACAAAGAAGTTAATAATAAGTCATGATGTTGAGTTTGTAGAAGAAGAAGCATGGGATGGTAGCTTGGATAAGTCAACTACAGTTGCAACTAGTGTTCCATGAGAAATTGAAGAAAATGAAATTCAAGATGTGCATTCTACAAACAAACAAATGTTCCTAAAACACCTATAAGGGTACCTACCACTCAAAACATTACTACTCCAACGAGCACTAACAATAGTGAATCATCTAATCCAACACTTGCATCATTAAGATCAAGGTCTATAAATACTATTAAGGAAGACACAAAGTCTTAGAGACATATATGATGAATTACAAGAGGTTGAAAATGATAATTTATGCATTAATTTTGCACTCTTAGCACATGCTGATCCAATTTATTTTGAAGAAGCTATTAAAGATGACAAATGGATTTCATCCATGGATGAAGAAATTCAGCCAATAGAAAAGAATGATACTTGGGACTTAGTAGATCTTCCTAAAGGAAAGGATGTAATTGGAATTGAGTGGGTATACAAAAAAAAATACAATGTTGATGGAAAAGTAGAGAAACACAAGGCAAGACTAGTAGCCAAAGGCTTCACACAACAATTGGGTATAAACTACAATGAGACATTTGCACCTGTGGCAAGATTAGACACTATTAGAATGATTTTATCCATTGCAACCCAAAATAATTGGAAGCTTTATCAAATGGATGTGAAATCAACATTCTTGAATGGCATTTTAGAAGAAGAAGTGTATATAAAACAACCACCGGGACATGAAATTTTGGAAGAAGAACATAAGGTATACAAGCTGAAGAAGGCATTATATGGCTTGAAGCAAGTCCTAGAGCTTGGTACAGTAAAATAGACTCTTATTTTGTGAATAATGGTTTTAGTAAGTGTGGCTATGAACCAACTTTGTATGTCAAAGTGAACAATGAAGGAGAAATATTGATAGTTTTCTTATATGTAGATGATTTAATATTCACCGGTAATATGTCAATTAACAATTTCAAGGCAGCCATGAAAAATGAATTTGATATGATTGATTTGGGACTCATGAGATATTTTCTTGGGATACAAGTAAATCAAAATGATCAAGGAATTTTCATTTGTCAAAATAAGTATGATGATGAAAGTCCTAATGTTGACACAGCTTTATTCAAAAGATTAGTTGGCAACGTTTTATATCTGGTAGCTACAAGACCATATATAATGCATGGAGTTAGTCTCATTCCTAGATTCATGGACAAACCAAAAGAAACTCATTAGAAAGCTAGAAAGAGGATTTTGAGGTATATAGCTGGAACAAAGAACTTTGGGATCTTATATGCACATTCAGATCATTACAAGCTGATTGGCTATACAGACACTGATTGGGCAGGTAGCTTTAATGATAAAAGAAGCACTTTAGGACATATCTTTCACCTAGGACTAGGAGCTATTTCTTGGGCATCAAAGAAACAATCAATTGTGATACTATCATCAGCTGAAGCAGAATATGTTGCAGCAACATCAATAGCCTATCAAGCAATGTGGATGAGAAGAGTACTTTTAGATTTGAAGCATCCACAAGAAGAACCTACAAGAATATATTGTGATAATAATTCTGCAATTGCTTTATCAAAAAATCATGTCTTTCATCAATGTAGTAAACATATAGATATAAGATATCATTATATTCATGAATTAGTGAACAATGGTGACATGTCTCAAGTTATGCAGATGCAAAGAACAACTTGCAGACATTTTCACAAAGCCTCTTGCAAAGAATGTCTTTGAACATCTTCAAGAAATTACTACTATTACAAACATACATGGTAGTGAAGATTAAGGGGCAGTGTTGGTGATGTAGGCTTCCAGCTATCCTTTTAATCTTCCATGTCTTTACCTACTCCAACTACTTTATTTATTGTTGTCTTCTCATCAAGAGTTCTAGATCTCTCATTTTGTAAACTATACTTCTAGATTATTAGGTTCAGGTTTAGGGTTTGTTCTAGAAGTTTGAGTCCGCTGTAATATTTTTCCAGAAGTTTGTAGATGTTTTGTCTTCTCGGCTAATAGTAGATTTCTCTAGAATATTGTATGCTTTCTTATAAAAAGCACTATGTACTCATTTGAGATTATGGGGGAATGAAATATAATATAGTTTATTGTGCAGCATCATATCGTGTTGTTCTGTGTCTTTGTTAATTTTTGTCCTCTGATCATTCATCACATCTAAATTCTAAACTCAATTCTTACTTCTATAGAACAAAAGAACCATTGTTAATCTCAATTTCCACATAGATGTGTATAAAACTTCTTTCCAAAATGTAATTAGAGGAGCTCAAAGAATTTGAGGGATATCCACATAAATATTTGAGGTCTCTACAAATCTATTGTAAAATGAAGAAGATGAAATTGAACAAAACTTTTAGATGTTACGATCCATTTAACAAAAGTAAACCTCATAATATGTTAAGATATAGTGAAAGGCCAACTTGATTATGAAAGTATGGTTCTCACTTGAAAGATGTTCTTTTTCTCAAGCATTTTAGACAAAATCAAAAAAATAAAGAGTATTTATAGCCAAAGTAACCTCCATATACCCTTTTTGTGCATATGGTGAGTTGTCTAATTGTATTGAAAACACAAGAAGACTCTAAAATCAGTAAAACATATAAATTGAAACATACTGTAATAAACAAAAACTCCTATTTGCTACAATCTCAAGATTAATATCACAAACTAAAAGAATCTCAAGTTATTCAAACAACTATTTAATAAAATATCATTATCAAACATATTATTATTATATTTAATATAAAAGATCTAGATAATTTTCCCATAATGGTGTGAACTTAAACATCTTTTCAAAAATAAGACCTACACCTCTAGTCTCTTATAGAACCCTACCACATGTAGATACCTAGATCCAAAGAGCACCAAAGAATGATTAAAAATAAACCAGAACCACTACCTAATGTAAATCCAACCAAAGTCTTCACACTAAAAAACACAACCAAAGTTATCACACCAAGAAACACAACACAGGCATAGAAAGACCCCACAACAAAAAGCAAGGCCCTTTCATCACAAGTACAAAAGAAAAACCTTCATGCCTGCTCTTGTACAAATTAATCAAAACTAACTCAACAAAAGAGTTCATAAATAAAAATATAAAAATGAAGTGACATGGAACTTCCAAAACGCCTTAAATATCTCGATCTGGTCCACCTTTGAGACATCAACCATTCATTATTACTACATTTGAAAAGGGGTCATCCAAAACTTATCCAGACAATTTTAATGGTTCCTACAAATGCAAGCAATCGACAAAAATTCCACTTAAGGCAAAAGTAAAAGCAAAAGAAATGGTCTCGAAAGTTACAGCACATGGAGAGTCATATGGAGTTCGAATTGCTAATCAACCTAAGAATACTGTGTCATGAAATGACCATTCAATTACATACACACACAAAATGAACCATTCATTGGGAAAACAAGTTTGCAGACAAAAAAACCATTTAAGCAAAATCAGTATAAACGTACATTATACTTTTACCATACTATAACAGTCGGTCACAAACTGAAACCAACTAGTACAAAGATTCTCGCTATATGTACCCGTACGTTAAAATACTGTCTATGGTATTTCAGCGAGTATCAAATATTTACTAGAGCATTCTACTATACTCACATAATTAAGAGAAACAGTTCCAAACAGTACAAATATAAGTCTCGTAAATTTGCACACCCCTCGATGGAATATTGTTAGTTTAACATGCTTATTCAGAAAGTGTTCGCATGGCTTCAAATCGTGGCTCTTTGGCATCAAATTTCTGCTGGTTGTAAACATTCATATAATCCCCAAAACAGAACTTTGGATAGAAAGCAGAAACTTGTTCTCCTCCATTATCTTCAACCATGGTTTGGGTTTTCTCTTCTAGAGCAAGAGAAGAAGAAGAAGCAGGATAGACAAGTGCATTGAGAGAAGGATTATAGAAGGATGCAACTGATAGCCGGTTTCCATCTTTGGTAGGAAGAATGCGATGCCATGCACTCTTGTATTTCCCTCCACTCACAACTTCCAACTGGTCTCCAATGTCTATGACTATGGAGTAAGGCAGGGGCTCCACATCAATCCATTTCCCCTCACTAAGAACTTGAAGCCCGGGGATCTCATCATCTTGGAAGAGAAGAATGAGACCACCTGCATCTGTGTGAGCTCTCAGGCCATCTATCAGATCTGGTCTTGAGCATGGCGGATAGTGACTCACTTTTGTGCCAAAGAATGGCTTCTCTCCTCCTGTAAATGCCTCCTTTATATAACTCTTCTCCAGCCCCAAGTTGAAGCTTATTATCTCCAGCAGTCTCTCTGCAAGTTTGTAGATTTCTTGCTGGAATTCCTCCATGGTTTTCCTACACATAAACAAAAATCCATTAATTTGATTCTCCATACCAGACTTGTTTTCAAGAAAAGAAAACCAATACCATTCATGATTTCAAGAAAAGAAATGTATGCCAAAAATTGGCTGACCGGATTCTGCTGCTATTTTAGTTTCCTCATGACATTAGGGTTTGTTCTATAGACTTAATCTCTCGTAAACTTTAAGATCCTATGAACCCTATGAATGTAATTTTATGTTCTTCCATTTTTCATGGATGGTAAGATTCCTTGGGTAGATATCCTAGACATCATTGATATGTGTGAGGAAAATTGAATGATAGGAATCTCTCTATTCCCTCTCTGCAGTTGCTTTAGCATCTTCCTATTCCTTTCCCTTCCCTGTTGTTTTAGCCACTTTGTAAAATTGGGTTCTTTCTATGATTTATCTAGGGACTTTAATTTCCTACAAACTTTAAGGCCGATCTACTCTAATATTGTTCTTTAGTCAATTTCTCTTCCTTATCTGATAAGAATGTACCTCTTTCTCCCCCCTTCTCGGCTGCTGCTTTAACTGCATAACTACATTGAGTATAGTATATGTTTTATACTATAATAAACTTAAACCCCATATGAAACTGAAGATCCCATGAACTCTACGAACGTGATTTACTGTAAACCCTCTCTCTTTTCTCTAATGCTAATTTAACCACCCTGCAGGATTGGATTTATTTACTCTAAACCCTCTCTTTTCTCTAATGCTGATTTATCCACCCTGCAAGATTCGATTTATTTTTTATTTTATACTAGAAAGATCCCTGTGAATTCTAAGATTGTGATATTGTATCTAGCTTAGAAATATGTACAGTATAATTTTACAAATGATAATTTATACACTTATTCTTTAAAAGGTAAAAATAAACCAAATGTACTTGAGATCGCTGGGCTTTGCTGGCCAGGAATTTGTCTTTTGTAGGTCACTAATCATGAAAATGTCTTCCCAATCAACGTCAGTAATCTTCTGTGACTCTGTAGATGTTTTCCCCATCTGTTCATCCAGAATCAGATTGTTCAGCATTTTCACCATGGGAGACTCGTTGAAGCTTTCCTCCCTGTTGAGTTTGTAATCCTCTTTGCACAACTTCTTGACACGGTCCATGAGAGTGTGACTTATGCCGTGGTTCAAGAGCTGCAAAAGCCAAAAGTAACAAGAAATCAGAGATTCATGGGTCATAGAACTCTATATACATATATTTTTGGTTGTGAATCTTAAAATTTGATCTATCTTCAAAATGATAAGAAATATGATCTCTCTTGGAAATAATAGAATATGACTAGACTTTTCAGATCGCATCTCCTAATCTCTTTTCAAGATGACAAGATATGATTAGAGAAGAGAATGGAAATACGGCAAGAGATTAACATAACTAAAGAGATTGATGATCCAGTCTGACTAGGGAAGCCCTATCAGATGACCCAACCTAACAGCCCACACAACTTATATTGGGTCTCCTTATAAGAAGGAGCCTCTGGTCATAGACTGAATCAATTGAATAACAACCTATCTCAAAATCAACTTTTAAAATTGTAAATAAACCAAGACTAGAGGTAAATAGATGTTGGAAGGAAAGAAATTAAATTAGCTAGCTGAAGTTTTCACAGATTATATGGTGATAGTACCTGAAAGAATCCCGGAGTCTCACAAGCATTTGCAATCTGAGCCATAATTTCATCTCTACCTTCTCCATTGAAATTAGCCATATCTATCACAGGGATGGCCATGTTGAAAAGAACTCAAAGAGCGGGGAAACTAATGAAACTTGGAGCTAATGATACTTCTTTCAAATGAGCTTGAAGACATAGACGACACACAACATGTATATATAATACATCTGGCCTCTGGTAAGGTCAGGGGTCACCCAGGGTGTTAAATCTAAACCCTATCGAGCTTGATGTCCAAATCAATGTCCGTGCTACACATGGCAATAATGGTACAAAGCATTTAGGCAGAAATAAATTGCCCATACACTAAGTACTGCATTTTCCATGTTAAACCATCCTTAATTTTTGTAATACATTGAGTGCCTTCTCTACGTCTGAGCTTTGAAATTATTTTAATTAAAACCTGAAAATCATTTATAATTATTAGGTATGACTTTGAAAGGTTCAAAGGTAAAGGTGTCCAATTTTCAATTTTTTGTGACCTATTTCTCCGATCATTTGCTCTCTCAAATCACTGTTGATTTATTGGTGAGAATTCATGTTGACAATAGAAACGGAATCTTGCTTTCTGTAAATACCTCATTTTGAATTATGACAAATTTTGTTTTCAAGCCAAGAAATATCTGCATTTTATTTACTTTTCAAACGTATATATTTAACAAGAACTCACCATTATCATCTCCTACAATTTATTTTAGAGGTTACTAGAATTTAACAGAATAAAGACCTCAAATTCTTAACAGTTACCACCATTTATCCTCAAACTTACCAAAGATCACAACCCAATTATGAAGTTTATAACCCATGATTAAGTTTAAAGAAATGGAAACCACATTTGTAGAAGTGGGATCAATCAATTGTCTGGCGCAGGCCCCATCTTTTTCCTTGAAATGTTGAAGGCAGAATTATCTCCGCAAGAATCGGGAAGGACTCGGTACTCTTCTCTTAATCAGTTGTATTAATTATTGATTAAGGGCCACTAAATTTCAGTTCAATAAATCTTAAAATCTTATTTATTTTTTATGGTCTGTGACAAGTCATTTAACTTCACAAGTAGACCAAAAGCCCATTGACAATTGAAAACACACATTTAAAGACACTCTTATGTACTTGAAAAAATAGAACTTATTTTCAAATATGATTTTATATTTTTAATATAGATTAATATTACAAAAGATTGTCATGGTTATTAATAATAAATTAATTTACAAAGGAAATTTAAAATATATTTGGATATTATTAAAATTAAACATCAAATAAGTGAATTATATTTTATTTATTTTAGTGATAGCTATTGTTGTGTGAAATTTTCCAAGAGAGGGGTCGGCTTGAATTGATACTAGCTGATCTTAAAACTCAGGTTTATGAGTTGGTATGGATTAACAATCCTTTTTTTTCTCAAAAGGACACTTAGGCAGTCCCTTGAGGAATGCTTCTGAAGAAAAGAAATGTGTCATAGACATAAATCTTGTTAGCTCTGGCTTAGTGATGCTGATAGGAATACAAGTAATATTGATGATTCTACTAACGAGAGGAGACTAAGAAACAAAGAATCTAATTGATAAGGTCAAGGATTTTATCGAGGAAGATATTTTACTTGCTCCAAAAGAGGCTAGATGAAACAAGACCATTTTTAAGAGAATTAATCCAAAACTTGATAATACTAGGACCTTTAATGATTTTAAATCAATCTCATTCTGTAGTAGCCGATATAAGATTTTCACTAAAGTTGTTTCCTTATGTTTGGATAAGATTATCCTTTAGGATAATACATGTAGAACAATAGGCCTTTGTACAAGGTAGGGAAAACCCTAAGGGGTTTATTCTTGCTCATGAAGTATTGTACTCAATATCCTTTGACAGGCAAACTATCATTATTCTCAAACTAAACATGATGAAAATCTATGATTGCATCAATTGGATGTTTCTTCTTATTGTATTACAAAAATATGATTTTCATAAGGGAAGGATCAATGATCTCAACTTGTATCTTGATTGTTAGGTACTCTATCATAATACACGGTACTTCGAGGGACTTCTTTTCTTCTTCTAGGGGAATAAATCAAGGTGGTCTAGTTTTTCCCTCCCTCTTCATTATTATAATTGAAGGTCTTAATTGTGATATTAATAATGACAATATATTATCTAGAGTTGGAAAGTGAATATTGTAAGTAACTTGGTTGAAAGCTATACCCATAGCTTGTTGGTGATGATACATTATTATTATTGTGAGGCAATATTACATTAATATCAAGGTATCAAAATAGTCATAGAATATTATTCTTCCTCTTTAGGCCAGCTAGTAAACCCTCAAAAATAAAAATAAATTAGTATAAATATTAATATAGCTCCTTTGGTCGAACAGCACTGGGCTCATTTTTTGGAGTATACATTTGAGTTCCTTTCATTGTAAAAATTTAGAGATTCCTTTGTTCAGAGTATCTAAAATTCACTTTCTTGATAGAAGTCTATCTCTTGTATTTTTTTATAAGAATAATCTTGGAAACACAGATGATTGACTTTCCCTAGGAAAATTAGATGATGAAATCATTTAAAAAGTGTATCCCATCTATCTCATGTCAGTTCCTAATATTTGAAACAAATTAATTCATAAAGCATAATTTATCTTTAGGATTATTTGCTGGGATAATAATGTCCATCAGAGGAAAATGATTGGCTTTTGTCTTGGGATAAGCTTTGTCTCCCAAGTATCACAAGGGGATTATAGTTTTTCATTTCTTCCTTCACAACAAAGTTTTGGATGCAAGTTTATTCTAGAAATTTTATAACAACCTATGCTCTAAATGGGTTAGACTTGTGTACTCTAAATACTTGGATTCTACTATAAGGGAAAGACATTTCACCGCTTCTTTACCTAATGGTTCTAATGTATCGAATTTTATTTTATCCTATAGGGATTTAAATAATTCCCACTTTATCATGGCTTATCCATGTTGCCACTAAATCTTTCTTTTGGGTTGATTCTTGGAATAGGTTACCCCTAGCTCAAAGTCATAAGTTTTCCCTCTTAATGACTATACTAGAGAATGACTACGGTATTCTTGTTTCTATTCATTTTAATACTTTCACTTCCTCCTACCCTCTATTTGACAAATAGAAAAAATTCTCAGCTTTAGATGTTCTACGTGATCTCATTATTACCCTAGTATTTGTGTCAGATAAGAGAATACTAATTTACACCTCTCATGATGATGAAATTATATGGACTCCATTGATCTCTCAATAGAATTCTATTTGATATGATTATAAATCTAATATTACTTTTGAACTTGTGCACAGGTGGCTCTCTGGATTAATTTGGTGTCTTGCATATCTCCCCAAAGTTAGAGCTTTTGCATGTGTTTCATTCCAAGGTAAGGTCAAACTTGGATGAGGATTCACAAAGTTGGAATTATAGTTGTCTTTAGTTGCACCCTTTTTGGTTACTTCATTGAATCATTTGATCATTTCTCTCTACATTGTGCTTTTTCCAATGGATTATTGATATTAGCTTTTTTCTAAGTTAGGATGGTTATTTGTGGTTGGACTTGAGCTTTTTGCATTCATTAAGTATTAGAAAATCATGTGTAGGGCTCCATTTTTTTCTTCCATCTAGGACATAATCTAGTCCATCATTATCTATAATATCAAGTTGGAGAGAAATAATAGAATTTTATGGAAAATATTTTTGTCACTTTTTGGGGTCATTTGTAGGGTTGAACATTCCATTTTGGAAGTAGTCATGAATTATATTCATAATATTAATATAAATAATCTAAACACTTTGTTCAATATTTTCGATCTTTATTAGAATGCATTCCCTCAAAAATTTGCATGTCACAAAAATGAAAGTCTCAATCTCATGATTGAGTCATTTTGTCTCATCCCTCATCTAGGAAAAGCCTATGTTTAAATAGTATTGGTGTTGTAATTAGGGATTGTTCAAAAAAGGTTATTAAAGTAGTTTGTATGAATATTCTAATGTGTTTCAACAATGTTGTTGAAATGGAGTCTTTGAGCATGGGGTTCTTGACTTCCTTGCCATTAAACATTGAAAATCTTGTTATTGAGGAAGAATCAATAGTAGTTTATCGTGCACTAAAAAATAAAAGAACAAATAATTGGATGTTTAGATATCATTTGGAGAGGATCCTAGAATATTTATCCAAGCCCCATATCATTATGTAATTAAATATTAGTAACTTGAAATTAATATGATTGGTGAAGTTTTTCAGCAAACAAAGATATTGATCATAACATTCTCCTATGATATGTATAAGAGAAATCCTTACTTTCCTCATATAATTTATGGTGTTTATGTATAGACTTATTTTGGCATTATTTTTTCAAACTTTTCTAGTCAACAATGATGTGGAAGGGCTTCATGTCATAAGTTGCCTAAATTTTAATTTTTATGCAATTCTATTTCTTACTTTTGTGGTCTATATAGGTTTATTTTTTATATTGGAAATTTCTTGTGAGAAGGATATACTTTGAAAAATAGTTACATTTCACATGCTCAAACAATTGATTTTATTGCTAAGGTGAGGAAATTTTCTTCCCCTTTCTGATATCATCTTCTATGGTTTGTGGTATTTTTCTTGTGTTAAATATTTAATTTATCCCTTTTGTGTCAATAAACATAAGAACTTGATTACTACATCTCTTATCCCGTATTTTAAATTGACATCATTAAGGCCTTTGGTCTTATTTATAAAATGAAGAGATGTAGATTATCTTTCTCCCTTTCTGGGATATATGATGGTTTTGTGATCATTATTTATACTCCCACTTATTCTTTTTTTTAATATGATGAGGCTTAGTTTCACTCGATTGTAATACAAGAAACATTGGTATGTCTGTGTTTGTAATATTATTGTGGTTTCCTTTCAATTAGAACAAAGTGATAGTTAAATTTTACATGCATAGGCTATTAGTATTTGATTAGAGTGAGGAAAATAGATGGACCTCTTTCTAAGTTGATCTTCAGTGGTCTATATGTGAACTTTTTATCTAAAATTGTATAGTGGAATCTTTCTTTTCAGATATTTTCAATAGTAAATGGTAAGAACATATTTTTAATATTGATGTGGTGGTCATTACATGGGAACTTGAGCATTCTATTTGTTTATTCTTATGATTTGTTTATGTATCTATAATAATTTACCCTTTTCCCTCATGCTAACATATTATGATTGTGAATGTGTGTCTAACAAATGTGTTCACATTCATGTGTCTGTGACTTCTTAATAGTTATCATGATTGATAATTTATATTTATTCAATGGTACTTCACTTAGCTCTTGTTTTATGAAATTATTTTTTAGCTGTGCATATAGTTTGTCTCTCTACCTAATACTACTATCCCCTCTCTCTATTATGTTTCCACCTCATTTTCTAGTTCTTTTGATTGCATTATATTTGTTTGGTTGCTAGTGAGCTTAGTTTTCCTTGTAATACTTTTTATTCCTTGTATTAGTTTCATTTGAACTAACTTTTTTGTATTTCTTAACTCTATAAAGATGGTATTTATCTTTATCTTTGAGTTGCATTTCTCATTAATTGTGTTTTCTATTTATTGTGTAATAGTGACTATTTTTCCAATTTCTTACCATTGAGTACTAAATTCATCTTTGCAAATGGCAAAAAATACTAAGTTCTTGTGATTTGATTCCAAAAATTCTTGGTTTGGTTTTTAACATTGTATATGATAAAACTAAAGTTTCTATCAACATTTTTTTCATTTTGAATGATTCTTGATTTCTAACTATCATAATAGACTTAAACCTTGATGTTGATTTTCTTTTTGCAAAGTCAAAATCTATGATGATGATCTTCTTATGATAATACTCCAATATCACAAGTCCGACAATAGTTTTCTCCATATTTTTGTAATTGTAGATTGCAAAATATATTATGGTTGGAGATGGCTTATAGGATGATGGTTTGAATATAATCACTAAAAACTTCATGTGAGTGATATAGCTCATAGATCTACTTGTGATTTATTTTGCACTTGAATTTTTTCATAGTTAACACTCTTATGCTTCATTTTGTCTCTACTCAAAGAATGAAGTTACTCTTGTCCCTCATCCATAGATGGTGAAGTATTATTTGGAAGACACCCTTCCTCTTCATGTAGATGTTTATTCTTATGATTCTTGAGAGAAGATGCTCAAGGTAGCTTGATTAGATGAGAATAACATCTTTTGATTTGAAAAGAAGAGATCATGAAATGACCTAGTGAAAGGTTGAGTTGAGATGTGGTAAGTATCATGGAAATACAATGGCCATTTGATAAGTTAGTCCTTAACAAGATATTGTGTTGTTCACTCAATACATGAGGTACAGAAGATAGTTATATGAAGCTAAAAGTTGAACAAAAATTAGAAGGATAAGCATGATTGAGTATCAATATTGCACAGTCAATAAAGGAGAAACAATAGAAGATTAAGGAAGTTATATAGAGGTTGAGCATTCAATAGTTCAAGCCATGTGTTAATTATTGATGAAAAAATGTATGAAAAAGTGTTAGTAGTGACCAAGCATAGTAATGCCTGATTGAGCATGTCGATGTTGAGTGAGAGAGTATAGTGTGTGTCACACTACATAGTAATGCCCAAGCTGAAGAACACAGTGATGGTCAAGTGATAGCTTGAGAAAGATTTTTATTTAAGGTTGATACACTTGGAATTTAGAATTAGTCAAAGCATGTGGAGGATAGGGATTGATGAGTTGGCATATTTAATGCACGAGGAGTATTTTTTTGATATATTATAGAAAAGGATTTGATCAGAAGTTTCTAGAAGAAGTAGAACAAAAAGATGCAAGAATTTAATGAATCTAACCTAAACATAAGATCAACGATGATAAGGGGAAAAATATAATAATAATTACCTTTTTAAGGAGGCATAAGGAATGAATTTCAAGGTTGGTTCATTGTTGATTGGTGAAATTAAGGATAAGTTGTGAAGAGGAGAACAACACAGGTGAGCTATGAAGGGTTTATGAAAACATGATTTATTGAGGAGATGCCAAGTAGATCAGTGATGGAGATTTCAATGAATGTCATTTAATAAAAATATAGATGAGTGAATGGAGATCTGAATTTGTAAAGTGAGTTCTACTTTATAGCTCAAACCTACTATTACATTCTAACCATTCTATCAGTCAAAATACTTTAATCAAGGTTGACCTAACACTAAATTTTTAAATTGTTTAATCAATGTGACATTCTAATAGAATGTTCTAAAGTCCTCAAACAAGGCCACTCCTAATAGGATGATTAAATCTTTTAATAGGGCCACATTTAATAGTGTGTTGTATAAAGTTTAACACAATTGGCTCTTAACCAAGCTCATTTTAGAAGAGTGAATTATTGGATTATATTACTTGGTAGTTTTTCCCAAATTTGGTTTTTATGATAAATCCTAGTGTCAAAGTGTTATTTTTATGTGTTAATATTATTGTTATGCATGCTATATTTTATAGTAGTTTATTTATTAATAGTCAACACTTATAGAGATGGAGAGTTAAGATATTACATGAAATGTTAAATTGTTGGTGTTATATTATAGTGATTAAATATTGAATTGGTACATCTAGACTTAGGGATAACTATTTCATTGGTTTGTGTAGGATCATGGTCAACCAAACTATGCCCTTAAGTGGCAATGAAAAATCAGCAAATTAGGGTTATGTCAACTTGACATGCAATTTTCAACTTGTTATGAACTTTCTATCAAAAATTTGAGAGAAAAGAATCTTTAAGAAATTGAATTTAGTCTCTAAAATACTAGGCCTTATCAAAAAAATAAAAATAAAAATTGATTGGTAAATTTTTTTTAATTTTAATGCAATACTACAAAAATTTCAGGAAAAGAAAAAGAAATAGACATATGTTTGACCACCTTAATCAAAATTAAATGATAATATTTCTTAATAAGATTATAGATATAAGAAGTAGACTCATGGCCAGATGTGAATCATATTTTTGAGCATTTTTATTCTTAATAAATAATTAATTATGAATTTTCTACTATAGTATTTTAGGAATAAGAAAACTCCCATGTCTCACCACCTTAACTAAATCAAAACTCTACAATATATGTACTTATAATTTTTTATAGTTTTTTAAATTTTTTTCTTCTTATGGTAGAAGGAGCATAGAATGTGATACATCTTTTGGATTTCAAAAATGCTGTATTGTTTGAAAGTTACAGTTGTTTTTCAATTAGTGTGTCAATCAACATTTTATACATAACTCCATTAGAAAATAAGTTATAATTACTTACTAAAATTGTAAGTTGATAGAAATTACTTTTATGGAAAGCTACAAATGTTCTTACAAAACCTTTTTAATTTCATCAAATTTGGGTGAAAAACAATCGTCAAATACATGTTTGAAGTAGAATAACACACAAGAAAAGGCAAAAAACACATTTTTGAGACATTTTTAAAGTTTACCATGTAGGGTTTCTATCCAAAGATATACTAGGCTTTATAAAGTTATTAATTTTTTGATTTGTATCAGGATGGGTGGGAAAATAGTTGAAATAGATTTTGAAATGCTTTGAGGCATTTCAAAACTACATGTTTTTTCAGATTGCCACTTTTTGGCACACCATGATCCTACACATACCCTCATCTCCCCACTTAGTTAGTCTAAATAATTATAACAATTGGTATCCAAGCTTAGGTTCTTGTAAGGAAATTTTGAAGGGATTGAAGTTAAAGAACAAGATATACGAGAGAGAGAGAGAGAGAGATACCCAAGCTAAAAAAGGAGAGCTTCCAAGCATGGAAAAAAGTTGAAGAGATTGAATTTATTTGGCATTGAAGATTCCACATCCTACTATTTGGACAATGAGTACGTTGAGGTTCCTAGACCTATGATAGTTGAGAAAATGAAAGAGAAGCAAGAGCACAACCAAATGATGATTTAACTTACAATAGTTTTGAGTTATATAGATGCTAATGATGTGAAGAAATGCACTATTGCTAAGAAAATGTGGGATAAATTGGAAAAATTCCATGGAGGAGACAAGAATGTATTGAAATCGAAGGTAGAAAGATTGAGAGGAAAATTTGATGACATGGAAATGTAAGAAGGTGATAATATTGCACTATATTATGGCCAAATCAAAGAAGTGGTGAATTCTATCAAAGGAGTTGGAAGCATCATATCTAACGAGACTATCATAAGTAAGATATTTAGGACTTTACTTGCTATCTATGCAATTAGAGTGTTTGCAATTCAAGAATTGAAGAATACACTTGGTAATGATCTGATCCTAGATAGAATGATTGGTAGACTTACTACATTTGAATTATCAAATTTTGATAATTACTCCTCTACTAATGTTGAATATATTCTTTCAAAGAACAACTAGCTCTTGATGGATCTATGAAAAAGAAGAAGAACACGTATGTAGAAAGCGATAGTGGATTTGATGATGACCTTGATGTACCTGAAGCATTGTTGGCTAGAAGACTTCCTAGAGGAAAAGGAAAATACAAAGGTAAAATTCCTATTATCTATTTTAGATGTAACAAAGTTGGTCATATTGCTCCTAGATGTCCTAACTGAGATGATAAAGAGGAAATAAAAGACTTCAAGTATAAAGGAAGAAGAGATTTTAGAGATAATACAAGAAACATAGTAGAAGGGACTACAAAGATAAAGGTAAGAAATCTTTCTATATTGCTAAAGAGGATGGTGTAGATAGTCATTTTTCTAATCATGATGAAGAGATTTTTTATGTTACAATAAAAGATTTCTAAGAAAGATGAGAAAATCACATTGATCCCACATGTGAGTAAGAATGATAGATGGATAATTGATAGTGCTTTCTCACATCATATGACTGGTGATACAAGTGAGTATGATAAGCTAGAACATTATAGTGCAAGTATTGTTAAATTTGGTAATGATGCACCATGTTATGTGAAAGGTAAAGGATCAATTAAACAGAATGATAAGATCAAATGTGAAAATGCATATTGGGTTGATGGTTTGAAATATAAGTTGTTGAGTGTGGCATGACTAATAAGTCCAAGCTATAGAGTTGATTTCCATAACAAGAAGGCAAAGATCTATGATGCTACTAGTGAACTTGTTGGAAGTGGAGAGAAAACAAGAGATGACTTGTTCTATCTAGACCTATTTGATGATACTTGTCTATTTGCACAATGTGGAGGTGTTTAGTTATGACATTAGAGGATATATCATGTGAACTTTGATAATTTCATAAGTCTTAGTAAAATGAAAAGAGTTAGAGGGTTACCAAGACTAAACAAACCTAATAAAGTGATATGTAAAAAATGTCAAATTGGTAAAAAGACAAATTCTAGTTTCAAGAGAAAGACCTCTTCTTCTAATGATATCTTGGATTTGTAAATTGTGTGGTCCTATTGGGGTACATAGATTTTATAGTGATAAATAATTCATTTTTTTATTTGATGACTTCTCTAGAATGATGATTGTGATGTTTCTTAAGGAAAAATTTGGTATATTTCAAATATTTAAGTGGTATCTAGATAGAGTTGAGAAAGGAATAGAAAAGAGTCTAAAATGCTTGAGATCAGATAGAGGTGATGAATTCATCTCATATGAGCTCAACATATTTTCAAATGACAAAGGAATTGAGAGGAAAATGAGTACACCAATGACAAAACGACATAATGATATAACTTAGAGAAGGAGTAGATTAATTATAGTTTGTGAAAGAACACTAATGATGGAGAAGGATGTTTCATAGAAGTACTAGAGAGATAATGTAAGCATTGCATTATACACTCTTAAATGAGTTCAAGTGAAGAAAGGAACAAAAAAATCTACGTTTTGAGCTATGATATGGATATGCAGTAAATGTCAATTATTTTAAATATTTTGGAAGCATGCATTACATATTGAAAGATGCAAGAAAATGTAAACTTGATGCAAAAAGTGGTGCAATCATATTTCTAGGTTATTCCACTAAGAGTAAAGCTTACAAGTATTTGAATTCTAATGCTAACAAAATTGTGGAAAGTGAAAATGTTAGAGTTGATGAATTTACAGAGAAAAATGAAGAAGAGTGCAAGAAAAAGAGTGAAGGTTATAGAATTTTTATCTACATATATTCAAAAGTGAACCTAGCACCTTACCTGAATTAGACAAGGTAGTTGTCAAGTATCAGAAGCTAGGCATTGCTGAGTTTCTATAGAAGATTTTCGTTGAACATCAATAGAATCCAAAGTATTAGGCTACAAAAGCCAAGTCACAGACTCTAATTAAAGACTAGTTGACAAAGTGGAATTTGAGTTATAGTGAGAGACAACAAAAGATGTTGAACATGTTGAATCTAGTGAACAATAGTAAGATGAATGAAGAGTTGAACCTATATTGGAAGAGTATATGAGAAGACATCATGCACCAGATTAAATTATTGGAGATAAAGATTCAACATTCATGACAAGAAGAATATTGAAGAATGATACATTCTTATTGTGTGAGTTTGAGCCTAAATCCATAATAGGTGAGCTTTAGAGAATGAAGATTGGATCAAGGAAATGAATAAAGAATTAAGAAAATTAAGAAGAACAAAACTTGGATGTAATGCCCCACCCAGAGATCCTTGGAACAAGGATATATAAAATCCAATACAATTTTTTTTGAACAAGCATTGAATCAATGTTGGAATTAACAAATGGGATGATTTACTTCTGAGAGAATAGGAGGGGGGGGAGGGGAACAGGGTGAATTTGAAGTAACTAACTTTAACCTTCTCAAATTTCTTTAACTGAAACCATTCACATGCATCTAATTTATCTAATAAACATAAAAGTAAAGACATGCATGAAAATAGACAACACACAAATTTGGTAACCTAGAAACCCTCCAAAATGAGAAGGTAAAATTGGGGTGGAGATGACACCCACAAAATATCACTGCAACAATGTGTAACTGTTCAAGGTTACAATGTTTGACCACTTCCAATGGTCTGCCCTGTGAAAGGCCTATCCTGTTAAAGACTTGACACTCTATTAAAAGTGACCTAGTTAAAGGATTTCACTACCCTACTAAAAGTAGGCATGGTTAAAGGACTTTCTCTCCTACTCCCTCTCCCACTTCCTACTCTCTCTTACTCTCTCTCTCCCATCCCCTACTCTCTCTCTCTCTCTCTCTCTCTCTCTCTCTCTCTCTCTCTCCCCTACTCTCTCTCACTCTCTCTCCTCTCCCATCCCTACTCTCTTGCTCTCTGTCTCTCTCTCCTCTCCCAACCCCTACTCTCTCTCACTCTCCCTCCTATTCCCTCTCCCACTGCCTACTCTCTCTCCCATCCCCTACTCTCTCTTACACACACTCTCATCCCCTCTCTCTCTCCCACTACCTACTCTCTCTTAGGCTACTCTCTATCTCCCCCTCTTCCATCCCCTACTCTCTCTCTCACTCACACACTCTCATCCTCCTCTCTCTCTCTCTCTCAATCTCCCTCTCCCACCACCTACTATCTCTCTCCCATCCCCTACTCTCACCCTCTCTCTCTCATCCCATTCCCTCTCTAGCACCCCCTACTCTCTCTCACACTCTCACACTCTCTCCCATCCCCCTCTCTCTCTCTTACACACACTCCCATCCCCCTCTCTCTCCCTCTCCCTCTCCCACTCTCTCTCCCACCACTTACTCTTTCTCTTTCATTCTCTCTCCCATCTGCTACTCTCTCTCTCTCTTGGGCTACTCTCCCTCTCCCCTCTCCCATCCCCTACTCTCTCTTTCACACACACACACACACACACACTCCCATCCTCCCTCTCTCTTCTCCCATCCCCTACTCTCTAGATCTCTCTCACACACTCCCATCACCCTCTCTCTCTCCCTCTCCCATTGCCTACTATCTCTCTCACTTTCTCTCTCCCTCTCTACTCTCTCTCTCCAATCCCCTACTCTCTCTCACACTTTCTCCCATCCCCTACTCTCACTCTCTCTCTCCCATCTTATACTCTCTCTCTACCACCCCCCTACTCTCTCAAAAACTCTCACACTCTCTTACACACATTCCCATCCTCCCTCTCTCTCCCTCTCCCACTTCCTCTCCCACAACCTGCTCTCTCTCCCATCCCCTACTCTCTCTTAGACTACTCTCTCTCTCTCTCCCCTCTCCATCCCCTACTCTCTAGATCTCTCACACACACTCCCATCCCCACCCCACTCTCTCCCTCTCCCACTCCCTCTCCCATCGCCTATTGTGTCTCTCTCTCACTCTCTCCCTCTCTACTCTCAATCTCTCCCATCCCCTACTCTCTCTCTATGGCTATTCTCTCTCTCTCTCTCTCTCTCTCTCTCTCTCTCTCTCTCTCTCTCTCTCTCTCTCTCTCTCTCTCTCTCTCTCTCTCTCTCCCCTCTCCCATACCCTACTCTCTAGATCTCTCACACACACTCCCATCCCCCCACTCTCCCCCTTTAGCACTCCCTCTCCCAACACCTATTATCTCTCTCTATCTCACTCTCTCCCTCTCTTCTCTCTCTCTCTCCTATCCCCTACTCTCACTCTCTCTCCCCCATCCCATACTCTCTCTTTGCCACCCCTAATCTCTCTCACACTCCCACACTCTCTCCCATCCCTTAGTCTCTCTCTTACACACACTCTCATCCCCCTCTCTCTCCCCCTCTCCCTCTTCCACTACCTACTCTCTCTCCCATCCCCTACTCTCTCTCTCTCTCCTCTCCCATCCCCTATTATCTCTCTTTCACACATACACACACCCATTCCCCCTCTCTTTCTCTTTCTATCCTCTCCTCTCCCATCCCCTACTCTCTCTCTCTCTCTCTCTCTCTCTCTCTCTCTCTCTCTCTCTCTCCCTCTCCCTCTCTCACTCCCTCTCCCACCACCTACTCTTTCTCTCTCACTCTCACTCTCTCCCTCTCTACTCTCTCTCTCTACCACCCCCTACTCTCTCTCACACTCTCACACTCTCTCCCATCCCCTATTCTCTCTCTTTCTCTTACACACATTCCCATCCCCCCTCTCTCTCTCTCCCTCTCCCACTCCCTCTCCCACCACCTACTCTCTCTTACATCCCCTACTCTCTCTCTCCCCCCTTCTCCCATCCCCTACTCTCCCTCTCTCACACACACACTCCTATCCCTCCTCACTCTCTCCTCTCCCATCCCCTAGTCTCTCTCACTTGCACACTCTCATCCTCCCCTCTCTCTCTCATTCTCTATCTCTTGCTCCCTCTCCCACTACCTACTCTCTCTCACCCATCCCCTAATCTCTCTACCACCCCCTACTCTCTCTCACTCTCACACTCTCTCCCATCCCCTACTCTCACTGTCTCTCATCTCATACTCTCTTTCTACAACCCCCTACGCTCTCTCTCACATCCCCTACTCTCTCTGTTACACATACTCCCATCCCCCCTCTCCCTCTCCCTCTCCCACCACCTAATCTCTCTCTCTCACTCTCTCTTCCATCCCCTATTCTCTCTCTCCCCTCCCCCGTCCACTACTCTCTCTCTTTTACACACATACACTCCCATTCCCTCCTCTCTCTCTCTCTCCTCTCCCATCCCTTACTCTCTAGATCTCTCACACACACTCCCATCCCCTCTCTCTCCCTCTCCCACTCCCTCTCCCACCAGCTACTCTCTCTCTCACTCTCTCTCTCTCTCTCTCGCTCTCTACTCTTTCTCTCTCCCATCCCCTACTCTCACTCTCTCTCTACCATCCCCTACTCTCTCTCTACCACCCCTACTCTCTCTCCTGCCCTACTCTCTCTCTCTCTTACACAAACTCCCATCCCCCCTCTCCCACTCCCTCTCCCAGCACCTACTCTCTCTCTCTCTTGGGCTACTCTCTCTCTCCGCTCCCCCACCCCTACTCTCTCTCTTTCACACACACACACACACACACACACACTCCCATCCCCCCCTCTCTCTCCTTTCCCCTCTCCTACTCTCTCTCTCTCTCTCTCACAAACACACACTCCCATCCTCCTCTCTCTATCTCTCTTCCACTCCCTCTCCCACCACCTACTCTCTCTCACTCCCCCATTTCCTACTCTCAATCTCTCTCTCCTATCCCATACTCTATCTTTGCCATCCCTACTCTCTCTCTTACTTCATCTCTCTCCCATCTCCTACTCTCTTTCTACCCTCTCTAATCCCCTACTTTCTCGCTCTGCCACTCCTACTCTCTCACACACATAAACTCCCATCCTCCTCCTCCTCCTCCTCCTCTCTCTCTCTCTCTCTCTCTCTCTCTCTCTCTCTCTCTCTCCCCCTCCCTCCCTCATCCCCTACTCTCAATCTCTCTCTCCTATCCTATACTCTCTCTTTTCTACCCCTACTCTCTCTCACACTTCCTCTCTCTCCCATCTTGTACTCTCCCTTTGCCACCCCTACTCTCTCTCACACTTCCTCTCTCTCCCCTCTCCCATCCCAAACCCCTACTCTCTCTCTCTCTCACACACACACACACACACACACACACACCCATCCCTCCTCTCCTGTCACTCTCTCTTGCTCTTGGTCTACCTCTCTCCTTCCCTCTCTATGCACTATTTAGGTCTCAATAGTGTGTGCACACTAAAATGCATATGCGCTATTAAGACTCAAATTTTAAAAAGCTTTAAATAGCATTTACACACCATAGCATGCACATGCTATTTAAACATTTGCATTCTACTAAGCCTAAGCCTTGGTTTTTCCTTGGGGATCTAACCCAAAGGTTTGGAGTCTATAAACTAGTCTCAGACATGTTTTGCTACAAAAATATAAAAAATGATTAATTTTTCTTGTGTGTTCTCCTTCAAGTTTCCTCATGGTTGAGCATTGATAAAATTAGGTTACATGACATTGTAGGTCTCTGTGTTAGCTATATAACCATATAATTTATTTTTTATTTGAATTATTTCAAGCCTTTCAACTATAATTTCTTTTGAATGTATGTCCATTTTTTTGTCAAAAACCAACATGTACTAATTGGGCTATAGATTTTAGCTTGTTCATCAAATTTTGCAACGACTTAGTTTTTTTATAAACTAGACTCCATTCTACACACTTTGAAAAAAATAATTTTTGATTTTAGATTAGTTTTCAATCATTTCTAGGGGGGCACATAGATATTTCATGTTTTTGGGATGTGTCTAATTAAAATATTCATTTAAAAAAATACACATTATAAAATTACCCAAAAACTATAGGATAAACTAAATATTGTTAGGTAACTTTTGACCAGAGTGATTAAAGAATTTCAAAAAAAAGGTTAAAATTTTAGGGGGCCACACTTTGTACTGTGTTATGTTTTTTGGAATAAACAGTACCACTTTCTATGGCCCCCTTTTTTGAGGACATAAAACTAAGCCATTTTGAAAAAAAATTAGTAGTTTAGAAACTAGATTGAAAGTACTACTACTATTGTTTGTGTCATATCTTAAAATTTTGAGCTTAACTATCTTCAAATTCTTGTTGAAGTTTAGAAATTGTTGATTTCAAAAAAAAGGTGTCCACTTATGTGCCCCTTTTGGCATCACAACTTGGTGCACTTACCTCTATGTTCTCTTGTGCACTTAAAGCACTTTCAAATTGCTTTCCCTCTTTCTCGCATTTTTCTTCATTTTCAAATCCTTTCAATATTTTTCCTACCAGTCTTATTTCATTCCATGTATAAGTAGTATCTACTAAAGTTTGACTACACCATGTTCTATCTAAATATATACCCTCTTCTTGATCTATTATTGTTCTAGTTTTGGTTGTTTGTAAGATTCTATTTCTCTTATCTTCATCCTCAATGGTTAGCGTGTCTCTTCTCAAATCCTCAAATGTGTAATTATCTCTACCTATTTTTAACTCCTCTTTGTGTAAGTCACTGCTATTATTTTCTCTTTCTCTGTCTCATTTTTTATTGTTCTCTTTCCCAACCATCTACTTCTCTGAGTTCTTTTAGTGACTTCCTTTCTCTTTTAGCTTTCACTTTGCCATATTTAGGGGAATTTATCCCTTCTTAATTCATTAATATACCTAGTTGCTCTATGTTCTCTTATGCATTTAAAGCACTTTCATATTGCTTTCCCTCTTTCTCACATCTTTCTTCATTTTCTAATTCTTTCATTATTTTTCTATCGGTTTTATTTGATTCCATGTATGAGTATTATTTGCTAAGGTTGGACTATGACATGTTCTATCTAACTCCATACCCTCTCCTTGATCTATTATTGTCCAGCTTCGATTGTTTGTAAGACTATATTTCTCTTATCTTCATCCTCAATAGTTAGCATTTCTCTTCTCAAATCCTCAAATGTGTAATTATCTCCACCTATTTTTAGCACTCATTTTATTAAATCTTTTATGTAAGTCACTATTATTATCAATATTGTCAAAGTTAAAAACTTAGATCAAATCATCAGTTAATAGTTCCAGGTTCTCTTTCTTGTCTCATCTGAAATTATCATTTCAATATCTTCATTCTTTGGTGCATCATTATTTAAGAAGTCATGAAAATCTCGTATAATAAGTCCTTCTATCTTACTTTGATCACTTCTATTGTATTGTGCTCACTCATCTTATAGAAAGTAGATTCTTGTGTTGTGGTTGGTCTCTGCAAAAATTTGGTACATCATTTTGTTGCCTCTTTTTTAGTGTCTATGTTTTCTTTCACTAGTTCTTCTATCTTTTGTTGTGGTGTTTATGTTATTCTTCTTAAGAATTTAGTATTTCTTCATTCTAGGGACTCCTCAGGGAAAATAAGTTTATTTTCTACATCTTAAAGATTCTAATTGTTATTCTCCAATATCTTTTCCTCTTGGATTCTCAATTCCTTTCCTAACATTTTTCCATTTCCCATTTTGCATTTATATCCTTACTACTCTTAGTTTTTAATGGGGGATTTATTTGATTTATTTCTTTTTTTCATCAAAAAAGAGAGGTTTAAGTGGGGATTTATTTATGTAATTAAAAGAGGGATTTTCTTTTAATTAAATAACATAAGATTATTTCATTAAAGGAAGATTTTAATTAAATAAGATAAAACCATTTAATGAAAAGAGATATATTTTTTTAATTAAATAAGATTATTATTTTTATTTAAAAGAATGCTTTCTTTTAATTAAATAAGAAAATATTATTTAATTAAAAGGAAGATTTAATTAAATAAGATAAAATTATTTAATTATAAGAGAGAATTTTCTTTTAATTAAATAAGATTATTTAATTTATTTAAAAGGATATTTTATTTTAATTAAATAAGAAAATATTATTTAATTAAAAGAGAGATTTTCTTTTAATTAAATAAGATTATTTTATTTATTTAAAAGTGATGTTTTCTTTTAATTAAATAAAAAAGGATTATTTAATTATAAGAGAGATTCTAATTAAATAAGATAAAACTATTTAATTAAAAGAGAGATTTTCTTTTAATTAAATAAGATTATTTTGTTAATTTAAAAGGGATATTTTATTTTAACTAAATAAGATTATTGATGAAATGATCAAACCTTCAGAAATATTAAAATAATTAAATTAACTATAATTTGATCAAGGAAAATGATTTAAATTGATTCAATAAAATACTATGATGTATTGATTTAGGAAATTGATAAATTGAAGACTTCGGGCCCATAGTCTAGGCAACCATTTTAGGGTGCATACATTTTCCCCTCTTTAACTAATGTGTGACATCAATTTGGGATCACAAAACAATAGAGATGTGTTGTCAACTTAGGAGCACATCAAGACAAAGAATTAAAAAAATTATAATAATTTTGTCTTGACAAAGACAAGGTTGTCCCAAGTAGAACAAAGATTGATAAAGTTGAATCAAGCATCAAAGTCTAATAGGTCTTTCCCCCTCGTGGTTGAAATTGAAATGAAATAGAGGAGAAACAAAAAATTGATAAATTTGATCAAATAAAAATAAAAATAAGGTTCTTGATGTAAGATGAAAAATATAAGGATCACAGAACCAAAGTAGATCATCAACCATGAAAGATTATGCCACAAATTTGAATCAGAAGAAAAGAAGTGGGGTGAAACAAAATGGAAGATAGAAGTTTGGAAGAGGTCGAAAGAAATGGAAATGAGAAAGAGATTTTTCCTCAAGAAAGAGAATGCCTCAAAATTAATCAACTATTTAAGATAGAAAATTTTGATTGAGATCACGAAATAAGATAAGGAAAAGAAGATCAAGACATTACTAGAATTGATTAAAAGTCCACAAGAAAGATGAAGGAAACCCCTCTCAAACTCATAATGCAACCTGAAAATCCAAATTAACATGAAGTCTAACAATGCAAGCTACACGAAAATGCAAAGGTGTGCTTGCAATAGAGCAACTATAACATAGGAATTTGTGTTCATCGTTCATTAGAGAATGTTAAGGAACTTATTTTTATCATTGGGGCATTACTATTGGACATTAGAAAATCACGCAATCATCACTAGTAACAAGCACAACTATGAAGGTATGAATGTTATTTATATCAGATTGGAATGTGGAAAGATTATAACATAAGTATCAAAGGCATAAAGGTCAAGATGAATCCAATGTTAACTTACCTAATTTAATGTAGCGAAACCATGCTCGCATCAAGGCATAAATCTTGGGATGACCATAAGAATGGTTGTGCAAAAATAGTCAAGGACGATGCCTCAAATCTCCTAAGTGTTAAAAGGGGACAACAAGAGATACTCTAGAGTTTTAAGACCACACCCACAAGAAAAAAGAAAATAAAAAACATGCCCCATGCCCCAAGTTCTCTAGCTATACATACCAAAGAGACTTATTAGACAAGGACAATCAATGGAAATTAATAGCAAATAGCACACAAAGAAAAGATCATGAAATAGCTCATGAGTTAAGTGTTTGTGTTTAAAAATATAAGTGTGTTAACTAATACTGAGTTCTGAGGATAAGGATCAAATTCTTGTAAGTAGGTATGATAACATGACAAAATTGGGTAAGAACAAACCAATAAATGTTGAAAAAAACTCGATGTCAAGGGTTGTGCTGAAAAATACAGTTGGGGTGGTGTTGAAAAACATCATTT
Source organism: Cupressus sempervirens (assembly GCA_028749045.1). NCBI lineage: Eukaryota > Viridiplantae > Streptophyta > Pinopsida > Cupressales > Cupressaceae > Cupressus > Cupressus sempervirens. The sequence continues at coordinate 946,084,713 of CM053787.1, read as the reverse complement.
GCAAGGTGTCCTAAAGAATAACACATCCAAGAGACCAAAGTTAACACAGTTATGCCCCCTAGACAAAGATAAAGGCCATTCCTAACCAAGGAAACAAGGAAAAGGAATGATGGAGAAAGGCTAAGTTTTGAGGATGCACACTAAGCAATAGAGGTGCAAAAGCCTCAACTAGCACTTGTTTATCAATTTTTACCACTTTTTTTTTCTTTTATTAGACTGCAAGAATGAGGTGCAGCACGACCCCCCATATAAACTATAGTGCACCGGGTAAAATTTTTAACGTGACTGGTAGTGTTGGCATGACACGCCCACCAGTACCACGAGGACGGGGGAGACTAGAACCCATGACCAACCTCCTGCAACAGGGAAGATTTAGCCAACCAAGCTAGGGCCCCCGCCCTATTGATTTTCACCACTTGGATCTTATTGCAATTTTAAATATTTTTTGAATTTTTTCATTATTTTTGTATTTTTTGATTTTATTTTTTTTTGGAGATACATCAAAGTGCCCATTGCTAGGTTTCCACTAAGATTATCATTTTTTCAAGACATTTTCTAATTTTTAGAATTTTTGACAATATATCATTTTTTTTTTAATTTTGTAAATATATCATGTTTTTGGATTTTTTTAGAATCAATAAATATATACAAAGGATGCCCCCAAATAGAATGAGCACGAAAATCCCAGCCAAGATAGGGAAAGGAAGGTGGAAGAGAAAAATGGAGAATAAGGTTTCATGTAAAGTGAGTGAGGTTGGAAGATAGGAGGAATAGGAAAATGAGGAAAAAAGATAGAAGGTAGAAGGATAGTGAATGGAGAAATTGTGAAAGGGTAGACAGATAGGAAGGCAAGATCAACATCAACGCACACCTTTAAGGGTGGTGAGAGGATAGAGGAAATGTAAATAAAGGAATACATGAAGCAATATGGTGAATGGATATAAGAGGTTGCAATTTACATACATGGAATGGAAGAATACTTTTGGAAGAAGATGAAGTGGAAATATTTGGAAGCTTGAATATAAACTTCACTTGTTGCTCAACTTTAGGCTTTTTGAAGAGAGACTTTGGAATCTAGATTGCCATAGGCTTTTCATTTCTTTTTTATGATTTAGAGTGAATATATTCAATGATGGATTTTGAAACCCATACTTGTTTTTTAGTTTTATTTTTAGATATCTCTTTTGACTTTATGCCCCTATGTCAATTAGAGGAGACATGGTTTGTGGATGAAAAGGATTCAAGGATATGCATCTACATTGATCTTGAGGAAAGATAGGAAATGAATGGATGTAAGGACCCAAGATGGATGATGAATTAGGAGAGTTAGGAGGGGAAAATGGAGGGACATAAGGACCCAAGATAGAAGGAAGACATGAAGCCCTTGGTATTGGTGGAGGAAGTCCAAGGATGGATGTGGAAGATGAGAAAGGATAATCAATAAGTCCATCAACATCTATATGATAACTAAGGACATTAGCATCTCTAGAGTGAGCATTAGGATTTTCAATAGGATCATGAGCATCTTGAATAGGAGAAAATTCTTTGATGGGATTGTTTGGAGCTTGAAAATACTTAGGAAGAGTAGAAAGTGGAAGTGGACATGGAGTGGTAGAACAAGAAGATGGAATACTTTTATCTTGATAAGTTTCTTTGGATAGAATAGGCATAGAACTTTGTTCACAATTTTCAGTAAGCTCAAGGGAAATAGTGGAAGTAGTTTCTTCATCATACTCAGGAGGTGGATAAGACATAGGGTATGAAAGAGTGACATCTCAAAGGAGATGAAGGGGTGTTTGATCTTGATCTTTCTTGACATTTTTATTTTTATCTTTTTGAGAGTCCTCTTAACATGGAGCCATGTCTAAGGACAAGGGATAATATGAGGTTTGCATGATAGTATAGTGAATGACCAATTGAAGTAGGAATTATAGCATATGAAGGCTTAGGCTCTTTAGCTTTAGCATTATTGAAAGTATTTGCAACCAAGTGAAGATTATCTTGAGTTTCTTTAAGAGGTAGCCCTTGAGAATAACTATAAGAAACTACATGAAAAGCATGAGGACCTTTGTTTGATGGAAGAATGTTGTATAGCTTTGAGGTTTTGGGAGATGAATAAATATTGGAAGAAGTGGAGATATCAAGGAAAGCATCACTTGAAATAGGTTCATCAAAATTATCTTGCTCAAGGGAAGTATCCTCATCATATAAGTCTTTAGGAATTTCAACATCAATGATTCCATCATCAATAAGATCTTGAATTCTACATTTCAACATAATAAAATCTTCAATTTTATGACTTTTATTTCTATGGTAGCCACAATAGTGATCATCTCTCCACCATAGAGGTTTCACCTAAGGTTCATAAGGTCTAGATTTATATGGTAAAGTAATAATCTTGTTTGTAACTACAGTCTCAAGCATCATGTCGTATGAAAATCCCAAAGCAATAAAAGTTCTCTCAAAAGTATGTCTAGGACCATTTTTGTCATTCTCATCTTGGTCAAAGATATGTCCATCATAAAATATTGGCATATTCTCAAAGGAGTCATTACCCACTTTCTCTCTCAAGAGGTCTTTAGAGCTAGAAGATGAAGATAATTGATGTATTGAAGTAGAAGATGTAGACCTTAAAGATGATGACTCACATTTATGTAAACTTTTTAAGGAAAATTCATGTGAGGATGGCATCATTTTCTCTAGCACTTTCTTCATTTCTATCATGTGTCTAGGGTGACTAACATATAAGTCTTGAAACTTTTTAATGATAGAGGAGAACTCATGATCATTTAGACTTGACTAAGGTTTGGTTGCATAAGTTTTGAAACCCATAGTGGTACAAGGTGATAGGATGACCCTAAGAAGTGTTGGTACCAAACTAGGATAGAGAAAGCACTAACTTGTCCAAAACAGAGATGATAAGATAGATTTTTTGCAATAGGCATAAACCAACACTACCACAGAGTTCCCCACTATTTTGGGTAAATGCCCTAGCACATATGGATTAGGATGATGATTTATTCAGATTATAATTAATTAAAATTGAATTTGAATAGAAGTGAATGGACAAGATATTACTAAGACTCTTCAAGCATGTTATCAAAGAATCCAAAGGTTTATATTCTCAACAAGAATGGTTTCTAACTCACTAACTCCAAGCAAGTTCACTCATAAAACAAAAGTTTACTAATTTAAGAGGTCAAAACAAAATAATCCAAGGTACAAACAAGCTTCCAATAGCAGGGTAAGTTACCTAATCTAATGCAAATCAACCAAGGAGGATTGGAAATGATAGAATAACAAATCAAGGGAGGTTTCAACTTGGGAACTCAATTTTTTTGTTCATTTTAATTGACTAACTAGATGCATTAATAGATTTTTATCATAAATCAGGCATCCAAGACAACACTCAAGGACTTCAAGAAAATATCTATAAGACAATGGCAAGGGACAAAGCAACCTTGTGCATAAATAAGAATAGTGTCTTATTATGAATCTAATCCCTCAAACAACTATTGTATATGTTCTCTTGAAATGTTTTCCAATCATGCACATAGTCATAGAAAAGAACATTTTGGCCACACTATGGTTCTTAGTAATAGTCAATTCTACAACCCTTGCAATCTTGAGTGGGCAAAATCTGATCCTAGCACACCGGGGTTTTGACACATCCCAAGAATTTAATCTATTAGAGATGCTAAGGAAATATGATAGCCCAAAAAAAGACTACACCCATGGAGATTTCTTCCATGGGGACATTTATATAGTAGGTGTTGCTACCATAGCAAAAGTGGCTACTACTACTTGAGGTTCCATCCACGTGGTTTACCCACTAAAGGAAGTGTCCACTATAGTTAACCCTCTCTAATCAAGGAAGACTCACAAAATTTGACCACATGGGGAATTAGTTTAGATTCAAGGGCTTCAAGTTTCTGATGTGCCCAAAAGGGAAAAAAGCATACTCCTCTAGCCTCTTCATCTCACCCAAATATAGCAAATAGATTCATTTACATGCTAATTTGAAATTATTTCACTGAGGTTTGGAAAGGCAACAACAATCACTACCAATCTCAAGAGAGAAAGTACTAGCAAATGTCAGTGACAAACCAAGCAAGATAATGAATTAATATCAAAACCTTACCTACCTATAAGGGGATCCATCATCAAGAAGAGCTTTGCATGTAAGGTAAGTGAATGAAGCTCACTCTCTCAAGATCACCACAAATAGTGTTCATAAGGCCTGATTACTATGTGAAACATGTATGCAAGAAATCAAATCTAGGTTAAGGTTTAGAGCACCAATCGAAATGTGAATTACTAAAGCATGTAAAACACTCAAGTCAAACACATGAGAGGTTTGCTTTTAATTCCAAAGTCCAAATGTTATAAAGATGTATAAGAATAGCTTAGATCCAAAGCAACATGTGTATATCACTCCAATAATCTAATGAGCCAAGCAAGTGCTCCAAGCAAATAACAAACAAACCAATATAAGATAGATATGTCTTATGAAAACCCTAGGGTTAGATCTCAAAATATAATTTTTAGGAGTAATAATAACTATAAGCTTGGTTTTACATGTGGAACAAGTTGGGTATTTTTGATCCCAATGTTCATCACTATTGGACTGATGGCATTTGGTACACATGGTCCAAGTTTTGAGAGGGAGGTGACAGGGTCCTTAAAAGGTTGGACTGTGCTATGATTTTTGCTCAGTCCTTTTTCTCTTTTTCTCACACGGTTCTACTACCTATCACTTCACTCCTTGACATGACTCTTTTGAACCATTTTCCCATCTACTTCTCCATTACCTAGCATTTCTCCCCTCCTTATAATTGTAAAATCTAGTTTTACCTTAATACTTTAGTGTTGTTCCATCTGCCCACTGCTGCTCATATTTTACAAACTTAGAACCTTGAACCTAGGCCCCACTCTTCCTCTAGGTGGATTCAATGGTGGAATGGCACCATCACCCATACTACAAAGTCTCTTCATATTTATGGGAGGCAATTGGCCATGTACTACAAGAGATCCAATGAGGTCACTACCAAAGATCTTTGTATGGCCACTAAAGCTCTTGCCATGAATCTTTTTTATATAGATCTCTAGGTTTAGCTTGCCAACCTTCACCACCAAAAGCAAATTGTAGACAATTATACTACCTAGGGAGCTCAACTCAAAGCCATCCTTCACTAGTTGGAGGTTGGTGATCAAACTTGCAAGGAATTCTTCAATGCGTTGAGGGCTCGCCACTCTATAGTGGGGATCAAATAGATTCAAGAGGATCAACACACTTTCTGTGAGCTTCCTAACATTCTCCAAGATTTCATTCACCACTATGAAAAAGCTTTCACAAAGTAGGGTCCCTAGGTAGCCTAGGATCAAGCCTTATAAGCTTGTTTGGCTGTCACACTTAAAAGACTTACTCCAGAACAATATGCATTCTATGAGTAGAAGCTCACCTTAGAGGACCTCAAGGAAGCTATCTTCTCCATGGTGGATGATAAGGCCCCTAGTTGTGATGGCTTCCCTTGTGAATTTTATAAATCATTTTGGGATGAGATCAGTCTAGACCTACATAAGGTTTACATTGAGGCCTACAATTTCCATTCTCTAGGAAATATTATTAACAAGGGGAATATCAAATTCATACCTAAGGTAGGTGACCATAAAGACATTTTCAATTGAAGGCCTATTATCTTGTTGAATTTCTCACATAAGATCATTGCCAAGGCTCTCTATCTTAAAATCCCTCATCTTCTTCCTCAGATTATTCACCTTGAACAAATGGGTTTTATCAAATCTTGTTATATCCTAGAAAATATAATTGATGTGTGGGAAGGGGTGGAATGGGCACAATATTCAAAGAAACATGCCATCTTTCTCAAAATTGATTTTTCCAAAGCTTATGACCAAATTAAGTGGCCTTTCATTCTTGCAATGCTTTAGGCTCTTGGGTTTGGCCCTACTTTTTTCCAGTCAGTCTAGATACTTTTTGGAGATGCCTCTTCTTGCATGTCCTTTAATGGTCATTAATCTCAAGCATTTGGGCTTTATCTGTAAATTCACCAAGTATGCTCGTTGGTGCCCTCTTTATATGTGTTGGCAGCAGAAGGTTTTGGGTATTTTCTCACAAATTCCATTTGATAAAGAAGGGTCTAGGGTATTTCCCTTCTGGAATCCCTTAATCATCTTGTGAATGGTCATTTGCAAATGATTCATTCCTCACTCTCATAGAGGATGAAGAGAATATTGCCTCTACTTTGCAATGTCTTGACACATTCTATCTTGCTTCAGGGTTTGCTATTCAGTGGCACAAAACCCTTTGCTATAGGCACTCTTCCCTTTCCCGTCCTACTTGGCTTGAGAAATATCAATTGAAATGAGTTCAGCATGGGGAAGTCTTTCATTTAATGGGCATCCCCTTTTCCTTCCAAGTCTCGACTTTTGAGCTCTAGAATGTAGTTCTTTCCAGAATAGAGAAGAAGCTAGAGTGTTGGATCACCAAACCTCTCTCCCTCGTGGGAAAATTCTAGATTTTCTCTAAAGTGTTGGCCACCACCCATGTTTATTATTTGTCCTATTGGGCTCCTTCAAAGGCCTCTTACCTCAAACTCAAGTGCTTATTATATGACTTCCTCTAAGTGTCAGACGCTTCTCACTAGGACTTTGATAGAGTTGCCTAGGATTTCTATTTTCTTCCCAAAGAGTCTAGTGGCCTAGGCTTGTTGTTCACCCAGAAGCAAGGTACTACTTTATGTGCCAAATGGGTTATTTGAACTCTTTTTGGCAATGAAGCCTAGAAGATTTTGTTAAGACATTACATTTCTTCAGGCTTTCTAGTTCACCAACCAGCTTAGAAGGGGATTGGATTTTAGACCCTCTTGTCACTAGTAAACCTATCTAGATTTAGGGTACTTTTGTTTCCAAGAGTATTTGGAAAGCCTGGGAAGTAGTTAAGCCCTAGCTTCATTGGGTTAGCAATGGGTTCAAAGATGGGCTCTCCATGAACCAACATAATCTCTAGTGACCACCATTATTTTCTATCCAACGTGTTCCCCTAGCTAAGGTGCACAGGGCTAGTGCTTTGCATTTTTTTAAATGTGTCATAAGGACCCCTAAAGATCTTTTTTCTAGAGTTACTATGAGCTTATGGTCATGGGAGGACATGAAAGTGCAATTCCAGCTCACTCATCTAGATTGGTAGACTTTTGATCTTCTAATCACCCTGGTAACCAGCTATAAGCCTAGGCTAGGCTAGTAATGGCTAGTTCCTCACCTGCCCATGGTTGATGTTCTCAACCAATGATGGTATTTGCAATTTTTACACCACACTTGGAGTCATAGTTTCTCCACTATGTGGCATGCCATTACTAAACCCAAAATTGTGCATTTTTCCTAGTGTATTCTTTTCTAGGGCTTGCCTTTGGGCCCCAGTTGTGACACCTAGGAGTTCCTAACCCCTATTGCCCTTTTTGTGGTCAACTAGAGTCTTTTTTACATATTTTTTGGTTCTATAGATGGGCTCAGTGTTACTAGCAATGGATCCATGATCTCTTTCACCCCTTCCACCTAGAACCTTTTTCTTGGCATATGGTTCTTCTGGGTGATAATACTTAGATACCCTTCAAGTACACCTAGATATGGCATGCTTTCAAATTGGAGATCTTATTTACCATTTGGAAAGATCACAATGTAGTTATTTATGCTAACAATACACTTGATGTAAATATGGCTATGTACACTAAAGCATGTATATATAACAATGTCATGTTGCAGATTCAAGTATAAACTAATAAAGTGGCTTTGGAGGTGGCTCATTTATAGGAGCTTTTGGCTCATAGGGGAAATGCACCCTATATGGTAGCTTGTGTTCTACCAAATTTGGCCTCTAATGATCATACTCCTCATAGTCATTGTCAAGGATGTAGCAGTTCTGCTCACTACTCACACATGCCTCACTCTCAACCACACTGCTCTCCTAGTAGTTGTGCTTTTGGTCAGTGCCGCTCTACTAGAGGATCTGGTGGTCGCTACTGCTCTACCTCAACTCTCTTGAGGTTTGGTTCTAGGTGGTCCCCAATGGCTCCTCCTACTACTCCTACTACCAGTTGACCCTTTGCTCACTTAGACCCCAAGTGGGTGTTTCCCCATATAGACTTAGCCATTTCTCCTCCCAAGCCTGAGGGAGAGAAAGATGAAGATAATACTACTGCTACTAATGATGGATGGGCTCCCCTTGATTCCACTCACCCCACCCTAGGGTGGGGCTCTAATGATAAGGATCCTCCTCCCTGTAAGGAAACTCAGGTGCAGAAACAACTTCCTACACTAATCTCATAAGGAAAGTATGATGCAAATCCTATTAAAATCTTCTACACTTACAGATTCAATATCATGTAAACAACAATATTGCATCCAACCATGCATACAGAAAATAGACAGAGAAAGGAACACATAACACAAGGATTTGTCGGTGGGGAAAAACCTTTCGGTAAAACAACCCCACCCCTTCAGAACCTACATAATGTATTATCTTCAACACAAGGTTACAATACACTTGTAATGCAAGTTCAACATCAACAAAAAAAGACTTCAGTAGCTACTCGCAGTACCAACAATACACCTTTTCCGCATTGCATCTCTTCGCAACCCTAAAAATGCTTATAACATGTGCTTCACTTTAGGGCTACTCCCAAAAGGTAAACCGTATTAGGGTTTTACCATTCTCCAAGAAAATAGGAACCCTAAAAAAAAATTTGGACTATTGGGGTAGAGTGTACAATACTCAAATATCTTAGTTGCCACATGTCTTCACTTGTCATTGAATCTTCCTAACATAGCTCTTACGTGTCATAGAAATTTTTCATAACCATTTTAGTCATGATCTCTTTACACACAATTCAAGATGTTGAAACATCAACGTTATTTGCAAGGAATACATTTTACAAAACAAATAATAAGAATAGGAATTATACAAGGTTGAGACACCTTATTCCTAACATTCTCCCACTTTTCGAACACCTTGTAAGAGCAACAGGAACATAACATGAACTAATCACTATAGGCCAAAAGGCCCATAGACTCTGAACACCATCTAAACTTCTCAGTGCTCACTAGTTTCGTTAATTCATTTGCAACATTCTTCACAGTATCTACCTTTTCCAAATTTACCTTTCCATCTTCCACCATATCTCTCACAAAGTGATACTGCACATCAATGTGCTTCATTCTGGCATGGAAAGTTTGATTCTTTGCAAGGAAAATAGCACTCTAACTATCACACCAAATAGTAATATGTTCTGCATCAACACAAACATCAGAACACAATCTCTTAAGCCAAATGGCTTCCTTACAAGCATGAGTAGCAGCCATGTACTCAACTTCTGTAGTGGACAAAGTAACCATAGGTTGTCACTTGCTCATCCAACTAATGGCACCACCAAACATAGTGAACACATAAGCATTGGTGGATCTCTTGCGGTCAATATCACCTGCCCAATCTAAATCCACAAACCCATGAATACAAACTGAATGTGGAGATCTAGAAGAGTTACCATGATAACATATGGAGTAATTTGATGTACCCCTCAAATATTTGAATACTCGCTTAACTACATCCCAATGTATCCATCTAGGATTAGCCATAAATTGACTCAGGACTCCCACTGCTTGGGAAATGTTTGGTCTAGTATAGACCATAGCATACATAAGACTACCAACTACACTAGCATAAGGTACTTTACTCATGTCCTCCACCTCACTATGAGATTTTGGACAATCATGTACAGATAACTTTTTTCTCATAGGAATAGGAACACATAGTGGTCTACAATTTGCCATGCTGAACCTGTCCAACACAGACTTCACATACTTACTCTGACTCAACCAAAGTTTTCTGTTAGACCTGTCTCTACTGATTTCCATACCCAAGATGTACCTAGCTGCCCCAAGATCTTTCATCTCAAACTATGTTGACAACTAAGATTTAAAATCAAAAATCATACCCTTACCCTTCCCAAACAGCAACATATCATCAACATATAATGCAACAATAAGAAGGTGATCATTTTCAATTCTGAAATAAACACAATGATCTGATTTCGATCTTACAAATCCAATTGACAACACAAAGACATCAAACTTAAGGTACCACATCCTAGGAGATTGCTTCAAACCATATAGAGATTTCTTTAATCTACAAACTAAGGATTCTTTACCTTTAACAATGTAGTGCTCAAGCTATGACATATAAATCTCTTCCTCCAAATCACCATGAAGGAAAGTTGTCTTCACATCCATCTGTTCTATCTCTAAATCATATGATGCAGAAAGAGATAATAGAAATATAATGGATGTCAACTTTGAAATAGGAGAGAATATTTGACCATAATATATTCCCTCTACCTGTGAATACCCCTTTGCAACCAATCTAGCTTTGTACCTTTCAACACTGCCATCTACATAGAATTTCTTCTTGAACACCCATTTACAACCAACAGATTTTCTCCCTTTAGGAAAAGGTACAAGGTCCCATGTTTTTTTTCTCTAAAGAAGCCATCTCATCATCCATAGCCTCAATCCAGGAACCTGCATCTTCCATGCCCAAAGCCTCTTTCACAGATCTAGGCTCATCAGTGTTAGTAATCAAAGCAAAAGCACAACTAGAATCTAACATAGAATAACCAAACCTTTCTAGTTGCTTTCTTTCTCTTGTGGATCTCCTCAAGGGCTGAGATTGAGGTTGTTCTTCCTCTTCTTCTGAACTATCAAAGTTGCAAGAGCTCTCCTCATCATTAGACCCAACATGGTCTCTCTATTCAGTCTTCTTAGGGGTAGGAGGCAACTGAACAACATCTTTTTCATTTTTTTTTTTATCTGGTTGTAGCACAATAGGAGAAGATGTTAGCTCTCTAAAAATAACATTTCTACTATACAAAACCTTACTAGTCACAGGATCCCAAAGCTTTTATCCTTTCACACTAGCACTATACCCAATGAAAATACATTTAACAACTTTGTTTTCCAACTTAGATCTTTTCTCCATTGGAACATGTGCATAAGCTTCACAACTAAAAACACGAAGATGTCTAATTGAAGGCTTCTTACCAGACCACACCTCCATGGGTGTCTTACCAACAAGTGCTAATGTAGGAGATCTATTAACCCGATAACAAGTAGTGGCCACAGCTTCGGCCCAAAATCTTTGTTCTAAACCAGCTCCACTAAGCATACTCCTAGCCTTCTCCACTAGTGTCCTGTTCATTCTCTCTACAACTCCATTTTTCTATGGGGTATATGGAGTTGTCTTATGCCTCTTGATACCTTGTTCTTTACAGAATTGTTCAAACTCTACTGAGCAAAACTCACCACCATTGTTAGTTCTCACACACTTAATCTTCTTACTAGTCTGATTCTCTACAATGGCTTTAAATTCCTTGAATCAACTAAAGACGTGTGTCTTACTTTTAAGGAAATAAATCCATGTCCTTCTACTGTAATCATCTATGAAAGATACAAAAAATACAAACTTGGAGATTGAAGGAACTTTTACAGGACCAAATACATCAGAATGAATAAGATCCAAAACATCAAAAGATTTGTGAGAACTAGAGTAAAACTAAACACGATTTTGTTTACCATATACATAGTGTTCACAGAAGTTGAACTCAAGATTGCAATCATTTAACCCCTCAACAAGATTTTTATTTTTCAGGGTTCTAAGACCCTTCTCACCAATGTGACCAAATCTCAAATGCCACAACATTGTCTTTTCAGCAGGAAGCTTTCCTTCCAAAGTGTTTGCACCCTTAGGTACACTTGTTGCACTACCATCAAAACCACTAACCACATTCTTCTTTACTACTCATTCAAATGGTGGGGATGAAGTGATACCTACTCTCTTCTTTGAAATAGAAGAACTATTACACTAAGAAATGTGTGCATCAAGCTGAAACAAAGTACCTCTCTTAGTACCCTTAGCAAGCACCATAGCTCCTCTCATCATCTTACATCCATCTTTAGAAAAAAAAAATTGCACACCTACATCATTCAGCATACTTACAGATAATAGGTTTCGTGCCAAACCTGGAATGTGCATAACTCCATTGATTCCCTTTACTCATCCATCAGGAAACGTGATAGTGACCCTTCCGCATCCAACTATCTTTAGGTGAGAATCATCACCCAAGTACACCTTTCCACCATCAAACTCTTCATATCTTGAGAACTAGTTTCAATGAGAGGTCATGTGAAAAGATGCACCCGAGTCAACCAACCACACATCATCAGATGCATGGGCTGCCAAAGCTACGATGAATGCATCACCATCTTCTTGAGATTTTTTAGAACCAAAATCTAAGGCTTTCTTCTTCTTCTTAGGCTCTTTATAGTCTTTACGGAAGTGCCCAGTCTTATCATAGTTCCAACATTTTGCCTTGGACTTATTGGAAGTCTTTGACTTCCCACAGGATTTGGATCTACCCTTATTGTCAGACTTATTGTCATTTTTCTTTCCTCTTTTTGTGGATCTCCCATGAATAGCAAGGGCTTCTTTTTTCGAAACAAAAGTTTTTCTCTGCATCTTCTCTAATAACAATGAAGACACCACATCATCCATTTTGAAGGTGACTAATGTGCTTCCAAGAGCCATCACAAGATGGTCCCATGAATCTAATAAAGAACACAAAAGTGTGTAGCAATGATCCCCCTCCTCTAACTTGACACCAGCTGATGTCAACTGTGCAGCCAGCAGATTAAATGCATTTAAATGATCCGTTAAGGATCCACCTTCCTCCATTCACAGAGAATACAACTTCTTCCTCAAGAACAACTTGTTCACCAAAGATTTGGCCTCATACACGGCCCCAAGTCTCTCCCACAAACTATATGCGGTTTTCTCATCTAGAACATTCAAAAGGACTACATCGGTTAAACAGAGTCTTATGAGGCCCTTAGCTTTATGGTCTTTGGTATCCCAATCTGTTTGAGCTATAGTTGCTAGTCTTGTAGCGCATGTAGTCACTTCCCATAGGTCACGATCTTTCAACATGTCTTCCATTTTGAGTTTCCACAACTTGAAATTAGTGCCATTAAATTTCTCCACCTCCATTCTTTCATATGATGAACTCGCCATCTCAATCTGCAAATAAGATTCAGGATGCTCTGCACAAGACTCCCACTCAACTTGAGATTAGCTCAAAAAACCCTACCCAACAACTACGATCAAAAGTTGATCAAGCTTTGATACCACTTGTAAGGAAACTCAGGTGTGGAAACAGCTTCCTACACTAATCTCATAAGGAAAGTATGATGCAATTCCTATTAAAATCTTCTACACTTACAGATTCAATATCATGTAAACAACAATATTGCAGCCAACCATGCATACAGAAAATAGACAGAGAAAGGAACACATAACACAAGGATTTTCCAGTGGGAAAAAACCTTTCGGTAAAACAACCCCACCCCTTCATAACCTGTACAATGTATTATCTTCAACACAAGGTTACAATACACTTGCAATGCAAGTTCAACATCAACAACAGAAGACTTCAGTAGCTACTCGCAGTACCAACAATACACCTTTTTCACATTGCATCTCTTCGTAACCCTAAAAATGCTTATAACATGTGCTTCACTTTAGGGCTACTCCTGAAAGGTAAACCATATTAGGGTTTTACCATTCTCCGAGAAAATAGGAATCCCAAAAAAAAATTTGGTAGAGTGTACAGTACTCAAATATCTTAGTTGCCACATCTCTTCACCTGTCATTGAATCTTCCTAACATAGCTCTTACGTGTCATAGGAATCCATCATAACCATTTTAGTCATGATCTCCTTACACACAATTCAAGATGTCGACACATCAACATTATTTGCAAGGAATACATTTTACTAAACAAATAATAAGAATAGGAATTATACAAGGTTGAGACAACTTATTCCTAACACTCCCTAGGCTAGCACTGCATTGGCAGCATGAGGATTTCTTTGTTTTTGGATGTTTTCTAAAAGTTATTTTTGATGAATAGTTGATTTCCAGCCTATGGCCATATGAACTTGCGGGATGATCCTATTTCCCCCAGCCCCTGTTTTGTGAATATATAACTCTATTGTATTTTTTTAACATAAGGGACTATTCATCAAAAAAAAGAAAACATCATGCATTGAACCATGTAAAAATTAAATGCAAGTTATTCATTAAATGCCCTTTTTTTAATTTTGAATTTTCACCTAATCAACAAGATTGGATCTATATGCCATGAATTCAGACCAAAAGCCCTGAACACAAAAAAGAGATCCTTATTAAAAAAAATATAAACCTTCCCAAAAATATTAGAATTTTAGAAAAATATTTTAAATTGTACCCTAAGGACCCATTTTGTAAAAATAGACCAATTTTTGTAAATTGAGTGTCTGATCCCTCATATGAGCTCTAACATTAATACACAAACTAACAACCCTATTTAAAATTCAGAGAGTGTTCCAAAAATGTAGAATTGTTTGAAAAAAATTCTAATTTGTTCCCAAAAATGATTTTTAATGAAAAATCAAGAAAAATTTATAAAAAATGCAATTTAGCTTGAAAAAATCTAAATTTGTAATCAAAGCTCCTCTAATATTTCTCCAATCTACAAAAAAAATTTACACCAAACTACCAAGTGGTTTGGGAGATATGATCATATCTTTAACATCTAGGGTTTTTCATCTTCAAACAAATCCACACAAGGGGGTTAGCTCCAATAATAGTCAAAACAAGCATGTAAAGGTGGGTTGTCCTACTGTGAGTGCCAAAATGTGTGCTAAAATGTTGACACACTTCTATGAGTCATTATATCTAAGATTTCTCAAGAATGAGATCTTGAATGGCAACTCATAGCTATTTATTCATGGATTGCAAGGGTTTGTAACAGAGGTCGTCAGTTTGACCTACTTTATGCCCATGCAAGTACACCATAAAATGAGAGATTCAAAGAGCAAAATATGCATGCAAATAAATATGAAAGTTAATCTAAATGATAAAAATGCAAAGCAATGTAAGAAAAGAAAATCTAATCTATGAAGCAAATATGACTCTAAGCTAATATGAAAATGCAAGGATGAAGCATGATGATAGAAGCCATGGATGCATAAGAGAAGAAGACAAGAAGAAAGAGTTTCAATGAAGCTCCAATGTCCAATCCCTAAGGTTCAAACTCTAATGCTCAAACTCCTCCAAAATTTCTCTCCAAACTTATAGCATAACAATACTATAGTAACTAACATTTATCCAAATGAGAAGGAGAGAGCTCCTTATAAAGGGAAGTGTGGAGGTTGGAGGCTTCTCACAAGAGCAATGTGGGATATATCTCTAAAAATGCAAGTGAGAGGAAAAAGCTTGCCACTTAGAGATATGTCCATGAAAAAAAGAATCTTTATAAAATTTTATTTTATTTATTTCTTTTTTTCATCAAAAAAGAGAGCTTTAAGTGGGGATTTATTTATTTAATTAAAAGAGGAATATTTTTAATTAAATAAGATAAGATTATTTAATTAAAAGGAGATTTTAATTAAATAAGGTAAAACTATTTCATTAAAAGAGAGATTTTAATTAAATAAGATAAAATTATTTAATTAAAATAGAGATTTTTTTAATTAAATAAAATCCCTTTTAAATAAATTAAATAATCTTATTTAATTAATATCTCTCATTTAATTAAATTAGAAAAGATTATTTAATTAAAAGAGAGATTTTAAGATTAACATCTGTCCAAATGAGAAGGAGAGAGCTCCTTATAAAGGGAAGTGTGGAGGTGAGAGGCTTTTCACAAGAGCAATGTGGGATATATCCCTAAAAAGGCAAGTGAGAGGAAAAAGCTTGCCACTTAGAGATATGTCCATAAAAAAAGGAATCTTTATAAGATTTTATTTTATTTATTTCTTTTTTTCATCAAAAAGAGAGCTTTAAGTGGGGATTTATTTATTTAATTAAAAGAGGGATTTTTTAATTAAATAAGATAAGATTATTTAATTAAAAGGAGATTTTAGTTAAATAAGGTAAAACTATTTAATTAAAAAAGAGATTTTAATTAAATAAGATAAAATTATTTAATTAAAAGAGAGATTTTTTTAATTAAATAAAATCCCTTTTAAATAAATTAAATAATCTTATTTAATTGAAAGAAAATCTCTCTTTTAATTAAATAATTTTATATTATTTAATTAATATCTCTCATTTAATTAAATTAGAAAAGATTATTTAATTAAAAGAGAGATTTTAAGATTAACATCTGTCCAAATGAGAAGGAGAGAGCTCCTTATAAAGGGAAGTGTGGAGGTGGGAGGCTTTTCACAAGAGCAATGTGGGATATATCCCTAGAAAGGCAAGTGAGAGGAAAAAGCTTGCCACTTAGAGATATGTGCATAAAAAAAGGAATCTTTATAAGATTTTATTTGATTTATTTCTTTTTTTCATCACAAAAGAGAGCTTTAAGTGGGGATTTATTTATTTAATTAAAAGAAGGATTTTTTTTAATTAAATAAGATAAGATTATTTAATTAAAGGGAGATTTTAATTAAATAAGGTAAAACTATTTAATTAAAAGAGAGATTTTAATTAAATAAGATAAAATTATTTAATTAAAAGAGAGATTTTTTTAATTAAATAAAATCTCTTTTAAATAAATTAAATAATCTTATTTAATTAATATCTCTCATTTAATTAAATTAGAAAATATTATTTAATTAAAAGAGATCTTATATAATTAAAAGAAAACATTGCTTTTAAATAAATTAAATAATCTTATTTAATTGAAAGAAAATCTCTCTTTTAATTAAATAGTTTTATCTTATTTAATTAATATCTCTCATTTAATTAAATAATCTTTTCTAATTTAATTAAAAGAAAATATCCCTTTTAAATAAATAAAATAATTTTATTTAATTAAAAAAATCTCTCTTTTAATTAAATAATTTTATCTTATTTAATTAAAATCTCTCTTTTAATTAAATAATCTTTTCTTATTTAATTAAAAGAAAACATTTTTTTAATTAAATAAAATAATTTAATTTAATTAAAAAAATGTTTTCTTTTAATTAAATTAGAAAAGATTATTTAATTAAATGAGAGATATTAATTAAATAAGATAAAACTATTTAATTAAAAGAGAGATTTTCTTTCAATTAAATAAGATTATTTAATTTATTTAAAAGGGATGTTTTCTTTTAATTATATAATATTATTGATGAAATGATCAAACTTTAGGAAATGTTGAAATAATTAAATTAATTCCAATTTGATCAAGGAAAATGATTTAAACTGATTCAATAAAAAATTGTGATGCATTGATTCAAGAAATTGATAAATTGAAGAATTGAGACCCATAGTCTAGGCAACCATTTTAGGGTGCATACAATGAAAGTTATGGTACTAGTTGATAAGGAACTAATTATGATGCAACATGTCAAAGAAGTGTGAATTGAATAGCTATAGAGATATAAAAATCAAGCCTACAAAAAGGTAGGATCTTCAAACATTGATTATGTGCTTGCTATTAGTTAATTAATTAGATCCACCCCTATTGCATCCAAGAGGAAATCTAAGAAGGGGTAATTCACTATTGAACATATTAGTAATAGAAAGGGAGAATTTGATGATGAAGATAATATTCAGGGTAATCTTGGATAGGTACAAAAAAGTGTATAAGAAACAAGAAAATACACAATGGCTAGTATTGAAAAAATGAGGGCAGAGATAGTTGATCAGGCTACACATATATGTTATGCACTTGTACTAGTAAGTTTTATTAATATGGAATTACTTAAACTAATGAATTAGATATTTTATTGATAGAAGACATGTTAAGTGCATTGAGTAAGAAAGATGAGAATAACCTCATATCTATTGGATAGCACCACACATCCCCCATAATAGATGCCCTTATAATAACTAAAGAAAATGTTAATAAGAAGAAGGATATTGGTGATAGAAGTAGTGAACCCTAGGATTCAAGAAATTAGCAAGAATAGGGGAAGAGTGATAGTTCTCAACTCCAAGGTCAAAATGAATCTAGCTTGGTCACTATCAACACAAAGAAGAGAGATTATAGAGGAAGAGATGATGGAACTGACAATGATAAGAATGGAAAAAAACATGGTGGAGAAGGCTAGATGCAAGTTCATGTCAAAGGGAAGAGGAAAAAAGTGGATGAAGAAGAAAAAGAGGAAGATAATGATCGACCTAGCAATGATTCTCAATTTGATATACTATAGAGTGAATATGTGAAGCTAAAGAGGAAATATCGAGAAGAATTCAAAAGATTTTTTGGAATCAAGATAAAGATTGATAGACAGAGGTCTACATGAATAAAGAGACAAGTATTAAATAAGACACTTCATTTGTTTGAACATCTCATCAAAGAAGTTATAGTGAATAAGGGCAATTAGTGCAAAGGCTAATACAAGTGTATCTTGAAAATATGGAAGAAAAAAGATCATATATTGAAGATCATTTGGCAAAGAAAATTGCATATAAAGGTGAAGGGAGGGAAAAAAATGTTTTATCAAATAAAATTACATACTAAAAAGGGAAGTTGTAGACTGACATTGTTACAACATAAGAGATCCGAAATAAAGAAACAACTATGTACACTATCCTATATAATTTTGACACATTCACTATAGAGATTGACACCAAAATTATCAATGTAAAAAGTGGGAGAATAATTCATATCAAAGAATTGAATTCTTTGGTAAATACTGTAAAATAGTTAAATAGACTTAAGGAATTAGTTAGAAAAGAACAAGAGCTTGCAACTAAGAAGGTGAAGGTAATAGCTAAAGTTTTGGAACTACAAGGAATGTCAAGTTTACATATATATGTTATAAATAAGACTTTGGCATAAGCATGAGGCATTTTTCAACCACCAGAAGCTTGTATAGTAGATGGATTGGAGAACAATGCATCAAAATTTCAAAAGCATATTCTTTCTTTGCAAGATTTGAAGACAACATGAGAAACAATAGTGTTTCTCCCTGAATCTAGATGTACAACTATTGTGATCAAGTTATAAATACTTATAGTTTTCACTGCATATTCTATTTTTCATGTTTACTAGAATTGACTAACATCAAAAAAAATGTGGAGAAGGTCAAAATAAGGAGAAGATCACAATAAATAGAAGATCATAATAAAGAGAAGATTTAAAAAAGATAGAGAGGAGATTAGAGGATATCATAGTATTGGAGTGCAGGACAAGAACAACATAGAGAAAAAAAAAAAATTATCAATGATAAAGGGGGAGATTGTTGGAATCTTATGAGTATGAAAATGAAGGTATGACATAGAGCTTTGTCACTAATGTCAAACACTTAAGAAATAATCACTAAATTGATAAGAAAACTCACTATTGGTACCTTAAGGCATTATTAGAGGTATAAGCATAATTATTAGCGTAGATTATGAAGGATTTTATCATACTACCATGCACAATAGTTATCATTCTAAGGAAGTTTCATTTGGTAGACAACAACATAAAGAAGAAGGAGATGAACCCTAAGATCTAATGCCAAGATTGTGTGTAGGGTTAGCAAGATAAAAAGAATGAGAAGAAGTAAAGGATAGAGATAAGAGATATAACATGAGATAGTACACATGAAGAACAATGAAAGATAAGCATAGTGGAAGAAGCTAGAATAGATCACAAAGTGATCTAACAATATTAAAGAAGAAGCAAGAATCAAATCATGTTATCTTATATAAATACTTAACTAGTTTTCTACAAGGTTTGTTGAAACCTTTAATCACTTAGTATTCTTTCATAGAAATGATAAGCTTTTGTATGAATTTCTTAAAAATCCTTTAACAAGGTGAATGCCAAGACATGAAGGATGAAATCTCATAACTAGGTAGTCTTGATGGACTAAGGCTACAACTTACATTATGTCAATCATTTTTTATTGAGTTTCTCAAAAGGAAATATTATTGTAAGCATAATCAACAACATTTTTGTTGCAGTAAAAAACATTGTGGGTATTATCCCTACTATAGTTTTTCCCTCTGAAGAAGGGTTTTCTACAATACCAAAATCCTTGTGTTATGCATATGTGAAAGCTTATGTCTTAATATTATTTACTTCATGCATATGAATTGAAATTATAACTTTATTTTATCTATTATATAGAAGGTTTATAGGTTTAAAGATATGACAAACTATTGCTTAATGATGATAAAAGGATTGATGATTAAAGTTTGATAAGTACTAAGTCAACCCCTCCCTTGATACTAAACCTTTCCAATTAATACCTAATAATGACGCTATAGTAACCAAATTGAGACATTTTTTCATGGGATAAAACTCTAGCAAGACATGCACATCATTTTATATGAGCATTTTCTACAAACATGCCATGTTATCTTCCTTGCAAATGGGCTTCATTAAATTAAATTAATGCTCAAATATCTTTGTATTGATCAATGACTCTAGTTTGCTCGATATTTCATGATTATATCAAATTGATCATTGGAGTTAAGAAACTAGTTATCCATTCAACCATTCAATGTCAAATATGTAGTTGCTTGACATGTCTCATTTGATGTTTTGATGTTTCTTTGGCCAACAAGATGATTTAATTGTCAAGAGTCATGACACAAGACTATAGCTGAAGATTCAAGGTTGATTGCCTCTTTTGACTCAATAAACATGATGTCCATACATCCCCGCCTCCATTTACCAATTGCAAGGATATTGTTATCTCTTTCATATAACAAATTCTTTCATTGGGTAATATTAGGTTGTACATAGATATGATATGTCAATGTGTCATTTATCAATTTTCCTTTCTTTTACCTTATCCACTTTGGTTGGGATTTGAACTCAATGTAAAATTAGAGTTATAACTATAAAAGCAATTTCTAAATGTATTTTTTTTGGTTATTCTGTGTTATTATTTTTGTATGTTCATGCTCTACACTTATAAATTTGGCTTTGCCTCATATCAATGGAATTTCCTATTTTACTTTTTTCATGATTTAGCCAACTTGTGCATCTTGCCTTGTGTTGGGTGTTTCTTCTATGTATTTTGTGTTTTTATGCTTATGTTTAATATATCCTCATGGATTTTTTTATTGTGAATATGTCTTTCTTTGGAAGATATCATTAGATCTAGAATTTTTATATGAGTGGTTGGAATATATATTATAATGAAACTTTGTGTATGTTGGGCATTTTCTTGATTGTGATATCATTATCAAGTTTTAATTATGTTGTCTTTTAAAATTTGATTTTGAATCAAAAATTACTTTGTTAAAATTTTATAGTGATATCACAATTTGACTTGTCATGGAAAATATCCCCTACATATCATTTTATTAATATTTTGTACAAGCACAGGTAGGAAGAAATCATAGTTTTAGTATGGTGTGTTGGAGTTGATGAAATCCAACTCTGAAGATGCCCAAGATCACCTGCATGTGAAAACCTATCAAAGGGAAGCCAAGGAAGGAAGAGCGTGGAGCAAGGGAAAAAACCCTAAATGGACATGAGAGAGAAAATATGCAAACACAAGAAAATATGTATTTACAATATGCAAGAAGTGATGAGATACAATGAGAGAGAGGCTGCTTATAAAGGCTTCATGGAATCTTCCAAAATGACCTAGAAGATGCTAGGAGATAAGTGTGACAGCTAAGCATACATCCACATAAGGTGGAAAGTCCTCGAACAATGTGAGAGGATAAGTATGACTTATGAGAGAACAAACTCTCGTATTGTCAACAACTTATAACAAAATCCTAGACTACAACTAATTAATAAATACATTTACCTAAGTAAGCTTAATTAAATAGAATAAATAATTAATAATTAATTATTTACTCTAACAGCCTCCCTTAGGTGCAACTTAGTGAAATGCCTTAAGCTCACAAAACTAAGAAATGCAGAATGGGTCCTGGCAATGAGGCCATGTTAGGTACCCATGTACAATGTAAAGAAATGCAACCTTTGAAAATGGGGAAAGAGAGAAAACCACTTGGGAAAAACCCTCCCCCAAAAAGAGGTAAGAACCTAGTGAAGAATTGAAGAAGCCTCCAACTAGGGGAATGTCCCCTAAAATAGGAACAAGGAGTGATCATGAAGAGCATCACTAAAGCATGAAGAACCACAAATTTGCCATCAAGAAGAAAAATGCAACTGCTGATCTAAAGTACCACCAAAGAAAAAGAAGACACAAACCGAGCATGTCTATATGGTAGATGATCCCTCTCACCGAAATGCATAGGTAGCCAGCCACTACAATCACCTTGTATATAGGATCAACCACTGAATACATAGCTCAGACTATCAAACCATCAAACCATAGACATGCATTAGAACAATAGTGTAACCCCCCTTAATGTAGATGGGGTGAGATGAGAGGCAACTGAGAAGGTGGGCCAAAGTCTCCTATAGACGAACCAAGAATAATGAGGGAGGAAGATGTACATACACCTATAAAGACACGGTCACACGAGCTACATGGGGCTAATGTCATGGAAGGGACACTCACTTGATAAAGGGAGAAGGCCTAAAATAGAAAACAACTACCCCCAATGGTGCTTTACAAAAATAGTGCATGTACAACTAACTCAAAAATAATGTTCATGACCCTTAGAATGCAAGAGTGGCACTTTATCTCAATGTGATACATAAAAGTGCTTCAAAATGTAGCTACGATGATTAAAACCAAAAACAAGTTGATACAAAACATAGTACAGCCCAAAACAAAAATAACCATGCCAGAAAAATGATCCTTGGGCCTAAAACACTCAAGATATCCACCATAGAGAAAAAAACACTAAAAATATGATAGAAAGAGCATGGGCCAAAAACTAAGAAAAAGGACCACATTTCTGAAAAGGTGAGAGAACTAGCTCTCCTAAAATATAAAGTTTACAAAAAACTAACATGGGACGCAAAAGATATGCAAGTCGGAGTCAAAAATAAGACTTCAGACTTTGACTAAAAAATAGGCAATAAAAATGCATCAAAACCTAAAAATACCTACACCAGTGTCTCCATCTTTGAACTAGCTTTTCAGTGCTTCTTTTTAATCATAAAAATACCTCTGTATGCTCAAGTTATGGCCAAAAACCTCAAGTAGGTCAAAAAGGACCTTGGAGAGTGCAAGAAGAAGGCTGACATCATGCTAATATTAGCATTCCACAGGCTTAAATTTGATGGCCCATAGCTCATCAATGTAAAAAATGCCACGTGGAAGCCACGTGGCAGTGCCACATGGATGCCATGTGGCAGATGGCTGACGTGGTAGGGGATGCACAATGTGCTGACTAGGCCACTACGCCACACAGGCAGTGACTGGGCAAGCAAAGCAGAGTGGAATTAGAGATCGCAGGACTGACAGACAGACAATTAGAGGTGCCAAAACCCAAAAGCACTACGTGGAGAAGCTACGATAGGGTGGAGCCGCTAGAAGAGGTGACGAGCTGGCCGAGCAGTCAGGGCCATGGAGCGGTGGCTGCTCAACGACTACCCCACAGTTGTGGTACTAGTGGAGCTAACACCTAGGTGGAATGCGGGTGGCTATTGGGTAGTTTTGTGGTGGCGTGGCCTATGAACTTCTTTAAAAAAATAAAATTTTAAAGTGCAAACTTGTCTGTATAGCCATACGACAGGCCCTATTCTAAAAAAAATTGCCTCCCAAAGCTCTGTCTCCAAAATTGACAAGTTTTATATGGATCCTAGCTGAAAAGCACCTTCCAAATTCAATGGTACCATCCATTTGGGCTGAAAGTGTTCCAAAAAAATTTTGATCCCTTGATTTGAACAAAAAATGCTTAAACAAACTAAGATTTGTGACTTTAAATCACGGCTTCAAAAATCCTTCAACAAAGCAGACGTAGGGAGGCTCTGATACCATGTTGGATTTGATGAAAGCCAACTGCAAAGATGCCCAAGATCACATGCATGCAAAAACCTATCAAAAGAAAGCCAAGGAATGAAGAGCATGGAGCAAGGGAAAAAACCCTAAACAAACATGAGAGAGAAAATATGCAAACACAAGAAAATATGTATTTACAATATGCAAGAAGTGATGAGATACAATGAGAGAGAGGTTTCTTATAAAGGCCTCATGGAATCTTCCAGAATGAGCTAGAAGATGCTAGGAAATAAGTGTGACAACTAAGCATACATCCACATAAGGTGAAAACTCCTCGAACAATGTGAGACGATAAGTATGACTTAGGAGAGAACAAACTCCCATATTGTCAAAAACTTATAACAAACTCCTAGACTACAACTAATTAATAAATTCATTTACCTAAGTAAGCTTAAGTAAATAAAATAAATAATTAATAATTAATTATTTACTCTAACATGGTGCACCACCCATCTTTACTTGTATGGACTTCTTAATCTTTTTTTCCTTGGCATTTTTAATTTAGTTGCACCTTGATTTAATGGAAATCAACCTCTCGAGATTTAATGTCACAAACATAAGGTCCCAAACTTTGAGATTGATTCATTATTGTACAATGTTTTTTGGGGGGTCAAAACTCAAAATTTTATGAATAATATTTTGGTTTTAAGTGTTGTTCAATTTTCCCACCATGTTGTAACTCATACTTGTGAGTTTACAGTTGCTTGTTATTGGACAAAAATTCTGATTGTATTTGTAATTATTTTCTTCTTTTAATTAAAAAAAAACTCAAGAATTGATGAATTTGTATTAACAACTACTACTAGTTGAGTGTATTCGAATATCCATGCATTCCTTGTGCACTCAATCAAGACCAAATACTAAGTATAAATAAGGGGAAAAAATGAATATAAGCCAATTAAATATTATTTTAGCTTACTTGCTTCATAATTGATCAAATTGTGCAATACTAGTTGTACATTAGTAAGCATTATGAATTCATGAGTGCAAGATTATTAGGATATTTGTAAGTGGGTATTGAGTGAAGCTTTGAAATGACCACTTTTTCACCCTTCAATGCTCAACAAATTTTGCAAGGAACTCGATTAATTCAAAAATATACCATTTTTTTCCACATAACTACATTGTATATCACTTTGGTTAATTCGAATATATACCAATTTCTTTTCATATAATTATATTGTTTGATATTGGATTTGTAATCTGAAATCACTTTGGTGATCCCATTATGATGCATGCAATGCAAATTCCCCAAGGGACCAATAACCATGTTAAAGCAATAACATTGTTAACTGGCCTTCAACACACCCTAAGGATAGGTTGCACAAAGATTCACATTGAGGGGGACTGCACTTATTGTGGAGGCATCAAATACCAAAAGTTCTCTAACTAGCACATCAAATACATTATGACCCAAATCTAGAGTTTTATGATAATGTTCCCATCTATTTGCATCACTGGCACATATTTTGAGGGAAATAAATTGGCTAAAAGTCTCACAAACCACGATTGTGATGTGGAACACTACACTTTGAAGGGTCATTGCCATAGATTTTTGACTTCCCAGACATCATGGAAACCATAAATGAAGATCACACAAGTTTTGCATAATCAACTCTAGTGTTTGGTGAAATCTATCCTCAAGAACATGCTCACAAAAGTAGAGAAGCTCCTCATGTTGGTCCTCTTTTTGCTGGTAGTCATTTTCAGAGCCATCATTTTTGTCATGTCTCTTCCTTATGTGAGAACATGCTCATGGAAATGTGCCTCAACCACATGATAGAATGGAAGAATAATGCCTGCTCCTTTGTTCAACTTTTATTTTCAAATGACATAATGGCTTCTATATGTGACTAGTAGTCTATGCAGTATAATTTTGGGTCTTTCTTTTGTAAAAATCCCTTACATGTTTATGGGGTTTTTGTCATCTCCTCCATAGTTCACATTACTCTTTTATCTAGGATTAGTATAATATTTCTTTATGCTCATCAACCTCAAGCTAAATGCTCTTTTTTCTTAGAATTTCTATGTTATGTAAAAACTCTTTTTATTAATATAATTTTATATAGGCCTTGCTTCCTTTTGTTTAAAAAAAACAAGTTAACTTTATATAAACACAAACAAATAGTGGAAATTAGCCATATAAATTAGGACTCTACAATTACCCATAATTAGCTAGAACAACTACTACCAAATAGAACCCAAAACATATTTGGGAGATGTGTATTTGGTACCCATATATTTTTTTAAAATTTTCATAGTTATTGACTTAATATCCAATATTCTTTTTTTAGACAACATTGCACCAAAAGTTATGGCTTTAAAGTTGCTAGTATAATGATGAGTACCTATAATTGAATGAAATATACCCTTAATTGTAAAAAAAAAGACCAATGAAGTGATGTCACACCAACTATGAAAGTATAGGTTCCTTTTTTTAGGACCATTGTTTTCACTTTATATTTGAATTGTTTGTGACAATTTCACATAATCGTACTGACATGGCACCATAATTGAGGATTTGAACTTTAATTATATTAGTTGTAAGAAGATGACTTAGTGAATTACTATAAAACAATTAAGAATGATTTAAAATTTATACATAAGATTTTAGTAAGTACAAAATTAGAATGGTCTTTGGTGTTCTCATTGCTAACTTAAAAAGATTTCAATAATTCCATAAAATAATTTAGATCCTATTATGAAATGACCACTCAACCATAATTGAAGTGACCCATAGTTTGCAAAAGCAAGAATCATAGATCAAAAAGGACAAATTAACAAATAAACTTGTTCTATATACTTTATTATTGTAATGGTGTGTTTTATAGTTCATGCAGTACACTTATTTTTGACATACTCTTACATGATAATCAATTACATGGTAAATGGGTTAGTCTAAATGGATACTAGTAAAGTATAAAAAAGAACTTTGGAAAAGATATAAAAGATGATCTCCTATAGTATCTAGTCGAGCTTTTATTTTTCTCTAAAAGAAGCAGCATGTTTTAACATTGCACTAAAAAGATGATTAATGAATCAAAATGAAAGGCAGTCTATGATAATTATTAATGGAATTATGCCTATTTACATGCAAAATGATAGATTATATGTTTGATTATATGCCAAGTAAGGACTAGTCTTTTCTTATATAACCCATTTTTTCTTGAATTGTCATACGAGATCATAAGGAAACATCCCCAAGTTAATAAAGTTTATAGAGTAGAAGAATTAAAAAAAAGTTGTGAAATTTCATCTCTTGGAACCACAATTTGTTAGAAGGAATAGATCAATCATGATAATGTTGACAAAGTTGTCAACACAGACAAATAGCTGACTAGCCTCTCATTCACCCAACTACCTAGTTGTGTACTTCACCACCCACCATTAATAATGCATCTAACTTTGATAAATAGTGCACCTATAATTTATTATGTATAATTTTCCTATATATTGGATGAATTAGTAATGCAATCTTAGAGCTATTTTATAGAGTTTCTCCTTTGTGCCTTGTTTTCCAACATGGTGTCAAAGTTAATGGGAGATGATCTTGGAGATCCTAGAAAGGTTGATGAGTTTGAGAATTGGTGAAGAATGTTGTGGCATCATAGCCCAACAAGAAATGGAATTTGAAGTTATCTTCTATAAGAATAAAGAGAAGAAATCAAAGCCAATGGTAAAGATCTGAAGATCTAATAGAAGATGTGAAAGGAGCGAATTTAAGGTGTTAGATGGAAGTTTATTTTGCTGCTACTAAAAGGGTTTTATTATGTGTTTGTGTTCGAAGTATTTTTATTAAGTTTGGCATTTCTATTTTTGTGTTTTAATGAAACATGTGAGAGTTAGCATTGTTTGTAGTGGATTTCATCATAGGAGAGCAATTATACAAGAATATGTGCTTGATAAAGTTCATAGTCAAAGCAATAGAATGAAATTGTGAAAGTTTTCTATGTATTTTGGGCACATGTGTTGAGTGTCAAGAAGGAGAAAAGCCAAAGAGATGATAATTTTCCAATAATGATTAGAACCAATGAGTGTTTGGTTTATAAACCATTTGAGTGCAAAGTTTATGGTGATCTTGAAACCATTTGTGTGATGTTTGTGGAGTTCATGGTGAGCTTGAAACCACTTCAAAATTGCATTGGTTAGGGGTAAACTGTAAAACATAAAGTGAGTGTGATGAAAGGAAAACAAATTAAATATTTGTTAAGTGATTGTAAATGGGTACCTAACAAGGCTTTAGGCTAGGACCCATGGGTTCTAGTTTATGGGAGATATCTGAAAAAAATCAGAATAATTAATTTATGGGGGGATGTTACAAGGCATAAATCAATCACACCAATGTTGACAAAGTTATCGGCACAAACAAATAGCCGACTAGCTGCACATTCACCTAACTACCCAACTGTGCACTTCACCACCCACCATTAATAATGTATCTAACTTTGATAAATAGTTCACCTAGATTTATTATGTATTTCTCTATATATTGGATGAATTAGTAATGCAATCTCAGAGCTTTTTTCTTTAATTGGCATACAAGATCATAAGGGAACATCCCCAAGCTAATAAAGTTTATAGAGTAGAAGAATTATAGAAAATTTGTGGCATTTCATCTTTTAAAACAACAATTTAGAGGGGTAATTAAGGAACACAAGATTAAGGGTACCAAATATTATGTGAGTCCAAACTAGATTGATGTCAGAGTTGGATATTGCCATTCAATAAATTGTAAGTTAGATTTAGTTCTAAACATTAGAGTAGTGACTATTCTTATAAAATAGATAAAAATATTTACTATGATGTAATCATTATTTATCTTAAGGACCACTATGCAAATTGGTTTATATAGATTGTAAATTGTGAACTATATGAAATTCATATAGTAATATTTGATGAATTATAATGAGCATTTTTTACATTGTTAGTGACTTTTTTTAATTAGAAAATATTTCTAAAAAATTATGTTCAGTTAAAAATCTCCTAAAGTTCACCAAATATTGAATAAAATTAGAAAAGTGATATGCATATTAGTATTTTAAAATGGTTACTTTGAGCACAATAAGGATGCTCTCTCATTGTTTATTTTAATTTGAATGTCTTAAGATTCATTTCTATAACAAAAAAGATTGTAGATAAGACTACAATGTTTGTTAGTAAGAATAGTTTTCACTTATTGAGAACCTATCCAATATAAATAGAAGCTATAATCTTATCTTATTGGTTACAAACAAAGATCAATTCAAACCTCAACTACAGACACAACAATTATTGAAGATTTCAAGATTTATCAAATTTACACCACTTAAGTCTAAAATAAACCCAACAAGAAGATATCCGAGTGTAGCCATGAGTGTCCTACCCATTCCTACATAGGATTTTTTTTGACATACAAATCTCCATGCCCATTGCTCCATTAAACATATTCTTAGATATACTTGAAATGAACATATGTAAAAACTTATTGACATAGAAAACTTAATACAATGTTAATGCAATTTTCTCAAAAAAAAATTATTTAGTAAATTAGCATTCGTTTAATCAAATAATGAAAACTTTATAAGTTTCCCAAAAATCCTCAAATTCAAATTGAGAAGAATAATGACCTATCATAGGAACAAAGTTGTTGAGCTCAATGACCCAACACATGTTTGAACCTTGGTGGAAACCTCATTAGTGAAGTGTGTCAAACACTTTTTTTAATGAATTAGTTGAATATTTAAATGAAATTAATTATTAAATAAACCCTTTTTTAAAAATAGTTGAAGAAGTCCAAATATTTTGAGCTTTTAGTGGATTTATAATTTTTGTTTGGTACTTGACGTAGCGTAGAATCAAGTAGTACTAATTCTTGACTAGCAAGTATTTTCTCAATCATAGGAGAAACAACACCCACAAGTCTAACATAAAGTATAGAGTATTTATTAGAATGACCCTCCAATATGTTCTCTCACTATCATATATTTTCCCTTATTTAATAATGATATGTTATTGGAATAAGCCCATTTAAGTTTTCCCCGTCTACATTAGCCATGGATTTATACTTCTCAATAATCATAGACATAGAAAATTGTAGAACATAGATAATAACTAATTATGTCCTTTAAAAGGTTTGTTAAAGACCTTAGTAGTCATAACATCAAAATGGAAGAACCTCATCTTCTATCTACTAAATCCAATGAAGATAGTACAAATATTTTCACACACATCTATAATTGAATGAAAATATATTCTAAGTCACTAAAATTCCATTAACAAGATGGAAAATACCCAAATTAAAAATTTAGATGGAACTTTTTAAACTAGATCAAATCCTACTTGTCATTGACTATGAACATTCAAACTTGATTAGGAAAGTAACGTTCTCCTTAAAAAGCTAAAACTATACCAACAAATCTAGAAAAACTTAAAGAAGAAAACACTTTTAGCTAATATTACCTCAATATACTCCTCTTGTTTCCATGTTGAGATGTTGATTTTCAAATGTATTCATCATTTTTTCCAACCCATAAGTTTAAAAATTAAACCATGTCCAATAAGTTTATTATCATATCTAACTTCATATTATTTTAATAACTAAATCTTTTAATCTTATCAATTTGAATATCTTTGAAATAATGGAAAAGGACACCAATTACATGATTTCTCTATAAATATTACTACACATACAAAGCCACAATCCAAATACCACAAAAGAATAGTTACAAAAAATAAGAACCACTAGTAAATATAAACCAAAAATTATACAACACAATTGTTTGGATTAAACATGAAAGTGTATATTATTGAATTCAATGAAAATGAAAGATGCCACAACACACACACAAATAAAGGAAAACCTTTCCACCAACAAAATATAAAGTTCTCATATGAGCCACCAGAAATAATATAGTACTCAACCTTAAATTAAAATCATAGTTTTAATTAAGTTGAGGGTTGCTCTATTGAACACAAGTCCTCTAGACTGCATAATAAAATAGAAAAGGAAAAGAACATGGAAGGGGAGGTGGTTCATAAAATTGTCCAATTTTACAAGCTAAAGAAATAGAAGGAGCTGAGGAATCTAAAGAGGAGGAATTTGAAAAAGATGACTATAATATACTAGAAATGGAGGAGAAGAAAATGAGTCATATTATGGTTAATCTGGGTAACATTAGACTCTTGAAACCTTGCAATTTATCCACCAATCACATGGAGGGAATTGCCAATGGAAATGAAAGCACTAAGGGAAAGGATCATTGTTGCACTAGTGAGGGAAATATGGTGGACTACATCCAAGCCCTACACAATAGGATTGTTTCCTAGTAAGATATGATCCCACACATGATCACCATGGAGGACCTTAACTCTTCTATCTCCTCGATATGTGGACTAGTGTAGGGCATAATACCTAATATGGTGGTTGGTGGTCATTGATAAAAGTATGTTGAAGAAGTCAAAGGAAACTATATTGGGAGAATATTGAAGATACAAAATAGGAGTGGAATGAAGATGAAGACTTGAAGAAGGATATCAAGAATCTCACCAATAGCTAGAAGATGATTAAAATGTTAATATCTACTTCCTTTTGATGGTAGACCATTGCCCCAAATTTGTGTTTTGCTAGAGTGTGTAGGTTTTTTTTTGCAGTTTAAATACTCTCTCATTTAAGCATACCATTGTCTAGTTATAAGGGATAAATTATAATTATTTTAAAACTTTTGATGGATTATTGATGTTGTTAGAGTGGGGTCTCTATTATACCAAAAGATTGATTTGTCAATGCCCAATACAACCACTCAACTTATACATAGGAGGTGGTTAAGCCCTTGTAACGAATCTTGAGAGAAACGCTGAAAAAAATTCCAACAATCTCCCCCTCAGTGTTACCTGAGGGTCTGAGGATTTGAACTTGTGACCAAGCTTTGATACCACTTGTTAGAATGAGGTTACCATTGCACCAAAAGACAAATCTTTCTATGCTTGATACAACCACTCAACTTATAGTATAGAAGAGGTGGTGAAGCCATTGTCACAAATCCTAAGGGGAGCCCTAAGAAAATTTCCAACAGGTGTTCATAGTCTCTTTAGTGGTAACTAGCTATAATGACATATTTTTGTTCTCTTGTAATGTGATTATTTATTTTAGACTCACAACCATCTCTATTAGCTTAATCAAAAACATCAAAATTCATAATCAATATTAAAATATCAAAGCAACTTAAATATGTTGATCTTAATTCTCACATTTTGAAACATTTACTAAATAAAACTACTCAATCCAAAAACTTATACATGCTACATAATGGTTCCTACAAAAGAAAGTTATTCACTACAATATCACTTCACTAAAAACAGAAAGTAAAAGAAGTTCCCTCATAATTTATAGCTCATGGAGTGTCATCATAATCATAATGTTGATTAGAGAAATAAAAATTGTGTCATGGGACCTTTCAATTATATACATAAAAAAATTGACCTATTCTTTATGATAGAAATACATGTTAAAAAAAAACACAACTAAGCCAACCAATATAAACATATGTCATCAGTCACAAACTAAAGCCAACTAACACATAGTACTTGACATTTCAATGGGTTTGAAATATATACTACCTAGTGCATTATATTATAATCACACAATTATATGTGATTGTTCCACACAATAAAAATATAGGTCTAGTACACCAATATTATTTCCCTTAATATTTAGGATATTTAGGGTTGTTTAGATAGTGCTTTGATGGCTTCAAATCATGGAGCTCTTTTGCATCATACTTCTATTGGATGTAAACATTCATATATCCCCAAAATAGAACTTTGGATATAATGTAGAGTATACTTGTTCTCCTCCATTATCTTTAACCACTAGAAACCTTGGGTTTTCTCTTTTAGGTCAAGAGAAGAAGCACCAAGATAGACCATTGTATTGAGAGAAGGGTTACAAAAAATTTAAAAACCATTTGGCCTAGGAGATTTCTCACCTTCAAACAATAAAGAAACTTTTTCAATTTCATCCTTATTCTAAATAACAACTAGCCAATTTTTAGTCCTTGTTGTCTAAGACAGGAACTAATTTTTTTAAGGTCACTTTTTGATAATAGTCTCGATTTCAAAAATCATGAATATGGAAAAAATATTTACTCTAGACTATATATTAAAATGTATTTTCTCTATAAAATTCCCTTTTTTCTATTGGTTAAGCTAATGTTTCCCAGCAATATTTTTATTTTCATAGACAATTAGAGGAAAAAGGCTTTGAGGTTCATCGCATGCCATGGAAATGGAGGATGACGTATTGTTCCCAGGTCCCTTATGCAAATTAATAGACTTGGCCATTGTATGCAATGTTTATGTAGAGAGTATCAACTTCTATTCCCTTATTATAGAAAAAAAAGGTGCCTTGATTTAGCCTTCAACTTTATATTCACCAAGGAACTCAATCTTTATTTGGATTCAAAGGTATGTTTCTTCAATATTTTTTGAGCTTGTAATTGGTAATTCTATTATAGATATGTAAGATGGAGGATTTAGTTGCAACTTTGAAAGTAGCATTAGGTTTCATTTTTATCAAGTCAAAGAAAAAACTATAATTGATTTCACACTCAATTCTCTATGCTTCAAGTAGTTCCATGCATTTTTTGTCTATGTTTTTTTTTTTGTGTCTAAGAAAGCATTCTTTAGGGTTGGCTAGGATTTCTTCTTTTGTTTTTTCTTTTTCCTTAGTAGCATCTTAATTATGGTATTTCACAATGCAATGGTCTCTTAGCCTTCATCTCAAAGAACTCAAACCTGACTAAGGGCTTTCATTTTTTCACTATAGTGGAAACAAGGAATTTCATACAGGTTACTAAAAATTTAAACAAATTACTTGAATAGATTTTCAAATTGGATTTTTTTCCCTACTGTATAGTTTTCAATTGTATTTCTCCATAAATTTTCCTTTTTGTCATTAGAAAATAGAAGTTGTTCTAGAAACATGGGAAGAGTTTTAGAATTGTGGTGTGCTTATCATTGCATGAAACTTTCATTACCAATTTTTGCATAAGGAAAATGTAAAGATGAGTATTTCTTGATATTCCATTTTCCTTTGTCTTTCATAGTTAGTCTACATTTGATTTGTTTTTTATAGAACTTGAATTCAACACTCCTATTTGATCTTACCTCCAAACAAGTATTTTTTTTTCTACTATGTATTTTTTTAACATTGAAGGATCGATTGGTACTACATTTTGTATTCTAGAAATATGATGAGTCCCTGATTGCTTTCATGATCCAAGTGGATCCAAAGAACTTTAAAAATTCAGTCTCAAAATCTCTCAAATTTAGCATGTGTACAAAGAGCTCTAAAAACTAAACCCAATGCAATTTGAATGGGTGAAAAAGGAGCTCATGTGCAAAATTTATGCTTGGTCAAAGTTTGGGTCAAATAGGTAAAATATGGGTTGACCAAAAAGGTAAAATTTGACCATCTCAAAAGTGCTCATTAATTGGTTTTAAATTAAAGTGCTCACTAAGAGCTTTCCAATGATGTTTGTTTTGTCGAAAGCGAAAAATATATATGGAAGTTATGCTCATTTGAAGTTAGAGGGAAAATGTAGGTAATTATGACATCATCATGATGTTAGTAGTCTAATCTGACTTGGAATTCATCAATGCACATGGAAACTAGTGAGATGGCATTTTCCAATCATCTAATGACATGTGTCATTGTGACCTATTAAAATAATACAATTAGCATCATTCCAAGGTAGGCAATTTCACTTCAGGATTAGTTGTTGAGTTGTCAAAAATCATCACCAATGAGATTCAAACTTAGAACCTTGCCTCCAAAAAATGTTCCCTCTACTAGCATATTACATGAACAAGTTGAAATATTGTATGCGCCAATTTCTACTTAGAGGAAAGTGACAAGTTTTTAAAAAGCTAAAAATAGCATTGAGGGGATTTGAACCCATATCCACTACTACGCTATTTCCTTCTTTGACCAACTACACCAGCATTATTATTATAATTGCATTTTGTAGATTGTTGATTTAAATTTGGTAGTCACTTGTTTTGTTAATAATGAAGCGATGCCCATTGTTAAAGGAGCCCAAGCCTTCAATATAGGGAATGGGTAAAAACAAATCTCCTTCATTTTTTATCAAATGAATAAACTGAAAATAAATTTAGTAGAGGTTATTGATTTTATGAGGAAAATAGTGTAAATTTTGGAGATATGGTTTTATCCCCATATTAGTATATTTTATGTATAAAAGGGGATTATTTCCTTTGGAAAGACAATTAGTCCTTGGAAAAAAAAATCTAGTGTTGGAGAACTTCTAGAGAGAAATTTTTCAAATGAAGGAATAATTTTCTTTGTGAGAGATTATATGCATGAAGGAATTGTGTATTGTATTCAAGTGCATAGGAGAGACTATGAATGCTTGAAGCTTGGATTTTGCAACAAAGTGTTTTGTTTGGTAGAATTAATAGAGTGGTCCCTTGATTGAGAAGCGGACCTGGAGACATAGTCCTACCCAAATGAACTCCGTATCAAATAATTTTTGTCTCTTTGTTCTCTTTCTTATTCTCTCAATTCTTTAATTTTTCATTGTTATTAAACACATAGTTGATTAATTGTGTTTAAAGGATAGATTTTCTTGTAATTTCAATAGGTTAAATTACATACTAGGCAATTACTACCTAGATCACAGATTGAATTTGTATTTGGATTAAAGTTATAAAACTTTTAAATCCTAGTTTATAGATCAAGTTTGGTATTAGAGCCTATTTTGAAGAAAATTTTAGGTGGTGAATGTTAACTGGGTTGAAGTTGAAACAAATGAGAAGGTGAACTTACAGAGTTCAATCCAGACATTGGGAAAAGAAGAACTTTTTTGCACATCATGACATTTGAACAAAATCTTTTTTAATTTGATATGGAATCCTTCCAAAGAGCTTTCATGGAGTTGAAATCTTTGGTGGACATTCTTCTTTAAGAGAGGCATGAACAACAATTGAGAAAGGTGGACAAGGCTAGGAAGAAGGAAGAAGCTAAATCTCCATCAAAAGATGACAAAGTCAAAAGAGTAGGAGGTGGTAGTGACCCTTCTAAACCTCCATCCCCATCTTCTTCATTTTATTCATTCTCTTCTTCTTCTCCTACTAAGTTGTTTACTTCTTCTAAAAAGAAACATGTGAAGACACCTTTTTTAAAGCTTGATGTAAAGTTTGATTTGTCAATATATAGTGGTGAATTGGATGTAGAAAAACTAGATAATTGGATTAAGTAGATTGAAGTGTACTACAAGGTTCAAAATATTTTGGATGATTCTTCTAGAATCTAGATAGCTACTCTCAAAATGGGAGGTACTGCATTAGTCTAGTGGGAGAGTAAGATCTAGGATGATCTTGCTACACATGGTAAAATCATTTCATCTTGGTATGAATTTACTTCTACTTTGAAGAAACAATTTTATCCTTTGAGTCATATGCAACAAGCCATTATGGATTGGAAAAATCTAAAACAAGGTAAAGGACAATCTGTGTAGGAGTATACGCAAGTGTTTAGGAAGAAGGCATTAACTCTTAGAATTCCTCTTTATACACAAGATACTTTGTTGAAGTATATAGGTAAAATGTATTCATACTTAAAATATACAATATTGATGTTTAGTCCTAACTTTGATGAAGTGTGTGTTCAAGCAACCCATATTGAATTTGGTGGAGGAAACACAAGTTTAAGTTCAAAGAAGGAATTTGTTCCTCCTAAAGGATACAAGAAGGGCAAGAAAGAAACCATTGTGAGGAAAGAGGAAGCTGAAAAGCCCACTTGTTCATATTGTCAAAAGAAAGGGCATACAGATGCAAAGTATTGGAAATTGCATCCTGCATTAAAACCAAAGTGGTTTAAAAATGATTACAAAGGAAAGAAAAAGACCATAGTTGTTGTTCAAGATCTCAGATCAGATTTTGATGATGAAACCAAGATATCAGTTGTGGATCTAAAAGGTAAATCTGTCATTGGTCATGATTCTTCAACTAGTGTTTCATGTTCTATTTCCAAAAGTCACGATGTTTCTGAAGATAGTAAAAGGTGTGAAATTTTTCATATAAGGGTAATTTCTAGGAATATTAAAATTGAAACATTGATAGATAGTGGATCCCAAGTTAATTTAATCTTGAAGGAAATTGTTAAACAATTGGGATTGGAAACTAAGACACATAAGAGACCTTATCCTTTAGTTTGGGTGTGCAATGATAACCGATTATGAATAACAAGGTAATGTAAGTTAAGATTTGAAATAACATCCAAATACATAGACAAGGTTGATTTTGATGTCATTCCACTTGACATATATTGGATTATTTTGGGTAGCCCATACTTATATGATAGGAATGTTATCTTTTATATGGAGCATAATAAGTATCATTTGTTTAAGGATGGGATTAAATACATTGTAAAGGCTCATCAAATGAAGAATGAAGGGTCAATTGTAAATGCAAGTAGTAGACTAACTCTCATGTTTGTTACAATAAGTGAGGATCAGGTGCAAGAAAAATCAAGTCTTCAACTAGTGATGGTAAAACCAAATTTGAATGATTCATTTTCTAATGGTGTTCCTATGCAGGGGATCCAAAAAGTTGATACTTTTTTCATTTCATCACTTTATTCAGTGTTGTTGCTTCCTTTTCTACTATTTGGTACTATGTGGATGTTGGATGTATGGTAAATTATGTCAGTAATGCTATTCCATTTCTTATGATGTTTATAATGAGTCAGACATTCAGGATTCCAACAGGACACACAAGTGATACTAGACAAGTCAAGCGAACATGCCCTCACTTCTTATGTAAATATAGAATTTTGGAGGCCCAAAAACTTCTCAGTGGGGAGGAATGATCTAGGTGGATCTAGAGAACTTGAAAAATTCACAGTCTCAAAATCTCTCAAATTTAGCATGCATACAAAGAGCTCTGAAAATTAAACCCTGTGTAATTTGAATGGGAAAAAAAGGAGCTCATGTGCAAAATTTGAGTTTGGTCAAATTTTGGGTCAAATAGTTGAAACAAGGGTTGACAAAAAGGGTAAACTTTAACCATCTCAAAAGCCGTCATTAATGGGTCTTAAATTAAAGAGCTCGTCGAGAGATTTCCAATGACATTTGTTTCATTGAAAGCGAAGATCATGTATGGAAGTTATGATCATTTTAAGTTAGAGGGAAAATGCAAGTAATGATGACATTATCATGATGTCAATAGTCTAATCAGCATGATGTCATGAAAGTCATCAATGCACATGGAAAATAGTGAGATGGCATTTTTCATTCATCTAATGACATGTGTCATTGTAAGCTATTAAAATATTATAATTAGCACCATTCCAAGATGGGCAATTTCACTTCACGATTAGTTGTTGAGTTGTCCAAAATCATCACCAATGAGGTTCAAACTTAGAACCTTTCCTTAAAAAATGTGTCCTCATCATGTGTGCCAATTGCTACTTAGAGGAAATTGACAAGTTTTAAAAACGCTAAATATAGTATTGCGAGAATTTGAACCCATATCCATGACTATGCTATTTCTTTCTCTAAAAAACTACACCAACATGATTTTTAGGATTGGATTTGATGGATTGTTGATTTAAATTAGGTAGTTGTTGGTTTTGTTAATAACGAAGTGATGCCCATTGTTAAAGGAGCCCAAGTCTTCAATATAGGGAATGTGTAAAAACCAATCTCCTTGATTTTTTATCAAATGAATAAACTCCCAATAAATTTAGTGGAGGTTATTATTTTTATAAGGAAGTTAGTGTAAATTTGGGAGATATGGTTTTATGCCTATATTAGTATATTTTATGTATAAAAG
Source organism: Cupressus sempervirens (assembly GCA_028749045.1). Taxonomy (NCBI): domain Eukaryota; kingdom Viridiplantae; phylum Streptophyta; class Pinopsida; order Cupressales; family Cupressaceae; genus Cupressus; species Cupressus sempervirens. The sequence continues at coordinate 946,045,965 of CM053787.1, read as the reverse complement.
GCGATTATTTCCTTTGGGAAGACAATTAGTCCTTGGAAAAAAAATAGTGTTGGAGAACTTCTAGAGAGAAATTTTGTAAAGGAATGAATAATTTTCATTGTGAGAGATTGTAAGCATGAAGGCATTTTTTATTGTCTTCAAGTGCATAGGAGAGACTATGAATGCTCGAAGCTTGGATTCTGTAACAAAGTGTTTTGCTTGGCAGAATTAATAGAGCTATCCCCTAATTGAGTAGCGGGCCTAGAGATGTAATCCTACCTAGATGAACTTTATATCAATTTTTTTGCCTCTTTATTCTCTTTCTTATTCTCTTAATTCTTTAAGTTTTTATTGTTATTAAACACATAGTTGATTAATTGTGTTCAAAGCACAATTTTTCTTGTAATTTCAATGATTTAAAGTACATACCACACAATTACTGCCTAGATTAGGGATTAAATTTGTATTTGGATTAAAGTTATAAAACTTGTAAATCCTAGTTTAAAACCCATTTCAAGTCTCTGATTTCTTTGATTGATTCTAGAATGGCTGGATAGTTTTCTACATCTATACTGGCATGAATTCAATATGAGGAAATGGTTAGAATAGTAATAATATTTTCAATTACTTTTCCTTTTTGTAGATGGTGTAGCAAATGCATGACTCAATAATGATGATTTGGCCTCTAGAAGAGTAGAGGAAGCAGTTTGGTTCATTCTTAATGTTCATTTTTGTAATTTGACATATTTTGTGGCTTTCTAGAAGCACTAGCATTTGGAAACTAGGTTCTTCTGAATTTGTATCATTGCTATTGATCTGAGTGATTCTAGCTATTACAATTAGCCTCATTTTGAGGTCACAAAATAATGGCATGTTTAGGTTGTAAGAAATTTTAATTCAAGGCTAAAGTCATTTTATATTCCACACTTGAAATCTCATTTCTAATCATGTCTTTATTTTAGCAATAGCAACTTATCTCATTTTCAACACTTATCTTTATTCCTCATTTTCTAATCAATTAAATTCTTATAGATTGATTGCTTGCAGAAAGAATTAAATCTAATTTCAACAAAAATGTTGTCTTTCCATGGTCATTGTTTGGCATTGGTACTCAGATCTAGCCTTGATTGGATCAATTACAATGAGGGTAACATTAAAGTTGAACTATTCAAAGAGACCTTGTTTGTGATACTTCATTGGAAATAAGAATCCTAAAGTCTTTTAAATTTTCTTTTTCTATGATATGAGGAAATTATAGTAGGAAGTTAACATTTTCTTCAACTAAGGACTAATAACATTTTCTTCAATTAAGGACTATTAGGTTTGTTGGTTTCTAGTGTAATGAATTTGAAAATACCAGGAAAAAATAAATTGAACAACACCTAGGGGTTGGCCATTTGCCATGTTTAGTACATTCTATTTCATCTTGGACCAAATAACAATGCACTTATATGCTTTTTACTAATAGGCTCTGCTAAACCAAGATGAGTCAACCTAAGGATTTGACACTTTTTATGTTCTATTTGTCTTACAAACCCTTTTCAGTGGATCTAGCCTTACAAACTTCTAATAATTACAGTTTTATGACAAATTTGGAGTAGCCAGTAACAAACGCAACATATTATTACAACAAGTGATGAACAACTTTTTCACTCATGACTTTAATGATTTTTATTTTAAATATTTAATCAATACAAAGTTAAAATTTATTTTCTTGACTTCTAAATTGATGACCATTGCCTTATTCCATTTCTACAGATTCATACCAATTAGTATTAGAAGTTCTATTCAATTGACTTGTAAGTAAATATATCGATTATTGACCTCCAAATTCTCTACTTTACAATATCTCTCCCACATCTCAAATGACCCTATCACTCTAATGAAGCATTTACTTAATTCCTTGAATTAAATGAAATAAATGAAATGACATCCAACTCACTTAAATATTTAATTTGAATATAATGAAACTTGTTCATTCATTCTCAAAGTCAGAAAAGCATGAAAACAGAAACAAAATTTTGAAACACAAATACCCTACAATTTTCCTTGTATTAGCCTCATTGAGAATCATACATACTTCTAATAAAAGACTTATGGAAATAATATTAGATCAAAATAGGTGTTTCATTTACTTCAAAATTCTAAAATTAAACCTTAAATAATTCAAGACTAAACACAGAAATACTAGACTGACTCAAAATGATAATATTCATTATATATCTAGAATTCAAACCCTTCTTCTCAATCTTGGAAATCCTTTTATAAAATAAATATTGTAACAATATTTAGATTGGAAAGACACATGTCATTACATGACTCAAAAAACATTTATAGGGAAGACAAATATTTGTTTTATAAATATTCTCTACAACTGAAAGATATGGGAAGTAGCTCAAAATTTAACAACTGGCATTGTGATATTCAAGTATAGTCTAAGTGAAGTTTCAGAAAAAGGGGTTAATCTTTGGAAACCAATGGAGTAATAAATGAAAATTATTATTAAAATATGAATTATTGACCCCTCTTGGTTTTGAGTTAGGGTTATGCCCTCTTTTAAAGGGATTTGGAGGCATTTCGGGCTCATTCTAGAACTTGATTTTTGCTCATTTCTTTGTTGTTCTTCGGAGGCTGCCAAACCTATGGAGAAGGAGACCCAAGGATGGGAGTTTTCAGGTTTCTATGGAGGCTAAGGATAGAATTTTGAGTTCATTCCATGTGCAATCTCATGCAAATTTTTCCCTTGTGCTAAATAATGCAAATTTGTGAGCTTTTAGGTGTGTTTCTTGTAAGAGTTTGGTGTTTCTGGTTGAGTATTTCATATTAGTTTCATTTTCTTCTATATTTTAGATGTTTATATGTTAAAATGGACTTGAATACATGTATTGGGTCATGTTTATACTTATGTGATGGATTATTAGTGTTTTGTGGTGTTTTCGGGCTATTTTGTGTTATTTTTGGAAGCTTGATGAGCATTGTTTTTGTCCTCTATTTGGGAGATGTTGCGTAAAATCTATACAAATTTGCAATTTTCATTTTGTGGGAAATTATGGTGGAAAAATTTCTATAAAAATTTCTACTTTCAGATTTATTAATAATATGTGAAGCAATGAAGTTTTTGGCACTATTTTGAGCATACCTGATTTGGGTTTTATTGAGAAATTGGTTGATCTTTTGAAATATTGGTTGTTTGATTTTAAAATCTGATTAGAAGTTGTAAATATCATATAAAATCAGAAAGGAATCATTACAATGGTATTAGAGCTATTATCTTGCCAGCTTGAGGGTTTGTAGAAGTTTGTATGCAACTAATTGAAAGAGAAAAGAGATATTCGTAGCTAGAGAAGAATAAAGAAATTTTGATCAAACCTCTAGTTAAAAGTAAAGATACAAAATCCAAGGAAGGAAAAAAGTATGGCTGACCCAGATGAGATGGAAAATAAATTCTTCCAAGACATCCAGAATACTCAGAAGCACATAGTGGATAGTTTGGTAGAAACTAGACAGGCTTTGCAGATATTGACAGAAAAACTGCAAGCAGTTGCATCTACTAATGAGAAAGGAAGCACTTCATAGGAGCTAAGAAATCTAAAACCCACACCCTCTAAATCAACAAAAACTATTTTCCTACCTACAGATGAGCTTCTAGTACTAAATCCAACCCTTAGTCCTATGGAAGAGGTTACAAGTAACTTGATTGCATTAAGAGCTACTTACAATGGCTTGGATGATGACTTTTGCAGTTTAGTTCCTTTTAGAGAATATGTGGATATGATGAACACTTTTATGCCCAAGAAAGAGTACAAGAGGGAGCATGACATAAGTGGAAGAGAGCTCAAAAATTAAATAAGCAATTTTATAGCACATACTTTTGATGGAACAAATAAAATTTCAGCGAGAGCATGGTTACAAAAATTACAAACCTTCTTCAGACTTAATCCCATGAAGGAGAGTGATGTTGTTCAATTCGCAAGTCTACACTTGGAAGATGTAGCCTATGATTGGTGGTATCATTGAATGACTACACAAGGTCATGATTAGGTAACTACATTTGATGATTTTAGTCAAAGAGTGATAGATAGATTTGACCTCAAGGATGATGAAGAGTATTTTAAAGAATTGTCAAAGTTGAAGCAAACCAAATCAGTTAATGAGTATATAGAAGAGTTTCAAAAAATGGTCATTATGGTACCTGATATTAGTGAAAAGAGGATTTTTTATCTTTTCTTGATGATTTGGAAGATTTTTTTAAGGGTTTGGTTAAGACTTTCTCACCCTCAATCTTACAGGAAGCTATCAAAAGAAGCTTGCAACTTGAAACTTGTGTGCCTATGAAACTAGTCGCTAATCAAAAAACCCCAAATCTTTGGCAACATAAGGGGAATTTTTAGAAATAGACTTTTCTAGCACTACCACCAAAGAATGTGATAAATGTATCAAAAAAGAAGATAGATGAAGAGAATAGGAGTGAATTACAAAGAAAAAAGCTTTGTTTCACTTGTATAGAACCTTGGGTTCTAGGACACAGATGTTTAGGGAAAGGTTAAATGCACTATATTGAAGTTGCTTTAGAATCTGATTCAGATGAGCATGAGGAATTTCATGACACTAAGGAGGAGGAAGAAGAAGAGAAGGAAAAATAAATCAACAAGGATGGCACTTTAGAAGCATTATCAGGAGTCCCAAGATACCATCCCTTTTGAATTCAAGGGGTACTAGCAGGGCAAAGGTTGACAATTCTTCTTGATAGTGGGGCAACTCACAATTTTATTGATGAGGGATTTTTCATGAAAAGAGGGCTTAAAATAGAATATTTTGAGGGATTCAATGTTACTGTAGCTAATGGATTCACTATGCCTTGCACAACGGTGGTAAAACAACTCAAGATGACCTTAGGAGATTATGAGTTATGTGATGACTTCTATGTTGTTGGCATTAGGGAGATAGATCGTGTATTGGGTGTTCAATGGTTACAATCTATTGGAAGCTATTACAAGAACCATCAAACTATGGAGTTTAAATTTCATTCCAATGAGAAAGAAGTCTTATTGAGAGGCTTATCGAATGGAGCACCTAAGGTTATCACTAAAAAAAGGATGGAGAGGAATTTTCAAAGAGGACAAGTAGCATGGGCAGTAGGAGTCATAATCCATTCAACAAGCTCTCCAAAGAATCAAGGTAATTTCCATTTTGAAATTCAAAATATTCTTGATAAGCATAGTATAGTTTTCAATTATTTTCCTCTAGGATTACCACTAGATAGAAGTTTTGAGAATGTTATAGAGTTAGAATAAGGTGCCAAACCAATTATAAAAACTCCATACTACCATCCAAGAAGCTATAAGGAAAAAATAGAAAAAACTATTAAGGAACTCCTAGACATGGGATTCATAAGGCCTAGCTCTAGTCCATTTGCATCATTTGTGGTACTTGTCAAGAAAAAGGTTGGTACAATGAGAATGTGTATAGACTATAGAGCTCTAAACAAGAAGCTCATAAGAAATATTTATCTCGTACCATGCATAGATGAACTCATTAATGAGTTACATGGTGTTGTATACTTCTCAAAATTGACTTAAGATTAGGGTACCATCAAATTTGAATGAGGAGGGAAGATGTGGAAAAGACCAGTTTCAAATGTCACTATGGGCTCTTTGAATTTATTGTTATGCTATTTGGCCTCACTAATGCACCAGCAACATTCCAATCTTGTATGAATAAGGTACTCAGCAAGCACAATTGAAATTTTTTTTTGGTATTTTTTGATGATATCTTGATTTATAGTAAAACATGGGAAGAGCATCTAAAGCACATAGACACTATTTTGGAAATCTTGGAGCAGCAGTCCTTCTATGCTAAGCTATCTAAATGTGATTTTGGTTTGATAGAGATCCTATATTTGGGACACATTATAAGTTCTAAAGGAGTATAGGTTGATCAACAAAAAATCTAGCCTTTTGGATTGGCCTCCACCCACTAATCTTGCACAGTTGAGAGGTTTCTTCGGGTTGTGTAGCTGCTATAGGAGATTTTCCAAAGGATTTTCCTAGCTTTCTACCCCCTTAACTGATTTGACAAAGAAATGAGCTTTTGTTTGGACAGAAGAGGCACAAAAAATATTTGATAAGCTTAAGGAGGTAATGAGTTCATACCCTCTACTTGCAATTCTAGATTTCTCTTTACCTTTTGTTGTTGAATGTGATGCTTCTGAAGAAGGTATAGGGGCTGTCCTAATTCAAATGGGAAATCCAATAGCATTTGAGAGTAGAAAATTAAATCAATTAGAGAAAGGTTTTTCCATCTATGATAAGAAAATTTTGGCAATCATGCATGCACTTCATAAGTTTAGACAATATTTGCTATGTGGGAGATTCATTGTAAAGATAGACCATAATAGCCTTAGGTTCTTCTTGAACCAAAGGGATTTGAATGATCATCAAAAAAAATGGGTAAGAAAATTGCAAGCTTATGATTTTGATATTGAATAAATAAAAGGAAAGAATAATGTGGTTGTTGATGCTCTCTCAAGAAAGCCCACTTTGTGTTCCCTAACATCTATCTCTATTGATTGGAAAATCTCCATAATTTTAGAGTATGCTAAAGATTCATTTGCCACCAAGATTTTGGATAAGTTAGTGCATGATAATAGGTACAAGGTTATTGATAAATTGATTTATTACAAGAATAGGATCTTCTTAGTGCCAGGATCAAAAGTTAAGGAGAGGATATTGAGGGCCTTTCATGACACACCCATGGCTAGTAATCAAGGATACTTCAAAACATACAGGAAACTTCAAGAGTAGTTTTCCTAGAAGGGTATGAAGGAGGATGTCCTTAAACACATTAAGGAATGTATGGTATGCCAAAAAAACAAGAGTGAGCAATTTTTTCCTATAGGGTTGTTCCAGCCACTTCCTATTCCTAAAGAAAAATAGGATAGTATTTCCATGGACTTCATCATTGGGTTGCCCAAGGTTTAAGGTAAGGATTGCATATATGTGGTGGTAGATGGATTAACTAAGTATGCACATTTCCTTCCCATCACATCTAATTTCAAGGCATCATAAGTGGCTGAATTGTTCTTCAAGAAAAATTTTAGATTACATGGGTTGCCTAGAAACATTGTCAGTGATCAGGATAGTAGCTCTTTTTGGAAGGAGCTCTTTCATTTGGTATAAAATAAACTCACTCCCAATACTAGATATCACCCTCAAGTAGATGGACAAATAGAGATAGTTAATAAATGGATAGAGGGATATTTGAGGAACTATGTTTCAAATCAACAACGTGCTTCGGTGAAAGGGTTGCACCTAGGGGAGTATTGTTACAATACATCTCATCACATGCCTATTGGTATGCCTCCTTTTCATGCTCTTTATGGTTATGATGCCCTTTTCTTGGTTGATCTAGTACTTTTAGATAATAGGGTACCTGCAGCAAGTGATTTCATCAAGCAAAGCCAAGACATAATAAGGTCCCTCAAGGATAATCTACAACATGCATAGAACCAAAAGAAGTTGTATGATGATAGGAAAAGGACTGAAAGATCTTTTGAGGTGGGAGATTTTTTATTTTTTAGGTTACATCCATATAAGAAAAGCACCTTGAAGAGGAGTGGGGCAGAGAAGCTCAAGCCAAGGTTCTATGGGCCTTATAAGATCATTAGGAAGGTAGGAGAGGTAGCTTATGAATTGGAGCTCCCACCAAATAGAAAAATACATAATATTTTCCATCTCTCTTGCCTAAAGAAGGTTCTAGGCCAGAAAATCATAGTATCTATAGAACTATCACCTCTTGATGATGAAAGGAAATTATTTTTGATACCAGAAGAGGTTTGGATACAAGAGAGAAAAGATTGAAAAATAGGAGCATCATAGAGCATTTGGTCAAATGGAAAAGATTAAAATTGGAGGATGCAACTTGGGAAGGAGCGCATCTTCTTGAGCATCCCAACCTTCATTTCTTGAGGACAAGCAATATTAAGGAGAGGAGGACTTGTCATGTCCCCTTTTCAAATAATTAAAAATAATAACTTTTGCTAAGGCATGTAGGCTCAAAAAGTGAAGTTTTAGAAAAAGGGGCTAATCTTTGGAAACCAATGGATTAATAAATGAAAATTATTATTAAAATATGTATTATTGACCCCTCTTGGTCATGAGTTGGGTTTATTCCCTTTTTTAAAGGGATTTGGAGGCATTTCGGGCTCATTCTAGAACTTGATTTTTGCTCATTGCTTTATTGTTCTTCAAAGGCTACCAAACCTATGGAGAAGGAGACCCAAGGATGGGAATTTTTAGGTTTCTAGGGAGGCTAAGGATGGGAGTTTTGAGTTCATTCCATGTGCAAGCTTGTGTAGAGTTTTTCCTTGTGCTAAACAGTGCGAATTTGTGAGTTTACGAGTGTGTTTCTTGTAAGAGTTTTCTATTTCCGATTGATTATTTCATATCAGCTTAGTTTTCTATTGTATTTCAGACATTTAGCTGTTAAAATAGAGCTAAATACATGTATTGGGTCATGGTTATACTTTTTTGATAGATTATTAGTGTTTTGTGGTGTTTTCGAGCTATTTTGTGTTGTTTTCAAGAGCCCAATGAGCATTGTTTTTGTCCTCCATTTGGGAGTTGTTGCATAAAATCTATGAAGATCTAGAAATTTTATTTTGTGGGCTGTTATTCCAGCAAAAATTCTAAAAAAATTTCTACTTTCAGATTTATTAATAATATGTGAAGCTGTAATTTTTTTGGCACTATTTTGGGCATACTCGATTTGGGTTTTATTGAGAAATTGGTTGATCTTTTGAAATATTGGTTGTTTGATTTCAAAATCTGATTAGAGGATTTAAATATCATATAAAATCAGAAAGGGTTCATTACAAAAATCCAATGCAAAAGTAAGATACCCTAGTATAATTCTTGTCCCATTTTATCTTCATCTGTCCTCATCAGCTATCTTCTAAGTGCTTCCCATGGGAAAAGCCTTAATTTATTTCACTACTTCCCACACAAATTTCTCTTTTTTTTGGCTAGTTAGTTCCTCTAATAGCCTCCAAATTGTTAATTAACTTGTTCCATTTGGTATTTGTGTTAACCTTTGACTCTATTAAAAAATTATTCATATCCACTTCAATTTTGAATAAAGAGTCAATCAAATCATGAAAAAGATTATCATCAAAATCTCCCTCAAAAATTATTGTAACATTTTCCAATGTTATGATATTGTCAAATGATGTTGACCGCTCTTGCCAATCCTTCAACTTATTTTCATTATCAACAACGGGGGGAATAAAAATATCAATGCCTTCATTCATTACCTTCACCTTACCTTGGATCACTTGTGACTTTGCTATAAAGAAACCAATCAATTCTCTCACCATCTCAATGGCCTCTTTTCCTATGAAGATTTTGTCAGGCAATTTTGGCTTCTTAGCCATAAAAATAATTAACTTATCAAAGAAAGGAATATATGGGCCCCATTAATTAAAGATACAGGAGAACAATGTAAGAGATTGTTTGCACACATATGATGCACTTTGCAAAGAAATAAAAACATAGTGGACATTTTGGAATACTCTTTTCTATACTTCTATCATGTGATGTAACATTCCCTTTAGCACAACCACCCTCAATTGATCATTTTGACTTGGAGCTTCAAACTCCACCACTACCACTACATGCTCTCTCCTAAAAAATTTATCTTCTATCATGAGAGCATCATGTTCACTGGCTCCTTCTGCCTCATCAACCCTCATCTCACTCTTATTTTCTTCCATTTCCTTGAGTTGTTCTTTTAAAGTGACAATCTCATCTTCTAACCCTTGTATCTTTTCCTTTGTTCTAACATGTAGCTTGTCTTGAGCTCCTCCTCATACAATTTCTTATTGTTGATGTACTCTCTAAAGGTTTGGGCAGGTCATTCTTCAATTTGTTCTACCTTAGCTTTAATAAAAAATAAAAATCCTTGAAAGAACTTGATATTTCACTTCCAGTAGTTGAATCTAATGTCCATATAATAGCATTGCCTTCGACTGTGTCTTGAACATCTATTAATCGGGGCTTATTTTTCTCCAGAGAAAAACTCCATGCAATTAGTGTTTTACTATCAATGTTAAAACTTGAGCCTCTTTGTAAACCTTGTGCTCCAAAGCCTTCATAGTAAATTTATTTTTCATGTCTTATTATTTGATCTAGCACAAAGGTTGCTCCCAAATCCCATCCAGGCACTAGTAACATTCCACTTCTCTACACAAGATCTCAAGCTTCACTCATTGTCATGGTCTCACTATTTGGATCATATGCCAAGAGATTCTCTATGAGTTCTTTAGTCTTTTTCTTTTTTTATTAGCTTTAAGAAATCCAAAATAAAGAGTATCATACGGAAAGGTTCACCAAGACTAAAACCACAAACTAAGTATGAGCATAAAGCTAAAGATCTAGACTAGTTCAAATCTATCCCAACAGAACACCTAGTCAATAATAAAAAAGGAAGAACTATATGTAAATAACTAGTTCTAGAGACTATCATTCTTCTATCCGGGCAGTCCATGCAAAGAATCCTTCAGCCCATTTGAAACACATGTTCACTTTGTTGATGATGTTGAAGGGGTTATTGACTATGGCTATAGGGGGAATATCAAGAGGTCTTGGAATAGGAGTAACAGTGATGATCAAATTTATTTTAGCCCTAATTTAAGATGAAATATTAACAATAATTAGTGATTTCTCTACTTTGTTGTTTGTGATCATCCTATTGAATAGTTTAGCTATTGTAGTGGTTTCTTACCTATACATATTTGAAATGGTTCTAATGTTGGAAATATAGATGAAGTAACTAAGAGGGGGGGTGAACCAGTTACCACAAAAACAAATCCGTAGCTCCCTTAGATGTCTTAAATAACTAGTTACTATTGTCACTCGGTAGCCACATAAAAAAATGTTGTAACTCAATAGATTAACTTGTTACTAATCTTTAAGCATTCACAATTATTGATATACATATAAAAGAAATAACATGAACACAAGAGACACTAGATTTAATGTGGAAACCCAATATGGAAAAAACTACCAAGTAACTAGCTACCAACTTTCACTCTTCTGAAGTGAGCCCTATTAGGAGCCAACCCTGTTAAAGGTTACAAAACACGTTGTTAGGTGTGACCCTATTAGAGGATTTAATCACCCTACTAGGAGTGGCCTTGCTAAAGGACTTTAGAAAAATTTAGTAAAGCTATCCACCTTGTTAGAGGATTTACAAAATGGTTGTTAGACCAACTCTATTAAGAGATTTAGGAATTACTACTATAATTGTGAGAAAGTAATAATAAGTGGCCTGAATGAGATGCAATTGATCTTCCTTGATACAAATCTCTGTTCTTCTTCAATAGATCCTCACTGATCGGATACAACTCTACTGCTCCTTAAGGATATTTGATCCTTCTTCAAAATTCACACACACTTCCTCTTCACATAATTATCTTACTTGCATATTTGCTCATTCATTCATCCATACATTTAAACTCAGAACTTGACCTCTTATTTATACATTACAAATTGTCAAGTTGGCTCACTTACAAGTTACATTTACAAATAAACAATACATCAGTCAGTTACAAATATTACATGAAGCATATAAACTTTATTTCCCAAAGAAATGATGGTCGACCCTACTCGATAAAAATTGCTCCAAAAATGATTTCTAGTGTTAACCAAGTGAAGCTCAATAAACATTGCAAGCTCTACAAAATTCTTTGGAGACCAAGTGAACCCAATAAGAACTAATTTTCCTTTGCTAACCTTGTGAGCTTGGTAGAAACTAATTTTTTTTCATAGAAGTCTTCAACACCTCAGTGAGCTTGGTAGACTCTGTAATTCACTTTGCTAACCTTCTAAGCTTGGTAGACTCTGTCTTTTACTTTGCTGACTAGCTGAGCTTGGTAGACTTTGTCTTTTACTTTGTCGACTAGCTAAGCTCTGTAGACTCCAACTGATAACTGATATGACATTTTTGTAACATCAAAGATAACACACAATTGAACAATTATATCCAACAATCTCCCTCTTTGGCATTGATGACAACACAACATGTCATAGCAGAATGAAATTTGAAAATAAGTCTTTTTCTGACAAAATGTTTCTCCCTCTTAGATTTCATTCCACAAACTTCTCAAATATAATAATCTCCCTCTATGAAGTAATTACATAGCTTCTTTTCAAACATCAAACTTCTTGAAACAAATTCAAATTTCAGACAGATATGATGGTATATTCTCTCCCTCTTTGAAAACATATGCCAAAGACAACACAAACCAAATGAATAGAAATGTACCTTATGTACTAATTCATATGCAATATTTCCATAACTATGCTGCATCAATTGAAAGATCTTCAACTCGATGCCTGTTGATGCATCACTAAAACTTCATTTTAGTGAGCTTCAAATAGGGGAATGACCCCTAATTTACCTCTTAGATAAAAAAAAATGCATCCTTAGGTCAAGGCTTTGTGAATATGTCAAAAATGTGTTTCTTTGTATGGACATATTCCAATCTAATCTCCTTATCTTGCACCAATTCTCTAACAAAGTCATACTTTATTGCAATGTGCTTGATTTTTGCATGCATCACTGGATTTTTAGATATGTTAATTGCACTTGTATTGTCACAAAACATAACAACGGGTTCTTTGATTTCCTCCTTCATGCCTTCCAATAATTTTTTGAACCAAACAATATTAGAATAGTTTACTACTGCTGCAACATACTCTACTTTTGCTATGGATTGGGATGTACAATTTTGCTTTTACTTGTCTAAGAAACCAACCTCTTTCCAAGAAAGAATGCTCCTCCACTTGTACTCTTTCTGTCATCAATGTTTCCTGCCCAATCTACATTAGTAAACACTTTTAAATCTAAATTACCTCCAAATTTGTACCATAATCCATAATCTTCAGTGCCTTTCAAATATCTCATGATCCTCTTGATTGCCATCATATGATTTTCTCTTGATTTTGCTAAAAATCTTACTACAATACCAATTGCAAGAGCAATATTTGGCCTTGTATGAAGTACATACTACAAATTTCCAATCATAGATCTATACAATATTTGATCTACCTCCTTTAATTCATCATCCTTGATAAGCTTTAGACCAGTGCACATAGGAGTCCCAGCTAATTTACAGTCTTCCATACCAAACTTTTTCAGTATCTCCTTGATGTATTTAGACTAAGTGATGTAGATGTCATTCTTACTCTGCTAAATTTGAAGAGCAACAAAGAATTTGATCTCACCAAACATAGACATCTTAAATTCTTTGTTCATTTGCTCTAAAAATTATTTGCATAGGTCATCATTTCCTATAAACAAGGTATCATCCACAATATTTGCCAAAAAAATCTTATTATTTGGTCCCTCCTTGATATATAAGCTATTGTTATCATTAGTTCTTTGAAAACCAATCTCAACAAGATAGTTATGCAACCTTTCATACCATGATCTAGGGGCTTGTTTTAGATAATACAATGCTTTGTATAATTTGCAGACCATGTCCTTCTTTTCTAGATCAGAAAAACCTTTAGGCTACTCAATGTAAACTTCTTCATCTAGTATACCATTGAGAAATGTTGACTTGACATCCATCTGATAAACCTTAAATCCTTTATATGTAGCATATGCAAGTAGGGTCCTAACACCTTGCAATCTTGTAATATCAGCAAAAGTTTCTCCATAATCTATTCCTTCTTCTTGAGAGTATCCTTTGCATACCAGTCTAGCTTTGTTCCTTGACAGCTTACCATCTCCATTCAACTTATTTCTAAATACCTACTTAGTTCCAATCACATTTTTTATCTTTAGGCCTAGGTTCAAGAGTCCATGTTTTGTTTTTCTCAATATTCTCTATCTCCTCATTCATAGCCTCAATCCAACTTTCATTTTCTAATGTATCTTTGACACTTCTAGATTCAAAATCAGCAAGTAAACAAGTACGTTTCAACTTAGTTCTTGTCATAGTTCCTTCAGATTTGTCTCTAATGATCTGATCTAGTGCATGATGTCTCCTGAAATATTTGGCTAATGTAGGTTCCTTTCCTTTTGCATGCATTGCATTGTCATCATCTTGCATTTCAACTTTAGGTTTTGGCTTTTTGTCTACTGCTCGGGTCCTTCAGACTCGGTAGGCATTGGCTTGGTAACATCAGAATGTGACTCAATTTCCTTCAACTTGGTTTGAAATTCCTACAACTTGGTTACTGAGGACTAGGGAGTAGATGATTCCTAATTGACAAGTGTATCTGGCACTATATCAGGTTCAATAAAAATAAATCTCTTATAGTCTTCTAGTTCCCTTTTACTTTCTTCTTCAGTCCTTTCTGCAAACTAATCAACTTTCACATGTGCACTTTCTATGACTTTGTGAGTAGACAAATTCAAACATCTATATGCTTTACTCTTGCAAGAATATCCCAAAAAATATTCCTTCATCACCCTTCACATCAAATTTACCTTTCCTAGATTCTTTCAAAATGTAACATTTGCTTCCAAATACTTTTAGGTAATTTACATTGGGTTTATAGCCATACCATAACTCATAGGGGGTTTGGAATGAGTCCTTCTTTAGCTGCACTTGGTTCAAGGTATGAATTATAGTGCTGATAGATTCCTTCCAGTATTTGATAACAAAGTTCTTTTCAAAAATTAAGGTTCTTGCACAATCCATGATAGATCTATTGCTCCTTTCAGTTATTCCATTTTGCTTGAGAGTTCCAGCGGCTGATACCTATCTTTTGATCCCTCTTTCAATGCAAAATTTATTGAACTCATGGAAGATGAATTCACCACCTTTGTTTGACCTCAAGCATTTTAGTCTTTTCCCTCTTTCCTTCTCTACTCTAGCCAAATACCATTTGAGCTTCTCAAAAGCTTCTAATTTCTCTCTCAAGTACATGAGAGTCATCATTCTTGAGTAATCATCAATAAAAAGAATGAAGAACTTTTCTCCAATATAGCTTTCAATTCCAATAGGCCCACACAAATTAGTGTGCACAATTTCTAAAATTTCTTCAGACTGATAGTTCTTACTTTTGAAACTAGTCTTTCCCATCTTACCAATTTGACAATTCTTGCATAGACCAACCTTGAGTTTCTTTATACTAGGAATCCTCTTACTTTCCTGAATTTTCTTACTTTCACAAGGTTATCAAAGTTCACATGACATAACCTTCTATGCCATAACCAACTTTCTTCAACTTGGGCAATAAAACATGAACATTCACCAAGTTCAAGATAGAACAAGTTACCTTTTGTTTGAATGCTAGATCCAATCAGCTTTCCTTTTCCATCCAACAATCTTTCTTTTCCATGCATGAATTCCACTTTAAATCCATTATTGAGTAGTTTTTCTACACTCAATAGATTGTGTTTTAGTCCTTCTACCCAATATGCATTATCATATACAAGCTCTTTGGTTAGTGATATTCTTCCTCTCCCTATTATACAACAATGTTCATTATTACCAAACCTCACACTACCACCATCATAGTCTTCAAAATGTTCAAAATTTATTTTATCACAAGTCATATGATGAGAGCAACCACTATCTATGATCCATGAATCATTTTTTCTCACATGAGAGATAAGTGCCATTTCCTCATCATTGTCAAATTCTTCTTTCATAGCAATGTAAACAATTTCATCTTCTTCTTCATCAGAATCATTAGAATCCTTAGCCATGAAACATGTTTTCTTACCTTTATCCTTGAATGATTTGAAGTCTTTCTTTCCATTTCACTTGTGACCTTTCTTTTCATCCTTGTTCTTCTTATTTGGGCACCTAGTAGCAATATGACCAATTTCTTCACAAGAAAAATAGATTAGAGGAACCTTACCTTTGTATTTTCCTCTATCTCTTGAATATTTCCTTGCAAGTAGATCTTCAACCACCTCAAGATCACTGTCATAACTCTATTATGAATCTTTTTCAATTTTTGACTAAGAATCATTTATCTTCTTGCCTTTCTCCTTGAGTGAAAGCTTGGCTTCAAATGCTGATTCAATGTTCTTGGTAGATGGAACATAGTTATCATAGTTATCTAGCTCAAATGTAATCAATCCTCCTACTATGGCCTCTAAATTTATCTTATGATTTGCTTCACATCTTCTTTCTTGAATTGCAAAAACTCTAATTGAATAAATGGGAAGTAATGTTCTAAGAACTTTACTTACAACTGTTTCCTCCTCAATGTCTCCTTCAAAAGCCTTGATTGCACTGACAACTACTTTGACTCTTTCAACATATTTGGCAATGTTTTCATCCTCTCTCATCCAAATCTAATCAAATTTTCCTCTTAGACTTTCTACTTTGGCTCTTCTCACATTATCATCACCTCTTTAGATATCTTTCAGCTTGTTCCACATTTCAAAGGTAGTTTTGTAATCATTGACATCATCAAATTCTTAATAGCATAGGGCAAATGCAATGTCTACCATCATGGTGTTATGAGTGTCCTTCTTAGCAATGTCATTAGTAGAAAATGTACTAGAAGGAGTTAGATATGCTTCATCAAGATATTTCAATCATGTGTCTCCAATGGAAGCCAGATGGAGTCTCATGAGACTTTTCCATGCTGAAAAGTTATCCCTATTAAGCCTTGGAATTTCCCTCTTGTAAGACATCTTGATCTTTAGCTTAGATTCTTGAAATCCTTCCTACAAGAACCAAAATCTCTGATACCAATTGTTAGAAATATAGATGAAGTAATTAAGAGGGGGGGTGAATTAGTTACCACAAAAACAAATCCATAGATCCCTTACATGACTTAAATAACTAGTTACTATTGTCACTTCGTAGCCACACAGAAAAATTTTGTAACTTGGTAGATTAACTTGTTACTAATCTTTAAGCATTCAAAATTATTAATATGCATGTAAAAGAAATAACATGAACACAAGAGACACCGGATTTAATGTGAAAACCCAATATGAGAAAAACCACCAAGTAACTAGCTACCAATTTTCACTCTTTTGAAATGAGCCCTATTAGGAGCCAACCTTATTAAAGGTTACAAAACATATTGTTAGGTGTGACCTTGTTAGAAGATTTAATCACCTTGCAAGGAGTGGCCTTGCTAGAGGACTTTAGAACAATTTAGTAGAACTTTCCACCTTGTTAGAGGATTTACAAAATGGTTGTTAGACCAACTCTATTAAGAGATTTAGGAATTATTGCTACAATGGTGAGAAAGTAAGAATAAGTGACTTGAATGAGATGCAACTGATCTTTGCTGCTACAAATCTCTATTCTGCTTCAATAGATCCTCACTGATCAGATACAACTCTACTGCTCTTCAAGGATATTTGATCCATCTTCAAAATTTGCACACACTTCCTCTTCACACAATTATCTCACTTGCATACTCGCTCATTCATTCATCCATACCTTTAAACTCATAACTTCACCTCTTATTTATACATAAAAAATTGTCAAGTCGGTTCATTTACAAGTTACATTTACCAATAAACAATACATTAGTCAGCTACAAATATTACATGAAACTTATAAACTTTATTTTCCAAAACAATGAAATCCTTCATTGGCTGACCCTACTTGGTAAACACTGCTTCAGAAGTGATTTCCAGTGTTAACCAAGTGAAGCTTGGTAAACACTACAAACTCTACAAAATTCTTTGGAGACCGAGCGAACTCAGTAAGAAAATTTTTTCCCTTGCTAACCTTGTGAGCTTGATAGAAACTAATTGTTGCCACAAAAGTCTTCAATACCCGAGTGAGCTCAGTAGACTTTGTAATTCACTTTGCTAACCTTCTGAGCTCAGTAGACTCTATCTTTTTCTTTTCTGACTAGCTGAGCTCAGTAAACTCTATCTTTTTCTTTGCTAACCAATTGAGCTTGGTAGACTCTTACTGATAACTAATATGAAATTTATGTAACATCAAAGACAACACACAATTGAAAAATTGTATCCAATATCGAAGTGTATGGGGTTGTCCATTGGTGCATCCCACTCTTGACCTTTAGGAACATGGAGTATCTCATAGCATCTTGTTGATTTTCCAACTCTCCTCTTTAGTTTAATCTAGTTCAACATTTCACGAAGTGTGCAATCCACATCTATTATATCATCTTGTTCCACTTTAATGCCAAATGCCATGTCCTCCTTTTTTAGAATCATTGTGCATTCTTTAGTATCCCACTAAAAAATTTGTCCTATTATCTTGAAGACAATAGAAACCTACACACAAATTTGTCTGATAATGAGTCTCTGTAGTGACTCAGTAAGAACCCTAAGAGTTCTTTAGTCTTTTCCTCACTCTCAATTAGTTTTAACATCAATTTTAATTCACTCTTTTTAACCTTGTACAAGAAGCTTTTGAATTCTTCTAATTTTATAAATTCATCATCTTCTAGGAACTTTTCTACTTGAATGATCCTATCATTGAGCCTTGTTGTAGTTAATATCAAGTCTATCAATGAAACTCTGTACAAGAAATTCTATCTCAAGTCATAAAAGTATTGTCTTTTGCTAGGTATCAATTGTAGAGTCCTCTCCTTAGTCTTTTTAGGAAGATGGACAATTTTTCATCTCATGTTAGAGCCACCCATGTAGATGTTTCAGGTTGATCCTTTGTTTCTTCCATTTCTACATCTCGTTGTGGAGAGTTTGGGTTTACTATATCCTCTTCTCCTAGATCTTGTGGTAATTGAGACATGATGTGATAATAATTTGGCAATAAATTCTCAAGTCTAAAAGGGTAGGCAACTTCTAAGAAAATATTCTTGAAATTAGGGTCATTTTTCTTCAACTCCCTTGTCACTCTTTGAATAGGCTCAAATTTTCTCAATATATCTTTCACATCACTCTAAATTATATTATTTATAATTATATCTTCTTGAGGAAATTCTTTATTTTTTGGGAGAGTATAATTCCTTATTTCCTTTATAGTATTCCTAATTACAGTTTCATTATCATATATTATATAAGGCGTCAAGGACAAATTGTAATTCCTTAGAAAATTATGAATTTGAGAAATGGATTCTTTTCCAATTATAAAGTCACTAATCTAAAAAAATCTACACAAAAAATTTCCCTTGTGTTGCTTAGGGCCTAGGTATTCCCTATCCATCATAATGAGTTGACATAAGAACTCCATTATCCCCAACCTAGTAGGAATATGTTTTGGTAGTATATGTGGGGGATGGGGACATGCATAGACTCTCATAAGTAAAATTATTTAGAAAAAAAGGAATCTCCCCAATTATGATCTAATTTGGCCTCATTCTCCAATAATGTAGGCCTCAAAACCCTCTTTACAATATCTAGGATTCTTTCTTGTTGGGCACCCAACATTTTCATAACAATCGAGCTAATATTATTGAAAAATGAAATAGAGAAAGAGTAAGGATAATGTTGATCTGATATTTAGGTCCAAAGTTGCACTAGAAAATATTCATCAAGATCTAAAGTCTAACCTATGAAGTCTAGGCTAAAATAGCCAATATTATTGTATAGGATGAGATGCATCCACACTGAATAATGATAGAATTTAAAATTCCCAAATTCTCCTTTCTGGCCACTTCAATCTACTCTTGGATCTTCTCAATGATATATTCACATAATCATATTTAATATTTTTGAACTAGCCTTGGATATTTAGGGCCATGAGATAAGGTCCTCCATACACCATATCAAAACCATCATTTCCAAGCACCTTATGCAGACCATAGATTGTATTTTGTATATAATTGTGGAATTTATTCATAGGGAGCATCTTATCCACCTTATTTGGAATGTCTCCAACTAATTTGAGCTCATATAGAATGTGATGAATCATGACCTTGCTATTATAGAACTTAACATTTCTTTCAAACTTCTCCTGAAAAATCCTGGATGTCAATTTCCACACTCATCTACTCTTCAAGTCCAAATGCTTCAATCAAGGAGGCATGATCAAGTGTACATAATACACTCTTATCCTACTTATGAAAAGATATTTTCACAATGTTATAGGATGTTATTAGGGCTTTCAAAAAGTCTACATTGACATATACCTTAGGGAAGATGAGCTTCATCAAATTCCTCTTCCATGAGTTCAAAGCTGGTGACTTCTTAAATCTATTACTGTAGAAAAACATGAACATGTCATACCCATTTGTAGATGGGAAAATGAAATCCCTAAAATACATGTATGGATCACTAAAACTATGATCATGTGCTGAAATAGCATTCGATGATCTAGGCAAGAGACAAATTCATTCTTCTACATGTTGGTTTGGATTTCTCTACCTTGATGTGTCCATTTTCTATGCTAATATCTTGAATAATTTCTATATCCTTGGACTATCCCTCATCGCCTATAGCCTCAAAATTTTTCTCTACAAATAAACCTTGGTTCTAAAATTTGTAGGAAGCAATTTAGCAGTTTCATAACTTGAATGTTCTACAATTTAATATTAACTTCAACTTCAACAACTAGTACTTTTCTTGATCTTAGAGAACCCTTTTTATGCATGAGCATACTCCATCAAACTCATTTACTCCATTAAATGTTTTAATGCATGAGGATTCAAAATTGACATAGTGCAAGGTAGGAGAATCCCCAAAGGAGATGTCCTAGCGCGCAACAAATAACCACACAATAAAAACACAACATAAGATACACAATTTGATAAAAAATTAAACTCTGTATTCATAAAATAATTGTTTACTTGCAATGTGCCTGACTGTAAGGCCTTCTACCAAATACAATAGTAATTATAATATCAGTTTTGCAAGATCCCTCAAGATCCAATCCCAATACTAGCTAGTCTAGATCCTATTAGTTTGTGGTGACTAATAAAAGAAGTATTGTACATACTTCATAATTCTTTGGGGTTTGGGGCATCACATTGCAAGTAATGATTTACAAGATGCTTTAATCTTATGTTTAGATAATGCAAATGATTCTTGGGTAATAGATTATCGGGCCTCATTCCATACTACACCCCATAGGAAATATTTTCAAGATTATGTTCTAGGTGATTGTTGATAGGCATATTTGGGTGATGATGAGCCCTATTCTATTGTTGGAAAATGAAAAATAAAAATCAAGTTGCCAAATAGAAATGACTAGATGCTATAGGAGGTAAGGTATGTCCCTAATTTAAGAAGAAATTTAATTTTTGCAGGTCAACTAGTTAGTGAAGGTTTTCTAGTGATGTTGACAAACAATGTCTAGAAGGTAACTAAAGATTCATTAGTAGTAGCTAAAGTTGCAAAGGTTGGCACATTGTACTTGTGTACTAGGAACACTTATTCCACTTTAGTTGCTATTGATATTGATAATGTAGGGAAAGCTACTATAAATGTCCCAAGAATAGATTCAGTTGTTTGGCACCATATGCTTGGGCACATGAGTGAGAAAGGGATGAAAATCCTTCACTCTTTATGTCTATTGCTAGGGTTGGAAAATATTTATTTAGATTTTTGTGAAAATTGTGTTTATGGTAAATAGAGAAAAGTCAGATTTCTCAAAGTTAAAAAGAAGAAGAGTGAGAGTTTGGAGCTAGTGCACTCAGATTTGTGAGGACCAGCTCACATATCATCTCTTGGTGGCTCTCGTTACTATGTTATTTTCATTGATGACTCAACTCAAAAGACATGGGTTTATTTTTTGAAGTAAAAATCTGATGTCTTTGAAACTTACAAGAAATGGAAAGCTTTGGTTGAAAATGAGATAGGAAAGAAGCTAAAGTGTCTTAGATCAGATAATAGAGGTGCGTATTGCAGCAAGTCCTTTGAAGATTACTATTCTATTAATGAAATTAGAAGGTAGAAGACTATTCCAAGAAATCCAAAAGAAAATGGTGTTTCTAAGAAGATGAATAGGACAATCATGGAACGTGTAAGGAGCATGAGATTACATGTTGGGCTACCACTTCATTTATGGGTAGATGTTGTAAATATTGTTGTTTATTTGATAAATAGAGGACCTTCAACTCCTTTGGATGGTGGTATACTAGAGGAAGCATCAACTAGTAAAAGGTGAATTATTCATTTCTGAAAACTTTTGGTTGTAAAGCTTTTGTCCATGTTGATGAAGAAAATAGAACCAAGCTTGATGCTAAATCTTAGAAATGTACCTTCATTGGATATGGAATAGATGACTATGGTTATCGGTTATGCAGTTTTGAAAATATGAAAATAATTAGAAGTAGAGATGTTATATTAAAATGAGAAGGTCATTTACAAAGAACAATTGCAAGAAAAGAAGCATGAATAGGTCAAAGAAGACTATGTGGTTTTGGATGAGACTCCTATAAAAGAAATGCCACTGGTATCTAATGCTTAGCAACAATAGGTTATCCCACAAACTCTTGTAAGTGTTAGACATTCTACTTGATTGAGTAGACCTCCTAAAAGGTTTTATCCTTCTTTATACTCTATTTTATTGACTAATTCTAGTGAACCAGAGGAGTATAAAGAGGCAATATAGGTAGATACCATACAATAGTGGAAACTAAGCATGAAAGAGGAGATGAACTCCTTGTTAAAAAATAAGACTTGGGACTTAGTCCCTTTACCTGAAGGAAAAAGATCCCTACCCAACAAATGGTTTTATATGCTAAAGGAGGAAGATGAAGGAAAGAAAAGGTATAAGGCTAGACTTGTGGTAAAAAAAATTGCACAGAAAAAGGGTATAGATTTTGAAGAAGTATTCTCCTATATTGTAAAAGTAACTTCAATTAGAATTGTACTAAGTCTTGTTGTTGCAAATGACTTGCATCTTGAATAGCTAGATGTGAAAACAATTTTTCACCATGGAGACTTGGAGGAGGAAATTTACATGTAGCAACCAAAGGGATATGAGGTCAAGGGTAAGGAGAATTTGGTGTGTAGGTTAAGGAAGAGTTTGTATGGCCTAAAGTAGGCACCCTAACAATGGTATTTAAAATTTGATAGTTTCATGGCTGAACAAGGCTACCGTAGATGTCATTCTAATCACTATGTATATTTTAAGAGATTGGATAATTGAAGTTATTTTATTATATTACTCTATGTTGATGGCATGCTTGTTGTTGAGTCTAATATGCAACAGATAAATTAACTTTTAAAAAAATTAGCAAGTTCATTTTCTATGAAGGATTTTGGTGTTGCTAAGCAAATCCTTGGTATGAGGATCACATGGGATAGGAAAAATAGAGCCTTGAATTTTTCCCAAAGTGAGTATATAAAGAAGGCATTGAAAAGATTTAATATGCAAGATACAAAAGTATTCAGTACACCTTTGGCTAGTCATTTCAAATTGACTAAGGAAATGTCTAACATTTTATATTCATCGGCAGTTGGTAGTCTGATGTATGCAATGGTATGCACATGGCCAGATATTTCCCATGCAATGGGAGTTGCCAAAAGGTATATGATTAATTCGGGTGTAAAGCATTGAAGTGTTGTCAAATGGATATTTCGATATTTGAGAGGTACTACTACAAAGGCATTATGTTTCACAGGATGCAGTTCTACTTTGAGTGGATTTGTTGACTATGATCTAGTAGGAGATGTTGATACAATAGGATTACTATAGGGTATATTTTTACTATAGGGGGTACTACAGTCAGTTGGATTTCTAGATTATAGAAGGTTAATGCACTTTCAACCACAAAAGTTGAGTATGTAGCTACTATGAAAGCTAGCAAGGAGATGATTTGGTTACAATGTTTTTTGGAGGAATTGGGTTAGAAGCAAGAAGATTTCCCATTGTACAGTGATAGCTAGAGTTTCATTCATCTTGCAAAGAATTCTACTTTTCATTCAAGGACAAAGCACATATAGTTCAGGTATCATTTTATATGGTTTTTTTTGGAGGATGGATAGTTACAACTTGAAAAGATTTACACAAGTGATAATCCAACAAACATGTTAGTAAAGACAATCCCCAAGGAGAAGTTAGTTTCTTTCTTAGCTTCTATTGGGCTTCTTGACTAATGATCATGGAGTTAATACACTTTTATCTAGTGGGAGCCCCATGTGTAGCGGTATTGCTATAGGCTCAGTCTCCAAGTGGGATATTTGTTGTCTAGGGTGAAGTATGATCTGTCCCTAAGTGGGAGATTGTTAGTTTGTGGTGACTGATTGCACCTTATTTACATAGGTATATTCTAACCCTAAAGTAGAAATATATCATATAAGATAGCTCAGGGTTAGGGATTGTGGTAGTGCTATGTATAATGAGATAGGTTTTTCTTGTGGTGGTATTGAGCTGTAAGGGTTTGCACTATAATCACTAGATAATAAGAAAGATTGGATAGCTATGTAGGTGGATGTAGCCTAGGTTTTGGCTGAACCATGTTAAATCTATGTGTTATCTATGTTCTTATGTTTTTCTTCTTTTTTTTCTACATTTACCTATTTATTTGTTAATTGTTCTAGATCTATTGAATCCTAACAAATCCATGCTCTAGTAGAAACCTCTAAGGAAGATCTCAACTTGTGCTTGCAAGCTCACCAAGCAATCTCCTTATTTCTCAAGCCTTAGCTACTAGCCCTTCTCAAAATTTTCTCTTCTACCACATCCTCTTCTCCAAGATGGATAATAATGACCTAAGACTCCATAAAACACCCCTACTTATACCCAACTAAGCCACAGGTCAGCCTAGTAATTACAAATTAAAATAAACCCTTACAATAAATATATGCAGAAGCCACAAGTTGGCTACAACACTCATTAAATACCTGCAACCCAAATTAAATGCCAAAAGGTTGGCTCATAGACAACTCAAGCAATACAGACACCAAGACCTGACTGAGTGTCACAAACCTTCACCAAGTATCAACAACTCAACAAGCATAATTGAGCTCCCTTCATTGATCAAGCTAGCTCAGGAAACACTAATGCCAAGTTCCCAATGTAAACTAAGCCACAATATACACTGAGTGACCCAAGCATTGTCAAATTCCTTCATTAACCAACTCATTCGATTAGCACAACAACCACAAACTACCCAGTAATGACCGGGTACCATCTCCTCATTAACTGAGTCCTCTAACTCCAAATTAAAACCACACCATCCTATAGGATTGCAAGCCAACCAAGGATTCTCCTACATCAAGAATTCCAATATGAGTGTCACTTCAAAATTAAATGTCATTAACTACCAACTAAGCCTTCTTATTTTACAAAAAACAAAAAATTGATTGGCTAGAAACCATTGTCTTTTTCTAATTTGTAGATTTTCTTTATGCACTTTTGTCTTGTTAAGGCTTCTAATTTTATGCTCCACTAGATCTTTCCTTTCATCATAACTCTATGAACCCTACTGCCAAAAACCTCTCATCTTACAGTCAATGCTTTATCACTTAGTCAGAGACCTTAACTATCAAACTCCCTTTGAAAGTGCAAACTTACACTGGCAATTGAAAACTCCTCATCATAGCATTAAAATTATTTGAGAATAAACCTCTGATCCTACATTCAATAGTTTTCATATCTCTGTAAAGCATCAAAATAAAGTCTACGATCTTACGCTTAAACCCTAATCATAGTATGGAATCAACCTTTATTACATACTTACAACTCTACACTTTCCTTTGGAATGTAAGATCAGGAGACTTCATACCTTAAGGGAACTATTTCTTATGCACTTATGTTCAAGACCTAAGCATATGTTTGGATGACTCTTGTAACATGACTTACACACTTACATTTTCTCTTTGGAACATATCATCATGACTCATCTTTAAACATAAGGATATTCACTTACAGACCTATGCTCAACTCTTAGAATATAAGATTGGGAAGAAATTTTACCATTAGAAGAAAACCCTATGACCTTACACTCAAACCCTAAGCATAAGGTTAGAACATACTTTCACCTTTATGAAAACCAACTTATGATGATACACTTGAGTCTTAGGTCTAAGGTCAAAACATGTGAATAATAGCCTTTACGACTTTATGCTCATACTTAGTCATGAGATCAGGGAAGAACATGGAATATTCCCATTAAGGCTTACAATCTTCAACTTAATACAAAATTTAGGAAAATTAATGTGCCAACCATATGATAAAACAATTTGGCTAGATGCAAGATATGGTTAAGACATTTTGACATAACCTTAAGTTATAAAAGATAATTTATAATCTTAAGACAACTTAGGGCACAAATTAACTAATTTAGGGGTTTTCTACTAAAAATCTTGCAACAAAATATAAGAAAATTCTAATTGTATACATTTACCTAATTTTTACAATATTTTGCAAAAGAGATTTGGATAGTGAAAATATAGGTCATCAAGGTTGATGACAAAAAAGAAATTTAGATATTGGTGTGATGAACATAAGAGGATCTTGTACCTCTGGCTATGTTCCATTTGGTACACTTATATACATATTCATAATTAAGTAAAATACAATTCAATTATAACGTATTACCCATGCTTGATCCATTTTTTGTGTGCTTAGTTCAAATAATGGAGTAATGAAAGCATGCATTGTAGACCACTCCATGGAGCTCTCTTCTTGGATTTGCTAAAATCAAATAAGATGTGATGTGAAAACTAGAATTTGCACCTCAATAATAATTGTCTTATTTTAGTTTACTATGGCAAGAGAGACAAGGGTGTTAGTTTTAATAATTTCAATGGTCGGATCAGTTCAGTTATGACGGTGATCTTCCAATTTTGACAGTGAATTTTCCCAAACTAATGATGTTAATTAGATAGTCTCTTGTTAACTTCTTATGCATGATTGGTGATAACTAAAACTCTTCACTGTAATTTTCTCCTATTATAGGTGGTTTCAATTTTTATAAATTATGCATAATGCAATCATTATTATCAATGAGAAAAAGCACACTGTAGTCAATAACATTTTTATTACATGAGTAGCTTTATTTCCTTCTTGTTCAATTCTGAAGTTATTATCTCTTTTTCTTTTAGCAAGATCCTAAATCTATAGAAAGATTAACATGGTATCAAAGCTTAGAGAGCTAGAAGAAAAATCTTTTTTCTAGAAGGTACAAGAGATTAGAGCTTGAAAGAATGGAGTTTTCAATCTTTTCTCTTCCTATGTCATTTGATTTTTTTGAACAAAGGCCACTAGTTCTACTTACTCCCACAAGTAGAGTTTTGTATTGAAAATTCATGACATCATAGGTTGGATCC
This sequence comes from Cupressus sempervirens, assembly GCA_028749045.1. Taxonomy (NCBI): domain Eukaryota; kingdom Viridiplantae; phylum Streptophyta; class Pinopsida; order Cupressales; family Cupressaceae; genus Cupressus; species Cupressus sempervirens. Next base: position 946,018,839 of record CM053787.1, on the reverse strand, counting down.
AATTCTACATTAGAGAAAGGTCAAGGTCATGCTCTCTATGCATGTGTCTTGCCTTCTTTTTCTCTATACTAATGTACTATTTTTATGGATCTTTCATACCTCTTTGTGAAAATGCTTATTTGGTTCAATAGTTGATCAAATTTATGGACATTTGGTAGTTATATTTTCAATCAGCAATTTATTCTTGCATGGTTGAGTAGTGTCATTAGGGTCACTCATATAGACTAATAAGTTATCTGCATCCTTGCATGATAGATCTTTTCACTCTATTTTCATATTTTCTTTATTTTAGGGAGTGAGTAAGGGTGCTCCCCTTAATACCATAAACCATGACAGAAATAAAGAAACAACATGTGTGAGAACAAAATATGGACTTCTTATTATCATTGAAAATATGGAAATTATAGAATTCACAAATACAATATGCTAACCCACATGGGTGCCTTCATTATAGTAGTCTACAAGACTAAGCTATGAACTATCACCTAGTCTTGTCCAAGGTCCAATGTTTAGACCTTTCTTAAATAGGCAATTTTATGCTACCTGAGAAGGTTCTAGACATTCAAACTTAATACCTAGGGCTGACAAACCCTAACAATTCATATAGAGTCAACCAAATACATCTTTGACATTTATTTTAGAAATTTTAAGTAGCCTCACTTTGGAAGGCCATAACTCTTGAATCATTGCTCTGATTGGCTATTATAATCACTTTTTGGAAACACTAGCTCTTGATCTATGGGCTTGGAATGACACAAGTGTCATATCATTGAATTTTTGGACATTATCTAGGCATTCTAAGGCCTCCAATGGTGAGCTTGAAGATTTGTCTTCTAAATTTTCCACAAAAAATCTGTAATAACTTCTCTAGTACTTAAGTTGGACCAATGAGATTTTTATGGTAGGCTTATAACTCTAAAATGAACCTTCATGTAGAAAATGAGAACATTCTGAGCTCTTATGATAAACTTACTAAAAATTGCAAGTTCCCAAGAATAGAAACCCCCCTTTCTACTAGTCCTTATTAAAATAGAAAAGGCTGAAAATAAAAATATTTTTGGGTGATACAAGATTGGTCTCTTACACCTAGGATGCTCTTACATCAAACACCCAAGATAATTTGAGAAGTGACTCTATCACATCTCAAGTGTTTAGAGGAAAATCAAGATAGTTAACCTCCTCCCTTTCTAGCCATTATGAATCCTCTACTAGCCTCCCTTTCCATTTGACTAGGTATTCCTCATAAGTTTTTTTCCTTGTACTTTTTCCAACATGACTATCCAATATCTCCTCAATCCCCTTTGTAGCTAAACTAGCTACTGGAATACCCCATTATGCTTCTGTAACTTAATCTTCATCACCTCCATAATACTCTATCAAATCTGAAATATTAAATATTGGTGAAATATTCAATTCAATAGGAAACTCCACTTCATAAGTATTTTAAAAATCATGCCAATTCATTAACTTGCAAGGCATAAACTTCTTCATCTTCAACTTATTATATTAACCCACTGGAAAATGCTCCTTTCTCAAATGAACCGTGACTTCATCTCCAATCTAAAATTCCTTATACCTCCTTTTCACATCTGCCTTAGCCTTGTATTGTGTATTCATTTTTATGATGAACTTCCTCACCTCCTCATGGATATTCTTCAAATGTTTAGGAAATTCTTCTATTTCAGCACTACTTATCTCTCCTTTATCCAACTATCATAATTTAGAAGCATGTCTAGGACTACTCCCATATACAATTTGGAATGATGATTTACTAATACCCCTATTGACAGAATTATTATATGCACAAATTCTGCCCATGGTAAAATCAAATCATATCCTTTTGGTTTGTCTCCAACCAAACATCTCAACAAATTCCCCAAACTCATATTCACCACTTTTGTTTGTCCATTAGTCTATGGATGATGCAATGAACTAAACTTGAAATCTATCTTCAACTTATTCCATAATGTACGCCAAAAATACCCAACAAATTTGGTATCTCAATTTGAAGCTATACTATTTGTTAGACCATGTAGTCTCACCACTTCTCTAAAAAAAAACTCTACCACATGAACAACATCACTAGTCTTTTTGCAAGGAATAAAATGTGTCATCTTTGAAAACCTATCAACCACCACAAAAATAGAATGATGCCCTCACTATTTCCTCAGGTAATCTAAGAACAAAATTTGTACTAACATCTTCCCACAGCTTCTCTGGTACAGGTAATGGTTGATAAAACTCTATATTCTATTGTACTCCTTTCACCATCTGACATACTCTACAACTCTGAAAAAAATTCTTCACATCTTGCTGCAACAATGGCCAATAATAATTATAAATAACCAAAGCTATTTTTTTATCTCTACCAAAATTTCTAGCCAATCCTCCACTATGGTTCTTCTTGATGAGATTATCTCTCATTGAATTTTAGAGAATGCATAATTAGCTTCCTTTGAAAAACATATTATCCTGGATCATGAAATCCATCCACTTTGTCCTGCCAAGTGTAACATGTTCTTTACAAGCCTTCCACGCTTCACCAAAACTAGGATCATCTGGATACAAATTACTAAGGTCATTGAACACAACCACCTCTATCTACATTTTTGTTAGAAAAATTTATCTTCTACTAAGAGAATTTGCAACTTCGTTAGACTTCCAACTCCTATGTTTTAAAACAAATGTATAACTCTACAAAAACCAAACCCACTTCAAATGCCTTTGGTTTAATTTTCCTTGACTATTCAAAAATTGCAAAGCTTGATGATCAGTATACAAAACAAACTCCTTAGGAAGAAGATAGTGTATCCACTTCATTAATGCTTCAACTATAACATAAAATTCTTGATCATAAATAGAATATTTTATTTTGCATCATTCAACTTCTCACTAAAATAAGTAATAGGTCTACCTTCTTGGCTCAAAATAGCTCTTATTTGTAGTACCACTAGCATTACAGTCTACTTGAAACACCTTGTTAAAATTAGGAAGTGCTAAAATAGGTTGCTTAGTAACTTTCTATTTCAATAGATTAAAACTCTTATCAACTCCTATTGTCCACTTAAATTCTTTCCTATCCCCTCTCATTGTTTTAGTCAAGGGTCCACAAATACTGCTAAAACCTCTTATGAACTTTCTATAAAAACTAGCCAATCCATGAAAATATCTTACCTCCATCACACTTCTTAGAGTAGGCCATTCAAGGATATCCTTCACTTTCTTTGGGTCCCTTTTCATACTTTCTGTAGAGACTACAAAACCCAGGTATACCATTTCCTTCTTTACAAAACTATACTTCTTCAGGTTTATCAGCAACATTTCCTCCCTCAACTTATCAAACCCCTTGCGAATATGAACCAAATGCTTCTCCAATATCTTACTAAAGATCAAAATAGCATCTAGATAAACAATGACAAACTTAACCAAAAAATCCTTCAGTGCCTCATTCATGAGTTCCATGAAAGTGCTCGGTGCATTGGTTAGCCCAAAAGGCATGACTAACCACACATACAATCCTTCTTTTCTCTTGAAAGAAGTCTTTCACTCATCACCTTCTTTTTTATGAATCTGATGGTACCCACTCTTCAGATCTATCTTTGTGAAATACTCAGCTTCACTCAAGAAGTCCATAATATCATCCATTTTTGGCAATGGAAATATATACTTGATTATGATCTTGTTGATAGCATGAGAATTTTAGAAAAATCTTCTAAAATATATGCAACTTTTGCAGGTACCTCCTCTACTTCTTTACTATCTTTTGGAATTATAGAAAAACACATATTGTCACACTTCATACCTTTGAGAAACTATTTTCCATCAACAAAAAATAGTCTAGCAACACTACATACTTTTTCTTCTTTATCCTTCAATGGCTTCAACTTATGCTTCACTCTATCCTTGGTTAGAGTGTAGGTATTTCTCACCCATCATCTAAAACATGTCTATCAAACTATCATAGCCTACCCAAAAACATATGAAAAATGTCCATAGGTATGATATCACAAAAAACCTCATCTTGGTAGCTTCCAATCTTGAACTTCACTAAGCAATTCTCATTAACCATGACCTTGTGGTCATCTTGCACTAGCAATATAGTATGGACGTGGGTTTTTTTGTCTTTTCAGCTTTAGCTTTGTGATCATAATTTCAAACACCATATTATCACTACTTCCACCATCAATGATCACATGACAAAACTTATCTTCATACCTACACCTTGTGTGAAATAAGCTCCTTCTTTGATTAGGTTCATTCTCACCACTCAGCAGGACTCTTCTATTAACTAGGACTTCTCCTCTTTCAGCATCTTCAGAATGTGATGATCTGGTATCTTCATCAACATGTGCAACTCTAGCTTGGCCTTCTATTCTTCAATCTATCATTCCTTACCATTGTGAAAATTAAAATTCTCTATGCCCTTCTTCTATGTAGGGAAAACATTTCCCACAAAAGAATCCTCTTCCAAATCCTTGTTTTGCCTCTTCCTCTCTGATCTTTATTGTTCTAATCATGGAAATGAATGGAATTGTTTCCCCTCTAGTTGTAACTGCTACTTCTACCCTCATCCTTTTTCTTTTGATCATCATTATGGCCACCATAAGATCATCTACCAAATCTTCCACTATGACCTCTTCCACTATTCTTATTGTCAAACTTCTTACATAGTTTCTCCTCCACTCTTAGGGAAAATTGGTATGCCTCCTCAATACTATTCATTTGAACCAAACTCATCTTGTCATGAATACTTGGCCTTAACCCATTAAGATAATGGGTCACTTTCTCCTTATCATCTTCTGTACAGCTAGTTCTAATAAGAACTTAGTAGAAATCTTTGGTATACTCTTGAACAAATTTTCCCACTTGATTCAACCCTTGCATTTTCTTCAATAGATCAAGCTCATAATCCACAAGACTGAATTATCACTTCATTTTAGCTATCATCTAATCCCATCTACTAATTTTGTCCTTTCCTTTTCTATTTCTCTCTAGGTAAACCTCCTACCACTAGATCTTTGCATGTCCCTTCAGTTTCACTTTCACAAACTTGACCCTATTAGGATCTTCAATATCTTCATACTCAAAGTACTCTTCCAATTCATTGATCCAATCAATCGGCTCCTCTGGGTTGAGATTTTTTGAAAATGTGGGAACCTCAAACTTAGGTCTTTTTCCAATCTTGGAGATGGCCTTAAAAAGCCTCTCTTCCTCTAGGTTTAGAACCACTTCTAGTTTGGCATTTTCTTCTTCTTTTTCCTCATCCTTGCATTCATCTCTTACGGGAAGATTTATTCCTTTGTGCATTTGTTCTTCCAATGATTGTATTTGTCTTTGGAGGCCTCTAAAACCCTCAAGTGTAACACCTATAGCTCTTCCATTACACTCTCTTCATGGAGGAATTTTTTTGCACTTTCATTGAAACCCTAGTGCAAACTACCTCACAACTGGCAATCTATCTACACGCTCAGCCCAAACCATAGTCTTGGTATGAATTTCCTCATAAGCGATGATCTATCCACACACTCAAGAACTCTAGCTTTGATACCATTTAATGAAGGGTGCTCCCCTTAATACCATAAACCATAATAGAACTAAAAAAAACAACAACACATGCAAGAACAAAATATGGACTTCTTATTATTGCCTCAAATGTGGAAATTACAGAATTCACAAATACAATATGCTAACCCACATGGGCACCTTCATAATAGTAATCTACAAGAATAAGCTTTGAAATACCACCCAAAGTTATCCTGAACAATGTTTGGGTCTTTATTAAATAGGCAAGTTTATGCCACTTGGGAAGGGTTTAGACATTCAAACTTAATACCTAGCACCGATAGACCCTAAAAATACATATAGAGTTGGCCAACTACATCTTTAACAATTAATTTAGAAATTTTTGGTAGCCCAAATTTGGAAGGCCATAACTCTCAAACCGTTGCTACTATTATAACCATTTTTCAGAAATGCCAATTTCTAATCTACAAGCTCGTAATGGCACAAGCACCATTTCATTGAGTTTTTAGACCTCATCTGGACACTCTAAGGCCTCCAACAGTGAGCCTAAAGATTTTTCTCTAAATTTTCGATCAAAAATTCACAATAACTTCTCTAATACTTAAGCTCTAGAGCAATGAGATTTTTATGGTAAGCTTATAACTCTAAAATGAACCTTCATATAGAAAATGAGAACATTCAGAGCTTGTATGACAAACTTGCTAAAAATAGCAATTTCCCAAAAAGAGAAAACCCCATGTCTACTAATCCTTATCAAAATAGAAAAGGCTGAATATAAAATAAAAATTCGGTTATGCAAGATTGCTCTGACTCCCAGGATGCTCCTACATCAAGGAGCTATGCAGATTACTGTCTATTGTATCTTTGATTTGATTGGCAAACATTTTACCTTTTTATCATATTCTCAATATTCCAATAGTGTCATTGGGGGCCCACTTGTGTAGACTAATCCTAATCATCATCTTGGTTTCAAAGAAGTTTATTCATTTTCCACTATGGTGATTATCATTTGACAAATATCTATAATTTTCTTGTCACAAAAGATAATCTTTCCTCTTTTCTTGTATTGTTTTTATCATCCCTATTTGGAATTAATGGGGGAAGTTAGTGTTAATAATTCCAACAGTCAAATTAGTTCAATCGTGACAGTGATCCTCCAGTTTTGATAGTGATTTTTCCCAACCTAATGTTTTTAATTAGATAGTCTATTGTTAATTTTTATGCATGATTGGTAATAATTGAGACTCTTCACTATAATTTTCTCATGTTAAAGGTGGTTCCAATTTGTATAAATCAAGCATAATGTAATCATTATTATAAATGATAAAGAGCACAATGTAGTCAATAATTTTTTTTATTTTGAAAATTTTTATTTCTTTCCTACTCAATTCCACAATTATTATTTCAATTTTATTTTAGCTAGATCCTAAACCTATAAAAAAAATACAAAGGGTAGCATAGGCTATAACAAAAATAAGGGCTTGCTACCTAGTAATATCACTAGTAGCTTGAAAGGTATTGGTTAGGATAGAAGAATATGAAGATCAAATAGCATAAGTTGGTACATAACCCATAATTTTTGTGGGTAATGCCTAAATTAAAAGTTGAGGTTTCTCTAGCAGAAACATTCAATGGCAAAAACCCTATACGAATACTAGGGTCCATAGAATGCATAAGTAGATTAACTATCTAGTTTGGTTTGTCTTTATCTGAACAATCCAAAAAATGAAGGTAGGGGAGGCTCTCTATTATTTTAGGCTTGTATGATGCCAAAACCCATAAATGGGAATTGATAATAATAAATGTCAAGCTTAATGAGCCAGTAGGGTATGTAGAACTATATTTTGAAGTAAGATCAACAAGAAATAGATTTGGATGTCTTTATTTTCAAGATATTTGAAACTTTTGTTATTATCATTAATAAATTTTTATAATTAAGGAAGTTATTTAATCTTTGAGTGGTAAATAATAGTTTTTTCTCCATCTTCTTTTGTGTTAAATATTAGATAAAGTTGTTATTGAAAATCTTACCTACTTAATGGAATGTGAATTTGTATTTTCTTCATAATATGATTGAATTCGACATAAGATATTTTTAAAACTGGAATAAAACTCAACATTTCTCCCCATATTCGATAAACATATGATTGCCCCTTTAATTAAGAAATGACTTAAGAAGCTGTGGATTTCAATTTTACTTACAAATGTGTCTCCCACTTTCACAAGAGACAACTACCTTTGAAAAGCAGGAGACAACTAGCTTTTCTTGTATTTACTACATGGATCATAAACTTTGCACAACAGAGATGCATGTGTACCACAATTGAGTTATGGAGTCTTTGAATCTCTACCAATGCTCAAGATTGGCAAAAAAATCCAATTTACTTTGGTAATTTCTATCAATTTATTATAGTAACTTCTATATTTTATATATGGTTTTATCATGAAAAAGACTATTAATATGCATGGACTTTGAATTCCAAAATTTGATATATTCTTGTAGTAGATAGTAATCTTGAAAACAACATTAATATTAACTCAAAGCCTCATTGGAAAATCTTCCAACATGTCATCAAGACATTTATTTATTTTCCTCAAAATCTAATGATCCTTTCATCTTTAATAATTTTGAAGTCCAAAATCAATTCATTCACAATACTTTCTATTGAACTATCTATTAATCTTTCATATTATATACACTCTTTCTACTTTCTATGAATCTTTTATACTAGACATCCTTTCTATAAATCTTTTATACAATATACTTTCTCTAAAGTTCTCATAATGTGATTACCCTATTACAACCATTTTCCCACTCACACTTTTCATATAGGCAAGGACTCTAGTTGCACCTACACAACTCTTGTTAATCTTAGAATTCAGCAAGGAGGGAATATTCCTTAGGAGACAATCTTGGGAATCAACACCCAAATTCCTATTAGTAGTCACTCATGATGATAATAAGGCCACAAGCTCATTTGAGATATCCTTATCAATCTATAACCTTCTATTACCTAATAATATACTAGAAAAAAAATGGCATTGCTCTATTCTTTGAAGTTTTCATGTGAAAAACCATGGTATTCATATCTCCTAACTTGAGCCATAGGGAGCATGATCTCTACCTTAAATAAAATTCATCTTTGGTAACTATATCTTGATACTTAATAAATATTTTATTTCTAATATTTTATAATTGAAACATCCCCATCTCTTTGAATGACCATCTAGATAGCCTCAAGCTCAAATTCAAAAGTTTTCTTCTACTAAAAGATGTCACCAAAGACTTCTTTATTCACAACCTTCACCTTATCCTTAATTAACCAAATTTTTTGGGTCATTCTAAATATTTCCAAGCCATCAATATCAACCTACAACCACTCTTTTACATTAACTCTAAATTTTGAATGTTAAACCTACATACAATCAAATATAAAAGGAAAATTTCTTTTGATCATAAGATGATCATCAACCAAAGCAATGGGAAAATGGTAAGAACCAATTTTAGGAATAGAGGATAGGGAGTAGAAAATTTTATTTAATGTGTCATAGGATATCAATGTTCTATCAAGTCTAACTTGAATAAGATCCTATCTAGCCCTATGATTACACTAGATGAAGTTAGCCCTCTTAAGATCCACATCCACCAGAGTATTATATTTGATAAAATTCACTAGGTCTAGCCTACCATCCAACTGAGTTTAATAATTCTACCCACTAGGCTTATCTTTATCCTTTAGAGGTGAATTAAAGTCTCTCAATATCAACAAATGTTTATTTAGGAAGGTATGTCTATAAAGGCCCAAAATATTCCAAAATTTGAATCTTCTTGACTTTGTATTAGAGGCATAGATATTCATTAGCTCACCTAGGAAAAACTATCCCTAGCATTTTTTAATATTAAACAAATAGTATTTCTCTTAGAGGTCAAAATATCATGTTGAATAAGATGTTTATTCTAGAAGAAAACCATAACTATAGAAACCCTTTCAGAACTACAACCAACCTCTTTGTCATTTTGAAAGAGGGAAATTCTCTCTACATTATTTTTCATCATCTTCATTTCTTGAATCAAAATAACATGCAACTAGTGACCTTGAATAACATTTCTTAGGATATCCTTCTTATGAGGGGCACTTAATCCCCTAATGTTCTAGGATGTGATTTGCATTTTTTTCTTGGTGAACCTTCTTGATGACGACTTGATTCCCATCTACAATGCCTATTTTTCTTACAATCTCTCAAATGGTATGTTTTTAAATACTAGTAGATAGGAGATACCATTCTTGTTTCTCCTAGTGACCACTGACCACTTGTTCAAATCCCCTTGGTCAAAAAGGAAATTGTCCACAACCATACTTCTCTCATCCTAATCAATGAGACCAGAGAACATTGTTTATAGGATAGAAGAAATATTATCATCTATTGATTCATGAGAAGGAATAGGCAATTTAAAATACCCTTCTAGATTATTGTAGTGTTGAGCTTCTTCCATTGAGTCCCCTCAATGTAATCATAGCACCAAAACTTATATAGATTTCCCAAAAATCTTGAGGATCATATATCACATTCATGCCACAAAAAATACAAATATCCTACTTAACTTCTAAGATCTTCAAGGCTTCATCTCCATGCTTGACTAAAGTATCTATCTCTACTTCCTCCAAAGTTTGTACAAGTGAACGAAGCCTTTTAACAACATCCTCTCCCTTTTTAGGAACACATTAATGGTAGGAGGAATCATCCAAAGAGTTGGCCATAACCTGGTTTGAACCTCTCTATGGGGTAACCTTAAATTTTACCCTTATCAAAATGCAAAATTTTCTAGGAATTGTTGAGGGACCCCCAAAAGGACAATGGAGAAACCCCAAAAACTTTCAAAACAATATCCTTTCCTTGACTACCTTTCTTCTCCCTCATCTTTAACCTATAGAATCATTGATAGGATTAAGCTCATCTCCTTTTGTCCATTATTTAGGTCCTCCTTCTTAACCCATGCTTGCTTCTTAGAAGAGTAAGAAACAACATTTGTTTCCTTTGCCCCCCCACCCCCACTTGGGTAATTCTTTTCCTAGTGACCCATCTTGTTACCAATGAAATAAGCAAATAGAGGATATTCATACTTGATCTCTTACAATAATTCCTCCAACTTGAAATTTATGATATTTATCGATGGGATATTACCAAATTTACATATATTAACATAGATCCTAGAAAAGACAAGTTTAGTCTTGCTAGTTTTATGAAAAACCCACTTTCAGCACACACACACACACACAAAAAAAAAAACATTTTATGAAAAACCCATGGGCCACTACACATAACAAAGCCACAATCCTCCTTCTTGGAGGAAAAAAAGGAGAGAAAACCCTTTGGAAGGGGTGCAACCTCAACATGACCTTTTAGGTGCCAAATTTTTTTCACAAAGGACTTAGAAACCTCAATACCAGGGAGTTTACCAATAAGGGTAAACTCTAGAGATGAGATCACATGATCAATAAGGGATCAGGGACAAAAATAGAAAGCTCACTATTTTTACATCCAACCTTGACAATCACCCTCATACATGGTGGTTTATGATGGGGTTGACACCAAAGATATTAGATCATTTTTGAATCCTACCCACATCCCTTGGGTTCAGACTTTTCCTAATAGGCACACAAAAATAAAATACAAACACAATGTCTATGGCACAATAAAAATTAATTGCATTTGATTACTTTTTGATTGAAAAAAATGGATACATAGCACTCCCTTTTCTAGGAAACTTTATAATACTCTAGAAATATCTGACATTTACCGATAAGACAATTATCTATAAAGTTCTGGAACTACTACAGCTGACACAACCTAAACCTAAACCTAAAATGCTAGAAATATCTAATGATGGATATGATTAAATAAGTTTTAGGAGTATAAATTAATATTTATAACACTCCCCCCTAATTTTTACTATCTATATCATGAATATTTACAATTCCCAATCCTTCCCTCAAAATCTCAAATTGTTCTTGTGCTAAAGCCTTGGTGAAAATATCTGCAAGTTGCTCTTCTGATCTGCAATGTTGTAGATTAATTTCTCTATTATTAACAAGCTATCTAATGAAGTGATACCTTGTGTCAATGTGCTTCATCCTCTTGTGAAAAATATGGTTCTTTGAAAGTGCAATAACATACTTATTATCACAGTAGATTGGAGTAGGTCTATCTTGAACTTGCATTAAGTCTTTCAAAATATTTTGCATCCATACTAGTTGACATGTTGTTGTTGTTCCTACTACATACTCCACTTCAGCTAATGAGAGAGTTACTATAGGTTTCTTCTTTGATGCCCAAGATACAACACCTATCCCAAGATGAAATGTATATCTAGATGTGCTCCTTCTATCCTCAATATTCCTTGCAAAACCACTATCTATATGTCCAACTAATTGAAAATCATTTGAAGTAGAATACAAAATGCCATGATTCATAGTTCCTGCAATATATCTCAAAATCTTTTTTCTCGTTTGCCAATGTGAGTTCTTAGGTGATTCCATGAATCTAGAGATTAAACTCACTCCATACATAATATTTGGTCTAGAAGTAGTGAGATACATCAAACTACCAACCAATCTTCTGAATATAGTTGAGTCAAAACCTTTCTTAGTATTTTTTCTATTTATTTTGGTGCCTACTACAACAAGTGTAGAAACTGGACTGTAATTTATCGATCTAAACTTCTTTAGAACATCTTTTGGATATTTACTTTGACAAATGAAGATTCCCTTGTCATTTTGTGTAACTTCAATGCCAAGAAAATATTTCATCAATCCTAGATCTATCATTTCAAATTCCATTTTTATTTTTGATTTAAACATGTCAATAGATAAATTTCCTGTGAAGATCAAATCATCAACATATAAACAAACAATCAAAATTTGACCTTGTTCATTGATCTTGGTATATAATGTAGGTACACCGGTGCTTCTCTTGAATCCATTCTCCATCATGTATGAATCTATTCTATTGTACCAGGCTCTCAGAGCTTGTTTCAATCCATAGAGTGCCTTCTTCAACTTATAAACTTTGGCTTCATGTCCTCTTATTTCATATCCTATTGGTTGCTACATATAGACTTATTCTTCCAAATATCCATTCAAAAATGCTGATTTGACATCCATTTAGTGAACCATCCATTTTTTTGAGCTACAATAGCTAATACTATTTTGACAATATCAAGTCTTGCTACAGGTGCAAATGTCTCATTATAGTCAACCCCATATTCTTGTGAAAATCCCTTAGCAACTAACCTTGCCTTATATTTGTCTACATCTCCATTAGCTTTAAACTTAGTCTTATAAACCTGTTTTACACCAATATAATCTTTGTTCTTAGGAAAATCAACTAATTCCCATGTATCATTTCTCTCAACTGATTCTATTTCATCATTCATTGCATTAATCCAGTGTTCTTCCTTAATTGCATCTTCAAAATATATAGTTTATTGAGAAAATAGAGCAAAATTTGATTGAAAATCTATTTTACTTCCTTGATCATGAATCTCATTCAAGCTTCTAGTTTTCTTTCTTGTAATCCTTGATCTCAACTGTGCAAGTATAGGGTTTGAATTATTACTTACTTGTGAATTCAAAGATTCTCCATGCTCAACTTCATTTTCTAAGTGATCTCCTTGTGGACTTTGTGGTGGTGTTCCTTCTTGGTCACTTGGTTGATCCTCTTGATCTTCATGATCTGTTTTATCCTTCTCATCATATGGTATTGTTGCAGCACCTGTAACATTTGTATCTATATTTCCATCCCAAGATTCATCATTTTTAAATACAACATCCCTACTCACAATGACTTTTTTGGTGATAGGATTAAACAATCTATATGCCTTAGATTGCTCATCATAGCCAACAAAAATGCATTTCTCACTCTTATCATCTAACTTACTTCTAGTTTCTTTAGGAACATGTGCATATGCAATACAACCAAATACTTTGAAATGAGAAACACTATGAATCTTACCACTCTATGCTTGTTGTGGAACCATATCCCTCACAATCTTTGTTAGACTCCTATTTAAAATATAAACAGCATAAGAAACTGCCTCAACCCAATACTCGCTAGGAAGATTCTTACCTTTCAACATGCTCCTTGCCTTCTCTATTATTGTCCTTTTCTTTTTCTCTATAACAACATTTTGCTATGGTGTGTAACTAGTAGTAAATTGCTTTTTTGATTCCATGATCCCTACAATAATCTAAAAACTCATTTGACTTATACTCTCCTCCTCTATTAGATCTTAATACCTTGATAGGTAAACCACTTTTTTTCTCAACAAAAGCCTTAAATACTTTAAATTTTCCAAAAGTTTTAGATTTGTATTTAAGAAAGTAAACCCATGTCTTTCTACTAAAGTCATCAATAAATGTTAAGAAATAAATGTTCCCCCCTAATGATGACGTTTTCATTAGACCACATATATCTGAATGCACAACTTCTAAAGGTACCCTTCCTCTATATGACATCCCTTTTTAAAAACTCTCTCTATGATGTTTGACCAAAATAGAACTTTCATATGGACTTAATGATGCTTCAATTGATGGATTTTTATGCTATGGTGATTTACTTCATTTTTGTATTTTTATGCTTTCTGTGAATGTGAGTGATGTAAATGGATTAAATAGATATTTTAATACATGTTTCTTTGGCTATGATATTATATGCAATTTCACTTCATTATGTATTTTAGTGTGTAGGAATTATATCCCTAGCAGTGGGACATGGAGATAGTGATTCAGCTATTCATATTTTACCAATGTCGTCCCTATATGGTTGACATATCCCTATTTTAATTGTTTAAATCTAAACCTTTTGATGATTAGTAAATTCAAACTCATCTGCATTATGTGATTGGACTAGTGAGTGTGTTTTTGCATTTAGAGGTTCGCTCTGTGGCAAAAGTGTTAACTGATTTTCTATGATTTTGGGTTTTTGGGTTTTAAATATTTTTGGATTTTATTTTTGGTAGCTTTATCTTAGGTGAATTTCTATTATAGATAATAACTTGTTTTTTTTTGGGCCAATTTGGAGTTTAGCTACTCTAGCTAGCTAATTTCTAGAATCGACTATTCACTTGAAAAATGAATAAGTATTGGAAAAGTGAATTCATTATTCACTTCTCACATTTTAGAAATAGAATTTAAGAGCAAATTTGGAAATCCTCTTCTGAAGGATTCTTTTTTTTTTCATTATGGGAGCTATGAGCATGGGATCTTTGCGAAGTTGGTCTCGTTAGATTTGGCTCAGGGAGTTCTTGCTTTGCTGTCAGTTTTAGTAGTTTCAGCAGAGTATTTATTTTATTGCACGGGTTTTGGCTTCTACCCTTTTTGTTGTCAGGTAGGACCTTCCTGTTTTATTGTTTTCACTCCATTTCAGCTTATGTTTCTTATAGAAGTATGTTATGAGGTTGAGAACTAGTGTTCTCCTCCATTTCTATTTGTTGGTTCTGCTCGGTTGGTCGGGTATGAACGTTTTCCCTATTTTTGAAATGGGGGTTTGAGTTTTTGAGTCATTATGCTAGTCATTTTTGCATATGGTATCTAATTTCAGTTATGTTTGGATTTTTAGATTTTTTGCACCCAAAGGCCAAATGGGTTTTAATTTTAGAATTTTTCAAAAATTTTGAGTTTTTACCTCATTTTGTGTGCTGCCCTATTTTCTCGAGTTTTCTTGGCACAATGTGGGTTGTGGACCTGGATGATCCGTTTGGATATCCATTAGACCACTTTTGCATCTTTGGTTGCATTGGGATGCATGTTGTATCCATCCTCTTGTTTCTATTTTCAGTAGAGGGACTTGTTGCTTTGTGTTCTCATCCAGTCCTTTGTTATGATCTTCATGATCATGGTGCACCACACACAAGTATGTGTGCGTACATTGTCGGATGACTTGCGAGTCCTGATCTTCCATGGTATTTCTGGAATTGTGATCATCAAGGTTGGGTTGGGAATTTGCATGCCTATGCGCATTCATTGTTGGATGAGCATAGGTAGGGTAGGGTAGCATATGGAGGGGGCTTCTATCTTGTAGCCAAACAATCATGATGCCATGGGTTGGTAGAGAAAGTTTTATATAAGTGATAACTAAAAAAAATACTCGGTGGTAATAAAACTTAAGATAATAAAATATGTGTGCACCTGATTAAGTTCGAGGACAATGTGTGAGCACCCATTTAAGTTTGAGGACACAAGATGCAAGCTTGGGTTTTTCAATGCCAAGTGACTCTCCATGATGTCAGCCCCTACATAGTAGCCCTCTAAGATGTCTAACCAGGGCCTATAGTTATGCATTGTCTTTGTCTTGGATTCAGTCATCATAGTTCTTGGTGTGAGTGTTAGCCATTGATGTTTTCTTTGTGTGTGGTTGTGGTTGGTTCATTATCTCCATCAACATTATGGATGTGGATCTATGGGTGCCACATGGTTAGAAAGCGTAGCTACCACCACCACTACTAGGGATCGGTGTACAAAGACGGTCTTGTATCCTAGTGTGACCATTGCTGGAGCTGTTCACTTGGTACTTTGGTCTATGGAGTATGCTTTCTTGTGATTTGTGCTTTCATTGGGATGTTGTTTATCATGTTTAGATGATGTTAGTTTTAATGCATTCCTTATTATGATGACTAGCATGTGGTAGGTGATGTTATCTACTTCATAGCATTATCTTCTACTTTACTACTAGCATGTTAGATTTCCTTTGCTTTTTTTAGCATGTTTAGTAGTGACATTTCCATTATGATAGTACCGATGATTTAATCAGTAGCTTGGGAAATTTACACGTGGGGGATGGCTAGGGCCCACGATGGTCTAATGACACTATTATGGTTGGGAGGAACTGCATACTTAGTTTTTTATTTATGTTTAAATGTAATATTGCTTTCAATTTACTGTGATGTTTCTTTCTATTTATGTCAAGTGTTATTGCTTTGAAATATGGATCTGATACTCCCTAGTGTGGAGGAACTTTGTTTCATAGTTTCCATAGCTTTCTATTGTGTTTCATGTTTGCATGTTGATTTAAGATCTCGTGTGAGATTGCACTTACTCGCACAAGAATTCAAGTCTTCATGTGACACGGTGTGTTTCTTCGCGTAGCTTTGCACTTCTTCGTGTGAAATTTGACATCAGTTTATGTTGTTGAAATGCACTTGCTCATGTGGAAATGCACTTCTTCATGAAGCACTATGCACTTCTTCACATGAGAATGCACTTCTTTGTGCAAGAATTTGCTATTGTTTACCTTCGCGTGAAAAATAGGGGCTATCTAAGGTTGTTAGGAAAAAGTTTGGAAATTGGTTTTGGACACCCTTTTAGGTTTTACACCTTCCTAGTTCAAAACAGATTTCCTAGGGGTTTAAAATATATTGTTTCTTATACTTAAGATATATTTTAATATATGTGACAATTCATTTAAGATAGGTTCCAGACCTCTACGGGCTAAGGTAAAGATTCTAAGAAATTTCATGGCTTCATAAATTCAGAGTTAGCCAAATTTCAGGGCTTCGAGATTTTAGCCTTAGCCAATTTTCAAGAATCTGGTTTTGTCTTTCAGCTTGGTTGATCTCTTATGTTTTATTGGTTGTTTTTGTCAGTGGTGATGTTTGGAGATCCATTGGTGTTGGATGTTGTTAGTCTTCCATTGTGATCTTTTTTATCTATGTAGGTTGTTATCATGTGCACTAAAACTTGGTTAAAAATAAATAAAATTATCTTGCTTGTATTTCATCCTTGTTTCCAAGGATCTCCATGTGGAGCATTATATTTCCCCTCCATTATCTTCAACCATGTTTTGGGTTTTCTCTTCTAGGGCAAGAGGAGAAGAATAAGTAGCAAGATAGACTAGTGTATTGAGAGAAGGACTATAGAAGGATGCCACTGATAGCCAATTTCCATCTTTGGTAGGAAGAATGTGATGCCATGTACTCTTGTATTTCCCTCCACTCAAAACTTCCAACTAGTCTCTGATGTCTATGACTATGGAGTAAGGTAGGGGTTCCACATCAATCCATTCTCCCTCACTGAGCACCT
Organism: Cupressus sempervirens; assembly: GCA_028749045.1. Lineage (NCBI taxonomy): Eukaryota > Viridiplantae > Streptophyta > Pinopsida > Cupressales > Cupressaceae > Cupressus > Cupressus sempervirens. The sequence continues at coordinate 946,001,239 of CM053787.1, read as the reverse complement.
GAAGCCCAAGGACCTCATCATCTTGGAAGAGAATAATGAGACCACCTACATATGTGTGAGCTCATAGGCCATCTATCATATTTGGTCTTGAACATGGCGGATAGTGACTCACCTTTGTGCCAAAGAATGGCTTCTCTCCTCCTGTAAATGCCTCTTGTATATAACTCTTCTCCACCCCGAAGTTCAAGCTTATTATCTCCACAGTCTCTCTGTAAGTATGTAGATTTGTTGCTAGAATTCCTCCATGGTTTCCTTGTATCTATAAACAAAAACTCATTAATTAGGTTATCAAAACATCTATAGATTGCAATTTTTTGTCCTCTTATGAAATTTAAATGTGAAACTCTAATGATTTCTAGGAATGAGATATTGGATTTCTACCATCTATGATATTCTATTTATGCTTCTAAGTGTGTATCATTTTTTTTAACATCAAAACTTTTTGGATCATACTTAATGATCTATCATCATGATAAGAGAATTAAGAATGATATACATTCTTAGTTCTCTTATCCAAATGATGGATTATTGAATATGATCTCAAATGTTTTGATATAAAAAAAATGATAGCAATCTTACCCAGAAGCATAAATAGAATGTGATTTTATGTCCTCTCATAATCTCGAGAAAATTATTGAAACAAGAAACAAACATATACTTGAGATAATAGGGTTGTTGTGGCTAGGAACTTTTCTTTGGCAGGTTGATAATCATGAAAATGTCTTCCCAATCAACATCACTAATCTTCTATGATTACATAGGAATTTTGCCCATCTATTCTTCCAATATCATATTGTTTAGTTTTTTTACCATGGGAGACTTGTTGAAGCTTTTCTCCTTGTTGTAATCCTCTTTGTACAACTTCTTCAGACTATCCATCAAACTCTGACTTATACCATGGTTCAAAAGTTGAGAAATCCAAAAATATCAAGAAATCAAGGATCTATGACTTAGATAGAGCTTCATAAACACATATTTCTGGTTTCCAAGTCTATGATGTATTTTAAAATCAATATTATGTGATAATATTTAGTAATCTACTTTCAATATATTTTAAATAAGTATTACTATACATTTTTATCATATTTTATACTCTATTTTAAAAAACAAAATGAGATATAACTAGATGTTTCGTATTACTGTATAACCTATGATTAAAGAAGAAAATGGGAAAATACTAGCAGACTAAAAAGCATTGGTTATTCATGAGTGACAGAGTGGATCGGATTAGGAGACCTAGCCATGTAGCCTCACTATTTGCTTTGGCTCTTCTACAAGAGTCCCATTCTATTTTTCTTTTTATTATTTTGATGATAGATAATACAAAACATTAATATAAAATGTTAAATTCAATATATATATATATATATATATATATATATATATATATATATATCATCTTGCCTTTGGTTAGGGGTGACCCAAGGAGTTAAATCTCAACCCCACCCAACTTGATGTAAGTCAATGTACGTACTTCACATGGAAATACTATTACGAGGCATTCAGATCCAAAATGACTTCGTTTACCCAGCTAAACCTTCCCTAATTTTTGTTGTACATTCAGTCCCTAATTATGATACTCTCAGATTTTGACATATGAACATTCTTTTAATGTTAAATGGAGGGTTAAATTTAATAATCTAGATTTTAAATTTTGATAGAAACTTGAGAATCATTTATAATTATTAGGCACTACAATGCAAGGTTCTAAGTTTTCTTGGTTTCTTATTGGTTAGTTTGTACAAAAAATACTATTTTTTGGGTGAGCCCCTATTGGGGGGTGTTAGTGTTGGGTTTTGGGAAAACATTTTAAAATGACACTCTCTCACTCTACAAGTTCTACAAGAGGTCTGTAAATGTAGGAAACTGAAAGGTTATCTTTATGCTCTTCACTCACCTAAAAGTTTGCAAATTTCAAAATCAAAGATAAGATATGCGAAGTTAGCCTGGGCAACTCCTTGACTCATTTCCCCCATATATTAAATTTTGAATCATATTCAACAGTGTAAAAACCTAATATTTAAAAGAGATTAATTTTATTTTTACAAAATGATGTACAATTCATACACCTTATAAATGTATCTAATTAACAAGAACTTTTCAATTTGCAGAGGGAGCCCAGTAGGAAGAATAGTAAACATGGGTGGCAGCCAGAATCTTAGAACAAATCTAAAATTACCAGCAAGAGAGAGCAGCTTGGTGATCCAATAATCAAGCTTTGTAATCTTAGCGAGTATAGCATTCCAAAGCTCCAGTGGAGAAGCCAAGAAAACGAAAAAATGACCCATTTCCACTCAAACTGGCTAAGCCAAGGTGGAGCTAGCAAAAAGCATCTTATGTCATTGAATGGCAGAGCCAAAGGCTTGACAAAGCAAGATAAAGCATTCTTGATGTTTTCCTCCTCTTCAAAAAGAGTAAGGAAGGAATCATCAGCAAAATGACCATTGACTAACTGGGAGGAAGATTCAGGCAAGGAAATACCACGAACTAGTCCTAAGGATACAGAACAAGGACATAAAGCATTGAAGCTAAAGGGCAACCTGCCTGATTGAGCGAAAGAGCCTCAGATTGTGAACTATTGATGGTAATGCAAGCATTAGCATCACCAAAAAGCATCTCCACTAAATGAAACTAGAGCCTGAAGCATAGCTATTCAATGCGATCATATGATTGGTTTTAATGACAAAGATGATCCTCCTCCCTCGGCTGCCACTGCTTTGGTAGCCTGAGGTTGCTTTTTTTTAATGAGTTGTCATTTCCGGCTAAGACCGTGTTTCTAAGTCCGGCTACGGCCGTGTGATCTTGTATCCCTTTGTTTTTTGAATTATAATCTTAGTATTTTTTTTAATAAAAAAGGACTATTCATCAAAAAAAAAAAAACATTTCAATTTCTAAAAATTATCACACCACTTTAACTTGAAGATAACCACAAGATTATAACCCATGATCAACTTAAAAAATCAAAATTAAATAGAGTTCTAGAAGTTGGCTCAATCTATTGTCCGGAGCAAGGCTCGTAATTTTCTGCAGATGTCGATGAGAGAGTTATTTCTGCCACAACCGTGATAAGCTTGACGTACTATAGATGAACCGGTCTAAGATTTGACAAAGTAAATGTTATTAGATTGCATTATTGATTGGAGCGATTGAATCGTTTGTGTATGTAATCTAGTGAATGATCTATATTAATGCGAGATTACTGGTCGCTCAATTACATTAGAGTAAATCCAAAGGCCGTTTGATCTGTGAGAGTTTCAAAAGATGCCTTTGTATAATTAAATACTACAAAATAGTATTTATTTTCAAATACAAAAATATGGAATATGTTCTTTATTATTCGTCGTAAACTAACTCCCATTTGAAATTTTGAAATTTTACTGCTACAATCAATTAGAAGTTAATTATTTAATTAGATTGTTCCTTTTCAATTATTTGATTTCAGTCTCAATTCTTTTTTTTTTAAATTATTATATAATCTTTTTGACCATTATAATAATATTTGATTAATATTTTAGTGTAAGCATAGTATTTCATATATATTAGACAATAGATTTATTATTGATTATAAAATATTTTTTAAAATTATAATTGTATTTGTTTAAATTATAATTAAGTAATAACTATTCATACGCATCATTTTATTTGTTGTAGGCAATATACTATTTTAGAATTTCTAAAATTATTTTACTTCCAATTGGTTCATATGTTTGGGGTGTTATAAGAGTGGATTTACAAGAAGCACTACCCTATTCTAAGGCCATATTTATGGATGCATAAATAACATATTTAATAGTACTAAATTCCAATGTAAACATTTAAGCTTTTGGTAAACATTGATGTCTAAATATAATTATCTTCTCTTTAAAAAAATTAAAGATATTTTGAATCTTGCAATTTAAATTATTTTTTATTAGTTGTTTGCAAATATAAATTTTATTCAACACTTTATTAGTTGATGAATAATTTCATTTGTCAACTCAATAACTTTTATTTAACATTGATTATTTTTCTTAATTTCAACTAATTACATTTAAATATTTTTCTCTTTATTTTAATTTATAATAGGTTCTATTCTAATTTATTTAACTATTATTATTTATAGAAAATACAAGCCACTACGTGACACTTGTTTGATTTGATTTTAGTGACCACTCTTATTGTAGAAATATTTATGAAATCTTAAATATTTTTAAGTTAATATATTTTATCAATTGTTTCTTTTTTTAATTTTAATTTATAAAATAAAAGTTTAATTTTTAATAATGATAAAGTCAAAAAAAAAAATTATTCTTTAAAAAATAAATATTATCAATTTGTAAAGTTATTTTATAGATTGAAAAAAATGTATTGATGTACAAATATTCATTTAATTGTGGCGAAGATAATAGCAAATTCAATGATTCTATTGGCCTATTTTTGGGGGATTAAACATGTCATCTTACGTGACATTCAAAACTTGGTAGTGGAGGGAGATTTGCAAGTTATTATTGGAGCTCTTAAAGGAAATAATAAAGTTAATTAGAATATCTCTAAGGTCATTAAGGATGCTCGTACAATTTTCTCAAGACTTTAGGAAATGTCTACTCAGCACATATATTGCAAGAGCAATGAGATGGAAGATGCACTAGCAATGATTGGTCATGTGATGAAAGACACATGTAACTGGGAAAACTCTAACATGCTTCCAACTCATATTCAAGCATTAATTGCTAATGACTCCAAATAATTTGATGGGTATGAATAATATATTTATTACTTGGAGTATGTTGCCAAAAGGTGAGCATATTATCATTAATTTCTTGTAAGGATTTTAGTTGGTCCACAAAATGATGATCAAAATGGGAGAGTTTTTTGCATAAATTGAAACACACATTTTCACAATACTTGGTGTGATTTTGTCAGATGCAAAAGAATAGGTGTTTTTAAAAATGATGGTACTTGCATTGATGACAAAAGGTGTGGTGTTATGCATAGAGCAGGTCATACCAATGTTCATTATTGTAAGAATTTGAGTTAGGCCAGAATTCACCCAAGAACTAAGAACTCAACACAAGCACAATAGTAGACCAATAGAGAGAGTATGATCAGAATGACGATATTCATTCAATATGTTATATCAACCAATACAAGAGTACACTAAGAGTGCCTATATATAAAGGCCTCTGGAGAGCTTCTAGAATCATAGAAGTCAGCATCATGATAAGTCATACAACTAGGCACATGTCCACCAGATATGAGTTATCCTTCATTAAGCATGGAATTAAGTGCAATGATGTGATGATAAGCCTATAATGGTGTAGCACACAAATTAGTAGTGTAGAAAACATGTGCTAAATTAGGAGTGTGAATAATTGTGTTGTCAATATGAAAACTCAGTGAATGATGCAAACTCCAGTGTTGTAGACACCATGTGCATAATTAGAGTTGCACACTTCTATGAGAGTACACAACTCCTAAGTGTCTCACAAAATAAACTAATAAAATAATTCAAAATAATTAAATAATGCATTAACCTAAGTAAACTTAAGTAAGTGTAAATAGTGAATACTTATTTACACCAACACCCTCCCTTAAGTGCAACTTAGGGGAATGCCCTTAAGCTTACGAAATCTAGGATGAAGTGCAAGATGGGTCCTGACTACTAGGCCATGTTAGGTACCCATGTACATAATGATATGAAATCTCTCATAAAGTGGAGAAAGAGGAAAAACCTCATGGGAAAAACCCTCCCCCAAAAAGAGAGATGAATAAGGATGCATGGATGGATGGAGTAATCAAGACCCCCCCATTATGACATACATCCAATATATACATAAGAGAATGATGAGAAGAGGAAGAGAGATACAATAAGCTCTCCCCCCCCCCCCCCCTAAAGAAGAATGTCGGCCAGTGACTGCTCTAATGAAGAAGCTGATCCAAGACTACAGAATGGTGTTTCGCCCCTTAGGAAGAAACAATGCCAAAGGTACAAATGAGACGCTTCCACTGTATGTGGAAAGAATCCCATGGATAAGTGATGTCTCTAAAACCTACTCAACTGGCTAAAGAACCTATCTCAAAGAACTGTCTATCTCTGCAACTAATGAAGAACCCCTCTGCAACTACTGATCATAAGTATTCACAATCACTTCAACCTATGAGGATTGATCATGTAGAGAATGAACAAAAGAGTTAGATGGAGCCCTCATGACAACTAAAAAAGGTGTTGTTGCATCAAAAAGAAGAGGGAGATCATCAATATTGTCCCCCAAATCTATCACTAAAGCTGGACCTGGAAGACTAGATGTACCCTACTATGCTAGACCTATCACTATGGCAATGTATGCATGTGGACTAAACTGATGTAGTGACCTCTCACTACAACTGTCGATAGAAATCCACATGTTTGAATCTGTTGAAGCACTATCACTGGTATCACTATTAGTTTCCACATGGGATGATGTGCAGAGAGGAGTAGAGGACAAGCTGGGTGAACTTTCCTCAAAGTGAAGATCCTTCTCCACAAATATCTGATGTGTCTCAAGATCCAGAAGTATGTATGCCTTCAAATTTTTTTCATAACCAATGAAAGTACAAGGCCAAGATGACTATGCTTTGCATTCCCTGGAAGATACCTTTACCCATACAGGACAACTGAAGACTTTGAAGTGTGTCACAATAGGTTTTTTGCCGCACCATGCCTCAAAAGGAGTCTTTCCATCTAAGGCTAGATGAGGAGAACGATTGAGAATGTGAGTGGCATTAGAGATTGCTTCGACTTCTAATGATGAATCTAGAGACTTGGCTTGTATCATGCAACTTGCCATAGACTTGAGAGTTTGGATCTTCAAAGTTGCAACATTTGTCTTATGTGGATTAAATGCTAGCTGAGTCTAAAGATCAATTCTCTCGAGTCTACAAAAGTCCATAAGTCTTCTATTCATATACATGCTCCCACTGTCCATTCTTAGAACTTTGATGGCTTTCTTGGATTTCCATTCTACATGAGTCTTGAAGTTTAGAAACTTGTCCAACCCTTCATTCTTGTTATGAAGAAAGTAAACCCAAGTGTATCTTGAAAATTCCTCAAAAAAGGTGAGTAGGTAGCAACCCTGGCTAAATGCAAAAGGACCTACTCATACCATGTGAACCATCTGTAGAACACTTGGTGCTCTTGAAGACTTCCCTCTCTGTAACTTTCCCTCTAGATGCATATCCACTAGATCTGTTGAACATTCACCCTTAGAAAAGTTGATTTGAAGTAGACCTTTGACCATTCAGTTTGTGCAAAGTTGCTAAACATAGCGAAAGTCAAGATGATCATACCGATGATGCCATAATTGTATTGTTGAATTGGATTGTGTTAACAAGGCCTTTGAAGGAGACTTGGGCACAAAATGAGAGAAAGAGTACAACCTCTTGTTATGATTGACTTTCCCCACTGCAACCAAGGAATTGTCTTTAAGACTATGCACCTTTATTGAGTCTAGAAGGAACTCAACTCTATGTCCATCTCCAAGGTGAGTGATTTGGTAGATTGATAGGAGATTTGAATTTAGGTTTGGAACATAGAGAACATCTTGAAACTCTCCATTTTTCCTTTCCCTTCAACTTCCATTTTTCTATCATCACCCATGAAGATGTGTGGTACCTTTGATTCCTTCATTGAAGAAAATCCTCCTTTGAAGAATCCATGTGATATGAGGCACCTGAGTCAAATATCCATTCCTTTGAAGAGTTTGAATTTTCCATGAAAGCTTGCCCTTTGCCCTTTGAATCTGAAGAAGACCCTTTATTCTTGAAAGCATTAGGCAATGGAACATTATGTTTCTTCATGATGTTGGTTAATTCATCAATCTTCTTAAGATAACAATCATGCTCTTCATGACCTAATTTCTTGCAATAGGCACACTTCTTTTTCTCCGTATTGTTGTCCCCCTTCATGTTGGAATTCAAGGACTTGCTTTGTTGATTAGATGATGGTGTTGTCTTTTTTGCATCCTCTAATTTGTTCTTCCACTTCTTCTTACCCTTTCCTTTATTTGAAGACTGTCCAGCTGAATGTTGAGAACCCTCAATGTTAGCCACCAATGCTTTAGAATTAGGTGATTTGAGAATCCCCATTGATTTCAACTTCTTTTCTTTAGTATCCAACAGATTAGCATATTCATAAAAAGTGACTTTCTTGTAGGCAAAACCTAAGGTAGTCTTTGAGGTGTTAAAAGAAGATAGTGTTAAAAGAAGATACAAATGTGGAATACTCCGATGGTAGCTTGTTATGTATGAGATAGATTAGTTAGTCACCTTTTATAGAACTCTCACAATTAGTAAGATTTGTCCTTAATTCATTCACCTTGATGATGAAATCCTATATTCAATCAAATGACTTAGGATCTAAGGAGACAAGCTCATCTTCTATTTTGAACACACCCTCTTTAGACACTTTACCATAAAGGTGTTTGAGGGTATCCCAAGCTTCCTTGGATGTAGAAAACTTCTTAATTTGATACATGATCTTATCATCAACCCCCAAACATATATCACCTAGGGCTTTCCTATCCATTACTACCCAAGTTGAAATATCACTATCTAAAACTTTGTCACCTGGTGGTTTACGAAGAGTACCATCTACATATTGTGAAACTCCATTATGCATTAAGTAATACCACATTTTTATGGATCATGCAGCATAGTTATGAGGAGTTAATTTAAGAAACTTAAAGTTGCCCATAATGCAGAAAATGAAAGAAAAATGGAGAAAAGAGAGAACACAACACCAAAAACACCCCCCCCCCCCCCCCCTTTTCACTAAATCAAGAATCCCCCCCAAAATAGATGCTTTGGGCACTTTTTCAATAATGCAATTACAATTGGCCACTTTCTAATTTTTTCCTTTGTGGACTTCTAATTTTTCTTGTTACAACCTCTTAATGGATTACAAATCTAAAACTTTACAATTTTGAAGAATTACAAAGCAAAGAAAAGCCCTATTGCTAAAAGTGACACTTTTGTCCACACAACCCTACAATCTAACTAAAGATCTAGAAAATAGACAAAAGGTAACGAACTTTCAAAAAAATTGGAACCTATTTTTGACTCTAGATGTGCTCGTATGGAGCATTTGAAGTTGCAAAATACAGGATTATGTAGGTATAGTCACCAAAAAATGTAATTTCTAAACAATCCATGCACCAAAACTAGAAAAAATGCTACACCACTAAAACTTTAGGAAATTCTACCCAATTTCAAAAAAAATGGCACCTGATTTAGAGTCTAGATGTTCGAGTTATGGCCTCCCAAAGTTAGACTGCAAAATCAAAAATCAATTTGTAGAGGGGTTGCATCAGCAAAAGATGAGGTTAAATTTGACAGTTATACGGTCGTCGTAGTAGTTCAAATTTGGCTTAGAATGATGGTCAAATGACCATAAATTTTAATGCATCAAAATGATGACATCAGTGTACTCGAGCCCTCAGATAATGTTAGCATGTATCAATAATGATGTCACTTGTATAGATCTGTACATCCATACTGTACGAAATGTACAGACATGGAAGGCAAAAAATTGATATGTCTACCAACTCGATGTATGGTCTACCATGTGGATCACGGACTGTATGTTGACATGGGCATAGATAAGGATGTTGACTATACAGTCCAGTCACTACTAACTGTGTAGGAGGATTGAATACTCGACATGTGTCCACTGCTGGCCTTGCCATGAGGTAGAATTCTCACTGCTAGACTATTCTTGTCAAAAATGTTTTGCGACTCTTAGAATTTACTGTAGATGATGCTGGTGCTAGAAACAATTGCTGGATTTCTTTGCAGGGTTTTCGTCAGTGATCAAGATACTACATGGGATCGAAGGTATGAAGGACACCAAATTTTTCCTAATAGTTGTCAGATTTATAATAAACATCCATTGGTCTTTGGAGATAATAATCCCACATTCGTGGGTGAAAATAACATAAAGTTCTTTTTAAACACAAGCCACTGATACATAAAGAAAAGGTCACCGGTGTGTGTGGGGCTAGGCTTTTCCTCTATACTATGTCAAATTTTTGAGAATATTCTCCTCAAATTTGAGAGGAAAATGTCTGCCAAAAATTTAAGTGCTCCCTCCACAATAATAAATAACCCTTCAAAATTGCAAAGCCAGGATCTGACAACCCGGTTCTACAAAAAAAAAATTCTCTGCCTAAACGCCCTATTGGGCAAATAATTTGAAAAATAAAATTGAAAAATACAAAGAATTAAAATAATTCAGATCTAAACATCAATTAACTAGATCCAAAAATGATCATACCCAAACTGCAAATCGGGGCATCAGGGTTCCAATTTGCAAAAAAAATTGCCTCACGATCAACTTTCACCCAACATAGGAAAATTTATAATTGATCTTCACTAAATTGATGCTTTGGACACAACGGTGAAGTCAGATATGGCTCTAAATGCTCACAATTTTTGCAGATTCTTCGAATTTGGATCAAGGTGTTGAAGTATGAACAGTCTTGAATGGCTATGTGTAGAGAATCTCCCTCAACTCTAATACCATGTAAGAATTTGGCTTAGGCAAGAATTCAGCCAAGAACTAAGAACTCAACACAAGAACAATAGTAGACCAATAGAGGGAGTATGATCAAAATGAAGATATTCATTCAATATGTTATATTAGCTAATACAAGAGTGCGCTAGGAGTGCCTATAGATAAAGGCCTCTGGAGAGCTTCTAGAATGCATAGAAGTTAGCATCATGATAAGTCATACAACCAAGTACATGTCCACCAGATATGGGTTATCCTCCATTAAGCATAGAATTAAGTGCCATGATGTGAGGATAAGCCTGCAATGGTATAGCACACAAATCAGTGGTGTAAACAACATGTGCTAAATTCGGAGTGTGAATAACTATGTTGTCAATATAAAAACTCAATGAATGATGCAAACTCTAGTGTTGTAAACACCATGTGCATAATTAGAGTTGCACACTTCTATGAGAGTACACAAACTCCTAAGTGTCTCACAAAATAAATTAATAAAATAATGCAAAATAATTAAATAATGTATTAACCCAAGTAAACTTAAGTAAGTGTAAATAGTGAATACTTATTTACACCAACAATTATGATTCTTCATGGAGTGTCCCTATTGTGAGTCATTATTTCTCATAACCCTTTCATTTGGGCTTTAACCATTTTATTTCCTTCATTCACAAGTTACCAAGTGTTGCTCTTTGGTTCTTCTAGTTTGCATTTGAATTTAGTTGGGGTTATGTAAAATATCTCTAAGAACTTTATTAAGGATCTAGGTGTGAGTGGGGAAATGAGTGGTAACCCTGTTCATATTGAGCTGATATGCATTGAAAATTACAAATAAGTTGCATTGACTTACCTGAAAGGGGGTCATTTCGTGTGGTCTTTGTAGTGTATTGAGTGATATGAGGAAGGTATCTCTATGCAGTTCATTAATTCTTGGACCAATAGGTGGGTGATTGTGAATGGGATCTCATTTGAGATCAATGAGGAAGTCATTGCTAAGGTTGGTGGTATGTCCTTGGAGGACCAAAAATAGCAAAAATAAACCTGTGTTGTAGATGAGGCTAATCTTAACCAGTTTCTTTAGTCAGATGAAAGCCTAGTTCATGAACATTGTAGTTTTTTCAGGATGGCTTTATTGTATCTATAAAAAAGAGGTATGCTATGCTATTATGAGATATCTTACCTTAGAAGGTAGATTTCATATTTTCTACTAGTACCATTTCCTCATTCTTAACCAGTTCCATAATTGTGACCTCATTGCATTCCCCTATCTTATTGTGCATTCCATGGAAGACACCATTCTTAAGGTTAGGGAGAAGATTAAAAAAGGAAAATCCTATAATATCCTCCATGAGGATTTCACATTTCAACTTTATTAGTTCCATAAAAACCTTTTCCCTATCCAACCTATCAGTGTGCAAGTTGTACTTCCTAATCTAGTTATTTCCACCTTGACCCCTCATATCTCTTTTGAGGTGATATTCACTATGGAAACCAAAAGTCCCAAGCCCACCTACACCACATACTAAAGAAAATTAAGATGGAGAGGAGTATCTAGATTGTGGACTCATACATTATAATGGAAGGTAGTAGGAAGAGATCCCTTAGAAACAAGAAAAAATGAGTAAAAGTGAACCTTGTGCCCAAATTTGAGAGCCCCCCTAGCTCAGACTTCATAGGAAGTGGTAAAAGAAAGCAACCCCAAAAAAAATAGAAAAGTACAAATTCTTGAGTGAAATATGTTATAGATAAGGAGGAGGAAACTATTAGTAAGGGAAAGGGTGAAAATAGTAGTCACTTGAGGCTCATTCCCTCCTATTTCTCTGACACCCACAAGAATAAAACCCTAGATAAGTTGGGGGTTGAACAGAAAGAGAAACTCTCACCTTCCCCCCCTCCCCCCCCCCCCCCCCCCCAACTATAAGACAAAGGTGAACAAACCCTTGACAAGAACCCCCTATGGGCCCTTCAATTGATAAGAAGAATATAAAGGGGGTACAATTTATTAATAGGAACTCCAAAAAATGGAAGAGAGGTAGGAGATCCTAGAGTAGAGGTTTAATGAGGTTACCAAGTTTTTGTTTAGCATGATGCACTTGGTTGCATCTACCCTTCAGGTTCTGCATGCGGAGAAAAAAGGTCTCACCTCTATGGTGGAAGTAGACACCACAATATCACTTTATAGGTTTCTGGGAGATGATTAGCTATAGTTGTTGCTAGATTAATTAGAGGGGAAGGAGAAGAACAAGGAGAATTAGCTCTCTATTTGGTGTTAGTATCAATTTTTTATGATAGTTAGTGTAGAGCCTAGACCCTGTGGGCTTTGTTTTGTGCTTTTATGGACTATTTTATATTATGGTGTATATTAATTTTATGCTACATTATGTCTATAGTTGTTAATAGATAGCTAGACTTTGGGATACTTTGATGTGGTAGTTTTTGAAATTAAAAAGGTGGGTAGGTTAATATGTGCTTCTTCAGACTTGTAGCTGTTTTGTAGCATTTTGTTCTTTTGGATCATGTTAAGAATGTTAGCATGTGTGAAATTGAATGTGTAATTTTCATGACTATCCTCAAATAAATTTTGCATAACTGATTACAGTAATTGTGTGTGTGTGTGTGTATATATATAATATTACATATATATATATATGCTCATTATTTATATTATCATATATATACATATATATACTCAAGATTAAACTAAACATTTATATAATGTAATATAATAGTTTATACTACTGATGATTATTTATACTACCGATAGCACATGTTTCTTATATTCTGTTGATAACTATATTTCACATGTACACCAGTATTAATATATATTATCGATGGCAAATAAAACCTTCATAACAACCGCATATTACATATCGTGTTATATGATTACCACTGAAGTAATATTAACCAATATTACTTTTTTTTCAAACCATTGTGACATATCCTAGAATCGTTGGGTTATATATTTTGATATGTGACTCTTCATCGCATCTTCTCACTGCATCATTTCTTTTACATATATATATATATATATATATATATATATATATATATATATATATATATATATATATATATATATATATATATATATATATATATATATATATATATATATATATATATATATATATATATATATATATATATATATATATATATATATATATCATAATACATAAAATAATTAGAGATATATTCTTTATTAATACATATCATCAATAAATTAAAATAATAGTATCTTAACATCTACATTATCAAGTTTATAAAATTGAGATTTATACCAATCAAGATCTTAGCAAAATAAAACTTTACATGGTATTAGAGCCAAATTGGTAGAGAAATCTCAATTTTTTTAAGGAAGAAATAATGGCAAATAACGTTAGGGTGGAGGATAGACTTGAAGGTACATCAAATTTCTTCTCTTGAAAAACTCATATCATTATGATTTTGGAAGAACTAGAACTTGAAGAATACATTGAAAAAGATAATCCAATACCTCAAGATGAAACCAAAAAACTCACCTAGAAAAGATGTAATAATAAAGCAAGGAAAATCATTGTTGATTCAGTTAAAGATCACATCCTTCCTTCCATATCAAAGATCAAAAGTATATATGAAGTATTCAAGAACATTAAAAATACATTTGAGATAAATAACTCAAGTAGACTAATCACCTTAAAATCCCAATTACTGAATACTAAAATGGAAGAAGGAGATTCTATTCACTCTTACTTTGAGAAAATTTTTGAAATGAAGAAACAATTATCTTCCATTCGAAAAAAAATCAAAGATCAAGAACTCTCATTAATAGCTCTAAGAGGGCTTCTAATGTCTTGGGATACTTTCATCCAAGTTGTAAGAAAACCTTCAATTCCTACTTTTGATCAATTGAAAAATGAATGCATAGCAGAAGAATCAAGGCTAATCTCTAGAGGGATCACTTCAAATCAAGAGGGAGAAAATCAAGCTCTTCACACTATCTCAAACAAAAGAAAGAGGAAATTAAATAAAAGAAAATTTAATAATAATAATAATAATAAGAAGTTTAATAAAGATCATTCTCATGTTAAGTGTTTTAAGTGTGAGAAAATAGGACACACCTTCATAAATTGTCCAGAAAGAGAAAAAATTCTAGCCTCCCTTGATGAAACAAAGGAAGATGAAAATCAACTATACTATTTTGCACTTTCAAGTAAAATAAATTCAAATAAAGAAGCTTGGATTATAGACAGTGGTGCTTCCTGTCACATCTCTGGGTTCAGAGAGATGTTTGATACATTTGGAACTTATATCACTGAAGGAGTTACAATTGGAGACAATTCTACCTATCCTATAAAGGGTGTTGGTATATGTTCTATAAAATTAAAATATGGAACTACACTTAATCTTATATATGTATTATTTGTACCAAGCATAAAAAGGAACCTAATTTCTATGTAAAGTCTTACTGATGATGGATATCATGTCACCTTCAACAAATACAAAGTACTATATTGGCCTAATAACTCAAATTTGAGAAATGCTATTACCATAGGGTCTAGATTTGGAACATTATATAGATTAAGCAATATTCAAACTCAAGCTCTTAGTCTTGAAACATCCAATGTTAATGAATTATGGCATAGATGACTTTGGCACATTGGGTTTAGTTCACTTCCTAATTTAGATAAGATAACTTCTGGTACTCCTAAACTTGACTCATCTCATAGAGGAACTTGCAAAGGGTGTGTTCTAGGGAAAATCATAAAAAAACCTTTTCCCTCTAGTGAATATAAGTCAAAATTAGTTTTGGAATTAGTCTATTTAGACTTTTATGGACCCATGCCCACACCTTCTCTAGGAGGTTACCTTATTACATATCCTTCATTGATGATTTTTCTAGGGAGACCTAGATCTATTTCTTGAAGTCAAATAATCAAGTGAAGTTCTATCAAAATTCAAAACCTTCAAAGCATTAGTAGAAAATGAGACAAGTAAAAGGATTAAAACATTAAGATTAGACAATGGAGGAGAATATATATCTGATATCTTCAAAAGTTTTTGTAACTCTATTGGTATTAAGAGGGAGTATACAATACCTTATAATCCTCAACAAAATGGAGTCATAAAAAGAAAAAACAAAACCATCATTGAAGTAGAAAAAACTATGTTACATGATCAAAATATGCATGCCTCATTTTGGGTAGAAGCTTCTAAGACTGTGGTATACATTCAAAATAGATGTCCACATTCATTTCTAAAGAATACCACACCTAAAGAAGTCTTCTCTAGGACCAAACTAGATCTAAGTCATCTTAGAATATTTGAATGTGCAGTATACATTCACATACCCAAAGAAAAGAGGACTAGACTTTAACCTTCTAGGAAGAGAGGTATATTTATAGGATATTGTGAAAATTCCAAGGGTTATAGAATTTACATTCATAGACAAAGATTAGTTGAAATAAGTAGAGATGTAATTTTTAAAGAGGATTCTATGTTAAATCTTTCAACCGGCATAGAAGATGAACCAATCTTAGATGATGAGGAAATTAGACAAACTAAAAATCAGAGGGAGCATACACCTGAAGAGAGAGTACTAGATATAACTAATAGGAATAAAATACCATTATGGGAAAGGAAGATGCTTGAAGAGAACAATGTGCAACTAGATGAGGTCTCAAAAGAAAACAAGAGAACCCGAAATCAATCATGTTATACTACTCTTATAACTGAGATAAACAAAAATAATCCCTAAAGTCACAAGAGTGGAAAGATGCCATGATAGAAGAATATAATTCCATAATTTAGAATGATGTTTGGGATATTGTACGTAGGCCTAAAGACAAGACAGTTGTATCTTCAAAATGGTTATACAAAATCAATGATGCCACTGATGGAAGTATTGAAAAAAACCAAAGCTAGATTTGTTGCTCGAGGATTCTCCCAGAAAGCTGGTATTGACTATGAAGAAAATTTTTCTCCAGTAGCTTGTTACACTTCTGTAAGAATAATTATTGCAGTTACAACATCAAAAGGATGGTAGATTCATCAAATGGATGTAAAAATTTCTTTCCTAAATGGGGTCATTAATGAAGAAGTCTACATAGAACAACCTAAAGGGTTCATCATAAAATATAAAAATTTATATGTATGTAAGCTCAAGAAAGCACTCTATGGTCTCAAACAGGCTCCTCGAGATTGGTATGAAAGGATAGATAACTACCTTTCCAAACTTGGATACTCAAAAAATGAAGCTATCTCTAACATATACTTCAAAACTACAAATTATGGAATGGTAATACTTGTTCTATATGTTGATGACTTGTTAATAACAAGTGATGATAAATTAATTTAAAAATGTAAACAAGATCTGACAACTAAATTTGACATGAAAGATTTAGGGTTACTACACTACTTCTTGGGATTAGAAGTTAATCAGAAAGAAGACTACATTTTCTTACATCAAGGAAAGTACACTCAAGATATTTTGATCAAATTTGGAATGATGGATAGTAAGCCCTTATCTACTCTAATGGAAACAAACTTACACAAGCTAAAAGAAGAAGCATCAAAATCTGAGGACATTGATCCTACTCTCTTTAGACAAATAATTGGATCTCTTATGTATCTTGTGAATTCCAGACCTAACATATGCTATGCTATAAATTTCTTTAGTCATTTTATGTGTAAACCTAAGAAGATCCATCTTATGGCTACAAAACATATATTAAGATATTTATGAGGATCTATTGGTTTTGGATTAAAATATGAAAATGTTGACATAAATTTGGAAGGATATACTAACTCAGATTGGGCAGGTTGTTCCTCTAACTACAAAAGCACTACAGGTTGTTGCTTTAGTCTTGGGTCAGCAATGATATCTTGGTTCAGTAGAAAACAACTAGTTTTTGCCTTGAGTTCTACCGAAGTTGAGTATGTAGCCACTTCCATGGGAGCACGTGAAGTAGTATGGTTAAAGAAACTCCTATTTGGGCTATTTGGAAAACTTCTAAAACCAACTATGATTCATTGTGATAATCAAAGTTGTATCAAGCTATCAGAAAATTTGATTTTCCACAATCGATCAAAGCATAATGAGACTCTCTTTCACTACATAAGAGACATGGTCAACAGAGATATCATTAAATTAAGTTATATCAATACAAATAAATAGAATGCTAATATTTTCACCAAACCTCTTGTGAAGTTGAAAATTGTGTACTTCTGAGAAAAACTTGATACAATATTATTGTAAATGAATTTATTAGTCATGAATACAAATTATTTTTCTTCCTTTTGCTTGCAAGCTTGTATTGTCAAAAGTGATGACTTTTCTTGAGAAAGGTGACAACCTTTCATGTGTTCTGATCCTATGATAGTTGATCTATTTTCAAACAATGGTTGAAATTGTTGTTATCTTTTGGGCCTGATCCTACAGGACACATTGATAACCTTCATGGGTCTTTTGGGTAATAGTCAGACACCATGAAAACCCATTTTTTTGAAAGTTTGGGTTATCCTTGTTCTTTGGGCTGGATTTTTCCAAACACATTAATAACCTTCATGGGTCTTTTGGGTAGTAGCTGAACACCATGAAAATCCATTATGTTTTCCTTC